>OY282560.1:310472354-311097581 GCA_958295665.1 Tipula vernalis | reverse complement strand
AGAGTGTTTGCATTGTGGCATATCAGGAAATTTTTTGGGTTGATATCTAGAACAGAAAAATAAAAAACAAAAACAGTGGCTAATAATCTAATTACATAGTCAACATGTATTTAGAAAATATTCATTAATAAAATCTCGATACCATCATGTAAATAGATAACCAGGGTATCACATTCCGATAGTTTTAAATACACTTTGGTAAACAATAAGCTAATCAGTCTATAACACAGAACTTACGTGGATTTCTTTGCAATATTTGTCTTCCATTGTTCAGGTAGACATATTCTCTTTCTACACCCTGATTCTCTCAAAAATAAGATAATGTGTAAACGTGTAAACTTGTGAAAATCAAAGCTTATTTTTACCAGTTTCAATTTCTCGATTTGACTTACTATTAAAATAATATCGAAATATTCTAAACTCATAAAGGTAAGCTTTACTTTTCACAAGTTTGCACATTTGAACAAGTTTACACATTTATTTTATATAGTTTTCTGAATTTTAACTAAATTATCTTCCTCACTTTGTTGTGGCTTAACAGGAAATCCTTCTTCTTGTGGCTCGAACGGCATTTCTTCGATCTCATTAACACTATACTCTCCTGGTAGTATAACAATCTCAATATTGCCATCAATTTCCATTTTTCTGCTTTTCACACACACAGTAAGTTTGAACTTTATGGAATTCTATACACTTAAACTAATAAAACTTTAAAACAATTAGATACGCACGACTTGTCGATCAAACAAAACAGCTCAAAATAACATTAAGAAAGCATAACCAGCAAAACATATAACGGCTGTTTGTTCTGTTATATTTTCTCATGGTTGCCAACTTTATCAAACATGAAATATAGCTGGTTTTGCACCCGACTGAGTTTTTAAAATCTAATTTTTAAAGATTTAGGAAGGTTTTTGCAATCCAGTTTATTAATATTCTAGTAGCTGAAGTCGAGAAGAATCCAGGGATATCAAAATCTCAGAAAAAAAAACGGTTGGCAGGGTTTGCATCCAGACGACTCATTTAGTTTATGTTAAAAATTTTAGTCTTTAATAAATATTTGTGTACAGCATATAGACTAGCTCTAGAGAATAGTTTTAGACAACATTTTAGAGAATAGTTTTAAAGAATAATTGGTTTAGTTTAGATGAGATTTTTTGTAGGTTTTTAAATAGTATTCATCAAGATGATACTGATGTCCTTTCCAATTTAAAAACCTTACAAGAATTAAAGAAAAAGAAAAAACACAAACGGTCATGTGGCGTACGAGAAATAAATAGAACCATAAACATCAATGATTACTATAAAGTCACTTTCTTGAAAATGAAAAAGGTAGACCCGGGGCAATTTTTCATTCATACAAGATTACTAAAAATATGTATGGTATATAGCTAGAAACAGAATGCCATTTGGCATTGACTTTACTGTAACTTAAGGTATGTAATGTAAGCATATCTTGTATTACTACAAATTATTTTCGAAATCTATCCCAGGAGATTCTATTCAAACCCATTCTTGGAGCTGGAAAATTGGCAAAGAAAACGTCCGTTTGATTATAACGCAAGCAAACGAAGCGATATGGTCGATTGTAGGTCCATTGTATCTTAGTGAACCTAACTTTTTAGATTATAGGCAGCCAGCATTGCCCGTTATATATTTATGAATAATGACGTTGGAGCTTACGGATCTCAATGTGATGGAGGTAGTTTTTTTATTGGGCGCCTCCAGCTTTTAGTTAGAGCTCACTAAACATTTTTTAGTGAGATTTTTCACAAGATCTATACTTGTTTTTTTGGTAAGGCCTCAGTATGCTGGATGCAACCGTTTAGTTAAATATTTTATCACAATTATCTTTAGTATTAGCGAATTTGTTAAACAAATTTGCTTGCAGCAATAAACTAGAAATACCGCCAGCTACCACAGAAATGCCCTATTTGTTCGCTTGGTGATGCAGCTAGCGTTCACCATGACAGAAATTTTAACGACTTTTTGACGACTTTTTTAATTGAAACATGTTGAACATGATCTTCCAAGAGGCATAAACGGAAACGCTTAGTTGTGAAGCAAATAGGATATAAAACATATGTGTAGGTAAGTTACGTCTACCACTTCATAGTAGTCTCAAGCGTAATCCACATTTAGTATTTGCAGGACAGTAAGTTCGTCAAGCGCAGATGGCACTGGGCACCAGAAATGAGCACATGGACTAACTGTTCGCTCACCCTAAATACACTGGCGGTAAAATCCTTTAATGCTTTGGACACTAGCTAGGCTTGATTCATACAGAATATATGCCTGGTATACATTGCTTCTAGAATGTCTCGATGCCAATTTGACGCGCACCAATCATGGATTTGACACATTGAGGTTAAATTGCCCGAAGTCGTTTGGAGTAAGCCTTTAATCTGTTCAAACTTTGAGTTCTAAACCGGATTCACCGTACACATATCCACCATAGTAAGCACACAGTTTCATCTGATATAACCCTATAATGAATGAAAAACTACCAGGTCCGATTTTTGGGAAATTAGGCACAGTTAAACCGTCCATAATTTAAAATGAGACTTGCTGTCGAAAGAGCGGCTTCTTCTGAATAAATCGTTGCAAACGATTCTCAGTATCACTGTTTGCAATGATCTGTGACACAATAATACTGTGAGAATTATTTACCTAATCGATTATGGACAGCATCTGCAATTGTGATATCACCAAGCATGTGCGAAACTACTTGGATTCCAAGATTCCTCGGCAAGTATTGATTACATTTGAGAGCCCTGCTCTGTAACTTAACAATCCACCGAACTGTTGTGTACTGATTGTGAGACTGATTCATCTTCGTAAACGGTGGGATTTTCACAACGAATGTTTAAGCAGTAAGATCATCGACAACATTTCGAAACATCATCTAGAAGGAATTGATCATTGAAGTCAGCAGAATCCATGATTGTATTCAAGATCCTAGCATCTGAGAAATATGCCTTTCAAATACTGAATATGTCCCTGATCATATCTTGTGCCAGATTCTATGATTGGTGGGAATACTATATGTACCATCCCAGAATGTAACCACTGATTGAGATTCTTGCAGCTTATATAATGTTTCCGCGTTATTCGTACGTCGTCGTTAGAAACTGTTTGTTGTAGTATGGCGGATATTGCGCTTATTTGCTCTTGGGTGAGCCCAGCATACCATATATCAGTATGTCAGGTTTACACCCAAGATATTATCTCGATTTTTGTTTAGCCTCGCTGTCAATTGCATTGCATTATCTAGCTCTTTGAATTGATCTCAATCTTGACCAGTGAACATTCTCAATGAATTCGAATCCACCGAATCGAAAATGAGGTTATTCTCAGAAAGCCGATTGTTATTTAACATAGTACAACCGATTAGAGCAATTAAAAGATATTCCCTCAACTAGCAGGAACAACCAGTTACTGTACGCAAAGAATCTAGAACGATAAAACAAAGAACTACGGAACAACAAACCAACAATTATTGCCAGATTGAGCAATAAAGTTAAAACTGTTAAGTTAGAGATTGAAGATTTAAAAAAGACGCTAAACATTGAGGTGACACCAACTGATGAGGAAACATCAGATTAAAAAACATAAGATGGGAAAACGACAGAGATTAGAAGATCTGTACACGAAGACGATTTAGAAAAAGAAACCGACTGGATGTTGAAGAAAAAACGGCCTACAAAAAGAGTTAACTAGAGAGTTAAGAGTTAGATAAAGAGTTAGCTCTTGAACCTGGGCTTTAGAAGACGCAAAAAGATCTTATAATATTGATGAGCTAAATATAGATCCTATGAAACTGAAAGCTAAATGCTGGCATTTTGATAGCTGAGTGAAAATTGCTGGGAGTTAGGTACTATGGCAACCAGTACTACTACTTACTGCAACTTTACGAGCTTTACGAAAAGCTCGTACGAGTATGCAAACACTCTACAAGATCACGCAATAGACAGTCGATGTGATCCCAAAAAATGATACTGTCCTCATTTAAGAACTCCAACAAAACACATTACGAGTTGCGAGATGCGAAGCCGGATGCTGACGAAATACTGGAAGTATCGGAAAATGTAAACGACATGGTTCTTCCTATTCCTATATGGAATCAATGGATTGTTGTGTGTTGACAGAGCTATCGAGATAACATCACTTGACTACATCCAATTCCGAATTATAGCCATTGATTTGAGATTCCAAAGAAACGACTACCTGTTCTGTGCCTTGTCAACACCGTAATGAAATCGGAGGAGAAGTGATAAGTTTATGGCACGCAAAAAACATCTAAGACGAGTCAGTGCATACATGAAGTTACATAGAGAAAGAGATAAGTGTCTTGAAAATGCATTCAACCAAGCACATTCATTCAACATTCTCAAACAAGAACCTACAATTTTAGATGTATACGAAGAAGAAAATATCCCGGATCAACCAATGAGTGATGTAGAATTCCAAGCAGGTGAAATAGCTATGCATCAGCGAGAAATGAACATTACAGTCACTTGTTGTGTTCAGGAACAAATGAGCGGCAATAATAATCCTCTGAAACTCTTTATAATTGGGAATGCTGCAGAACTGGAATCATGCTAAAGAATCAAATCAATTGCTTGTATGCCAAACAAACTTCGAAAGAATATCAATAGTCCCCTATGAAGTGCTGTGTATGATCGATTCATGTCTGAAACAACTTAAGAATTGTGCTCTTCGGTGGCTTCAATATCATACTATTAATCAAGTAATGAAGTATTCGCTCTACGGAGAGACATTCATTGATATTTTAAATGCTCTGAGAATTGGAGAACCTGGTGAATTCTCGTTCGATAAAGCCCTACGGATATATCCAACATATAATCAAGTATCAACTAGACTTGGAAGGTTTACAAATAGAAGAATTAGACTGCACAAATCTAACTGGGAAGAAGCCATGTAATAATGAAGCGCTTACAGAAATCAACCGAATGAAAAGCTTAGAATAAAGATAAGTCACATCGAAAGTAAAACGTACCAAAATGCAAATTAGCTCCCTATGCTCTCGCATTATACAATAAAAGGTAATGTCTAATAATATGAGAATCGCGACATATCACAGTTCTCCAAACCATTAACAAAACAAAAAAGTATAAAATAATTTTTTTCCCAGAGTCACCTTGGGGCGCTCAGGTTTTAAATGTTTAAGAAATTATTACTTCAATTCATCAATAAGGAACTGAAAGTATTTTTTTTACAGTATGCTTTAGGGATTCAGTTTCTGTAAATTACATAAACCTTCTAACATCATGTGAACTGAACATAAATATCCTCTCCTCTACACCATTTGGAAGAATATATTGTGACCTCTAGTAACGTGATTTTAGAAGTTATAAATAATTGCCACATTATCATTAGTTTTGCATGACTTATTGGCGCCCAACTTATCTTGACTCTTTTAATAGTTAACAAGTATTTTGTTTTTTACGATAAAACTTTTATGTACACATAACTTACTGTTACACTTTAATATTTGTTAGTTACAATTTTCGATAAAATATTCCATTCGTACAAAAATAAGTTTGCAATAAAAACGAAAGATATTTTTGAAATGACATCACAATAGCTGTCGAAGATTGTCACTTTAGTAAATTATTATTTTTTACTTGGAATAATTGTCACGTCACATCAAATATGGATGTACTGATAAAGTGCTAACTATCCGTTAAACTAAATTATGGATAACGATCGAAATTTATCTAATTCCTTATCTTCCTTAGATTACGTGGTTCGTACATAATCCATATACAAACACACACACAAACGACATAATTTATTGATCGATGAACTTTTTGTTGCTGTTGTTGTTGTTGTGCCATCTTTTTACGTTGTTGCTGCCGTACTCAGTTCGGTACGAACGAACGTTTATATAGATATAGAATGTACTGTATATACAAAACAGCAAAAGAAAAAGAAAATTTCATGCGGAAACATGAAAAACAAAATAATGATTTTTCTTCATGAAAATCTTTTGCGTAGGCTGTAAATAGCAACGTTCTTATATACGTTTTGTATATTATATACCTACCACAGGCAAGAAAAAAAAAATATTGCTGAAGATTTACACAAAAGTTGAATCTGACATCGGAGCATGTACATTGTACATATTATATATGTATATAATTGTTTGTAAGTGGATATATGTGCGGGGGTGGATTTTCATAAAGATGGCTTGCTTCTTATTATTTCTCCTTGAAGAAAATTTTCTTTACATCTAAATAATAAATTAGCGTAAATGGTTATTTGAACCTTTGTATTTTAAGTTTATCATACATATATACCAATGATGAATACATCACCTCTATATATCATCAACATTTTCTTGGTTTATAAATAGTGTGTAGTAGACATTTAGTGCGCAATATTTAATATAGGGGCTTATGATGACATCTTATTAAAATTAACTTACTCTAAAATAATGGTATGTATATGAAAATTCCTCGACACTGACCTGTAACGAAATGAAAAAAAAAAAAAAACAAAAAATAGAAAAATTATTTTTCAGCAAATATTTATTGTAATTAGGCTAATTTGGTTGCTAATTTCGTATAGTATATGCTGTTGTGTGTGTGTGTGTCTGTAGAGTCAGTTGATTTACGATTTGTTTTTGTTTGAAGCTAAACGCGCGCGCATGTAGGACGAGAAACACATTTATTCGTGTAAATACGTAGCAAAATTTTCTAATTAATAATTAAACCGTTGAATGAATTACTAAATTACTTTATAGTTTAGAAATCTGTTTTATATATTTATGTACAGATATATTTATAGATTTTTATTTGAAAATAATTTTGGTGTGAGGGGGATCTAAATATGTATGATTCATATAATTTTGTTTATTTTGTTTACGACAATTTATAAGGTTATTGATTTTAAGAAGCATTTCAAAGTTTTCATACAAATATTTGGCCTTGTACGAGTATACACCACATAATATATAGTAAACACCATAAATATTGTTTTAGTACTAAATAACTATTGACCTTGTCATAATGGCCTCCTTGCGGCCCTGATGGCCTCCTTGCGGCCATATTTTTCTCCCTTATTAGCTCTGTGTAGTTGTTGAGCTGCGTTGATGAGTTTGATTCATGTTCAGCTTGGGGGTTAATAACCTCAGATTGGTGGTTATTTTCTTCTGGTTTAGAGATGGGGGTTTGACTAACGTTTGAAGAAGACTTGTTCTCAACATAAATGCGACTTAGAGCATAAGCATTTTTGTTTAATTTCCAGATGCTACCTCATAGAACCATATTAGTGATTGAGTGGTTTGGTTTATGGTGTTCACGAGTTGAAATGTATTACCCAATACAGAAAGGCCTAAAGAGTTTTACTGACCTTACCACTGCTAAAAGATCTTTCTTTATTCCAGAGTAATTTTTCTCAGCTTTTGTAAGGGTTCTGCTAGCAAATGCTAGTGGAAGCTCGTCAGAGTCGAAGCGTTGCGGCAATATTACCAGCATCCAGTATTAAGAATTGGCGTTCTTTTGTACTTATTAAAGTCTTCTTCGCAAAAAGCTGTCCATCGAAATTCGTATCTTTTTTTAGAAATCTTTAGAATCCTTTTATAAATCGCCTATAATAACCCACCAAAACGAGAAAAGCCCCAATATCTTTTGGAGTATCTGGTTCGGGATAGTTCACGATTGTGTCAATTTTACGTTGTTTTTCCAAAAAAAAATTTAACACTTTCGCCAATTTTCCGCCAAAGTAAACTAGACTGTTGAGAGGTTGCTGGCGCTCGATTTCGGTTTGGATTCTTCATCTAACATTACTTGTTGGTAGCCATATCGGCAATGTTTGGCAGTGCGAAAGCCCCGTTGAACTGTAAAATCGTTCAGCCGCCGAAAATCTACCATCCTAGTAGGTTAGGTTAGGTTAGGTTGGAGTGGCTGCTTACGCACACTTAGACCGGTGACGGTCCATTGTGATACCACAGGATGTATCCCTTTTTACCCCTATTGGAACCATTTCGAGCTACTTATGTAGCGTAAGACGTCCCGCACTTTAATGTTTTCGAGATCCGAGAGGCAGTCCATCCTGAACTTACCTAAGTGTTTGTGCCTTCTGAGAGCCAATGCTGGACACGAGCAAAGGAAGTGGACCAACGTCTCTTCCTCCTCTTCGTCCAAGCAGCTTCTGCAGAAGTCATTAGCCTCCAGACCCAGCCTTCTTGCATGTTCTCCAAAAAGGCAGTGTCCCGTGAGTATTCCTACGACCGTTCTTAATTCACGTCTTCGTAAGGATATTAATGCCCTAGTGCGCCCCAAATCCAGCTTTGGCCAAACTTGTCTTGCAACTCTACAGGTTAGGGTGTTAGACCACCTTTCTCCCGCTGAGGATAGCGCCTGCTTCCCAAGTGCTTGTCTCAGCGCTGTGATAGGCCTCCCCAGACTTACCCTTTCCGGTTGCAGCTGGAGAGTTGTACCATGCCTAGCAAGTTCATCTGCCCTGCAGTTCCCCATGACGCCCGAGTGACCTGGGACCCAGACTACCTGGATGTTGAAATGCTCACCCATCTCATTTAGAGATGAGTGACAACTCAACGCCACCCATGACGCCAAAGACACCGATTCTAACGACCGGATCGCCGCTTGACTGTCCACATAGATTGTGATATCGTCTGAGGATAACACATTATGCTTCAACCACGTCATGACCTCCTCAATCGCTACGACTTCAGCTTGGTACACGCTGCAGTAATCAGGGAGACGAATAGAAATATTTACATTTAATTTGTCACAGAATACTCCAGCTCCTACTTTGCCGTCTAGCTTGGAGCCATCTGTGAAGAATTGCAACGCTTCAGTTTCCGATGACGGTCTATCCCTCCAGGATTCCCTTGAAGGGAAGGAGGTCCGAAATCGCTTTTCGAAGCGTAGAGTAGGTTTAATGTAGTCAAGATTCGCCAGCTCATCCTTCAACGATCTGACGATAGTAGAGTGTCCTATACTAAGACACCTGCACTGAGAGACGGCTGCAAGTCGTACAGCCGTATTTGCCGCCATCTGTTTGCCAAAAATGTCGACAAGAAGAAGGTGCAACATAACCTCTAAGGCACTTGTCGGTGTCGACCTCAATGCCCCGCTAACAAGCATACAGGCCGTTCTTTGCACTCTCTCAATCTTACTTTTGTAAGTTATCTTGTCCAGAGCTGGCCACCAAACACCCACCCCGTACATGAGTACAGGTCTCACTACGGCGGTGTAGAGCCAGTGTACCAGCTCCGGCTTCAGACCCCATCTATGACCAATGGCGTTCCTACAGGAGTACAAAGCAATAGTAGCTTTGTTTATTCTCTCCAACATGTTGGGCTTCCAACTAAGCTTACTGTCCAAGATAATGCCCAGATATCTAGCTCTATCAGTAAAAGCAAGTCTCGTGCCATTTAAGGTAGGAGGGACAACTACCGGGATTTTGTATTTCTTAGTAAAGAGTACCAGCTCTGTCTTGGACGGGTTAATACCAAGTCCACATTTGCCAGCCCATTTCGTAACGATGGTAAGCGCATTCTGCATTACGTCTTCAATCGTGCCCAGGAATTTCCCGGTAACAGCTAAAGCTACGTCATCTGCGTACGCAATAACTTCAATACCCTCTCTCTCCAATTCAAGTAGTAACCCGTTTACCACTATGTTCCAGAGAAGAGGGGACAGAACCCCCCCCTGCGGAGTTCCCCTAGTTACTCGCCTCTTTAAGGTGAAGTCCCCCAACTTCGAGCTAACAATCCTGCTTCCCAGCATATAATTGATTAACCCTATCAGAGGAACGTCCACCTCCAAAAATGACAATCCCTCCTTGATTGCCTCCGCTTTCACATTATTAAAGGCGCCTTCTATATCCAGGAAGGCCACCAAACAGAATTCCTTCGAATTAATCGATTTCTCAATCGTAGACACCAAGGCGTGCAGAGCAGTGTCCACAGATCTACCCTTTGTGTACGCGTGCTGAGACGATGCCCACTTCCTGGCACCTATTTTATCTCTGATGTATACATCCAGCAGCCTTTCCAATGTTTTCAAAAGAAAGGATGATAGAGTTATTGGTCTTAGGTCCTTAGGATAGACATGTGAGCTTTTCCCCGCTTTCGGTATGAACACCACATTGACCTCCGTTCAGTACCTAGGAATATAGCCCAGCTTCAAACACCCTTTGAATATAGCTTCCAGGTAGGGAAGAATAATTACTGAGTTGTTTTGAAGTTCCGCTGGTATAATTTGATCCGGACCAGCCGATTTAAATGGTTTAAAACCCCTCAGTGCCCATAGGATCCGTTTTCTGGTTACGATATCCTCTGTGGTTACTGACAGTGATTCCTGATGATTAAAACGCACCAACAGGTCTTCAAAGCTCCCTGGGAAGTGTGTCTCGAAGAGAAGCTCCAGAGATTCTCCACTAGAAGTTGTCCAAGATCCGTCCGGTTTTATCAAAAAACTAGGACTAGATGTACTTTTGGAAAGAATCTTCCTAAGGCGGGAGGTTTCGGATACCTCTTCCATATTATCACAGATGATTCTCCAAGACCTCCTTTGTGCCTTTCTTAATTCTTTCTTATAAGTTCCGAGTTTCTCCTTATAGGAGTCCCAATCCTGAGCCTCCCTTGTATTTTTCGCTCTATTAAAGGCTATCCTACAAGCCTTTCGATAGGTTCCCAGTTCCCTGGACCACCATACCGGTTTTTGCCTACCCCTAGGCTTAGCCAGTGGGCAGGCAGCGCGAAAGGATCGGTTGCATGCGCTAGTAACGCTAGCCACCATGTCCTCCAGCTCCCCAACGGTCGTCGGGGGCTCCATAGCCCTCGTCGGTAACATTTCCTCCAATAATTCCCCATATTTGCTCCAGTTGGTCCTTCTAGGGTTCCTGAAGGCTTCCCGGGTAGCAGGGTGAATATCGAGGCTATAGGTTAAATATCGATGATCAGAAAAGGAGTGTTCCTTATCCACCCTCCAATTTTTAACCATATGAAGAATATTATTTGAGGCAAGGGTCACGTCTAGAACCTCCTGCCTGTTACTAGTAATAAATGTGGGTTCCCGCCCAATATTACACACTGAAAGGTTAGTACTCATCAAATAATCAAAAAGCGACTCACCTCTTTCATTAATGTCTGTGCTTCCCCAGATAGTGTGATGCGCATTAGCATCCACTCCCAGTACCACACCTACCTTTGATTGTTCCGCTTTACGGATCAGCTCCTCCAGGTTATCCGGAGGAACCTCCTTCTCCCGGTCCATGTAGGCTGAAACCAGCCAGAATCTACAAGTGCCTACTTCCAGGCTAACTGCAGTAGTGTCACCATTGCTGTATTGAGAGAGAAGGAAAAGATTAATATTATTTTTCCCAAGAATACAAGATCTGATCTTCCCAGACTTACTAGAGGATATAATTTTATACCCCTTTGTTCTGAGGCCACAGATCCTGTTGTTGTTAATCCAAGGTTCTTGGATTAGTATCACATCCTCACCCGAACTAGTCAGCCTGAGGAGTAGAGCTACCGAAGCAGCCTTAGAATGGTGAAGGTTAATTTGAGTTATCTTAATCATAACCATTTCACCTCTACCTACCTCCATGATAAATTCCTGCTACCGCAGGAATATTAATTCCCGGTAATTTGGGATGCGCCGGATACGCCCGTCTCGCCACCCCTCGTACCCTCTATAGAGGACTTGTCAGTGCCCCCCCCCGTCTGGCCGGGCTGTCGACATCCTCCTCCATCGGTACACCAGCTCCTTCGCTTATGTGCACCTCCTCATCCTTCGAGAGAGTCCTTGCCCTACCAAGGTCGCCGGATTCACTCTCCCCCTACCCTCAGCTTCTTCCCCCATGCTGCTGGTACCCCCTTCAGGCCTGGGCGGGTTGCCACCGTCCTCCGGTTGGCCTCCCGTACGCGCTTCCGCCCCATCCTTCTTATAAACGTTGAGAGTAATTGACCCGAAACCGAAGTCAATTACTCCCTTCGTTTTGTGAAGGAGGGCAAGGGACTCCTTATTTATCACCATGATTGATAATTTCGAGCCCCCCTTGGCCTCCTCCTGCTTGACGATCTTCCAATTTCCTGTCGGAAGATTCGGGTTACTGGCCTGAATGATTTTCAAAGCCCCGTCCGGGCTAGCCGGTTCGGATGGCAGCCATACACGTGCCCGCGGCCTGCTGGGAATTTCCTCCCGGCTAACTGCCGCAAGCTTTGCGCCTGGCCACACCTCCCCTACTTTGGCTATAGCCTTTTTGTACAGATCCACAGATCTAGAGTCCGAGCATGCAGTCATCTTTACACGCCCTTGATACCATCCCGCATCTCTGCAGGATGGGGGTGGTCCCGGATTTTCACCCAGGACCTTTAAAAAGACGAGGTTGAGTGCATTATATACCTACCTCCATTTTTCCGCCGTGATGCTCCCATCTTCTTGACTTTCGTCAATGACGGCTAGCATCAACACACGCTCCCTCAGGACCTCGCTGAACAGCTTTGTCCCTGAGTTGGAGCTCGGCTTCTTTTCAGTCACCAACTTGGCCCGCTTGCTGTTGACTACTTCCACCTCGTCCTGGGACCGCTGTCTTTTCGACATATGGTCCCTTTCCGAGCTTCCGCAGCCCACAGTGCTCCTTGCCCAAGCTACTGATCTTCTTTGCTCTTCCGTAAGCTGCCCCTCGGGGGTCGCAGCCCACTTCTCGAGAATTCGGAGCGCCGAGCGGCGATTCCTGTATCGCCTTTTCGCCGGAGGAATGTCTCTCGTCCCACTCCCCTGTGCTGCGTTGGTACCGCTAACTCCCGGGACTTGTGCCCTAGAGTCAACCACCTTTGCAACCTTAGAGGCCCCACCCGTCTGGTTCGAGGTACCTCCCTCCGCTGATACCGGCTTTTGAGGAGAGCCGGTGCCCTTTGTTTTTGTGTTTGATCTTACCATTTGATTCCCACGAGTATCGGAGAAATAAAGGTCCGCCTGCGCAGAGATCCGTATAAGCAGGTAAGGCTAATTACAACTGGAGGTCGCCAGGTATCCAGAGGGCTCCGTTAGCGACTGGGCTTTGTTAAATGGGCCCCCAGCCTAGTAGACCATCAGCACGGGTCGCTTAACGCCTTAATCCAGCCCATTCGGCTCGCTAGCACCCCGGCCTCCCTGCACCCCTTCCCTCCGCCCATTCTCCCCCCCATTCACCTAATCACATGGAGAGCCCAATCCAATGGGATCCATTCCATTCACCGGGTCACCCGTTTATAGGGTCCCCCACTCATCACCCGCGGAGACTCCGGAGGTGCAGAGAGGACGTGACGCACAGTCCGCCGTGGTTATTGGTCGATGGTTTTCTGGCGCCATCTGTTCGCCTTTCCATGCTGGGCATCATAGGCACTCAGAATTTAATGAACTCAGGTTAACCACTCCCCAGTTCCCTGAGACTCTCCCCCCAGCTGAACTGCGGTTGGGGGCGGCTTATTTAATTCACCGCTAGCCTACCTATCGATAGGCCGTCCACTATCCACCACCTGTGACCCCCCCGATAGCTGCAGTACGCCACGGGTACGCCACCATCCTAGTACCATCGCTAGATTTTTTGGGAATTACCAATAATGGAAAACTTCATGAACTGTCACTTGGTTCAAAAAAATTTTGTTGGAGCATTTCTGTTACTTGTTCATTTCGGTTTTTACAGAGCGAGGCATTCCATAAGGTTTTTGGTTAAAGTGTTCGTTAAATGGAATACGTCATTGTATTCTAAGCATATGTATAAAATAGATTAAATTTCTTTAAACTGGACCAGGCTACCAACAATTAAATCGGAATTAGAAATTTTAACGAAACTTTTAGCGTTACAATGTTTTGAGGTTGGGCCTATTGTATTCCCCAAGAACACGTCAGAAGCGATTTCTTTGGATAAAAATATGTACTCTGAGTGGTTATCTTCTTGGCAGAACCGAGACCTTAAATGATTATGAAAGTAGTTCTAATATGATGATTGAACCTTGGTTCGGAATAGACAAGATTTTCTCGGCAAAATCTATGGCACAGTTGTAACGTGCAAGGAAATTCTTCTGAAATATCCCGCTACGAGAAATTGTTAACAAACTATCAACAATCTGAAAATTATGTGGAAGAGTAAAATATCGGGTATACTATGTCCGCGTCAAACAAACCTAATGTTTCTCGCTACTCCATTTGTGACACTTCTAATTTGTAGTTATTGTTCAAGATAGTATATTGACCCTTCTGTATATTGAATACACAATAGCCGCAGTGTCAAGACGCAAATATAAGAGATCTGGTTTCCAATATCTAGACTCAAATGAACATATATTTAAATATCAACTAATACACGAGAATTCATTGACGTTTGATATGAATTTAAGGTTCTTGAATGAGTTGGCCCATTGGGCCTAGAATAACACATGGCAGCTTGATGTCCAGTTTCATGGCGTATTTCGCAATTAGGAGAATTATTATAATTAGTTGCCAGTTTGTCTCCTCGAGTGCTCCGGTAATATACAAGCGCTTATACGAGTAATGTTGTACGTTTTGCTTTTACCAAATTTTATTATGTCGCAAATAATTTGTATATTGGTACAGCTCAAGGGAAATGTAAAAATAAACTTTGGCTTTAAGGACGATTAAAATTTTAATGGATTAATAGAGTTATATAAATATGCTTTAGGAATTCTAATTTGGTGAAATCAGAATGTTTTTGATATTGGCATTATTAATGTCACAAAGGGCTCTTGGTGAAAAAAGAGCTTTAACAACGTTTCAAGTTTCCCCCAAATTAATCACAATAGAATCCAAAGAATTTATAAACGAAGAAATATTACTAATGTTGAATCTTATCGAGAGATTGTGTACGATCGTGTGAATTTTATTAACGTCATAAGGCCATTGCTCTAACTAAGGTTCCGATAAGAATTACGTCCACGGCTAAAGGTCCATTTGAAATTTTTTTTTGATATTGTTGTACCTTTGATTCCGAGCTATTTGGGAAATAAGTATATTTTGACATTGCAGGATGACCTGACGAAGTATTCAGAGTTTGTTATTTCAGAACTGTTGTAAATTATTGTAAATAACAAAAATTAAAAACACCATTGCATTTCATCTCCAAACCAATGGAGCGCTAGAAAGATCTCACCGTAAGTACACTAACGGAATATATGCGACATTTTATCTACCACTGAGTTTATACTGAGTTCATGATGTACCATCATGGTATTTTACTTTAATTGAGAAATTAAATGTTGTTTTTTTTTTGAGTGTGTCTCCATTGATCGCCCATTTTGTCTCTACCAAAAAAAGCCAAAAATTTTTCCAGAACAAAATCTGCTTCTCACACGACGAAAAAGTTGTTACCTCAGCTTGCCATCTATTATAATCTCTTGATTGCCACAGCATTTGCTTACAAATAACAGTGACACCTCTGGTCGACTAGCATTATAAAGCTTACATGTACCATAATTGAACTAATTAAATAATTTCGTTTTGACAGTACAACTCAGCTGCGGTCGTTTAGTGATTAATTCAACAAAAATGGATTTTTAAGATAAGTTTCAAGTTTTGATATTTTCCTTTCTTTTCAGGCATTTTGAGCATATGGATAATACACCAACTCAACTTATTGACTGGTAAATGAACTGCTGGCGTTAACAGATGGTAAGTATGACATAGAAATAAGCAAAGATACTCGTAGCGAGAAATTTTTTTTCCAGATTTTCGCAATTTTCAGCGAATTAGGAGGTTACCAGGAGTTCAAAATATCGATTAAGAAAGTGTCGTGCCCGACGATTTTTTTGTTCTGAAAAATAAATTTGAATATCCATCATCCCACCTGTTCACAAAATTTGAAGTCAATTGAAACATTACAATGGGGTCATTTTAACAAAAAAAAACTTGTTGAACTGTTTTCCGAGGTAATATCAAAATTTTCGAAGAACTATATTTTAGGGTTAATACATCTTTCAAATTCCAATAATTGTTTCATATGAACAAAACGAAACTTTTCAAAATGGAATATGAAAATATGACATAAGATACATTATGGCATATTTTTATACGGAATATATCAAAACGGCATATGGTGCACTAAGGAATAAGGTACGCGAAGGCATATTGCAATGATAATGGAATACTAAAATGGATTTTAGACGAAGTTCTGAAATATGGCCAATTAGGGTGGAACTTGACTATTTATTAACCGAACATGATGAAATTCGACAAGTATGATGGAAATCAGATTCTAAAATGAGTTTTAGATGAAATTCTGGAATATGGCCTATGAGTAAACATTACGGCGCAGGGAAACGGATACCCAGTGTTGGCGACTTTGAGGGGAGAGCAAGCGGGCTCCCAGTCGTCGATATCCAATGACTGCAATACTTCAGAGGTAATGTACTCTGAAACCCATTTGGAAGAAGTTCCACAATGCCAAGATCACCAACATCCTCAACTAGAAGTGTTGAGATAGAAAATGAAGAACTCCGTAGACAACTGTGCGAGATTGAAAAAATTACATCGAAGTTAATTACCAGGAATGGTACTCATACGAAAACAAAAATGATCACCCGATCAAAGTGATGGCCAGAGGTCTTCACTCAACCTGTACAAAGCAGGATATAATGGAAGATCTTAAACACCAGGGCCTCAAAATAGAGGATGCGGAAAATATCCTAAAAAAAGAAAAAAACGTAACTGATCAAGGGATCTAAATTAATAAAAGGGAGCTTCCATTGTTTATGCTTACTTTTAATAGCACAGAAAAAGTGGAAAATTTTTTCAATATTAAGGTAATCCTTAACTGGAGAGTTAGAATAAAAGCGTTAATAAAATCTTGTGGCTTGATACCGCAGTGTAAAAAATGCCAAGGATATAATCACACGCAGAAATATTGCAAACGAGAACCTAGATGTGTGAAATGTTCGGGGAAACTAGTCAGCAATCTGCAAAATCTGAGAAACAAAGAACGACAGGGCCTACTAAACCGTAGCATGCCCAGTAATAGAACAATGTCCAAAAACCCAGTGGCACAACTTCCACAAACAAGTGCAGTAGTAGGCCGGAAAACATTCTCACAGATTGTACAACAGCGGGAAACAATAAGTAACAAGTAAGAAGGCCAAAGCCTAATTCTTGAAAAAATTCTAAAGAATATAGAAACCTTAATCTTAAGGCTACTAAAACACGAAAAAAGCCTAGACGCTATAAATAAGCGAATAAATAAGCAAGAAACAGTGAATGAAATCACTTCCTTGATGTACTAAACTTCACAACACATTCAGAATCGCCAATTGGAATGCAAATGGGCTGTTGCAACAAATACCAGAGTTAGAAATTTTCCTAAATTTAGAAAAGATAGATATACGGGTATGCCTTATTTCAGAATCTCGTTCAAGGATACCAGTGCATCAAACATTACGAAGGAGTAATAATTGAAAAAGAAATTATGTAAGTAGCCACCGTTAATGTCCTCGCTCGGTTTTAATTTCATAATCGAAGGCGATTTTAATGCTAAAAATACATATTGGGGCTCAAGGCTAATAACCACAAAGGTAAGGAGCTGTTTCCAGCTGGTTGGAATTTAAACTGCGAACTCCTGCCTGGAGGTAAACTAAGATATTGGCCAGCGGATACAAATAAGATACCAGATTTGTTAGATATCTTTGTAACAAAAGGGATATCTAAAACTACGTACAAATCGAAAACGGTGAAGGAATTTCGTCTGACCACACGCCTGTCATTACGACACTCAGTGATACCATTACAAAAATAGAAAATTTGTCTAGGTTAACAAATAATAAAACAAACTCGGATCTCTTCTGGAACCTAGTCGTAGACAATACTGAATTACAAGTACCAATTAAAACTCCTCACATGAACTAGCCAGTAGAAGTAAGAGATCTGGTTAGAGAAAAACGGAAAGTGCCAAAAATCTGGCAGAGGAACCAAGCACCACAAAGCAAATTCCGACTAAGCAACGAATTGAAAATGCATATCAAAGAAATCAAGAAGAATACGTAGCCGGTCTTTCTGGTAACAAGGAGACTAATTACTCCCTTTGGAAAGCACCTAAAAAACTAAAGTATAAATAGTTTCTATCAAGAATGACGATGGAACTTGTGCTAGAAGTGCCAAAGAAAAGTTGTATTGTTTGTACCAAACAGCTGAATAATTAGTAATTCAAGTAAATAAAGTGGATAACCAAAACATAAGACTGTAACACTACAAAAGGTAAAAGAGGAAATTAACAACAACTTAAGCTCAAAAAAATACCCTGGTTATGACCTAGTCACTGGACTTATAATTAAAGCACTACCAGAAAAACGACTACGAAAATTAGTGTGCAAGTAATCAGCGCAGCATTGAGACTAAAATACGTTGCATACCAGTGGAAGGTGGCAGAGGGAATAATGATTCTAAAACCTAACAAGCCCAATCCGATCGATTCCCCTACTTCATACAATTTCAAAATTGTTTGAAAAGCTACTACTCAAGAGGTTAAAATCTGTAATAGAATTAAGAAAACACATTCCACCTCACCAATTTGGATTTATAGAGAGACACATAAGAGACAAAATCACATATGCTCAAGTGTCTTCTTCAAGTCTTCCACAAAGTGTGGCCCCGAGGTCTAGAATATAAACTAGATAGAGATCTGCCGAAGCAGTTTAACCTGATTTTATATTCATAACTAGCTGATTGAGATAGCTGGACCGATAGCTGGATGAAAAGGTGGCGAATCAAGCTGAATGAAGCGAAATCTGTACATGTTAACTTCACAAACTAAAAAGTTTACTGGATACCGGTGGAACTTAACTAGCAACAAATACCTCATGCAAATACGGGGAAATATCTTGGCATGACTCTCTATGCCTAAGTTAAAGTGGAAAGAGCATGTGAAAAAGAAATAGGAAGAATTAAACATCAAAAACAGGAACATGTACTGGCTCATAGGAAGGCACTCTGAGATAACATTACAAAACAAATTGCTTTTATATCGGAAAATATTAAAACCAATATGGATTTACGGTATTCAGGGTTGTGCCGATATTAGACCACCATTAAAATAATTCAAGGTTTACAAAATAAACGTGGCATAGTGAATGTACCCACTTTGGTACATAAGAAATGACAACCTACATAGTGATTTAAAGATTGAATACGTCAGCGAAGAAATCAAAAGACACGCGGAACAATACTTGGAGCGTCTTGTTCAACACCAAAATGACGACATCCGTAGTATGCTGGCAAACACCAATTTAGTGAGACGGCTTCGAAGGACGAAATTAAATTTCAAACATATAGAGAATAGCCAATGGGCTACACCCTTCTAAACATTAAACTCATTGATTAAAGATAAATTACTATAGATCAATTGTAATAAATTCATTTAAAAATAAAAAAATAACTAACTGATCGACACTTTCGTGTAAAACATGAACTAAAGAAAATATCGACTGGAGTTGACAAGGAACAAGTATTGGAACATTTGCGGATGTTACTGCAATCTTGGCAATAATTCAGTAAATTACAAAATGCCGCTAATTCATTGAGTAATTGGCCAAAGAAATGGCGCAGCAACAAAAATGTTAATTGGTTACCAGTTTGACTGAATTCGCAACCAATTCCACATGGAAACTGTCGGGTTCCATTAAACGAAACGAAGTTTGTCATACAAAGCTTTCAAAACGTTTTGTTTTCCCCTTATTTTGGTTTTTCAACTCTCAACATTTTTTTTTATTCGTAAGTTGAAGCTTTCATTATTTTTATCCACATTTTACCAATCCAAATATAGATAAATGTTGATTATTCCACTATGTATAAATCACGTTTCGCCTAGTAATAATTTAGAATGTAACATAGATCATTACGTTTACAGAAAGAAATGAGAAAATCAAATATTAGTTTGGTTTAGTTGTATGTACGCGTAATGAAAGAAAATTATCTGACAGCTGTAGTATAAATCAAAATTAGGTCACAATTTTTCATTTTTTATTTTTTTTATATTTTCTTTTATTTATAAACGAGTATTTTCTAAAATATATTTATTCAGCTAATTTGCTTGTCTGGTACAAATATACACATAAGTGACATATCGAGTTCAACCTATTTAAAAGAACGCCTGCAAAAATCACTCAACTTATAAATTTATTACATAAACAGTGACGTTTTACAACTTGTTGTTGTTGTTGTCAACGAATAGAATATTTATGAACAAAATGGCGTCATAATAGGTACTCGTATATTTAAATTTAGCAAAATATTTTGTTATTTATTTGCATTATATATTAGGTGTAATGTATTGTGTCTGACAATTAAATTATAATTATTTATTCTAATATTTTTAATGTTGTTATTGTATAAGAAAAAAAAAATTATTAATTTTTAAATGTTTTGTTTATTCATGAATTTTTTTTTTGGTAAACATTTGTGTAAACAAAAATACATTTTGGGTACTATCTATTCAGGGTCGAGTTTTTCTTTTTTCTTGGCACCCCAATAATATCGTATTGAAATATTAAATTTTATCTCGTTTGGCCTAATTAACAAAATATATTTTACATCGTACTGGTTTTTTGGTATGTTTATAATTAAAACCATTTTTGTGTTTGCTCTCTCTAAATATAAGATCAGGTATTTATGTACATTTTACAGGTTGAGTCAGAATTGTTTATTCGATTTATGAATTATATCGACTCAGTACCGTATTAAGGTGAAAAAATGCACATGTGCGCGGTTAAAAAATAATTTCGAAGATCAAATCTGTACGCGACGTTATAATAATTATTATTATTAATAAATATTTGTGTTTTATGATTCATTATGAATGCGCCTTGAAAATAAATTTTCAAATAATTATTTTGGCAACCAATCACACAAAATTTTCCTCACAGCTTAACGCGAGAGTAAATCACACATATTTTCTTTACATTTTATATCTGCAACTCGGAAAATATTTTTGTTTATTTTACGACACGGTTTTCTTTTTTTTTTTTAATTTTAGATTAATGGATGTAAGTTTAATGAACAAAATATTATAGACTGTACCATATACTAAAGTCTAATCCAAATGAAAATGAAAATTGTATTGATTCATCTTTTCCGAAACAAATATTTCAAAATTGTGCAAATTTGTTATATTGTTGTGATTTATTTATTTTGTCGAAAATATTTTGCACCGATGGGATATAAATAAAGAATTATTGTCATATTAATTTATGTTCATTTTTCACCGAAGGTTGCCCTAATTAATTTCTATAATTTAGAAATGTAATGAACTATGCATAGACATGAATTTCACATTAATACCTAATTGATGGATTTCATAGGTATCATCTATACCTGTGTTATTTACGACCTAAATAAGATCAGAGCAGTTTATTATGTTTCGGCACGAAATTCTTCGTCATACAGTGGCCTCTGTATATTGTTGCCAGTACTTAGTTGTACTAAGTATAAATAAGGTTATATTAAATTTTTAGTATTAAATGTGAGCCTCCTCTTATTTGGTGACCACGTAAATAGAAAGATGCATCCGAAATGTGTTTAATTTCATCATTAATGTATTTAGTAACAATAAATGCAAAGACTCCAATATAGAACAATGTTCCCAGTTGGGAACACAGTTACTAAAGATACATGTTAAACCGAAAGTGATCTGACTGAAAACGTCTGAGTTAAATTCAACATGTAAATGGCGACTTGACTGAAAGTGTTCTGAAAGTAGTCTGAGTTCGGTCAACTTAAATTTGGTTGGTTGAGTCAGTTTGTATATTGAGTTAAACATGTAAACTTTAGTTTAGTTGAACTGACAGATTTTTTCATACTGTTAAAAGGGCAAAATGTTTTTATACATTTTCCAAGTGGTTTTTAAATTATTTTAAATAATTTTTTAATAATTAAAATGTAATTTTAGAACAAAGTGACATTTGAACTGTCAGCTCAGATCAAATAAAAAAGTCCCATGTAAACACCAACCCAAATTTTCAGTCAGATCACGTTCAGATTAAACTCAGTCAGATCACTTTCGGTTTAACATGTATCTTTAGTAAGTGGGTTATAATAACAGTGTGATAAATTTTATAAATAAAACCAACTAATAAAATTGAATAAAAACTGATTTGAGATTTACAACTTTTTTTTTTTTTGAATCGCAGAAACTATATTTCAATTTAACCACATGGATTTAGAAGATTTTAAATATGAAACTTAACTATATTTGGTACATTCGACAATAGAAGTTTTTAATAGTCACACTGATTAAAAATAGTTTGTTGGCATAAGGTTAAATTAACTATGTTTTGTTTATTGTAATAGATTATCATCTGCCTTAAATAACTTACTCTTACAAAATCCAAATCTCGATCCAGCCAGCAAAAATTTATTTTCTGCAATCAGAGACTGTTAGTAGTAACAAAAACCTAGAATTTCGCAACCAACGTCATAAACATATTTAACAAATAATTCGAGAAACACAATCAAAATTCAGTTGTCCCAACCAAATTAAAATTCAATCAGTTGCTTCAACAATAAATCATTTTTGGCAATGCACTTTCGTTTATCGGATACACACAAGTTCATGTAAACGAAAAACGATTGTTTTAAATTCATACGTGTTCATATTGAGTTACCGTGTAGTCTAGTGTCATATGTGCAGTTTTTTGTGAAAAATAATTTACGGAAATTCTTATTAGTAAGTATATTAAGTGCATTAAATATATAAAATTAAAATTTTGTGAGATTATTAAACCACGTGTAGTGCTTATAGCAAAGATCGATTAACTTGAGCTAATATATTAATTTTTCTGCTTATAATTTATGTAGAATGGTAATTTTTGTTATTGTGACATACAATAGTTCAACGGCCATATTATCGGTGAACCCAAAAGGCGATAATTTAGCAGCGGAGGATTTTTATGTTGCCGGTACATATCTAATAATTTATTTTTAAAATCATACAATCACTTTCAGATGAAATTTTTAATTTTACAGCAAAGGACTACGAGCCCCATCACATTATAGAAGTAGAGCCATCTGAACAAACCACCACGTCGCGCATCATCGATTTCTCGGAGTTTATAAACGCCGCTTCACCATCTTCGATTCGATCGGATTTTGATGCAAATTTGCAAAGCAAATTGTGTGGAATTTTAACCACTGAAGTAAGTTCAAGTTTGTTTAAGTTTATATGACCTAACCTCCTTTACAAATAATTTATTATTAAAAATTTTAGACACTATCATCACTTAAAGACATTGAGTATAAAATCATTTACGGATTTTACCACAAAAATAAAGCAATTTTGACAAATGTAGATCAAATAAAATTATGTAAGGTAGTCATAAAAACTATTCTTGAAAACGATGCCAATATTGAGTAAGTTTAAGAATTAAAATTGGATTTGTTTTCGTTCGCCATATTTTTTCATTTTATTTCTATCACTTCGGGAATCATAATAATAATTATTTAGATTATGTTACCAATATTTTGAATTTTTTTAACATAGGTTAACCCGACAAAATTTTATTTATTTATCGCAAATAATTTGCGATGTTTTTCCTCTTGAATTAAAAGAGGTTTACTACACTCGAGCGGTAAATGGTCAGAAAGCATCTGGTAAGCTTTATGACATGTATTCAAATTATCGAAGACAGTTGTGTTCAGCAGGTATTATCGAACGACGGGCTTACTCGAAGCAAACACTTACTCACACTATAGTTATATCTAATGGTATGTAAATGCAATATAAATTCACTGTCTATACATAAAATATCAGTAATGTTTTTAGTGAAGACCTCAGATAACTTACAATTATAATTGCGATATAAAATTTCATTAGCTTATTATAGGTAACTTGATATCAATGTTTTGAAAAATTCTTTTTCAGACAATGATGCTTCAATTGATTTTGAATTTATAAAAATTAATGCAGAACCTGCTGGTATAATAGCTAAAAAGTGGATTATAGTTGCCTCAAGCAACGTTTAGAAATACTTAATGATAAAAAAGTATCAACAAACGATTACCGTAATTTGTTCCCGATTTTCAGATCAAACGACACCTTTGTTTTTGAATTGGTAATTAAATCTGAATTTAATGTAAATATAAATATGTGTGTATATGTAAAAGCAATCTATAGCGATATCCGATCTGTTGATGTATGGGATAGAATATATCTTAATATTTTAAAAGAAGGGGCATTGAGTAGGGAAAAATTTGTTCGAACAATTATCGATTCAACAAAAGATTCGAAAGTAAGTTATTAAAAAATGCTAGTAAAACTTATCGATCAATATTGATAGATTTATTTTGAATTATATAGAGATTAGAAAGTCAGTAGCGTGGATAGTATTGTCTTATCTTTTTTCATCGACCAGAGTTAAGAGCCAGCGCGGAAAAAACGGAATTAAAGTATCAAAAATAGAAGTTCTGGAAAAGATTGTTGTTCAATTTGATGTAAGTATCATTATAAAATTCAAAAACATGTAAATAAAACTCCAATTAATTATTTCAAATAATTGTTTTCATTCTAACAGACATTAGAGCAAGCAGACAGTTACGAAAGGAATCTGTTAAAATCAAATAGCGGAGATCAACCCAGAGTAGTCTTTGTTGGTTATCTAAAAAGTCTAACCGCATATGTGACGTTGATTGACAAAAAATATTTCTTTGAAGACCCATGTGAAGCTGTTTATCTTTCATTAAATACTACTTATCCCTCTGAAAGTAAGGTTGTGTGGAATTACGTACAACAGCATATATTTTGCATAAAAACATCATATAATATCAGTAGCGCACAGCTAGTATCTATCAATCAAAAGATTAATCGCTGAGTTGTCGACTAAATAGATTAAAACGAAAGATTTTTTTTTGGAATAAAAATGGAATTGTTATGTTTTGTATGTGAAACTAATTTCACATCTTTAAAAATGTATATATATGTATATCATTTAAAAATTGAACATCCACGTTTAAATCGATTTTATTGTAAAGACTCGAAATGTCACCGAATATATTCAAATGTTTACAAACATTTAAATCATATTAACAGAGATCATTTATCACTTATCTATAAAGCTTCAAATGAAACTACCAATAATACTAATAAGGTAGCTTCACTGATGGTTTCTCTGAATAGTTATATTTTACCTATGATATATCCTTTACCGGATACAAACGGTAATTTTCTTCAAAATCTTGAGAGCAGATTAGAATTTAATTCATTTGATGAAAATAATTGTTTGTTAAAACTAGCTTTGCAAACAATGAGTGACGACAGGGTACCTAGAACGTCAGCTTTAAACGTATTCAAAAATGTTTTTTCTTTTTATGATTCTCAGATTCAAAAGGCTTTAAGATTGTTAACTAATGCGGATAGTAGTAGGGGTAATTTCGAGGAGTTAACTTTAATTTTAAATTCACTGATAAGCGCTGATTATCTAAAATCTGAATTTCTTATTATTAAGCAATTAAAAAAAATGAACATTTTAGTAGATTTTGAAAATTTTAAACTAGGCTCGGAATATAATCAAGGTTATTCCAACTTAAATGAAATCACAATAAGACTTCAATACTGAAATTAATTAAAGAATATATTAACAAAACCGAGAGCTTAGAAATTCCAATTGTTAGTATACTTCAACTCCATTTTGGAAAGCAAAAGTTAGAGAAATTAATCCTGATAATCAAAGTAATTTGATCGTTATATTCCTATTTCAATATATTTTGATGATTTCGAGTGTTTGAATCCGTTGGGACCCCATAGTGGAATTTAAAAAATTGGAGCAGTTTATATCAAAATATTAGCTCTACCGGATTACATTTCTTCTAAACTACAGTCAATATTTTTTGCTGTGCTTTTTTTACTGAAGATAGAAAAAGATTCGGCAATACTAAAATATTTAATCCATTGATAAAACAGATAAATTATTTACAAAGGACAGGCATACAAATTAATGAATATTTAATAAAATTAATTCCTTGCGTTATTATAGGTGATAATTTAGGTTTAAATTCAATGCTTAGTTTTACAGAATCTTTTAATTCATTTTATTAATGCAGGTTTTGTAAATGTAATATTGAAGAAATGAAACAACTACGAGTATGTAATGAAAAGATATTTAGATTAAGAAATGTTACCAATTATAATTGCGATGGTTATCTAAACAACATGCAACTAACAGGAATTAAAGAAAGTTCTGTCTGGAATACGATGCTACATTTTCCCGTGGTTGAGAATTTTAGTGTAGACTGTATGCATGATCTCTTGGAAGGGGTTTGCCACTATGATATGGGTTTAATTCTTAAAATTTTTGTTTTGGAGAAACATTATTTTACAATTGAACAATTAAAGAGAAGAATCGAAATATACAACTTTGAACCTGTGACACAGAAACCGCCACTTTTTAATACTGATTGTTTTCAGAAAAATAAATTTAAATTATCTGCATCAGAAATGAAAGTTATAGTAACGCACTTTTCGTTAATCATTGGGGATCTGGTACCCCAGACATCCAAAGAGTGGGAGTTGTTTCGACTTTTAAGAGAAATTTTTCTTCTTATTTTTAGGAAACCGTTTCATTCTAATCCTTTTAATTACTTAAGAGATATTATTGCCCAGTACAACACATTATACATACAACTCCCTAAAAATAATTTGAAACCAAAATTTCATTTGTTATTGCATTATGCAAGTATTATGGAAAAAATAGGACCACTAGCTGCAATAAGTTTAATGAGATTTGAGGCAAAATATCAAACATATAAAAAAACCTCTTATATTTCGAACAATAGAATCAATATTTTAAAAACATTGCATATTAAAAATCAACTGAAAATTGCAAACCTTGTCCTTAACAATAAAGAAATTTTTGAGTCTCCCATAACTCACGGACCAATTAAAGATATAAGTACAGTAAAATTAATAAAATATAGCCTTAATTCAAACTCGAAACTAATTTCGTGGATACAATTTAAAAATTTGTTTTTGAAGAAAAATATGATGGTTTGCTTTGACATTGATACGAATGGGGAACCAATGTTTGGGCTTATACAACTTATTATTAAGGCTATTGAAAAGTTTTATGTTAGTTTACAATTTGTTGAGAGATTATATTTTAGTACTCACTACTTTGCATATAAGGTTGAATTGCAAAACATATTTTTTGTATATTACATAAATTCACTAAAATGTAATCACACTTCTTATATAAGTAAGGCTGCTAACGGTCAACATTTTATAATTTGGGACTATTAAGTTAATACATTCAATTATTTTAATTGTTACCGTAAAAATTAAAATTTTAAATGTTTAAAATAAATAAATATAAATATTTGAAGTTTAAGTGTTTTATTTTAACTAACGAAGATGAAATACTATAATGGTATTTACCGGAACAGAAACCAACAAAAGCAACAAATATATGTACGCATTTAACCTCAACTTAAGACAGTAGAAACAAACACTATTTACCATTACTACAAATGACTTTTTATTGTGCAAGCAGAAAATCAGTTACTACAAGGCTTTTATAACAAAATCATTCGGTTGTGACAACTAATTTTCAGTAGACGCAACTAAATTTTGCGGTAATTCTGAACACAGGAACGATTTTCTAGTTCACACGATCGATTTTTCAGTTGAAAATACTAATATTAAGGTTACAGAAACTTTTTATTAGTTAGCACAACCAAAAATGGGTTTAAAACAATCATTAATCAATTTATGTCAACCTCAAATTATTGGTATCGCAACAATATTATCTCATTTACTACAACTGCCTTAATTCGGTTGCCGCAAACAAAGTGTTCTCTCTGTGGATATATGATTCTCAATATAATCAAATTCAAAACAGTGTTGTATAAATAGAAACATTTATGAAAACCAAAATTCTGTGTTTTATTTCTACTCTTTGCCACATGGTTGGCTACAAAATCTCGGTTTTTAAAATCTCGGTTCTACAAAATTTCGGTTTTTATAAATTCTGGAAAATGGAGATTTTAATTTTATGACGAAAATAATCAAAAATTATAAATTCTGGAAAATGGGGAATTCAGTTTTAAAATAAAAACCGAGATTATGAAACGCTCTCTTACATCCAGCGAGGAAATGTTCCCGCGAGGTAAAGTGTGCGAGGAAATGTGTGAAAGGAAATTTGCGTGAAGAAATGTGCGCGAGAAACTGTCCTGTTACCTTATCAAAGCCGTTTGTCAGCTAAACATCCAAATAGATTTCGCATGCATGTTTAGTAAAAATTTAGAATAAATAGCTTTGCGCATTTTTAAATTTATTAAAATCAACCGATATTAAAAAATTATAGCTGAAAACCAATATGTAGGAATTTTACGTTTATTTGGTTCTATTCTTTTAGTATCGTTATTAAAGCTAACAACCAGTTCATGAAAGTAGTGTTAAATTGTTTTAAATGCAGTGTTCAGTTTATCGGGTTAGACAACTATATTAAACATTTAAAGTTGGCTCACGTTTTAACTGAAAATAGTCTGTACATATTATTGTACTTTAAATAATTGTGTTCAATTATTTAATTCTATATGTATATATTCACGCGCCATATGAAAAGAAAACATGCTATTTGGTGGAAAATTTAAAAATGGCGAATTATGAATTGAGTGTTAGCAATAGTGAATGTGAGATAAAGTTTCCGAAAATAGCGCAAATCGCTGAAAAAATGGAAATGGCTCAGAATTGTTTGAAGTTTACGTTAAGCCTACATAATACATAATATCAATTTTACCCGAAAAAATCTGTTATACATACATATATCCAAAATAAGTTACAAGAATTTATCGTTTCACCTATTTCGAATAATTTATATACAGTGAAATAATGGAAGGGGCCGCCTTAACCGAAAACCCATTTGAAAAGTTTGACACGGAACATAAACTTTTGAAAATCCTGTGTGTACTAGATGTTTATACACTTCCGAAATGTATAAGAACAAATAATGAAGTTTCTGAAACTAAATCAAATGGTGTTCCTAAGCTAGATGAAAAAAATTATAAAGCAGTGATTTCGCCGATATCAATTCAAATAAAAAAATATTTTAAGATAGAAAATATTTTTGATTTAACTATGAAAAATTACCAAAACCTATTGAAATCAGATTATTACGGCAACATAATAAATGGACGCAGAAACTTGTATTTTTAATACGTTAAATAACTTCCATGTTTGTGATACTGTAATTTTTGACATTATGCATGATGTCTTTGTGGGAGTGGCTAAATATGATTTCTGCAAAATATTATCGTACTTTAAATACGGCCCTACTAAAACAGGCAACAGATGACAAGAAATTTCTTTAGCTCATTTAAAAATCCATGTTTATGGAAATGATTCCTCGTAATGACCAAGTAGGAAAGTTTCTAATTACTTTAATAAAACTTGTAGATATGATATTGAAAGAAGCAATTGAAATGAGCATACAGGAAAAATTTTGTGGCGACAAACACTAGCATCAAACATAATAAATTGGTAAAACAAATAATATTTTGGAACAAATATATGAAAATACAAATAATATTTTTGAATGACAAATTAAATATTCTGACGACAAATATAATATTTTGGAAGATAAAAAAATAATTTTTAGTAATAAAAAAAAAAAAAAAATCGAGACAAACCATCAAATTTAATCGATACAAATTAATTAATATTTGATCTGTGTCTGCAACGTTGATGAAGCAATTTGAAAAATAAATCTCCATTTTCCAGAATATTTTAAAACTAATTTCAACTTTTTAATTAATTTATTTTTACATTTGTTGCCAATTTATTATTTTTGTTTGTTGCTCATTAAATTGTGCTCTTTCATTAATTTTTTGTATCACAAATATTAATTGTTTGTGTGCCGGTTTATTGCCAATTGAAACCTTCATTTAAAGAAATTGAAATTCAAGTTCTTGAAAAAATAATTTTTGAGTATAACTCACAGTTTATTCGGTGAGACTTTGAAACCGAAATTTCGTTTTTTGACTCATTACCCTAACGCAATACGGTGTATGACGGTATAACCCCTATGGTGTATGCGTTTTGAAGCTAAACACAAGATTTTTAAATCGTATGCCACAATGTCAAGAAGAAATATCGCTCTGTCTGTTGGAATTAAAATGAGTTTGCAGTTTTCTTATATGCTCATTAACAAAAGATTTTTTTCAAGAGCTAACGGCTTACGAAATATTATATATAGGCTCAATACCATCCGAATTCATCGTAATTTCGGCGGACATGTAACTATATTAAAGTCATTTCCTTTCCACGGCATCCTTTACAAAAAATGTTATTTTCTGAGTACCTTGACAGAAAGACTAGATTTATTTGAAATTGATTGTATAGCTAAGCAAAATAAACTAAACATAGCCCTATTATGTAACAAATGGGGAATTATTAATTTTGATGATGAAATTCAAAGCTATCTAGTGCGTCCAACCAATGAAAAGGTCCTAAAACCTATTACATAATTTAATGTAATTCCAATACATGTATACTATATGCCGAATGGTGATAAGGTCATTCGACTAAAACATTTTTTCTAATTTGAATTGAACATGTAATATGCTGGAAATAATAATTTGAACTTTTTTGAATGTAGATGTAAGTTTCATCCCACATTGTTATTAAAGGCATACTTCGTCAGACAAGAGAAGTCCGCGAGATAGTTCGTTACAATTGTGGCTTATTTTCTGACTCGTTAGATTTGTAAAACCTAGATGTTTTAGAAGAAAATCATTTACTAGTGCATCACGGATTTGGCCCAGTACTTCACTCGTCTGTGAACTTGGCCAAAAATAATGCAAGAACCCGGTTTGGATGTCTATGTTCTTAAGAAAGAAATGATGGTAACTATTGCAATAAGTCGTGAAACTGATTCTTATTTAGAACAGTTTTATCTGCCTCTATGTCCTGAAAATAATCGAAGTCGCTGTACTTCATTCCCAAAAGTTTTTCATTGTTTATCTATGAAGTTTGTTGCTTGGCACATACTCTCGTTCCTGGAGGTAGTCAAAACCTTCTTTGCACCATTATTTTGTTATAATATTATCAGAAATGTCATGATGCATTTTTTTCCGTTGCAGCTGCATGAGCGCAACTGTCGGGCGATTTGGAGACAGAGAATTTTTCAAATTTCGTTGATATCTCTACGTTGCGAAAAATTTTGAATTTTTCAAAAGTGGTTGACGACTTTATTACTTTCTTTTACTCTAGTAAAATAAAATATAGTAATCATGAAAATTTTGGACCTTAAGATTTGTAGAGATTTATCTGTTTTGATGTCCCTTGAGTCCGAAAAAGTGGGTTTCGAAATGGTGTCTGTCTGTCACTCTGTCAGTCTGTCAGTATGTCAGTCTGTGTCCTCTTCACAGCCCAGATGGTTTAAGCAATCGAACTGAAACTTCAGATTTAAGCTTTTTTAATAAATTGGGAGGTCTCAGCGGGCTTTACTCCAAATCAGCTAACCGGAAGTAGCCACTCCCCTGGTCCAGAAAATTTATTTTAAAAATATCTTAAAAAATATAAGGTTTACAAAAGACTATTCAATAGAAAATGTTTCCAAAAAATAAAAAAATTAAACTACTCAAAATTTGCTGTTCGTAAAAGAAAGTCTTGTATTGGTCACACCTCCATTTTATTTTGTTGAATGAGAAAATTTTCTAAAGTATTTTTATTTTGGTTGAAGTAATAAATCTAAAATTTGATTCTTGCAATCCCAGTTTCGCGGGATCCCAGTATCAAAAATATGACCGGGAAATCCTGGGATTTCCCGATTTTGAATTTATTTAGTGTTGGCAGTCTTTTGGCTTAAATCCGTAAAGGAAATTTAGGAATTCTCAAACATAATTTTGGGCTGTCGTTTTCTGTAGGTATCAAAAGTGTGACCGGAAAATCCCGGGATATTTAAACTTTTTACATTCTTCTAGGTTCTTAAACCCTGGTTTTGCTGTAATACATTATTCCTATGCCGTTATATAGTTAAACGAGTACATCAAAAAAAAAAATCCAAAACAGGAAAATCTGGGATTTTTCCCAGAGATTTCGAGTTAGGCCATATGAATTAAGTCACAACAGAAGAATTTTCTCCAAATTTTAAGGCCGGATAGCTTTACTACCAAAATGATAGAGTAGTTTTTGATGGTTCGGCGAAAATTGATTCCGAAAGGGCTTTGAACGACATCCTTACCTTTGGTACGGCGAGCACTTCTTCCTTCGCAACCAAATGTGTTCAAAAATTACCTGAAATTAATCAACAACATTAACCGTTGCTTTCGTAAAAAAAGCGTGACGTGTAATTAGATATACCATATACTGACTGGAAGCAACAATTTGGAAGAAACTAAGACTATAAAAACACAAATTGAGGAAAATCTAAACAGCGAACGAATATTTTCCAGAAGAACGATTTCAGCTCTATAACGACGATTTCATGAAGAGCTTGTTCACAGGTTTGCTGACGCCAGCCAAAAGGGATTTAGAGCAGCTATCTAAAGAGTCAAAGCGGATGTTCCGTTAACGTTCAATTAATCTGCACAACGCTGTTATTAGCAGAATTGGTTAGAAAGGTTGCTTCAATCTTCAACGGTAGGCACCAAATTTATTATCATTAGTTTCACATCACATTATCGTGGTTAACCTGGGAATCAACCCATTACATCATCCGTCCTATTTTACAGGGTCAACATTTTAGCAAATCTAACCCGACTAATTGCCGATATCTCAGATTCCGGTGTTGGATAATATTACTCAACGTCGAGAAATTAAAATCGATTTGGTATGCTCATCTGTGATAGAAAATAAGGAAGAGGTGAATATTCTGCAAAGACTTCAATCACAAGATTTTCTTTCTGTACAAAGAATTATGGATTTTATTCATCGCTTAACGTTCGAGTCTACCTATATATGAAATTGTTTGAATTTAATAACTAAGACAATTTAGTCTAATGGTTTCAAAAACCATTCAGCCCCAAGGACATCTTAATCCCTTAATCATACATCCAATTACCTTGTCAACCCTTTCTTATTTTCAAGGCCAATTAGAGGACGAAAGCTAGCAAAAAGTGTGTGCCATAATTGCATTCACTTTGCACAAAATATGAGGGAAAGAGCCAACAAAAGGATATCTACCCATATTTGTATGTCTTGTACCCTCAGACGCATTTAATGGAGGTTTGAAGAGATTTATTTTAACCAAACGTACTCGTATCTGCAAACAAATCTTTTCTTGGTAATGGAGTGAATTTCGTACGTATGAATTCTGCACTGCATCAGCTCCACCAAGCTCCTGATTCCCCGTAAAACCCGCGAAATTCTATTAACACTGAAAGGGAGATACAGCTGACATTTTCTGCTCGAACAATAATCCTGGGGCCAAAATGTAAAGGGCCGAATCCTCATGCAACCCAATTTACAACCAAACGTTCAACCACCAAATCAACGTCAAACTCAATCCACGAATCAACTCCTAAATAATCCCCAAACGAATCCGTCACTCATCCCAATTCAAGGTAACTCAACCCCAACTCAACTTCAACTGAACCTAGCTTGAACCAAATCTTAACTCTCTACTCAACATCACACTCAACGGCCAACTCAATCCCGAAATCAATTTGCATCAAAACTGCATGGGTGTATGAACCCAACTCAAATCAACTCAATCTACCCTTCGATTAAACCCTCAACTCGACGTCAAATTAATACCCAACAAAGCCCTTACCCAAATTCAACTCAATTTCAACTCAAATCCTCTTTAACTCTAACTCAACCTCAACTCAACCCTCAACTCAACCCTCAACTCAAGCCTAAACTCAACCATAACTCAACCCCAAAACAACCTTCAACCCAACCCTCAATCCAAACTCTAAATCAACATATTTCGAAAACTACATGCGTACATGAACTAAACGTAATCTAGTACATGAACTTAACTCAGAACTGTTAGCTTCCAACTCAAATCTCAACTCAATTGCCAAATTAATCCCCCACTGAACGGCAGATTGAACCCCAAACCCAACCTTAATCAACCCTATACATACTAAAACACTTGTTAAACGCTAAAGTAATTGACTGAGTTTTGACTGAAAGTGATCTGGCTGAAATTTTGGGTTAGTGGTTACATGGGATTTTTTTATTTGATCTGAATTGACAGTTTAAACGTCACTTTGATGTATAATTATATTTAAATTATTAAAAAATTAAAATCTAAAATCACTTCTAAAATTTGCAAAACCTTTTGCATAATGACAATATAAACAAATCCGTCAATTCAACTACATTAAATGTTACATGTTTAACTCAATACAGAAATTGAATCAGCTTCCAAATTTAAGCTGATTGAACTCAGTCTACTTTCAAACCACTTTCAGCCAAGTCACCGTTTACGTGCTGAATTTAACTCGAACGTTTTTAGGCAGATCATTTTGGGTTCATGTATCTTTGGTAATAATCCACAAATCAACCTGGTCCGAAACCAACACGGTCCGAATACTGCATGTGCCAATGAACTCATCTCAATCCTAACTCAATCTCTAACTCAACCCTCAGTAAACCCCATACTCAACATCCTATTCAATCCTTAAATCAACGCGATTCGACAAACTACAATTGTATATCGTGCATGAACTCAAACCAAAACAACTGAAGCTAACTTCAAACTCAAACATCAACACAGTCCCAAATAAATTCCTAACTTAACCGCTGACTCTTACTCAACTTGATCCCAACTCAACTACAATTCAACCTCAACTCGGCTCTTAAGCCAACCCGAAACTGACGCCCAGCTCAACATGGCCTTAAAAACTATGTGCGCATAAACTCAACTCAAGCTAGCTCTAATTCAACTGTCAATTCAAGACACAAATAAATCCATACCTGAATTGCTCACTAAACCCCAATCCAACCCCAACTTAATTCCAATTCAACCTGCGCATGGAGCCAACTCAAACCTCAGCTCAATCGCAAGCTCAATGCCCCTCAGTCTATTCGTGTGGTATGTATCTGATCCTCTTGACGTGTATATCTTTCAAACATTTTTCAATTCTCCGGACAAGCCATTCTCGAGATACATCCTGACAGACGGACGGATATTTTTTTTTTTTTGCTTTTCGGACCCAGCGGCTTTAGAAACACCAAGAAATGTGGTTTAAGACTAGCATTTCAATTATTTGGAACACAACTCCAAAGTAAATGATCAACATCATCGGGAAACATTGCTATTGCTTTGTGGACTATTTCGCTTAAAGGAAGACAATCTGGAAAATTTGAGATGGACAATGGAACGTATATTACCCATCCGGGAAGCGCTAAATTGAAAAATTCTCACTCTAAAACTCCGACGGGGTATGGAACCCACGTTGAAAGTCATAAATATTCATCATCCCGGCCGATAAATAATCTTCATAGCTCAATACTTTAAAATCATTTTTATATCTTGCTTGTATTTAAAACTTTTTGGTCAACATCATACAAAATTATTATTTATTGTTTATGTAAAGTTCTAAATGGTCGAAAATCTTGGAAATCCTAAGGTTATACAACTAATGTGTCATGTTTAATGTTGAATTTCAATCAACTTCAAAACTAAATTCGGATACCTTTCGTCAGAAAGTTGTATTAGTGATTATTTTAAACTGTAGGTTGTAGAAGAGGAATAATCCTTTTAACCATATAGGGTGTTGCTAAAATAAACCAACAAGAAAAATTCGGACAACTAAAAGGTTGGAATTTTGCTCTAACACAACCAACGTAAAATTATTATTATTTCCCATCAAGCACTACATTTTGTATGCAGTGCGATTCGTGAGTGTCGGGGCACCCCGTCGATAAAATAATCAAATTCACTTTCATAACTACGAGTACCATAATCTATATACATACATACCATCGAAAAAATTGAGATCACTTATACGAGAGTGTACATCTTTAAGTAGATAACAAAAAGTAAATAATAGCCACACACACACACACCCACACACAAAAACTACATACTCTTAATAATCGCCATTTATTTATTTTTTTGAAAGGTGCTAATTAAATTTACAATACACAAAAAGCTTTATGATAAAATGTGCAAATTTGTGAAAAACGAAATTCTGTTGATTTTTTTGATCTGAATTTTCATAACCCTAAATCGTTTACAGTAGGCTAGAGTGACGATGAGATATTATGCGAATTATGTCATTAAACGCGAGTACAATATGTAGAGTAAATAACGTGATAATAATGAAGCGCATGGTATAAAATATGCTGGTATATAAGTGAAATCGATGTCAAATATGCAATATTTAATTTATGCATGTCTGACATATATAATTAAAATCTGTAAACACTATAAGTACATTATATGCATATATTTTGTGTGTACCTGGTAAATAAAACAGTTCAAAAGTAAATCAATTAAATTTTTACGATGTGTGAAGTGTTAAACTTTTCTATACGTATACACAAAATATGCGAGTATATAGGATAAGCACATAAATCGTGCTCCAAAACGACATACAAGCTAAACAAAACATGGTTGTTGTTTTATTTAATTATAAAATGTTTAATGAGGTTTACACAAAAAAAAAAACTTAAAGATAACAGATTATGATGGTCTACTCTACTTTTTTCACACACACACAGCGGCTGAAATGCGCTTGTGTCACAAACCTTTATTGGGAAATTTTGCCAATATTGCGCGATTTGTTATAATCTTCAAACCATAAATCTAATGTGCGTTAGTTTCAGATGATTTCATTTTTATATGTTTTGTTATCAATTAAAGTGAATAAAATGTAATGTAAACGAGGTTCAATGATCTGTATGTGTTTTATGGTTAGGGTTCTTCATTCAAATATTTATTTTTCCGGTGATAATTTTAATTTAGTTTTATGTGGCAGTTAGGTTAGTTGTTTGTGTATGTGTGCAAAAATGTTAATAAAGTGGCATTATGTTGATTCGATAAAATCTAATGGTGAATAAATATAAATACGAGTACGTATTTATCTGGGACAGTCTTTGCGATACAACTAAAAGCAGATATTATCAGCAAGGTTCCGATAAAAACCGTTCACCACAGTACAATGCAAATCTGTCTGTAATAGTCTTATACCTACATAGGATCTGACTGCAAAAACACAAATGACCCGACACAAATTGGTGCCGACTCAATTTTTTTTTAAACAAATGCACAATGAATTTACAACGCTTGCCAAAGATGGAACAACACTAATACTTGAACTTCAATTAAGGGTCGGATGATGTTTACAGAAAGGCCGCATACTTTATTATTAGCGAAATATAAAAATCTCAAAGAATTTCTAAAGGATTCCATCAATTCTTCGTTAGCAAATCATTCCAAATTCGTCAGACCCATTTTGATCACTTTTATGAATATCATGGTACCCACTACTGTAGGGCATGCCTTAATTAAATAAACGATTTTGTTGAGTAACTTAGTAACTAAAAAAAAAAATTCTTCAAAATTAGATTGACATCTTTTATAAATTATTGATGCCAATTACAATTCGTTTTTTGCTTAGGTATGAAAAATTATGCCGGGTAAATTGCCACATCATTAGAAATTTCGGGTTGATATGAGAACTTTTCGTGACCTGGCGCAATGTTTCAGTCGAAATGTACGTTCACTTCTTGTGCTAAAAAGTCATGCAGCGAAGCGCTGTAACGATCATCATTGACAATGGGCTCTTTCAGGTATCGCAACATGTTGGCTTTGAAAATTTACTAATAGAAAAAATGACAATGAATCTATCACATTGCCATGAAATTTTCGATAAATCGGTTGCATTCAACATGTTTATTTTGCTCAACATGTTGCCAACAGTTGGCGGACCTGAAAGTGCCCAATAACAGATCTGCCCTCGTGAAAATGGAAATTCCATACCCGATAGCCACTTTTTTGTCGAATTGGACTTTCTCGTAAATGATTCGAAAATTTTCGGTTCGACAGTAGCGATCGTTTTGTTTTTCGTTTCTGCGCTAATGATAATTTTCTACCTGGTTTTCCATTTACTTGTTAATTAAATGTTGTAAGCGGACTTTGAAGAAATTATGCAAATGCTGGCGCTTTTACACAACGATATTTTGATTGAAATGCTCTTTCAGTTCAAACAACCGAAGATTTATTTTCATAAAATTATTTAAGCATATCTGCTTGCTCTTTTGGTATATTTATGGTATATCCACAACAAATTGTAGGCGTCTATTTTTCACAAAAAATCAAATCAGACTGAAAAATACTCACAAATACTGTAATCGGGTGGTAAGTACTGTAATTCCGATATTGTTTCTGTTAAAAACGAAATTGTGAACATTTCTTCATTTCTTGAAATAAGATACCTAAACTATATCGAAAATTGAAAACTTTGATATTACAATTCGATAACCGAATTATGTCCGCGGGAATTAATACCGCCGAAAATTGTTTGTGTGGCGAAATTAATTCATCAAATTGTTTAAAAATGGATTAATTTCGCGAGGATTTAATTTAGTTTTTACAAATTAAATGTTGCGGATTTAATTTATGATGAAAACGAATTAAACTGACTCCGAATAAATTCAAATTTATCGGCGAAATTAATTAATTTTTCATAAATATGGATTTATTCCAAAAAACGGCGAAAAAAAAACAAAAAATACTGAACTTATTGGAGTACAATAGGTTGACATGAATCTAACATCTTGAAATTAACTTAAATACACAGATTACTCCTTCACGGAAAAGTATTAAAAAACTTATTGGATTATAACAGTTTGAACCTTTGAAGTAAATATAATGTATTATTGTCAAACTGGTACAAATAATTGTACGGATAATTGTTTAACTAATTCTTAATAAAATAAAACTAAAATTAATTTGATGCCTGCAACATCTGAAATTGTGCATTGCAGATCCCGAAACCGATCTTTAGAGGTATCAAGTAAAAAATCATACTTTGCTAATTCTCAAATAAATCGAATTTTCTATGAAATGTACGGAAATAATCAAGCAATCTAAATGCGTGTTGGCGCAACAATTACAGGTCCCGAAACCTATCTTTAAAGGTATCAAGAACCGCAATCGGAGTACAATTGCAGATTTTAGATATTTTGACTCAGAATGGGCTAATTTATAGTAAGGTGATTTTCTAAAGAGTCAATTAAAAATGTTAAGAGATTCAATTAAATGTGTTAAGAGGATTAACATTTTCCAAAATTCGGACAAATTTATAGGAAGTGCCTGGAATCAGACAGGTGGAGCTCTCTCTGGTTGAGCAAAGGAGGATGACTTTAAGGCGCCGAATCCGGGAGTCAGCGGTACCAACGCTACACAGGGGAATGGGAAAGGGATGAGGAATATCCCTCCAGCGGAGCGGAGGTATAGGATTCATTGCTCAGCCCTTAGAATTCTGAAGAAGTAGGCCGCAACTCCGAGGGGCAGTTCACTGAAGACCAAAAAGTATCAGTGGCTTGGGCAAGGATCACTGTTGGCTGCGGAATCTCAGATAAGGACCACGTGTCTAAAAGACAGCGGTCCAAACCCGAGATAGAAGTGGCCGATAGCAAGCGTGCCAAGTTGCTGACCAAGGAGAAATAGGGCGCCCCTAAGAAGAAAAAGATAAAGCTATTGAGCAATGTCTTAAGGGAGTATGTGTTGATGCTAGCCGTAATTGACAAAAGAGGTTGGTCTACAGCGAACTAAATCTCGTCTTCCTAGAAGAAAATCCGGGACCCCTCTCCTGCAGAGATGCGGGAGGGATCCAAAGGCGTGTTAAGTTGACTGCACGCTTAGTTCAGAGATCAGTAGATCTTTACAAAACGGCGATAGCCAAGGTAGGAGAGGTGAGGACAGGTAGGAGAGGTCTGAACCCCTACCCCTAGTAATCCGGATCTTCCAATTAGTAATTGGAAGATCATTCAACAGAGAAACAGGAGGAAGGAAAAGTGGATTCAAAGTTGTCGATTATGACAATTAACAAAAGTAGTCCTCTGCCCTTCTGGCGAAAACGGTGGGAGTGATTGACTTCTGTTTCTCAACACAGATAAGAGGGATAGTGTGGAAGCGCTTAAGGAAGGCCAACCCCCATGAATATTCCTCCGAATAACCTGGAGGGGTTGATCCTCCAATCGGAACAGAAAAAGATCGGGGTGATACTGGGAGTAGATGCTTTTAGATGTGACCCTCGCCTCAAAAAATATTTTAAATATGGTTAAAATGTGGAGGGTTGGTAAGGAACACTCCTTTTCTGACCATCAATATATAACCTATAGCCTAGATGTTCACCCTGCTATTTGAAAAAGCTTCAGGGGCCCTAGAAGGACCAATGGGGATGGAGTAGATATGAGGAAATATTGTAGGGATTTTTGTCATCGAGGGCTCTGGAGGAGCAAAGTAGGTCTTGGAGACATTTCTGTGATAAAAATGGAAGAGGTCTTCCAAACTTCTCGCCTTAGGAGGATTCTCTCCAAAAGTACAACCAGTCCTAGTTCTTTGATTAAACCAGGCGGGTCGTTGATAGCTTCTAGTAAAGAGTTTTTGTAGCTTCTCTTCGCTTCCCACTCCCCACGGAGCTTTCACGACTTGAAGGTGCACAGAAATCATCAGGAAACATTTTTAGCGCGCACAGAGGATATCTTAACTAAGAAACGGAGCTTAAGGGGACTAAAAGATTTTAACCCACAAAAAATGGCTGGTCCAGATGAGATTATATCAGCGGAACTTCAAAACAACTCAGGAGTTATTCTTCCTAATTTGACAGCTACATATATTCAAAGGATGTTTAAAACTGGTTTATATCCCTAAGTACTAGATGGAGGTTAATGTGGTCTTCATCCCGAAAGCAAGGCAAAACTCACATGTGTCTCCTAAGGATCTAAGACCAATAACTCTCCATAACAAGGCTGTTGAATATATATATGAGGGCAAGAATAATACTCAGTAAGTGGGCACTGTCTTAGCCTGCGTACATTTATGGGAGATCTGTGAATACACTTGAAAGAGTTTTGTTTGGTGGCCTTTTTAACTGGGCACGATTGTGGACGTAATACAAAATGCGCTCACATTAGTAAAGAAATTACCTGGCAAATGTGGACTGAGAATTAACCTGTTCAAGACAAAACTGGTACCCTTCACTTAGAAATAGAAAATCCCGGTAGTTGTCCCTCCTACCTTATACGGCACGAGACTTGCTTTTACTGACATGGCAAGATATTTGGGCGTTATTTTGGAAGGTAAGCTCAGTATTTTGGGGATAGTAAACAAAGCTACTTTAGCTTTATACTTCTGCAGGAACATCATTGATAAAAGATGGAGTCCTAAGCCGGAGCTGGTAAAATGACTCTACACCGCCGTAGTGAGATGCAGCGTGTATCAGGCTGAATTGATAGAAATTACAGAGATTGTGACCTGGTTGAGGCATAATGTGATATCCTCAAGTGATATCGCAATCGATGTAGACAGTCAGCACACCGCTTAAACTATAGCACTTAAATATGAAATGAATGAATTTGTCCCTGGTAAAGTGGGTATTTTGGGACTTGTAGGAAGATAAAGTGTCGCCGGGTAAAAATTGGGGGTTGTAATAATTGCGACATATACAAACAATCGAATTTCTCTCTTCGTTATTTAACGTTTCAAGATTAAGCTAATTTTCGAGAAATGGCAACTTTCCAATCCCTAGTAAATAATATTTTCATTGGACTGAATGGCATAAAGTGTTTCGTCTATCTTGATGACGTGGTAATATATCCACATAATTTAAAAGAAAACAGCGAACTCCTCCAAAAATTTTAAATGCCAAAAAATGCCAGTTTCTTCGAAAAGAAGTTATTTATTTAGCTCATGTGATTATGCAATACGGAATTAAACCAGATTTGAATAAAGAAAATGCTGTTAATAATTACCCTAGGCCAAATAATACAATATAAATTAAATCAATCTTGGGCTTATGCGCTTATTTTCGATCTTTTATTCCCAATTTTCCAGAAATTGTTGAACCATTGACCCTGCTTTTGAAGAAACATTCAAAATATATATGGAACGATCTATGGGACGAAGTTCTCAGTAAAACCTGTAAAATACCCTAATTTCGAAAAAAGAAAAAACATTTAAGTTAACGATGTTGCAATCGGATCAGTGTTGGCACAAAATTTTGATGAAGATGATTTGCCAGTAGCATACGCCATTAGAACGCTAGGGAAACTGGAATTGAATTATTCCACTATACAAACTTCTTTCTCTAGTTTGGTCGATTCAAAATTTTCACCCTTATTATTTATAAGGTCGAGAATTCTTTGTTGTTACTGATCTTCCGTTTAAATTCTTAAAAAGTATATCCAATCCGTCATCCAAATTAATTCGATGTTGAAAACATAAACCTGCGTCTAGAAAATTCAAAAAGCCAAACTAGTGAACCGGCAGTCTATGATATTTTGTAACTTATACCACAAAGTAAAACTAACCCAGAAAATCAGAAAATTATAAATTCCACTGGTATTTCACCTTTAACTGATCTTCACACATCCAAATCCAAAATTCATTTCAATTAAGTTCAGTTAACTATAACGAATTCTAATCAAATTAAAATAAATTCTAATTTTTTTAAACCAGTTACAGTTTTAGATAACGAAACTGATATTAATAGTGTGATCTCAGCATATAACTCGATCCCTCTTGGTGGACATCAAAGAATACAGAGAACCTATAAATGATTAAAGCAATTCATTTATTGTCCAAATATGCTAGCTAAAATAGAAAAATACATAAAAATTTGTCCATATTGCCCATGGTCAACTTCTGAAGCCTACATTTGAAAAAATTTGTTTAGATTTAGTAGCGCATTTTCTTTCTACACACTTAGGTAATAAATATTTCTAGACTGTGAAAATTATTTATTTGACTATTTCATGATTTTTTTTATCGGTAAATATTTTTTAATCTTATAAATCCTAAAATATCTTGTGTGACGTATTAACGGAAATAACCTTGACCTTAGATTTTAAGTTCGGATTTTAATTCCTGATAAAATTTAATTGAAAAACTAAGTCTTAATAAACCACGTACCTTACATAATATGTCCAGCCTTATTCAAATTATATATTCATGTATAAAACATTAATTATATTAAATAAATGAAATGTACTATAAATAAATTATCCAACATTGATGTATAGCAAACCAAATGGAATTATTTTAACCGTATTTATTTATTTATGATATTTCCCACAAATATACCATATACTCGTATTTTCAAAAAGCTTTAAAATTTTCTAAATCCAAAAATTATGTTACATTATGTATTAAATTATTTAAAATATAACCTGGATTACATGTTAAATTAGTTATATGGTTTATATAAATTGTATCAAAACCACTCCACCATCACACCACGGCATACCCAATTTAACCTAATAGCAACAACAACAACAGCAAAAATAATAAACAAAACTATTAAAAGCACGCGAATTTTCATGTTTTCATTTAAAACTTTTCTATATTTATACGAGTATATAAGTATACCTAAGACGTAGCTAACAACCTTTTGTTTGTTATTTATTTATGAGTATATCCGTCATCATTAGTATACGTTAGTAATATCCGTTAGTAATATACGTAGCTGAGCATGATGCAAATTGCCTGGAATTTAATTTTTGCGTATCTCTATAGTAATTTGATAAGAATTTTGTTTTATGTATTCTATTCCCTGGATAAAGCAAAAAATGTAACATTTTTTTTTTTTTTGAAGTTGTTACCTTGGTTATTCAAATTACATGGCTACAACCTGCGATATAAAAATAAGATAAACAAATAACAGAAAATATTTTGCTATTGTTTATAATCAAAAAACGTAATTAAATTTTTTTTTATGTTTGTTTTTCATCTCAGATGAATGCGATTTTTAAATAACATGTGAAGACTTTTGTTTGCCTTTAGCATCGTTTTAATAAGAATGAAAGAATATTGTGGTGTTACGATGTAGGATACGATTTGTGCACTTCTTCCGGACTATATACAGTACACATATATATAAAATTAATTTAACAACCAAATTCTTACCCCATTTTGTAATCTTTGGATGGAAGCTCTAGGTTACCTGAAAATACAAAAAAAAAATATTTCATAAAAATTGTGTTCGATGTACAAAAGTTAAATAAATTATTGGTAAGGAATTGTGTGATGTCGGAAATGTGGTGCTATTGGGATAGAGTTTTTTAATTCTGGCATTAGATTCGTGATCAGCGACTCCGAAAACCCCCTAGATAATGTTTTTATCGATTTTCTAAAACGTTGAAAAATTGACCCTTTATGGCGGCCATCTTGAATCCGCAGGGCATGTTTCTAACGTTCTTTATGAACGTCGGAAAATTTATCTTGGATCCGCCATATTGGAATTTTAAAAAAACTAATACAAAATTTGTAATGAATGGGCGCATCTAGTACACGTAGAGTCTACCGAAAATACATAGACTCTACAAGTCTACATGTGCTGGATGCAAAAAATCTCAGTAAAAATTAAGACTCTACGAGTTTTAGTGAGACTAAAAATTTTAGTCTACATTTTAATGTAGATTATTTTGGTTTGAGACTTGGATTTTTTTTTACATTTGTATTACTAGTTCATATTTATAAACCAAAAATAAACATGGAGGATGATCAACAGGATTCAATTTTTTTAAAACTTTCTCCAATTTAATTATTTGGTAAAAATTAAAAACAACTCACAGAAAAATGTCAATTTAATTTATTACGAAATTTCAACAAGTTATCCAATACAAAAACCAAAATAGATACGTTGATATTTACATCCAGCACTTGTAGAGTCTACAAATAAGATTAGTCTACATTTTAGACTATCGCAAATGTAGACTCTACGTGTGCAAGATGCGCCCAATGACTCCAAAACCACTTTTGAGTAAATTAATAGAGTTAAAATTAGGGTTTTATAACAATTTTATCAAAAATAAGTGACTTGTATAGCAGATATGGTCCGCCATTTCGAAAATCCAAGGACGCCATAAAAATGCCACACGCCATTAGAAAGTACACTGTTAACGAAAATTTTATGCCCAAAAACGTTTATTTATCCCAAAAAATGAGTGGCCGGTTTAACAGAGAACGCCCCATATAAAAAAATAAATCACCGATAGAAAAATTTAATGTTCAATGACATTTTCAGAGCTGTGCAACCAAAGTTTATTTTCCGTTTTTGTTTGTTGTTGCAATTTCATGAAAAAATCAATAATAAGTACTTGACATTTACGATTCAAAAATGATTCTCCCAATGGGGATAATCCTTAATATCTAATATTTAAATGGGAAACAAATTTCGGTAACATCAAATTACCCTTGTTGTTTGGTAGCATTATACAAAAATTTCGAACGCATTATATTCCAACGTGGGAGTGTCAAATCATAGAACTAACTACAAGTAAGTGAAACTATTGCAAAGGCAATTTGTTTTCAGAATAGTGTAACCTTCCTCGTCGTTGTGTGTCGGGTTGAAATTAGTTCGAATAAAGTGAATTAGTGAAGGGGACTTGCGAAAAAAGTCGGAATGGTGATGAGAAGAATATCGGATTCGGATATTTTATCCAGGTTAGAGTTATTACAAAGATCATTTATGGATTTTATCGGTTGTGAAATAGTTAAGCAAATACGAATTACCATTACAAATAGAGGGCGAAATAAAGGCCAAATTTGTAGAGCCAAAACGACGTAAACAAACCAGTTAGATTGAAACGGTGATGATACGATTATTAATTATTATCAGAGGCAATGATAATCGAAAATATATTTTAAATTCATTGTGCCATTGATTTGAGATCCGTGGCTAACATACATGCTATTACAAAACATGGAACCAGGTACTAAGGAAGCTAGGACCGATAAAATAATCAACCAAGATTATCTGCAAAATATACAACATAAAGCCCAAGTATAGCCAGGTCGCATCAGTTCAAATGAAGTAATTCAATATGTTTCTTGTAAAGAGTCGCATCGAATTTATGAATGTTATAAATTGAAGGGGTTAGAAATAAATCGACGTATAAAACAAGCCACAAAATTAAGGATCCACTTTAATTGTTTATTAAACGCACCATAAAGCAAATCAATGTAAACAGCAAATTAAGCTGTTTTAAGTGAAATAAGCTTGTTATTGGGTATCGATTATTTCTTTTATATTTTGCGAAACAAACGTATTCAATTAGCAACTAACATATTCACTCATGAGACAATGTTTCGATATGTGCCCGCCGGTGGACTTAGGGAGGTTTCTACAAGTAACATATTATCAATTAAAATGTTTAATGTGGTGGTTAGAGATGAACAGTGTCTAGAGGAAATATTACGAATATTTTGGGAGCAGGAAGAAGTATGTAACCATTACTGATGAACACCAACAAGCATGTGAAGATTTTTTTTTAAATCAACTGCATCAGAAACAAAGATGGTCGGTATAAAGTTTAGACATCAAACTATGGTGGATTCGATCATTTTAAAGTAGCCATTTGTGCCTACATTGAAAAAATATATCGGCAAATCCTAGTCGAGTTTGTGGCTATGTAATGTGATTTGGGATGAGCCTTTAGAGGTAGATCTAAGTGAGACGTGGAGCGGGAAGTACGATCAGTTTTAATTTCTGGGTAATGTGAAGGTATCTCGGTTTAATGAAAGAGAAATGATAAATGGGTAGTTACTATATTTACAGCAAAAGGCAAAGTCCGATCAATCACCCTTGGAGCGCTTTGAGGTTAAGTAGCGCATTTCTTGGCGAAATTATTGTCGAAGGTTCTAAATGCGTATCAGCTTACAAATGCACCTGATACAGCTCAACGAGAATTGCACTAACATTATAACATGTCAGCCACAAGGGAATGTTAGTATAAAGTGAACGAATATGCATAACATAGACATATTTAACGGGATCTATAATTCCGCCCATTTCACCTGTCAAGTCCCATTTCACCTGTCTCATATGACTTATAAAGAAATGCGAATTATTACAACTCAGATCGAAAGTTAATTTTTTTCTGACATAACGTGAGAAGTAGGCTGTAATTACATAGGGATTTTCGATTATTTGAAAACATCAAAAAATATTAAATTGTCGACATTTTTGTCAAATCTTCTTTAACTAAATTTAATAACAAGTTGAATGAAGAATTCCTCACTATCTAACTCTTTCATTTGGAGAAAGCTAGTCTTAAAATACCCGGATTCGTCCCTATCTAGATTTAATGAACGCACCACCCACCATGTTCTTTTTTCCTTATAAATCAAAGAGAATTTCTAAAGATTTTAGAGTCTCTTAGTCTTCATATTGTTAAAGTTAGCCGAAAGTTGCCAGTTGAAAGTTAAAAGTCGATAGTGCAGATTGTGTTAGTCCAGCCGAAAGTAAAGAAATGGTAATGTAGACGGTGTAATCCCATCCGAAAGTTTCCAGCCGAAAGTAAAATGTCGATAATGCAGATTATGTTATTAACATTCCAGCCGAAAATAAACAATTTGGTGGTTGACAGCCAAAAGTAAATAGGATACATGGATTGCAATAAAAACATTTGTAAATAGTCTTACGTGAAAAATTTTGTTTAACCTAGTCGTGAAAAATATCAGAAAATCAGAAGGATTCAGAAAACCAAAGGCGCATAGAAAACCAAAGTTACCAGATATTTATATTCCTCATTTCAGGAGACCTTCTGAACTGTGTTTAGCTATACTTCAGGTGGCTATATTCTCTAGAAAAACCCGGTCTTTAAAGCATTCCGCGCTCGCGGGTGCACGTTCAGCACCACAAAGAGAGTTGTAGCGATGTGCGCTGGAAATCAATCCATCTACAGGATGCCAAAATTCTACATATTGCAAGGCATCATATGAGACCAGGTTTACAAGTAGTATTGGCCGACCAAGAAATACCTTCAATTACAAAGCTAGTGCAGCGTTGCTTGGAATTGGAAGAGACGTGGAAACGAACTGGGTATGAACCGGAAATTTTGTGTTCTAGGAAATGTATTGAACAAGTTTACTTCAACGGAAACGGTAAGCGAATAATCCGACCAATGGCAGAAAGTCAAAGCCACCAATCTTAATATAATGCCATTGAAAGCCAAAATGATGCCTCTTCGTCTCTTTATCGAATATCATTCCAATCATGTCAATGTCAATCGAGTTCGTCGGTTCTGTCGAAGATGAACGTCTGTTGAAAAAGTGATATTACCGACAACCGGTTCATATTGTCGTGGATTACTCGATAGTGGCATTACCACAACAGCATTGGAAGCTGAAAGTGAAAAGCTGTTGGAAGACCCAAGTTTCAAAATATTTTTCTTGCCCACTAAGTAGGGGTGCACAGAACGAGTGATTGCCTACATAAATGCTAAGATGAAGTACAACGGCTTATACAAAGCTTATACCTCGGAATTGATTTTTGGAAAGCCTTTAATACGTCAACGATATGAAGGGGCCACAACCCACCAATGCACCATTAAAACATGAACTTAGTCTCGACCAAACAAAAACACTAAATAGCATAATACAAAATTTTTTATAGGTAATTTCGATGAGCATATCAATCTGCTGGAGTTGATTGCTACTCTTTTGCGAGCATCTGGTTTGACTGTTAACTTACAGAAAAGTAAATTTCTATTAAAAGAATTTCAATACTTAGGGTAGAGATAAAGTAAACGAAATATTAGTTTTTTCTGCTCCAAATTCTGTTTAAAAAATCAACGATTTCTGGGTATGTCAGGATGGTATCGAAGGTTTATTTCTTCGTATGGCACCCTAGCAGTACCATTTCCGTTCTGCTGAAAAAGAAGCGCAAGTTTGTATGGAGCAGGGCTAGTCAATAAGCGCTTGAAAAATTGAAATAGGCACTGTCCACCGCACCTGTACTAGTTCATCCCTATTTCTGTAAGCGGTTTTATATCCAGTGCGATGCAAATGCTACCGGCGTTGAAAGCGTGTTCCGTCAGATGGGTGATTATGGTTGCGAGCATGCTATCGCATATACATATGTCCCGGAAGCTTAACTCGGCACACCGCAATTGCTCGGTAACTGAATTGGAGTGCAAAAAATGGGCGAGATGTTAATTTATCTTCACTTGCCTAATTTATCAACCCTAATTGGTGGTGTCATGCCTGCGGTACGTAAGTTTGTGTATTGGAGTGACTCTGCGTTCAGCCCGCGACTTCCAGTAGCAGATGGCGGTGTAGGCTGAACGTCAAAAAAGGAAGTTACGCTCGAGGGATGGGTATGATCTCAGGTGAGTCACGGTACCATCAGATATAGGAAATCAGGAGGAGGGTTGAAGGTCGCTCCTGATGATTTACCGGGGACTCACTTGAATAAGAGCCTAATCTCTCGGGAAGCTAGCGTCATGAGGGGCGGTTGGTACTTGTATTGAGGCTTTCTCAGGAGACTGGGTTAGTCTCGGTGTGTGTACTAGTGACGTCTCGGGAGGGTATTGGCGTCAGTAGTCCTCTCTCCTCCCCGCACGTCGAGAACCAGATCTTCAGAATTTATTTTCTGGTTCCGAATGCCACACTAGTTCATCAATGAAAGTAGAGCTTTTTAAACTGCCTGGCCTCGAAATCGTCTGCGAAACATCACAGAATCACTACTTCGAACCATCTTCGACACATTATATAACATTTCGCATCCTGGTATCCATGCTTCTCGTAAATTGATTACTGCTCGCCACTTTTGTCCCAGTATAAACTAAGACGTAAACCATTAGGCACAGTCTGGTTTATCCTGCCGACGTGCTTTAAAATTCCGCACACTCGATTCGAACATGCCGATCGCTTTACTCTCTCGCCCAATGCATACTGTATGACCAACATGCCATCAACGTATCACGATTCGACGTACCTCTTCACATCACAACTGATCAGGGAACGCAATTCGAGTCGAAACTTTTCACTGAGTTAACGAAACTGCTCGGATTACATCATATATGTAAAATGGCTTATCATCCACAAGCCAATGGCGTAATAGAACGCTCCATCAGCAACTCTAAGCCGCACTCATGGCCAGTTGTACTTAGGATCAGGGCAACAGTGAAAGAAGATCTGCCAAACGATAATCCTCTTTCAACAGTCCAAGTACCGACTAACTGCGACAAACCATGCAGAATTATGAAGTATTTTTCACAAAAATGTTTAGGGGATAGATTTCCAAATCTATTTAAAACAAAACACACCGTGATGCTAATTTATCTGCACTTGCCTAATATATCAACCCTAAGTTGCATTATAGATTAACCATCGTAAGGTTATATTCCTGCCTCAGAACACAATCCCAGAGAGGCACGTTAAGGTGGTTTGAAAAATACTCTTTCGGGTGACTATTCGGGTAAGTGAAACACAATAAGAACAGGACAAATCTTACATTAACTTCGTCAAACGCAAAGCATAAACAAAATATGTATTGAATTTCTCAGAGCTTTTCTATTGAGTCCAATTTACGAGGTTTTTTAAATAATTCGTTTACTAGGAAGAATTATATTAATTAGGGCTAATGGGATATAAATCATAGCTTTTAACTTCGTCTAAAATATGATTATAGATAAAAATAAGCTTTTTTCATATAGACACGTGCTGAACATTATCTGTTATTCCTTTTCTTTTGAACATATGCCGCATGAAATATATCCGTACATCATTAGGGAAAATGATTCACATCAAAACGGTAGGCTTTATATTTTCAAATTTACGAGAAATGTCGAGTGCCAAACCAATTTAATCAAAACATAAATCAAGACACCGTCTCTACGAATATATCAACTTTCACAGCAAAAAAAAAATAAAAAATTGAGTATCAGTATAATATACGCCTTCAAGCGAAATGTCTTTAAATGTCAATCAAAAATATTTTTGATAAGCCAGTTTCAACTCTCCCCAGTTATTTACAATAAAATGTAATTTAATTTGTCTCTAAACATAATATATATGTATACACAAGGACAAATTAATAAATTAAGTAAAGCCCATATACATATATAATCTTGACAATGGCGCTCCCGAGAGAAGATTTCTTTTGTTATTTTGTCAAATCAATTTTTCCAAATTAACGAAACGAATTTTATTTTTTATATGGAACATTGCGTGGGTCAATAATACTGATACTAATCCTCCCCATATAAACACCATGCCTCTATTATTGCTATGTGTATGTACAAATATAAGTTTATACATAAACTAAATCAAAACTATGTAAGTAAATAAATGTATGTTTATAAATGAAAACTACTTCAATAAAGTAATTGTTAAAAATCAATAAAATCTGGGCCACATTTATAAATATGTTTGCGGATGTATGAGTGTATACATATTTTATGTGCTTTTCCTTTAATACACTTGTACAAACACAAACACACACATATACATGAATAAATTTTATCCGGTAGGAAAATAATCTTTTCTTGTAAAAGTAATTTTCTTTTTTTTACCCGAAATGGAAAGCATAAATAAACATCAAAAAAAGCTTTCTATATATAAAAACGCACGAAAAATAAAAGCATATCATTGATTTTTCATCATCGCATACACTCATTTACATATAGATACATAAGTATGTGGGTACCAAAAAAAAATCCAATATTTTCCATCTACCTAAGTTTTTCCGCCCCCGCCTGTTAATACTTTTCGTATATTTATATGATTAAATTTTATTGATTTTTATGTCTTTCTTGATATCTCTTAAATAAGTTTACATATTTGATGTGTGTACACAGGTAGACGTCGGATAGCGTCACTGTTTCGTCTTCGTGAAATGTTGAATTACTGTGCAAACAAAAATCTGAGCTTTCCCGTGCTAAAATATTCTCGTTAATTAAATCTCAATCAAAATTCATTTACCTAAACTAAGCAAATTAATTGAAAATTTCAAAGCTTCTCTTGTTGTTGCGTTCTGCTTAACAAAGCGTTTAACTTTTATGGGTTAATTAAATGAAGGAATTAGTCATTTTAAACGAAAGCTCGACAACACGAAATTTGCCAACTCTTCTGTTCTAAGTTAAATAATAATTGCATATTACATGAAAACTCTTTAGAAATAATCAGCACAATCGCAAATGACTTTAAAATAAAAAAAAGGCGTTCTAAAAAGAAAAAGCAAATCTCAGAAAAGCGTCTCGTTTTAATAAATTACTAAGTTCTGCTTAAAGATTTTATCTAACAACTCCTTTTTAATTGAAATCCTTTTGACAACATCTCCTGAAAGCTTTGGGAAAATGAATGTCTTTTTTACAAAAATTAGTTTAGTTTGAGCTTTAATACAAATTTTATAAATTTTGATATACTTTTGAGAACTAATTTTTGCTAGTTTTTGACTACATAATAGCTTTTGACAAAGCTGTTTGAGGGAAATGTTTAAGTTGAGATAAAAGCACATAACGTTTGAAGCATCAAGGATGAATGAAAAGTGTTTGGAAGTTCACATTTTATCGTTTAATTGAAAGCTCTTAAAGTGCTTTAACAAATAATCGAAAACTTCATAAGCTCTACTTAGGCTTTTACCTGCAAGCTGCTTTTTAAGTGAAATAAACATTTTCTTAAGTCGGCGAAATTAAATTATTGAAAGCTTTGAAAAATTTACCGTTTTCTTTAAATTAAAAATTTCACTAATTCGTGCTTTTGCCAAATTTTTATTAATTTTGATGTACTTTGGGGAGATCGCTTTTACTGCCTAAGAGCTTTCGATAAGCTGTTTGAGAGAAATGCTCTAGTTGAAATATAAGCTCACTCTAACTTTTATTTTAACACAAAAACAGTTTGAAGCAATAAGATTGAAAGAAATTTAAATTTGAGATATTATACAGTTTTATCCATAAAATTAAAATCTCCTATATAAAAACTTTAAACGCTTTTTATAAAGTGTAAAGATCTTGAAAAGAAATAATTTTCAACTGAAAAACGAAAACTTGGTAAAATGAAATTTGTTAACCTTGCTGTTGTACGGCATAGTTTTGACGAAGTTAATTAATACTACCAAGTTTACCAAAAAAGGAAAATAACTTCTCAGAAATGAACTAGAATGCTTTTAAAAAGCTCTTCCGTTTTAATTATGTTGGAATTACAAAACTAGGTTCATGTTCACTTTGAAAAATAATTAAGTGAATCAAAAAACTATTCAAATAAAACAACCTTGCTACTAAGCTCTGCTTAAAGCTTTTACCTAGAACCTCCTTTTGAAGTGAAGATTATTTTGAAAACTTCCTTAAACCGATGAAGTTAAATAATATTTATATAAAATTTTCAAAAAGTATGTACAAATATTTTTAAAGCTTTGAAGGAATCAATTTTTCGAGCTTTTATAAACATTTGATTAATTTTGATTTACCTTGGGAACTGCCTTTTACGGCCTACTTAAAACTTCTAAGAAGAAATGCTCTGAATCAAGGTATATACATATAGTATTGAAAGTTCACATTTTTGGGCTTTTATGAACACCACTTAATTTAAACACAGTAATAATAAAACTGCATTAGGCAAAGGAAATTTAGAAAAAAACGTATCAACATAGGCTTTTAATACAAGAAACATGTAATTTGAGAGTCTTTATGATTAAAAGCAGAGTTGAAAACTCTAAAACCGTTTACATAACATTTCTTCATGCCGTAAATAATTACAATCGCTATTAATGCAGAGTAATAATAAGGCGCTAGTTTAAGCTGCGAGAAAACTAAATTTCAAAAATTTCTAAAAGATTTTAACTTTTTAATAGAACTATATAATTTATTGCCGGCAGTGAGCTTCAAAAATATAAACCAAATTTGTTCTAAATAGGATAATATTCATTTAGCTTAAATTTATTAAAAATAAAGAAAATGAAAGCTCATCCATCTTATAGAAATCCATACTTACTGTAAGTTTATTTGAAGTTTAAAAGACGATTGAGAAATCGGCTAAAGTTTAAGTTGACCATATATTTGAATATTATGTAAACAAAATGATGTACAACAATTGTAATTTGATACAGTCAAATGCGAAGTATTTTTTCTAGAATGTTCCAAATTCAAGCCTTTATTATCTTTTGATTTATTTAAAAAAAATTGATTGGAACTACATTCTAAACAAATTAAAGTTTCAGATGTCACTAGATTCCATTGAGAGTTTCTTGATTTGTTTCGCATTTCGAGATTTATTACATTCAATAAAATCGCTAAAATGGTGGGGAAAACCTAGTGGCACAAACTAGTCGTACATAGTTTTATGCATGCATAACACAAACTATGGGAACCGAAAGATAACAATAGGTTTGTTGGTAAAAATCGGGAACACTAATAAGCTTTTCATAAAATGAGCTTTCTTAAATTATATAATTTGATAAACTACAAAAATCCGAAATGATTTGGAAGTTTAATAGAACTAAGATTTCATTTTTAATACAATAAATATGCTGCTACATAATATATAAGGGCATGAGCTTTCGAAATTCTCTATCCGTATTTTACTACCGTATCTTATCCAAATAATTAAAAGCTCTTGTATAAAAAGAGTGTATTAAGCTTGAGAGAAAATTTTCTAAATTAAGGTCATTTATTGAGGTGTGCTATTTGAAATTTCACATTTTTGGGGTTTTCTTCGACATTATATTAACTTTTTGGTGAAAAACGCTTAAGCTAAACTGAGTAACAGCAAAATTGTAAAAATTAGGCCTAGGAAATTTAAAAAAAACGCATTTACATACGATAGATTAAGACATACCTTTCTATTAATAAGCTTTTAATAATAAGCTCATTTTTAATCACAAATAAATTATGAAATTATTGTTGCCAATTTCCACAAATTAAGATTCTCTTTAAAAAGCTTTGAATAAAATAAAAACGAAATTTGAGGGTCTCGTAGTTGCTAAATTTAATCATTCAAGCGAGTTTAAAGCTCTGAAAAAATGAAACACCATTTTATATATAAATTATTGCATAATAAATAATTTAATAAGAATTATCTTATCTAACTTTACTTCATGCCAAAATACAGGCTTCCCAAAAGCTCGTATAGATTAAAGCTTTTTCGAAGTTTTGTACTAAATAGGGCATTCATTTAGCTTAAATTTATTACAGATAAAGAAAATTAAACCTCACTCATCTTATACAGGATCTTACTTACTGCAAGCTTAGTGCAAATCCAAAAGCATATCAAGAATTAAGTCATATTAGCCATCCAAACAAAAATCTCAACCGACGTTTTATAATTATATTTATGTAATTTACAGAAAGCTTCAAATGCCAGATTTTATTATCTTTTGATTTGGTAGTACGTAGTAAACTAATTAAATATTTTAGATGTCAGTAGATTCCATTGAGATTTTTTTTTGGTTTATGTCTCATTCGGAGATTTAATTCACTTAATAAGGGAAAATATAGTGGCATAAACTTAAACTAGGGGATTTAAATTTAACAATCACTTTGTTTAGTTAAAATCTGGTACAATATAAACACCAATAAGCTTTTCATAAAAGGAGCTATCTTAAAATATTTAATTTGATAAACTAAAAAAAATCCAAAGTGATTTAGAAGTTCAACAGAAATAAAATTTCATTTTTAATAAATACCACAGTATTCCGTATGAGCTTTCGAAATCCGGTATACGTAAGGACCTAGGCTAGCTATATGAAAAAATCAATTAAGTACTAATATAGCAAAAAAATCTGTGAAAAACAAAATTAATAAGCGCTTTCAATGAGCTTTTTCTACAAATTTTAAGTATTTTGAAATAATTAATTGCTTTTCTTTTGATGACTCAACTTTAATTAACCAAATAAAAATACGCAATATACTTAAGAAAGCTTCCACTTATAGAAAGAAAAATTAGCTGCAATTATAAATAAAACCGTTGAGCTTGAGTAATGAATTACGAAGCTTTTAAGAGAGCTTAAACCGGACCTACTATAAAGGCGAAATTAATTTATATAAAGTTCACTCGGACCATTTTTTCGATTTTATTATTTTACTACCCCAAAAGCTCTAAGCGGTTGTTCTAATTTTTAATATAAAAAAATGATCAACCAGTTGTTTTGCGTTATTTGAACCGGTGGAATTCCAAAAACCACCCAATTTGAATTTAAGACACTCCAAAAAAATATTTGATCTGTACAGCCAGGCCCGAGGTACTGCTTCGCTCTTTTATTGTTATAAAAACAGGACATTTTAAAAGCACATCGAACAGATTTTCTTTAAAACGCTTAAAAATATTTTTGAAAATATTGGGAAATAAATGATAGTGAACTAGAAATAAAGGCACGTAATCTAAACTTTTTAAACTTGTTGCTATGACTTTTTGCTTAGAAAAGCTTTTTATTACTAGGTTAATTATTTAAGAATTATTTATTTATGAGTCACACGCGATCTTATTTTACTCCTTTAACCAAATTCGTTCTCACGTGACAACGAGCTTTTCAAAAGCAGCTTTATAGTTTGTTCCTTTTTTCGAGAGTTTTTATCCATAATAAACGAGTCAAATGGTTAAACATATTTTGAAAACGTTGACGGAACTTAGCCCAAAAATTTAGTTAAAAGCTCTTTAAAAATAATTAGTAAGCTTTTTATTTAGTAGCTTTTGGTGAAAATCAATAAATTGCATTTATTGTTAGGTAACTGTAACTACGCTAGTGGAATGAATATTCCTGAAATAACTCCAAACGATGCGAGCTTTTAGGAGCTTTTAGAAGAGCTTTTTTATTAAAATTTACATTTCGAAGGATACTTGATTGCTTAACAGCACTTAAGTAATATAAACATTTTCATTTTTAATGTCGGAGTTTTTATAAAGCTTGTTGAAATATAAGCTCATTAAAACTTTTAATTTGCATTTACTTAAACAACAAACTGTTTAAAGCAGCTAACAAGATTGGACGATGCTAAATATTCTAGGAATTTAAGTTTTCTCTGGAAAGTTTCACTCTGTGATCAAAAATTGTGAACAAAGACATTTAATTGAAATTATATCTAAACCATTTTGCATATTTTCAACAGAGCTTTGAGCAGTCCTAGTATGTGTAACTAATAAAAACCTCAGGTTGAATATTACCAGACCCAGGGATTCGAATTTTAGGTCGAACTATTTTGGAGGTCAAGAATCAACCCTTAAGAGCTTATTTAAGCATTTCTAATTTTTTTAGATTAAGTCTATCAATAATAAAAGCTTTTATTGGTTTCGACTTACATTAGAGGTTTTTTATCAAAGCTCTTAATTACTTCACAGGTTTATTATTAATTAATTAGAAACGTATATCATAAAAAATTACAAGCTCCGAATAAATTTAATCAAAGAACTTTTTATGAGAAGCTTTTATTTCATGTTTGGACTGGTTTTGATTTTAATAACATTAATTTTTAATAGTGAAAGTATAGAAAATGAAAAGTTTCATTTCAATGGAGTTAAATTTTTTACACGTTTTGGAGATGCGTGGTGTTGTTAAACGAAACTAAGTGAATCTACTCGGCATTCTGCTTATAACAAGCTATTTAAAAGCTAGTTTAGGAAATTATTTGTATTAAACAAATTCTATTCAAGATGAAACATTCTTTTATTAAGCTCTTTAGTTAGTGGGCCATGGGACATCGCGACCGCCCCATAAATCCGCTCATGTTATATTTTAAGCCAATCAACAAACAAAGCAATTCTAATTGGATTTAAATTTAAGCTGTTGTGGAAAACTAGCGATTCTATTTTATTAAGCTTTCAGCTTTCTTTTCGATTAACAAAATAAGACATTGTCATTCATTCATTGCCATTTATTTTCGGTGACGGTTGTGAGATGACGTTAGTTAATTAATAAATAAACAAATTTGAAATTTTGAATTTTAATTCATTGAGAATATAAATAAAATTGTGGCGCGCGATGAACGCTCGATGGAGATGGACGTGTTTTAGTCTGTCTCCGTAAGTGAAATTTGTTTTAAATTTTTATTTTTAAATTTAAATTAAAGTAGTGTTACTATATGTTCTGTTGTACATATTATATAGTGTAATAGTGTAGAATAATAGTGTAAAAGTGGATGTATATTTGTATATTAATAGTTTTGATTGTGAGAGGTGTTTTGTTTTTGTGAGTGATAATAAAAATAAGTCAGTTTAGTGTAAAATTAATTTTTATGTTTATTTGGAGGACTATTTGTGTTTAAAAACAAGGAAAACGTGAGCAAACGTGTTCAGAAAACAAAATTAACGGTACTCTCGGTTATCGTTATACAGGTATTTTATCATCACACATATTGGAATACATACATGTGTGTGGTGATGAATTGTGTACAATTTTTATTTTTATTCATTAAATCAAAACCAACACTAATGTTCTAGGAATACAACGGGGAATTATTATTGTATCAATTGTACTCACTAATTTAATATTCACCTCTATTGTGATTGTCGAGTCGCGACTCTTGAATCGTAGTTCGGGTGATTATCCATATAAAGAGATGATATGCCCTCAAGCTTTTTACTGATGCTACAGCAGTATCGGTTTATTCCGTTCATTAAGCTGTTGGTTGATTTTTATTTTATTTTTTCACTGTTCGAGTACTGACTTCAGGGGAAAAATGTGATTATTTTTTATTTTAATTTAATTTTCACTATTTGTATACGCTTTAATAATTTTACGTAACTGTGTTTAGTATCCTGCTACAGTTAATATTCCATTAACTTTCTCGTTTTTTTTCGTGACACTAAGAACAGTTTGTGGTGGGTGATTTTGGAAAGAGTTCAATAACTAGAAGAAGAAGAAAAAGTTTCCCATATTTTTATAGAATCAGGAGTATTGCTAATATGGGCGCTCTACAAAGTTTTAATGTCGGAAGCAAATAATGTTTTTATTTCTTCCATTCAATGTTTTGACCTTTGTATAAATAACGTCTGCGCTTATGTTTTCTTTAATGCGTCGGTCGGAATCATAAAGCTAAATTATTTATTATTTCTGAGTAAAGTTTATTCTAAAAGCCACGGAGAATGGCCTAAGTCACGTAATCTCCTGTTAGGGTGCGGATGTATCAGGTTTCAGTTCTTCAAAATGACTTGTAGTAGTTCAGGTTCATGAATTATTAATTTAGGACTAAAACAAAGAAAATTATACCGATTTTTCCAAATCTAGAGCAGCATTTGGTTAAAGCTTCGGTATTTCTAAATTATAACCGATAAAATAGAACTTTAAAAATGAAATATTTATTTGAACCTGTAATGATTATATCTACCTCGTTAGATTCAATAATAAACTGACGCCTAATCCAACCAAAAGCAAAATGCAATAAGCTCATCCCCAAATATCGGAACAAGGGGACAGATGGGATAAAATGGATTCAAAAATTGTCCAACGAATTTGCTAGTATTAGCCTAGGTGTATCTGCTGATAAAATCGGGATAAGCTTTCAAAAGGTCATACCAATTTCAAGCCACGCACATGTAGGTAAAAGCTGCTCTGATATTCCGCATTTGTTTATTACTTGATATTCTGGTATAGATCTAAATCTACAATTTGTCGAGTAAAATTTTTTCAATTGACTTTAAACGTTATATTATTTTAAACGTTTAATTATCAAGTTTATAGCTAAATTTTCACGTTTTGTCTTATCACGTTGGTTAAACAATAAATGTTGTAAAACCAGCAATTATACATTCACAATACAGAAATCAATAAAATCAATTTGCTTTAGTTCGGCGAGCTCATTCAGAATTGTACCTGAACCGAAATAAAACGCGAAAGACTTGTAACAATGAAACGTATACTGATTCTGGTGATGCTTTTTGGCAATTTATTTCAAACTATTATTATAAGTAACATATCTAATTAGAAAATTTATAAATAACAAATAGTCTGTACTAATTAATATAATTTTATTTTATGTATTGTCAACATTATGTCGTGAGACATCTATTAGAACTAGTTGGAGTGTACTTATGGTTCAAAATTTTATTTCAGATGGGGTATGCTGGAGGAAGAAGAATTTAATATAATTGATCCTTAATGTAATTAATGCCTTAAGGCTTAGAATTGAATTATGATTAATAAATGGTAATGTTATTTTTAGGGATAGGAACATCTTTACATTTGAATTTAGATTATATCATATTTATTGCTGTTTTAATATTTCTCTTAATTGTTGAAACCTAATACTTAAATATTTGAAATTATAGAGCGGTTGGACTAAGTGAGAGTAGAAATAAATAACTAATTTGTTTTTTGGTTTCAGAAGAACATCGAAATATATTTTATCATCAATTTTGTTAATCGGAAGTTTGGAGTATTATATAAATATAAATTCTAGTTTAAGATATTATTTCAGATCGATCAGGTTCCAACGTTTTATTATTAATATTTTAATTGTATTGTCATTGTGCTGTCAAAAAACACTAACTATCGGCTTTATTAGGTGTCTGTAACCGGGCCCAGTCTGTCCTCACTAACATTCCTTTTCCATTCCTCCTTTACCCCATTTTGTTATATGTAACAAGGTGTACGATGGCTGCCTGGCCAGGGGCGGATATCACACTATTAGACTTATGTGGTGATCGATGTGGCGCCTTTCTTTACGGGGTGAATATTTTCAAGTTTGGCTTCATAAAAAGCTGAGTATGATTACATATTTCCTTGGTGAGGGAGAGTTATGGTGTCGTGTTGTAACATGGGTATAATGGTGTGGTATTCGCATTTATAATACGGGAGACTTGCTTAATGCTTGATCGTACATTGAAATCAATCAATCAATCAATCAATCAAAATTGAGAATATAAATTAAATTGTGGTGATCACAGTTTGCACTTCACCAGCATGATACAAAAGGAGTGCAAACTGAAGCCTCATGGTATGTTGGAGAACATTTATCTTTATATAAATACTATATAATTTACACATTTCGACACACTTGGAATTGGAAGATCAGTTGGCTGCCCTTGAATTGCTTAAGCACGATTCAAATTAAATAATTTTCATAATTTATGACTAAGTGTGGATTAAATGGACCTTTTCTTGTTAACGATATAGATAAATTATGTGAATTAGATTAATCCAATTAACCGCTGGACTCGAAACATATATTTAGCATGATTGTTCAAGGCTTGATAAAGTTAACATGAGATAATTATTATAACCTCGATGCAGTTATAACTCGTCCATACGATATCCAAACACGATAAGTGTGATGATTTTTTATGTATGAGGCTTTTCTCACATTTAACAATAATTAAACGATATTTCCGTATAATACGTAGCTAACCGATAAATCAAAACAACCTTGAAACTCAATTTTGTGTTTGAGTGATTCCAAAACAAGGTAAATTCGCCTTGAACTTAGAAAAACAAAATGCGTGCACTGTGCAAATTATACTTGCGAACGGCAAAAATTCAGCAAAATAATTTGTTCAGCGCGCGCATTTACTAAACTCAAATAAACAAAAATATTTTTAAGGTAAACTTTGGTAAATATTTCGTTAGAAAACCATTTCTGTTTATTTATCCAATGTACATATGTACAACGTTACTCAAATAAACAATTTGAGTGTTTGCATGTTATTATAATACGGTGCCGGCGCATGGCAAAGGAAATATAATTTGATTTTGTTCTAGATTGTGTCATCGTCTATCAAGATTTGAGTATGCCAACAAAATTTTTGGCACACGAAAACCAGAAGTAGCATATTTGTGCATTAATTGCATTACACGTGCTGTAAACAGTGGTCAAAGGTGAAAATTTAACTTTATTTCCGTTTTTTTATTTTTAGACTTGACGTCTGCACATTATGTTATACAGAGGGGATATACAAATATCATAACTCATTGTGTTTAGTATTTTCCACTTTTTTTTTTTTTTTGAGGTTACTGGAACCGTTCAACTTAAAATGCTTTTTTCGTTTATATACTAGAATTTGTTGTATGTAATAAAGCACGCAAACGTAATTGAATAAGGAAGGGTGTTTGCATGCAATTTTCAAAATTTGTTATCCTTTGGAAATGTGCCACATTTTTATGGTTTGAAAAGCGATAATTTTTTTTTGCTAATAGTTAAACGTGTGATGATGTGTCCAAATTTGCCTTTAATTCAGAACAACATTCCAAGTATGTCTGTGGGAAATAAGATACAAACAGAAGAATGGATACCCGCTGTAAAATTATCAAAGAATTACGAAATTTTTATACGTCATTATAACATATGTATACCATATGTCAACTATTAAACCGCTTCAAGTCGCTGATCTCGAGGGCGCCTTAGAATCAATAATAAGTCATTTTCAACAATGTCACTGTGGGGGCCGATTAAAACGTTAGAATGTTTGTTCCCTTTGACCATAAGTAAGCTAAGCTTGCATTGTTTTATAAAGGTACTCCACGCTGATCCTCAGACTACTCTCTAAGACATGCGACAGCGTTTTTGGATTTGTGTCAGAAATGTATCACTTGTCCTCAGACCTTATACAAAATTATGGGTTAGTTACCTAATAAATGTGTCCAACTCTCTAAGCTATTTCGAAACGTCGTAATGGGTTTCTTTGGTCCATTTATGGCAATGACTAAAATAAAATCTAGAGTACCAGTCAAGGTGTACAACGTAGGGCTCATTTGTGTTGAAATTGTTTAAATCTCATTAAAATTGTTTCTGATCTGTCAAAACTGTGGCTTTTTGGCAAAGCTACAAATTTTTTTGATTGAACTTTTGAATTGCAAGATCTTCGTCGCCTCTTCTTACCGGAATTTCACCTTAACGGACTGTTAAAAGTCTTTATGGATTTATGTGTAAGGCACATACGATTCAACCAGATCTCATCATTTTAAAATTCACGGAAATAACGAAAAATCAAAAAAATCTTGGAAATTTAACGCAAAATTCGAATAATAGCGAAAGCTCGAAAAATGTCGAATAATATTGAAAATGCCGAGGAATCTAGAAAACGTCAAACCATTTCGAATCTCGATCTACTTTGAACAGCTCGAATAATATTATAGGAAGTTATCGAATTATTTGTGAAAGTCAATGTAACATGTTAATGAACATATAAGATTTAAGCTTCGAGGCCACATTACCAAAATAATTTCCAAATTCATCAGCAATATCAGAAGCAATAGTTAAATTTTCATCACAAGATGATACAATTGAACTAATAAGATGTACATAAGAAGATCGATTACTTAACACATCATTAATAGTACTCCACATAGACTTTGCATCAATACAACAATTTTCGAATTTTTTTACATAATACGCTTCCGGCGCAATTTCGATTTGCATTTTTACTTTATTAATTTAACCAACAACATACTGTTGGAAGCGATCATTATCTTTAACACGCTTGGCCTTTTTCAACAATCACTTTTTACGTTCAATCATATTCAATAAGGCTTCAGTTATCCATGGCTTAATAGCACACCTTTTACGCGGCTTCTTTTTATCTAAACTATCTAAATAAACTTGATTCCATAGTTATAAAAGTTGGATCATTGATAGTGAAAATAGATGAGAAATCGGCTGAACTGAACTTTCAACAAATTTACAAATATTAATTTTAGGCTTATTAGTTTTGCAGCTATGCCTGATAAAAGGTTCGTAGTCTCAACTAAACAATTCAAATCATTTTTATAGAACACTAAAACTCCTTCAGAACGGTAACCATTATTACAGCAACAAAATTAATTGAAAATCGTTTAATTGAAACAATTTCGTCTCATCGATATTAATCCAAATTTCACTAAAAAATATTAAATCTGCCTTTACATCCAAAGAATCTAAGTGAGCTAAGAAATTATTGAAATTTTGCCTTTAACTCCGAATATTTTGACGCAAGATTTGAACAGCCTGAAAATCATGAAATAGCAAATTATTAGATGGTAAATTAATATAGAAAGAACCAGAGGAAAAGTCGACGAAGACATATTATCCAGACCATCCACAGATGTGAGTTTCGTGACTTTAGCACCGTCATCCTTCCTTACAAAAATGTATCCATTCCTAAGCCAAACAAATTTACACCTTCCATCCTTCATGGCCTTCCTAGCCGCAGTGTATAGTAACCGATATTCTGGAATAAGGCATTGGTTGATGAAAATCTTATTATTTCCATTGAAACCTAAGTCATTAACACGTATCACCTTCTTTTTTTTCAATGCAGATAAGACCACATTTTTAGTTACAGCCGAAGTTAGTTTAACATGAATTGCACCACAATTAATCTGAGATTTCTTCCTAGAAACGTTCTCCATTTCAGACATTTATCATATAAATCAGTGACAATTTTTGTAACATCTTCATCATTTGATCGTGCAATAGCAATTATTAAATTAACATTTTCCAGTTTAAGGGCACGATTTTCTTCCATCAATAAATTTAATTTCTTAGATAAACTAATATTCAATGTTACGGAAACGTAAATGTACAATTGTACGAAAAAGTTTAAATCACTAAAATACTCAAGGTTATGTTGCACCGGTGAAGAAGTTTTTTTGCACACCGCCAGCTTTCGATTGATTTGGTGGCGATGAAATCCCCAAGACTGACACCGCCAAATTTGGTTTTTGTTTTGTGAATAAAATTAATGTCAGAAAGTTGAAGTGACACACAAGCACCATGGTAAAATTTGGAACAGTCATTACACTGAATCTTTAATTCAACATCAAAATCCACTTTTAGGTTGCATACACCGCATAAGGCCAGAATTGCAACAAAATAAAAAAGTTGTATTTCAAGGTTTACTATCACAACAATAACTATTTGTTCTTTGACTGTTAATGTTGAAAATAAGAACAACAAACCAGTGTAAATAGACAATGACGGAACAAAATACACCTGTTCCTTGATTAACACAGTAATTACGTTCCGCCAAATTACCGTGTAACTCAAAACCGTGGTAAGTGCGACTAATATATAACTGGATTACTGGTTGCAAACTTCACTTAATTAAACTAATAATATTTATTAAGTAAAAAAATATATTTAAATGAACTGTCAATGAATAAAATGAAATTTTCTTGTGGATCGCCAATATCTTTAAAGCCCTCATTTCCATAGACTCCAATTTTTATTTTTTTATTTAAATTATTTAAAATTTTAACTTCATTAAATCCTTTAAATTGTTTTATTTTTGAAATTCTTAAAATTTTTAAGATTCTTTCTTAAATTCTTAAATTTATTTTTTCATTTCTAAATTTGTTAAACTATTTAAATTTTTAAATTCTTCTCCACATTTTCTAAATTCTTTAAATATTTATTGAATCTCAAAAGTCTTTAAAGTTTATAAGTCAAATTTACATAAAAATATTTTATTTAAATTATTTAAAATTTTTTTTATTAAATTGTTTAAATTCTCTAAATTTTCGAGACCCTTTCAAATTTAAATTTTTGTAAATTCTTTAAATTTTAAGCAATCTTTAATTCCTTTTAATTTGTTTAGTTCTCTATATTCTTACCATTTAATTTATTAAATTGTTTCATTTATAAATTCTTTAATTCTAGAAATTTTTAAATACTTTTCTGAAAATTCTTAAGTTTTTAGTTTTTAAATTATTCAAATTTTATAGAATATTCTATTTATTAAAATTTTTTTCTACAAAGAAAACTGTAGAAAAAAAAAAATTAATGTTAAGAGAATATACAGAATTTAAAAATTTAAAGAATTTAAAGAGAATATCTATTTATATTCCTTAAATTCTTTAAATTTTAAAATTTTTCGAAATTATTGAATTTCTTTAAATCCTTTTAATTTTACTCCTTTAAATTAACAATTCTTAAAATTCTTAAATATTTTAAATTATTTAATATTTTTAAACTCTTCTCTTTAAATTTTGAAAGATTCTTGAAATTCTTAAAATTTTCTCAAATTCATTAATAAATCAAATGTTTAAGTCTCTTAGAATTTCGTTCATGTTGATTAAGTCTATAAATTGGTTAATTATTCTAAATTCTCTAATTCTTAAAACCTTTAAATGTTTAAAAAAAAAATTATATTTGTACATCTTTAATTAAATTCTTTAATTGTTTAAACTCTTTAAATTCTTTAAATAACTTAAATTATTTAAAATTTTTAAACCTTTCGCCTTAAATTTTTTAAAATATGTCAATTTTTGCATTTATTTCTTCAAATTTTTTTCATTTTTTAATTCTGTAAATTCTTAAAATTTTTTAAATTCATAAAGATACCTCTCAAATTAAAGAGCAAATATTTCTTAGCGCTGTACTGAACGCGGCCAATAATTTAAATCATTCTCAACCAGACACAAAGTAATCACATATTTCGCCCAATACTGTGGTTTGAGTGTTGATACGAACAATTTCTGGATATATCTTTCTAAAAGGTTTTTTTTGGATTATTTATATTTTTATTATACTCACGATTGAAAATGAAATATTACACCAAGATTAAGTATAGTAAATCACATAATTCACTTTTCTTACTAAATATGTATGTAAACTGACTTTTCAGTATGCCGTTTCAACATTTTTGTTTTTTTTTCGCACGAAAACAGTGTATAACAAGTGAAGAAAACGAGTCATTGCAATACGAAAGTGAAATTTGCAGTCTGAGCGATAGTAAGGGCTGCAATCACTTGAGTATTGCAATTAGGCCTTTGCTATGATACAATAGTCCTGTAATATTTATAAATAATTAGCGACATTAAAAACAACAAACTTGGACGGATCAACAAAACTAGTAACTGAAACGTTCACAATATAATTGAAACATTTGGGTTTTCACACATATCGATTTGTGCAAAGCATCCTTTTCTTATATAATTTAAATTCAAAAATCATCATCGAAAGCATAGGTTACTACACTGTCGGAGAAAAAGATATTTTTACGCATGCGCATTTATTTTCTTTAAAAGTTTCTGCAACAAATCTCGTAGTACTAACAGTAATTGCGCATGCAGCTTTATGTCGCATAAGGTAGTAATTGTATGAAATATAATTTTGGTGTAAAGTCTTCGCCTAGATACAAAGCTTGCGTCGAAATTCGTCGTGTAGAGAGCAACAAAACGAAATGCACACAACGGATAATTTTTGAAATTCGTGATTATTTCGAAACAGGCCTAACTCGATTTTGTATAAGTAAATAAAACTCAAAAAATTTAAAAAACCTCGAATAATCAATTTGAGAACTAAGAGAAACAACCGAAATGGACAATTTGTCCATTGATTGGCATTTTTTAAAGACACTGCATTTATTAAAGATTTAATTTGCTAAAAGCGGTTTGATTGGATTTATAACTATGCAGCATTCATAAAAATCAGTTACCACACGCTCACTTAAATCTCGTTGACATTATTTCAGTCCCAATAAATCGTATATAGTTCAAAATATTCTCCAAAGCAATTAATTTATCGTTGACATTACGACGTTATTTATATATATATTTGTAAAAAGGTCTAAGTTCAAATCCCACAACCCTCGTACCCTCTTCAGTATATTCAAATGTGCTGTAATTACGAAAAAATTCCACGTTCTTAAAACGGAAATCTAATAAAGTGGATGTGCAGATACATACAAAGATACAAAAAAAAAAAAAAAAAAAAAAATTCTTGGCAATTGAATATTCAGAGCTACACGCGATTATGAATGAGATTGAAAATACAAAAACAAATCAAATTCTTTCTGAAATAATATTTGCAATACCTACATACATATATATGTACATAGAAACAACAAAAACACATCTCTGTTGGCAATTAGACCAATTGTATTTAAAAATATGTAAATTAGGCGACTGGGTGATTTACATATCGCATTTTATAATTTTTAAAATAATTTTAGAGTATTACTAGGTGCGAACGGTCACACCAAACACTTACCTGATTATATAATAAACTGCTCAGATGTTATGACGGCAGCTAAAGCATGAAATTCTTTAGTGTTCTGAAATGAAAACAAAAACAAAAAAAATGTTGATTATCAATCTGTATAAGCTAGTATGTGTTGTTGATAATAATGATGAAATATTTTAATCATCGCCTATCAATCATTCATCACATTTCAATTAATCACGTTCAATGAAAAACGGATCATAAACCAAAAAAAAAAAAAACTAAGTTGAAAGTTATTTTTTGTATACATATAAAATAAAAGTCAAAAAGACATAAAATTTTTATTTTTTCAAAAATCTAAGTCAAGTCTAGGTCGTGGAACATTGCCAAATTGAATGTAGTTGAAATATAAAAAAAAAAAAATTAAAACTACATATTTACAAATTTAACTACACTGCATTCCAAATACATACTTAATATAAATTTTGAGTTTTAATTTCGACGATATAAATCATGATTTGTGTGTGTGTGTTTATGATGGGATAACATATTGCAGTGTAATTTTCTTTACTATAGCTACTTAGTAATTTTCCGTGACTATAGGATTGATGCCTACACTTAGTAGTAAAAACAAATTTGGTTTTCCTTGCTGGTCTTGAATTGAATGTCGAAAAATATGTCGCACATAAATTACTCAACAACGAAATCTATGTTGTTTAAGGTTTTCTAAATGTGTATTCCGAATATATGTATGTTAAATCGTGACATTTTTTAGTTTTAGAGCGTTATAATGAATTTCCAACGAAAAATGACGCCTTCATGACTGAAAGCTCTAGCAGCAATATTTATAGCTTTTTAATAAAAGCTTTGCTAATTTTTTTCGTAATGGGGAAAGCTTCCAAAATTTTCAGATTTCAATAAACATTTTTTGAATAGTAGATCAGCTTTTTGAAATATGTATACTTTTAAAACGATTGAAAGCTTTAGTATAGCTTTTGTGTAATTTTGCTTTTAAACACATACGTAATCTAAACCAGCTTTAATCTAAACATTTATAGATGTATGAAAGCTGATAGAGATAAAGAGCAAATGTCAAGGTCATTTAAACGATCACAGCTTAAAGCTAAAATAATCAAAAAAAGTTTCTAAACTCGACGAGGCAAACTGCTTAATAATTTGATGACTTTTGCGACCTATAACTATTTAACAAAGTTACAAATCCAACCGTTTTGAAAATCTCAATTGGACTGATACTGGTACGATGAACTATCTCCGAACAACTAGTTGGGTTAAACGAAGTTAAAGTTGAACTTCGTTCTGTGAATCTAATCCAACATGCAGGGAGCTGCATGGTTTTGCCGATGCCTTTGGGAAGGTTATTATATTATCAAAGCGAATATTACGGCCATCGAATTTTTATAATTTATATCTTACTCATAATATGACTTGTCTAATAACAGTTATAAGGAGATGAAATTTACATGTCAGGAGATGAAATTTGAAGCAAATGCTACTGCATTGACTTCAATTTAAGCATTATCGGTTGATTTTGCGTAGAGATATAATTTCCTAGAAGGAAACCCAATTATTCTGAAATCTTAAGAAAAGGGGGAAAATCTGTTCAACATTTTTAGCTTGTAGGGGAGATTGGCGAATTGGTTTATTATAGTATTGAAAAGCTTTTCAATTCAATTAATTATTTAAATATAAGTTTTTTACTCTATATTTTTATTTAGAGCTTATTTAACAGAAATAGTCATCCTCTAGTTTTTAGAGCTTTCATTAATTTGCATTTTTTTAGTGGTATGGGGATTTTAACTCCGAATAAGCCCATTAGCATCTAGGTGTCTAATAAAAATAAACCAAATCGCAAAGGCTTAAATTGAAGCTTTAATAGATTAGCAATCATGTTTTTATACGAAAGCCGGATTTCGTTTTAAAAAAATGGAAAGCTCAGTTTGATTTTTTTTATTAAATCTTTGTAATCTTGGAAAGAGCACTCGATACTTTTATTAAAGAAAAATCAAAATAACCTTTAAATCGTATAAATCTTTCACTAATAATCTTTAAAGCTTATTGAGGTAAGGTAACTATGAATAGCTTATTGGAGAAATTCATCACATCTGATGTAACAGAAAGGATGCTGTAATGACCGTTACATCCGGTAGAAAAGGATTTTGCAAACCCTATGATTCTATGTCCAACCCCAAAAATCACGAGCTGATCAGAACTTCGGTCAAGGAAATTAACTAAACTACCAAATCAATCTCTAACTGAACCCCTTAGCTCAATTTTCAGCTCAAACTCTAACTCAATTTAAAACTAAACCTACAATTCAATCGCAACGCAATCACCAAATCAACGACAAACCCAGTCTCAATATTACCAATTCAACCCCAAACCAATTTTAAAATCAACCCTTTACCTAACCTCAATCTTAACGCCTAACTGAATCCACGAACAACCCCAACCGAACCAATCGCTCAATCCCAACACAAGCTAACTCAACCCCAACTTAACTAAGCTGGAATCAAATCTCTACTCATCTTCTTACTCAGCTCGATTCAAAAGTTATATAAGTGTATGAGCTCTACTAAAATCACTCGAACAAACAACATTTTGCAACTTAACCTTCAGCTCAACTCCCAACTAAACCCTGAACACCACCTCAAACTCAACGATCAACTCAAACTCTAAATCAATATGGTTCGAAAACTAACCAAACTCCCAAATCAACTGAACACCCTACCGAACAACTACTCAATCCTCAACATATAACTCTCAACTAAACTTCCAACACAACCCTCAAATTAACATGGTCCGAAAAAGCTAACTTCCAATTCAAATCTCAACTAGACCTCTAAATAAATTCTCAACTGATCGGCTGAAAAAACCGCAACTAAAATCCAAATCAATCCCAACTCGACCAAAAATTCTACTCAATCCCCAAATCAACACGATCCTAACAAATATATGCACACTTGAACCCAAATCAAGCTAACTTCCCACTCATCTCACACACCCGACAACTCTCCTTCAAAAATCCGCCGCTGAACGCCTCAGTAAATTTCAACTCAACCCCGACTCCCAACTTAACCCTAAATTCAACCTCAAACTAAATCCCAAACAAACGTTCAACTCAATCCTCAAGCCAACGCGACTTCAAAAAACTATATTTGTACGCGAACTAAACTCAAAACAACTCAAGCTAACTTCCGACTAAACCCTTAACAGAACTCAAAAGGTACTTCTAACAAAACCGGTGACTTCTACTCAACTCAATTCGAACCCAGCCCTTGTCCAACCCCAAACACACGCCCAAGTCAACTCCCAAATCAAAATGTTCTTAAAAACTACACGCGTACATGAACTCAACTCAAGCTTACTTAATTTCTACCGTCAATTCAACACACAAATAAATCCCCAGATAAACTGCTCACTAAACCCTTAACTAACACGAACTTAAATTGCAAGCGGAACGGAACTCATCTATCAACTTAACCGCAAAATCAACGCCCAACACAATCTTTAAACAAGGATACAAAAGCCTTCCAATTCTCTGCCTTGATCATAGAAACAGATTGGCGAAAAAAATTCCAAATCAGACAACCCATTCTCGCAATACTTGCGGGTACAGACAGACCTTGGGTGCAGACGTCCAGCCAGATGGTTGGACATTTTTTTCGCGTTTTTCGGACTTTTAAAACGTCGATAAAAGTGGCTTTGGACTACCAAAATTGTCAGTCATTTTTGACAGGATTTCAATCCGACCGAAGTAAAAAGCTTTTGCAGATCTGAGTGTACTGTTGTGTGATGCTTTGTGTCAGAATATACCTTACTATGAGTAGTGTAAGAGGAGACAAAATCGCTGATATTGAAAGCATGCTTAGTGAGCTGTGCAATCATGAAGTGCATGTCGATGTGTTAGTAATAACGGAAACTTGGATTTACGCAATATAGTGACTCTAAGTATTAGAACCTAATGAACTATAATGCAATTCATTGTACTATAGCGATAATAATCGAGGTCATGGGGTTAACATATTTATACATGAAACATTATCTCTTACATTGAGCGATTTAATTTTACAAATGATAACAACAATTTTCCAGTAATCCAACTTACCACACAATTATAAAATTGTTGGAATTTATAGAGCGCGAAAACTGGTAAGATTGGTCAATTGAATTCAATTTTCTGTGATTTTCTTAACTCAACCATCATCAAACAATATGGCTTCAACCTGGCTGCAGTATCCAAATTGAATGTGGGACTGTAGTAAGTCGGATAATAATTTGAAACACAAACTGAAGAAGAAATAACTCAAAATTTAATATCCAGGGTTACCAACAATCGAACATCAGAAATGTTTCTGTCATCGGTTCAAACATTGCCCATTGCAATCAATCAATTGTTTATTTCCCCATTAACTCTTTGGTCGAATCTTAACTAATCACCAATCAACCTCATTGTTCTCACCTAGTTTCTCATTTAGTTATAATAATCCCCAACAGCAAACTAACATAAGCAAACATTTCTATTCGCTATAGAATATCTTGGATCTTGAAAGTACACACTTGATAAACAAATTAAAATTGTAGATACAAAGCATTAGAAGGGTTTTTAATACAATGGAATTCATTTCCAGAAGGGTCTGAAAAACTTCCAAATGGCCTTACCAATTATCTTGAGCATATGTGTTTGTATTTAGAACAGACACGAAACACGATTATTCACAAAAAAATACCCGAAAAACTCCCAAGAAACTTAGAGCCACAATAATCTTAAAAAATTAACAAATCCCAAGAATATCGAATAAGAATTAAAACTTTAAGTTAGATCATTTAACTCAGTGCTCAGTTTAATTCAACTCCAATCTATACTCGAGTAATATAGTATCAAGCGAATAATCTCGAAAACAAACAGAATCTCGAATAATCTCTTTTACATAATAGTCAATACCAAACAAATTTCAAATAATCTTGAAAACGTCGAAAATTCCATAAATCATCGAAAATCCCGACGTATGCTTAATTATGTATAACATCGTACAATTACGGCACTTTTTCAATTTAGAAGAATATTGTGAAACTTGAATTGATTCGAATGATCCCGGAAAGGTCGAATAATCTCGAATCGTCTTAAAATTTGTAGAATAATCCCGATATTCTCAAAATTTTCTAATACACTCGAAAATTTCGATTAAACTTAGAATCATGTAGGATAATCTTCATAAATCTTTATGTAGTCGATGCACACTTATGGTTGCCAAATGTAGCTTTCTTAAACCGAAATATATCTTCTTTACCATATTGCTAATCTGGCAGTCATGGTCTTTTACAACCATACTCATCGACATTAATCAACGGAATACTACTGCAAACTTTATTTCTGTATATCAACAATGATCGGCATTAGGCTTTATTTGCATTTAATTTAATTATTTTACTCACACACTCAACAAAGCTTCCATTGGAAGAATCTAAATAAATTTAGACATCATCTATGCAAAAATATGATATTTACAGTATTATAATGATGATGATATATCATTAATACACATTGAAAATAACAGAGGCCCTAGCGCCGATCCTTGAGGCATTTCAAACTACAAATTACGCTAATCCGAAAATGAGTTATTACAATGAACTACGGCTTCCCTCCATGTTAAATAAGATTGAATTATCGTAGAAGCATTTACTGAAAATAAAAATTTATCACATAATTTTCGAACCAATAATAAAGGATCGTTTGAATCAAAAGCCCTACTAAAGTCCAACACGACCAAAATAGAACCCCGATTGGCATCGGAAATTCTGCGTATATTGTCGAATCTAGCACAGCGGTTATAAATTTTTCAAAAAATGTGTTTTTCAACGCTGCTTCAAAATCTTTTAAAATCGACTGTAAAATACTAACAGGACGAAACTAACTCACACTACTCGCATTTGATAACTTAGGAACCGGAATCAATTTTGCTCTTTTCCAATCTTGGGGAATAATGGATGGCATGATAATGTAATTGAAAATGCTCAAAAGGTACGTACCAACATAACGAAATAAAATTTTCATACATTTTAAATAGATACCATCCGTACAACGGCATCAGAAGAAATGGAATTCAGGGCATGAAATAATTCATAGTTGTGATTGATTAGATGAACTGTGATTGATTAGATGAACCAACGAATTCATTTAATAACACATTTTGAGTAAAATTATCACAGCATTTTTCGGACATTTAGAAGGACTTTCAAAATTGTTTAGTTGACTGTGCAGGAAATATTTTATTAAAATGCCTTGATTTACTCACCCTGATCAACTTAGTACCACCATTTTTAATTTTGCAGAAAGTCATTCTATCCCTAATGTCCCGACTTCTTTTTCATACATGCATGGCAGAGAAACTCCCGATTGAGTGATTTGGTTTTTGGATCTTTTAAATACTTCGCCAAAGAAATTAAATTAATATGTCTAAGTTACAACACGGAATGGCCGTTATTATTGTAGCGTCCTTTCATCCCCAAAGCTTCTACTGCTTCTTGTACGGGAGGCAAAGCATCACAAATATCTTTAAGCATTATTTAAGAAATATCTTCGAGCATATTTAATTTTTGTTAATTAGTGCTTTTTTATGCAATGAGCTTTTAAAATTGTTAGATCATAAGTAGTAACGTATGCCAACGAGTTATAGAGTCTAAAGTTAGTCCAATTTCAACATTGAACTTTTGCTTAACATGTTGCTGTAAAATTGTATTTCGTACACGGAAACGCTTCAAAAATTGTACAATATTGCGAACTGAATTAATGCATGGAATGAAATGAAATGTCAGAATATATTCTTCATTTCCGAATTCATCATCATATCAGACAATCATCGACAAGATTCATCGACTTCATTAGTTTCTATTGTTGCTTCCACTAATCGGGATGATTTTTTTTAAATAAAATGTCTGTAACGCCAAGAGTAACCCGTGGTTCATAAATATAATAATTTCAGCTTCCGATTCATTGCCAAACTTAACATTTACTGAAGCTCTATCACATGTTGTGGGTGCAATATGATTTTTCAAAACCATTCCAAATTTGTTAAGTAGTTGATTAATTAGTTCTCTCGTTCTATATGAATCACAACTTCCGTGTATTGGACAGATAAGCCCAAATTCATAAATTTCAAATCCAATTTATAAAAATTCAGATTCTGGCCCTTCTGGCAGCTTGTCCACTCATCAAAAGATCATGTTAATTTATAGAATTGTTTTGATTTTATTTTTTCGTTTAGTTCATTTTCAATGTTTGTAGCAACATTTAAAATCAGTTTCATTATATAATTTTCGCATTTGGGGCAATCATAACAACAAGCCAAAATTACCCGGTTATTTTTCCAGAAAACCGGTTTTTCGGTTTTTGAATTTTATTATAAAAACCGGTTTTTTAAAACCGTTTCTAACCGGTTTGCAAACCCTACAGTCCAAACTACAAATTACGCCAATCCGAAAATGAGTTATTACAATGAACTACGGCTTCCCTCCCGGTTAAATAAGATTGAATCATCTTAGAAGCAGTTACTGAAAATACAAATTATCGCATAATTTTTGATTCAATAATAGAGGATCGTTTAAATCAAAAACCCTACTAAAGTCCAACACGACCAAAATAGAACCCCGATTGGCATCGGCACTTCTGCGTATATTGTCGATTACATCTAGCACAGCGGATATAAATTTTTCAAAAAATGTGGCCAACTGGTTTTTAAACACTGTTCAAAAACTTTTGAAACCGACGGTAAAATACTAATAGAATAGACACTACTCGCATTTGGTAACTTAGGAACCGGAATCAATTTTGCTCTTTTCCAATCTTGTGGAAAAATGGATGGCATGATAATGTGATTGAAATTGCTCATAAGGTACGTACGAACATAAGAAAACAAAATTTTAAAAAATTTTAAATAGATACCATCCGTACCAACGGCATCAGAAGAAATGGAATTCAGGGCATGAAATAATTCATAGTTATCCCGTTCAGCATAACTCAACAGCATATCTCTAAAATGTGATTGATTAGATGAACCAACGAATTCATTTAAAAATACATTTTCAGTAAAATGATCACAGCATTTTTCGGACATTTAGAAGGACTTCCAAAATTGTTTAGTTGACTGTGCAGGATTAAATATTTTATTAAAATGCCTTGATTTACTCTCCCTGATCAACTTAGTAGCACCATTTCTAATTTTGCAGAAAGTCATTCTATCTCTAATGTCCCGATTTCTTTTTCGTACATGCAAGGTAAGCATATTCCCACAAACATATTCTATCCAGTATTTCATTATTCAACTAAGATTGTTCTCTCTATTAGGTTTATGTCTTTTAACAGGAACCCATTTATCGAACGACTTATGAACGAAACCGTTGTCATTTCCCAACCAAAACCAACACATTCCGAAAAGAGCCCATTCAAATCAATATTATTAAAATCACGATAGGTTATCTCAATTTTTGTTCTATTCAATTTTAGATCATAAGTCCAATACAGAAAATCGTGATCTAAGAAACCCAAAGACAAATTGATTAATAAAATGAATGGACTCTGTGTTAGCTATAACCAAATGAAGCATTATTGAACACGAATTATTAAAAAAATATGTAGGTTCACTATTGACAATTTTAAGGGAAAAATCATCCAAAAGATTAATAAATTTTCTAGTAGAAGCTCCTCGAAACTGTTAAAAAATAATTTACTAGGAGATTTATAAATTGTTATTAAAAGAATTTTGTTCTGTCCATCACCAATCTCAACTAAAACAGCCTCCAAATTAGGTAAGGTATATGGATGAATCACTTTGGAGCTAAGGTTCTTTGATACAAAAATGCACACACTACCACATCCCCTAGAGCTTCTATCACATCTATGCAAGTTATATCCATCCAATGATAGCATCCCCTCCATGATATGGTTTTTTAAAAAGGTTTTAGTAACACATATTACATCCATATTTACATCCCTCAGACTAAGTTTTATTTCATCCATTTTAGGCAATAAGCTACGAGCATTCAGTTGGTGTACCTATACTATCCTTATACAAAATTCAGAGTTGTCTCCACCGACCGAAAGTAACGGGAAAAACTCAATTCTGTCTTTTTTTATCACCTTTATCACTAATATTTTCAGCAAATGATCTGCATGCGTGAAAATTTAAATCAGCAACCGCCACTGACTATAATAAATTTTTCCAATTAACAAAAAGCAAATAAGTTAAAATTATGACGTGTTAAAAGTTTTTCGTGTTGAAAAAGCGATGTCTTTCGATCTGAACAAATTTGAATGTGAATTATAATTTTATCGTTTGCAAACAAACTGTATCGAAACCCGGAGAAATATTGCCAACTCCGGAGCACCGGAGATATACATACCTCCAAACTCGCAGACTGTAGACTAAAAGGTTCGAGTTGGTTAACCCTACTAATATCCTACTTATGAATGAACTATACAAGCCACAAACAAATTAAAAAAAAAAACAGACCAAAACTGCCAATGTGTTAATTCTAAAGAAATAAACAAAAATTTTAAAATAAACATTTGATATTTAAAAATATAAATCGAAATCAAAATACTCACACAAAAAAAAAAAAAAAAAAAAAAAAACAAATGAAACAAGAAACAGAAAAAAAAATCAAATCAAATTAAATTAATTTCATTTGAAAATTTTCCATTTCCTTAAAAACGACAAAAACAAAAATATCTTTTTGACATTGAATACAATTTTTATTTTATTTTTTTTTTTTTATACATATAATAATTACTTAACAAAACAATAACACAAAATAATATTTAATGACAAATGTGATTTTTTTTTTGGTTAATAATAAAATTAATTTTTGTTTATATTATTGTGTTGTGTAGTGGCCAGTTAAATACAGAAAATTTAATGATGGATGACATTAATATGCATACTGTAGTATTAGCAACACATTTTAATTCTCAGAATAAGATGGCTGCCAAGTTGGAAAGCGCTCATTTATTTTGTAATTACTAGACATCAATATTTGTTGGTAATGTGTTAAAACTAAAACAATGGTTTAACGATTACTTTGTACTTTATTACTAATTATTTTGTTATTCTAGCTAAAGATTTTTTTTTATTTTTCAGGGTGAGTATAATGTGTGAAATGTGGTGATGGTGGCGATAAAAGTAGTAGCATTTTAGAACTTAAGTTAAAATCAATTGAAACTAAGTAACAAACAATTTTTTTTTTTTTTTTTGAAATTTTGAATTTCAGATGATGCGTGTGTCAAATTGACAAGTGGTTACTAGGTTTGTGTTTGTTTTATTTTTAGAGTTATGTGGTTTGGTGATTGGTTTGTTAGTACATTGTACGGGTACAACAATAGTTATTTATGGTACTAGTGAGTAAAGTGAGATATTATCCATTAGGGATAAGTTTGTCCCACGAGGCATTTTGCAGTGGGTTATAGAAATATATAACTCACTTTGCTCCTAACAGCTGTTGCACATAACATTTTGATATGATGAGGTATTTGGACACAGTTAATTTGATTGGAATTTATGGCCAGATTTAGTAACACCAAAAGTCGGATCGTTGAGTTTATATACGTTTCGTAAAAACACTGGTTTGTTAAATAGATATGCCTTATATATTTTTAATACCTTATCAAAATCTGAGCTAACCTTCAAAATAAAACTGATAAGACAAAATCGGACAATAAAGTTTTTAACTTCCTATTCAGTCAATTAGTCATTTAACATTATCTGATTAATACTGATGTAAATATACACTAAAATATTTAAATGACTTAAAATAGTCGAAAAGAAATTTTATCTAATCACGTTCGAGGTTCGCGGGTATTTTATTGACCAGCTATTTTATAACTGTTTGTTTCAATCAAACGATTTTCTATTGAGTATGACTAAGTCAACGATTTTTTTTGTTATTTTATTGATAAGAATATTTGATTGTTATTTAAAAAAAAACACTGACGTTTCTCTCCTCAGTAACCGGATTTCGCAAGTTGTAGAAATCATAGATATCAAACTATAGGCTGCGGCTCATTTGATTAGATGCACTTAGATTTTTTTTTAAAGAATTTTTTTTTTTAATATTTCACAAAGAACCAAAATATTTGAGTTGCGAAGAGGAAGGAAATAGTACTCAGTATAAATAGTAATCAACGAATAATTGTTTTGAGAGAAAAAACTAACATTGCTAGTAAATTGATGAAGCACATTTATAAAATTATATGATGATTTCAGACAAGTCGAAGATGACATTTTTATTATTAAACCAGAGAAAGCTAGTTCTAGTACTGAAAAAATTGTACTACAAAGTGGTAAGCGTAAAACAAATTCAATTTTGGTTGTCACGGTGGCCATTGGTGAATTAACAGTGAATAACCAAATGGAAAGGTTGGCATGAAGCAATGCAATGTGCAGGTGGTTTTCAATGACGGATCTGTAGCCGCCCGTCCTCGATTTGGCTACTCCAGGCGTAAAGTAGGACGGTAAAAAATAAATCAAAAGAAACAAACAAACAAACAAACATAACCAAATGGAAATTAAATTACCGAAAATCAGTGTAGCATCGTGTACTATTTAGATGCAGTTTTAGTTTACTATGTAGTAACATACTATTTAGAAGCCTTTAAATGTTGCGACGAATATACAATAAACGAACAAAGCCCACAATAATGGCTTTTATTAAGCGATTTTTGGAACAACCATTTTGTAATGCTCCGGATTTCTCAGAGTATTTTAAATTTACGGGTTATATCTAACGAAATACTAAGAAAATTACTTGCATTAGGCAAGGCAATGGTGGAACGGAAATTAGATAATGAAACTAAGCAGATGTCTTGGAATCTATCAAAACATTTTCAAGGCGCAGCACACACTAGCAACGAAGCATCCAAATAAGATGTCGTTGACAATAAGTATGTCAAATTATGAAGTTTGTTCGAAGGGTGAGCATTTATTATATGAATGTAAAAACTTTAAATCAATGTCGTTAAATGAAAAACGATATATTTTTACCGAATAAGATCGTTGCTTTAATGGTTTTAGTAATAAACAAGAAATAACTGTCAACATAGTTGCAATTAACTGCTAGGCGTACATCCAGTAATGAAGGAATGAAGGTGAATGGGGTGCCCAATTATTTCCAAATAAATGGTATGCATCTATTTTTTCGATGTTCCCGTAGGCCTTATATCACTTAATTACTAATGCAATTGAAAAATATTTTTTTATTATGTTTCAATTTACAAATTAAAAACAATGAATTAACTTTCATTAACCTAATATTATTTTTAATGGGTCAGAACGTCCAGGTTTCGGAAGTTCGTCCTTTGTCAATTCTATACAATTACTGAATTACTGTTTTAATTTTATTATAAGATCGTATATTCGGTTGGTTTTAGTGTTGATCTTGTCGTTTAAAATGTTTGGATCGAATCGGTTTTTATGTATATATTTCGAACTCTTCCAACTTAGTTATGATGAGGAATCACTCAAAGCCGTAGTCGATTACTCTAATATACTACAAAAATTGGCTCGTAATAAGATCAATTTATCGTTCAACCGATCTTGCAAACGTTTAAAAATTATTCCCAATTACATCAAGGTGATCGTAAAATGCAAGTCATCAATAGCGAGGTCAGCTAAACAAAAATGTCAACGCATGTGGCTATCACATGCCATAAAAGATTTGTACGCCAAAACTAAACTGAATACATTAAAAACATACAATGCACAATTGTACATTGCAAAAAGACTGCACCGCCTTGACTACGAAAACATTTTACAACAAGTGAAAAATTCCAAAGACAAAATCACAGGCAGCAAGAGCACAGCTATAAAAATAAAATTAAAGAAGTTGCGTGCACAAAGGAGAACTTACAAACACATCGCGACGCCCACAATAATATTAAATAACATTATTTGAACGCATACATAATTTGACTGACATTCAGTTAAACGATAGTGAAAGAACTTTACGGTTTAAAACACAACATTGAATCTGAATATATCCAGAATCAAATTAAAAAACATTTGTTAAATATCGAGAATGCAATCCTATAAACGGAACCGACCCATCAGGATGATATAAGCGCCTTATTCATAAACTCCGTACATAAAATCTAGAAAAAACTCACAGCCAACATTGAAATGAAGTTCACATGTCAGCTATAAAGACGTTGAGGTATAAACTATCAGCTAACAACGCGATTATGACAAAAGCGGATAAAGGAAGAACTGTGGTTATCATACACGAGTACAACAGGAAAATAGACACATACATAGAGGAAAATAACATCGTAAGAATGCCGAATGATCCAACTAAGATATTCTTAACAATTATCAGATACATCACACGAAAATGATTAAACCAACCGCCCCCATCATCATCGGATTGCCGAAACTTCACAAAACCAATACACCATTACGGCCTTTGATAAACTACACAACATCTCCAACATTTAAAATTACAAAATATCTCAATAGATGGCTCAATGAGAATTTAAAATTGGATGATAACAGATCTGTCAAAAATCAATGTTCACATACCAAATGGTGCAAAATTAGCATCGTTTGGTGCGACCATATGTACACCAACATTCCTGTTACCGAAATTTTAAAAATCATTGAACATTTATGGTTAGACAGCCAAATTGAAACAACAGTAGTCAATGAAGTCATTGGTTTAGTAGATATGGTCAAAAAATGAACTATTTTCAACACGACAAACAAATTTTTTTACACAAAACAAAGGTTTGCCAATGGGAAGCCCTTTGTCTGGAACCTTGGCAGATATATGTTTAAACAATTTTGAAAAAATACACATCGACAGTAACTCTAATCAATTCAAAAACCAAATAATTTATTGGCATCGGTATGTTGGCGACCTCTTGCTACTATTTCAAGAAACACATAGACAATTAAATAAATTCCACAACCACATAAATAATATTCATCAGAACATCAAGTTCACCTTGGAATTAGAGGTGAACAAATATATTAATTTTCTCTACCTAACAATTAAAACCATAAATCGGTCACATCACTTTAGCATATATGTATATAGGAATCTCACACAAACACTAAAACATAACTTGTAGCATTTATGGTAGAACCACAGATAAGAATAGACAGATTTGGATCTTGTATGGGCCATATTTACATTTCAAATTTCAATAGCAAATTCCAATCCAATCTGTTTAGACCAGGACGTAGACATAATTTCCATTTCTATCCCTTTTTACTCATGACTATTTTTATTACGAAAACCAAAAAAAAACGAAATGCTTCGTTTTTGTTTTGATGTAATAAAAATAGTCATGGGTAAAAGGATAAAAAGGGATAGAACTGTAAATTATATATACGTCCTGGTCTAAACAGATTGGATTGGAATTTGCTATTGAAATTTGGAATGTAAATATGGCCTATACAAGATCCACATCTGTCTATTCTTATCTGTGGTAGAACTATCAGTGGAAGCAATACGACCGAAATAATTACTTTGATCAGAGCCTCAAAAAAGTTTCATGAAGCCATTTCTGCTGGCGAGTTTTACCAAAACAACCTTGATTATACAAAGCCATAGTAGCAAAGCAACCTTGATTATACAAAGCCATAGTAAACACAGCTTTTATAAAGGAATTAGAAACGAGGAAAAAACCAAACTTTTCATAGTAAAATACACAAAACATATGGGAAATCTATTTTTTTCCTAAGACAAATTTTTAAATGAAAACGTTACAAATTCTTAATTATGATTTCTGAAATACTTTCATAAATGTTTGAATTTCAACATATATGAATGTCGTTTAAGGAAATCGTTTTCATTTTCTTGTAATAATTGATTTATTTAAACCATAATATAAAAAAAATTCTAACAACAGCATTCTGGTCAAATTGAAATAAAAGCTTACTAAAATTATTCGTTTGGTCATTAAGTCAATATACACTACATAGATGGCAGTGATGGCCGTAAAAATTACCACCTGGGGAAATTTCGAATTCAAAAATTCTAGGTAAAGGAAAACAAATTCACAAAATATTGGAACGTGTGCTAATTTTGTGATTAAATAATTATTTTTCGTATTTTGCTGTAAACATTTTAGATATCTTACGTACAATAGTAAAACTAAAGATAAATTTAGCAAGTATTATTTTAATTCATCACACCCAACTTTGATGTATTTTTCAAAATGAAAGTTCTAAAAATATATTTTAGAAATAATTTAATTTTATTATTTCTGCAATTAATATTTACTTGTACATATATTGTTGCTAAAGGTATGTAGAAAACTTTTATATAAACATTTTATAATATTTTCGCTTTTTTCATTGAAAAAATTTAAGCTAAAAAACACCATTTTTACTATGGATTCCTTATACCACTAAAAAAGCTTCTAAAAAATACGTCATTATGATTATGATGGCTCTATAGTCTAGAATATTCTGGTACTACCCCGTAGTAAAAAATAAAATCACCTGGACAGTCGGTAACCAGCGTTCATTAAAATTAAAATTTATAAAATGTCTATAAAATTTGAGTTTTTTCGTAAAGTTTTAATATTTATGTTAATGGAAATTGTTTCGTTAACCTTTCAGACACAGATCAAAGGAATTGTATCGCTCATATTGCTTTTACGGATAGTTGTACCACAAATGTTTCAAGTTATTTTGTGATTGGCTGAATTCGTTGGGTTAGTATAGAATCGACGAATGTATTGGAGCGAATTGCGAATTTGTGTTAAATTGAAAATTGCTTCGTCAATCTTGTAGACACAGATCAAAGAGATTGTAACAAATGATTCAAGTTGTTCAATTTCTCAATTTCAAGATTTTTTTTTACTTTCTTTTATCACTTATATTTTCGCTTACCAAAACCTAATGAGTTCTAATTCGATCTCGTTCGCCTTCTTATAGGCAAAAACCAAACTTCTAGAAAGTTTATGACTTTTCGAGTAAGAATAGTGTAGAAACATTTAGAACAGTTTTATCATGGATAATTCATTTTAGTACAGTAAAACATTGAGCTATTAATTTAACTTGTTCTATTACAATCTATGTGTCACCGTCACATTATTCCAAGTATTGCCCATTATTAGTTAAACATTTTTCCCATCTTTCTGGCAATGCGTGAATGCCAGGCCAAAAAACTATTCTACTTTTGAGGCAAACCAGTTATCGAGCCATTTTCGTACATTTGTGTAGGAAGTGAAGTCCTCGGCAAGCCAAGTCTGGCGTGTAAGCCGCACGCGAAAGTATTTCCAAATTATGTGCTTCCAATGTTTAAACCCATCAAATATAGATGTCGATGGTTGTCCTGGATCAACCCAAGACAATTTGCGCTTTGGATTCTCAAAACAGAACCATTTTTCATCGACCGACACAATTCGATGAAGAAATTACTTTTTTTTATCTGGCGAGCAATATTTCGCAAGTGGTTTTTCGATTTCCCTGTTGCCTTTCATTCAGTTTATGCGGAATCCATTTTTCCAGCTTTTGGATCTTTCCTATGTCTTTTAAACGTGTGGAGACAGCTTTTCGTGACACATTTAATTGATCTGCGAGTTGTTTTTCCATTTAAGCGTCCTCCTCATCCAACAATACTTGCAATTCACCGTCTTCAAACTTTTTTAGTGATCTTCCACGTTCTTAGTTTTCTTCAAATGATAACAAAAAATCAATGAGGTCCACAAATCGTAATATGTAGGGACAAAACTCGACATTTTTAACACGTAAAAAGCATGCGTTATTGTATTAAACTCGTATAATTATAAATTGGATGTTGTTGACAGATGTCAAAAAAAAAAAAAAACGCGGATTGTCGAAAGGTATATTGACAGGTGGCGCCATTTATTGGTAAATTTCGGTTTGATATATACACACCTGGTATTCCAGAGTATTCTGAATTTGTAAAGTAATTACATATTCGGGATTTTTTATCGTTTCCAGTTTTTACTAAGTTCTGATGACTATACAGACCAAGTTCGAACCCACATTTACCACGTTTATCGGAGTGTTTATTTAACAAATCACTAATTGTAGATGTCTTCCGCTTGGATTTACTTTTGTTTAAGTTTATAGTAAGTTTTGCTGCCTACATCAACCTGGCTATGGTGATCAAAGTTCACAAATAATCAGCCGCGCAACTAGTTCTTATGCATAAGTGGGGGCATTATTTTGGGCCACACAAAGAAGGATTTACTAGGTGTTCAGAGTGAAGTTTTCGTTGGGAATCCAAGAATTTTGTGCCATTGTCTCTCACTATCTCGGCAAAACGCCATACAGACGAATGTTTCAGGGGTCGGGTAAAAACCCATGTATATATTCATAATTATGGTAACAAAACATATTTGTACAGCACATTGTACGTTTTGGCCTTTGGAAGTTTTTCTCGAAATGTTTTGTTTAAATATGAATCGGGCCTGCGTAATAAAGAGCCTATGGGTTGCGAGGTAATATTGTAATTTAAATTTAATTCAGAAACAATTTTTCAAATCAAAATTTTTTAAAAATCAAAAATTACGGAAAATCTCAACAAAACAAAATCATAACGCTCCAAGTTTGTGATTCTCTAAACTTATTTCTCAAGTTCTTATTTAGCAGTTTAATGGACAAAATTAATGGAAATAATTGGTTTTCGTGCTTTCTAATTAAACCGAGATAGCAACCAGCAGCATCAATCTTCTTTTTTTCCGCATTTAGGTACAATAATGGTAATAATCGAAATGCCTTTGAATTTTACAACATGAAACATAACCATAACCAAGTATAAAAATAAATTACATACGAATATTGATTCATCCATTAACTTTGAAAATATTGTGAATAAAATCAACACATTTGATGTACATATTTATGAAAATGAATATTTTCGTTCTATTTTTAACCGCCAACCCGAATTATATATATACAAATGTTGGCCTGATGTAATAGTATGTGATGACGTTACTAAATTTACTGAATTTTCTCAACAAATACACTTAAATCTATATATGTATGTACAAGGCCTCTTACTCTTTCCGCATTTCACTCAGTACACTTTCCACACATCGATGCGGCCTAAATCTAAAATAGTATATTGATTTTATTTTGGTATATAATGTATCAGTACACCATCATAACAACTACATAAATGGAAAATATAATGCGCGGACAGACGAACTTTATAATACAAATGAAAAAAATATTTTAACAGCTTACACAAAATAGAAAAGCCAAATAATAAAATTTTCACGGTCAATCAATTTTTTTTTTTTAGTTTTTTTTTGTTTTTTTTTTGTTTGGTGTTGGTAGTAGTGGTGGTGGTTGTATAAATAAACAAAACTCAAATTGAGCAAGAATTTTAATTATAGAAAATTATTTTTGCTACATATTTTGAAAGAATGATGACGATAACTTAATTTATCCGCAGAAATAAACACCATGGGAAGGACAAAAACGTGAACTAAATTTTATGTTGTATTTTACAAAGACGTGACATTAATTTTAAAATCAGCTACTCGAGTGTTAATGAATTTTTAATGATTATTATTTTGTTTTTTTTTTTAAATGAAACGTAAAAAGGTGTTTTTAATGCTTTAATCCGATTTTAGATTACAAAATTGTATTACCTTCGAATAAGACATGCTTTTCGATTTATTTACATGTAGATTACGTTGCCGGGTTTACTACTTAATTACATTTAGGGCAATGCGTAATTTATACATATGTATATCTATTACAGAATAGTACTAGCTAGTCCTGTGAAATCCAAATATCTGTTTGTTCGTCGCATTCAGGCGCAGTAAGGGCTGTTCAAAACCATCAGAAATGCATCAGCATGCATGTGGTCCTTCGAGCCGGATTACGGATATTGGAACCGATTTATTCAATTATTGAACTTACTTCCATAAGTTATGAGATCGATATAAGATCGATAAGCAGCCATTTTGTATTTATATCCACGTGCCCGAGGACTTTATACAACCTTAAGTGATTCAATTGTAAGTGAAGCCATTTCTAACTTATTGAACAAAATTATTGTGCACTTGAAATTTATAATCTCAACGATACAATTCGACATGGCCGAACTACTTGCTTTAAGCAGCGGTCAGTTAACCTTCTTACTAAACAGTATTAAAATTTCTATTGATTTATCTTTGGAAGACTGCAAAGCGAAGTCTACATAGATTCTCTTGATACAGTACAAGATCCTAATCCAGAAGATGAGTAAAATTACTATGAAGCTGTTACCGAGCTGGATATGTTAAGTCGCAAAATCGTAGCTGGTACTGATAACACAAGTTTTGATAACCAGTTAAATAAAACGCTTTCAGGAGTAGACTTCAGATTATAGAAGCTGAATATACCAGCATTCTCAGGCGACTATACGAAGTGGCAGTCATTTTATGGCTTCCACGTCTCATCCATACAGGAATCAGCTTTCCTTTTACCTGTTCAAAAGTTTCAATACTTGAAGGGACTAATTCGAGCGGAAGCAGCCTGCCTCTTGCGGCATTTTAGCATAACTGAAGTGAACTGTATCGAACCACTTCAGAAGCTCAGGCAGCGCTGCGGCAGAAAGCGAAACGTGACGAATGCTTTCATTTGACCTTCATCGAACAACTATCGATTAATGCAGCTAATAACAGCAATATCAAGCGATTGCTTGATACTTCGGACGAATTTGTCCGAGAATTAAACACACGCATAATGGATGTCGGTCTTCACATGGTAAAGACCAACATCCATACCTTGTATCCAAAGAGTTTGTGGTCTCAAGAGAAGGCAACAAAGGATTTTTCAGCAATTAAGTGTTTATTTGAGTTTCTACTTCTCTGTGTGATGCATTAGAATCAGTGCGGTTCTCAAATAAACGTAGTGTAAGTTATACAAATAAGCCATAGCCTATAGAGGCTTATATAGCTACACAGGTTGTCAAATGTCCTATTTGTAAAGCAAATGGACATTTTATTTATCTTTGTCCAGAATTCATTGAATCAAACTGATTCACAGCACCAAACGATGTTTTAACTGTTTGAGTGATAAGCCTATTTAAATGGTGCGGTGGGAAACTCCACACACTTATCCATTTAGTAAATAAAGAAGCGGCTTTGTCAGCAAAATCCAAACGAATACGATTCCATGTTCGGGTTCACTAGCAATCTTCACGTGAACAACAGCAATTCCATGTTAAAACGATTTTGGGAGTTAAAGTCAATTCCAAATGATGTCTCACTTCTGTCACCAGGCGAAGAATTGTGGAAGGAAAATTTCACGAAAAATCTGAGAGGTTTCAAATTCGATTGCCTTCCAAAAAATTCATTACCGAATTAGGCAAATCGCTGAAAATGGCAATCCAGAGAATAAAGAAAAAGGAACGACAATTTCTTCGTAACGACGAATTTCATAATCTCTATAAACAATTTCAACCATCATTAAAAGACACAGATTTTTTTTTACGGAAAAATCGCGAATTTTTCTAAATTTTTTCTTATGGAGTCACCAAGAAAAATCGCTCAAATAGTAAAATACGAGTGGTATTTGTTGGGTCTACGAAAACATTGTTTACCATGTCACTGAATGATTGTTTGGCAATTGGGCGTACCATACAATTTACAATGTACAATGTCCAACAAATTACTTAAGCGTTACTAGCTCTAATCCAACAGCAGCCTATCTACGTAGATGACCTTATGACGAGCGCAGATACACTATATGAAATACAATATCTGAAGAAATCTATCACAACCATTCTGTCCATTTATGGGTTCAATTTACGAAAGCTGGTGTCGAACTCTCTTGAAGTGTTGCGTTTTAATTATTTCAGTTTTTTAATAAAATGTTTTATGACCATAAATTTTGTATTTAAAAAAATTGTTAAGAGCTTTAGTTTTAAGAGCTTTCACTTATCGAAGCTTTTTAAATAAATCATTTTACTTCAAAATTTGTTATCCCTTGTATGAAGGAATTTTGGGTAGGATTTAGGTATTTGTGCTCAATGTAAATTATTAAGAGCTTTTAGTTTTAAAATCTTTTCAAACCAAACCATTTGAATTTTAAATTTCATTTATAAATGAAGGTGGTATTTTGGAATAAATTTAGAGTATTTGTTTTCAATGAGCTTTAAGCTTGATAATTAATTTGTACCTTTTGGTGTTGAACTAAACATTTTTGAGCTTTTTAGGTATCTCAAGTTTTTAATAAAATGTTTTATTGAAAATTTTTTCAAGAGTTTTAGTTTTAAGAGCTTTCACTTATCAAAGCTTTTTAAATAAACCATTTTACTTCAAAATTTGATATCCCTTGTATGACGGAATTTTGGGTAGGATTTAGGTGTTTGTGCTCAATGTAAATTATTAGAAGCTTTTAGTGTTAAGAGCTTTTCAAACCAAACCATTTGACTTTTAAATTTGATTTATAAATGAAGGTGGTATTTTGGAATACATTTAGAGTATTTGTTTACAATGAGCTTTAAGCTTGATAATTAATTTATACCTTTTGGTGTTTAACTAAACATTTTTGAGCTTTTTAATTATCTCAAGTTTTTAATAAAATGTTTTATTGAAAATTTTTTCAAGAGTTTTGGTTTTAAGAGCTTTCACTTATCAAAGCTTTTTAAATAAACCATTTTACTTCAAAATTTGATATCCCTTGTATGACGGAATTTTGGGTAGGATTTAGGTGTTTGTTCTCAATGTAAATTATTAGGAGCTTTTAGTGTTAAGAGCTTTTCAAACCAAACCATTTGACTTTTAAATTTGATTTATAAATGAAGGTGGTATTTTGGAATACATTTAGAGTATTTGTTTTCAATGAGCTTTAAGCTTGATAATTAATTTATACCTTTTGGTGTTGAAATAAACATTTTTGAGCTTTTTAATTATTTCAGCTTTTTAATAAAATGTTTTATGATCATAAATTATGTATTTGAAAAAATTGTTAAGAGCTTTCACTTATTAAAGCTATTTAAATAAACCATTTTGCTTCAAAATTTGATATCCCTTGTATGACGGAATTTTGGGTAGGATTTAGGTGTTTGTGCTCAATGTAAATTATTAGAAGCTTTTAATGTTAAGAGCTTTTCAAACCAAACCATTCGAATTTTAAATTTGATTTATAAATGAAGGTGGTATTTTGGAATAAATTTAGAGTATTTGCTTACAATGAGCTTTAAGCTTGATAATTAACTTATACCTTTTGGTGGTTAACTAAACATTTTTGAGCTTTTTAATTATTTCAGCTTTTTAATAAAATGTTTTATGATCATAAATTATATATTTAAAAAAATTGTCAAGAGCTTTAGTTTTAAGAGGTTTCACTCATCAAAGCTTTTTAAATAACCCATATTACTTCAAAATTTGATATTCCTTGCATGACGGAATTTTGGGTAGGATTTAGGTGTTTGTGCTCAATGTAAATTATTAAGAGCTTTTAGTTTTAAGAGCTTTTCAAACCAAACCATTTGACTTTTAAATTTGATTTATAAATGAAGGTGGTATTTTGGAATAAATTTAGAGTATTTGTTTTCAATGAGCTTTAATCTTGATAATTTTTTTATGCTTTCTTATCATATTTGTTCTGAATGTAAATATCCTTCATCCAAAATGTGTTTCCATTTTCGAGCGCTCCATTTGTTTCCATTTTCGAGCGCTCCATTTGTAAGAAAACCAATTGGTTTACTAAGATTTAATTTTGTGGACATATTCCGGCCATCGTTCAAAAGTAGATGAAACAGAACGAGATATATTTGAATGGTCTGTTTATGACGAATTCTAAATATTATATATTGATAAAGCATCACAAATTTCAAGTATAAAAGAAATTTTAAAAAGTGATCAAAAGATGAAACCAGATGAGACAAGCGGACATGAAATCGGGAAGCGAGAATTTCCAAAATCAGGAGAACCCCACCAAAACCATAAAAAAAACACCATCACTAATCTCGGTGGGGCCCAGTGATCATGGCCGCCGCGGCTGTGGGTGCTGCGGATACCTAGTTATCCCACTGAGTAGTTAATGATCGGATTTGTTATAATTCTTCATTTGGAACATATAGTCCTTATAACGATTTCCCTCAATGGAAACTGTACATTTCAAAGACGTTAGTAACTTCACATATAGCAGATTCACACTGTCCTCTCTCTGCTGCTCACTTTGGACTTGTTGAAACCTTAGAATATTAGCGAAGACAATTTTCTGGCCCAGAATGTGTAACAATGTTTCAAATAACATCAAACAATGTGAGATATGTAAAGTTTCTAAACGCGTAAATTACGTGACCCCCGGCTATGTGAAAATATGTAAGAGCTACTCGTACTTGGAAGAGAATTTATATTGAGTTCCTTGGTCCATACCCCAGATCAAAAACTGGACATTGTTTTTCCTTTGTTCTTTATGATCAATATTCAAGTTTCAACTTTTTAAAGCCAATGCAGTTGAGTGAACAATCCAGTTTACCTCTAATAGCTTTCGAAATTTCTTGGAAGAATATGGTGTTAAACAAGTCCGAACTCTAAAATATTCACCTCAATCTAATATGTCGGAGATAGTACGATTGTTTTTGTAAAAGAATTTGGTGCAATAATTTTTTGATTACCATGGTACCATAATGGTTAAATAAGACGAGACAAGAAATTCCTCAGAATAACTCGGTTTTATATTAGGAACTACTTGTAGAATCGGCTTAATAAGGTAACGTTAGATAACGTTGATTATGTAAATAAAAACTAAATTTCTCTTTGGCAAGTCTAATTTTTTGATTTATGGACCAAAGTATCATTAGTCGTGTCTCGCAGTATTTGTTATTCTGGCCATGTTTTATTTTAAAAACAATTCCATCCCTGCTTCAAATGGTACTTCTGCGATTATGCACCAATTCCGTTGAAATTTGTTATATGACTTAACCAACTTATTTGACAATCACTGAATTAGTCGCAGCACATCCAAATGATGAATAAAGTTAGCGGATTTGAAACATGTTAGACAATTTTTTACCAAATATCTGATAAAGAACAACGTCCTTGTTCCATGCGAAATTCATCGATTTGTTAATTTTCAAATTTTTTTTGTAAGAGCTCTATGTTTTCGGATGGTAATTTTACATGCATCACTTTATTTTTCTTAAATGCACTGTTAAAAGATACACGCAAAAATATATACCCCGAAACTTCTCAATGTAAACCTGCATAAATTTTGTCCCAAAAATGAAACCATCAAAACGGACAATCAAAATATACCCAGCAATCTCAACCATACTCGAACATTGCGAATGTCTTTCGAAACACCGCCGAAGCATCAGAAGGTCTCTAACATTAAGCAAATCACACACATGAATATTTTATATAGGGCAAACCGATAAGTTATGCACCAAATCACAGTGATGAATTTACTTGAATGAACAAACGTTTTATAATGCAACATTGCATAATTTCCATTTTCAATGACACAGAACCATTAAAGTTTTTATTTTTTTTGTGTTATAATAACAAACAATAAAATTGTAATTTTAAGATCAAGGTCAATCGCGCGATTTATACCATTTATAATAGTTTAATACTCCAATTTGGATATCGTACACAATTAAAATTAGTTTTGTAATCACTTTTTAAATATTACATTGAACAATTTTTCTGTTGTTGTTGTTATTTTCGTTTAGCCATGACAGGCGGTGAATATTAATTGCTGGCGGGAGATTTATTTATCGTACGCGATCACGTTTTTATATTTATTTTGATGGTGTTTGAATTTTTTTTATGATTTGGATTTTATTTTGCGTACGTTGTATGTTTGCAGTCAAGTATTTATCCCAACGTAATAATTATGTTGCATATCATTAACGTCAAAATTCTAATTTCCGTTTTAATGTATGCTAGTATATCGCGGAGTTATAATTGCGTCATTATATGATTTTCATCTGCCTAAGTACACATGAATATCGCGGCACACATATGTTTATTTATGTGTACGTTATGTCGACAGAAAATTTTTTTTTTTTCGTAAAGATAAACACAAGTGAAATTCTTTTATAAAAATAGAAAAGGTCAGGTTGTATATTGTATCGAAAAGCTGAGGAGAATAAATGCGTGTAATTTAAAATAACGTCACAACAATACGATTAAAATATTTTGGTTGTGTTATTAATTACTTCGTTGTGTATGCCGATATCACGCAATCACATGCTAAAAATTCTAAACAAAGTTTTATTTTTATTTTTATAGCAACTGCCATAATCAATATCACTATATGTAATAAACGTATTTTATATACCGCAGACGTATTAAGTTCATACATACGTTTTAGTAACGACATACATAAATTAAAAAACGATTTTCATTTGAATGGTGGAAAATTAATCATTGGAAAAATTTAAATGTGTATATTTGTGTGTGTAGCTGTACGATGTACATTTTATATATTTAGCAAAATATTATTAATTTTCTTAAGTCACGAGATTTTAAACAAAACACAGCGTTACACCAAAGTAATTTTATGTATAGGTAGGTGTATATGCAAAATGTGTTTAGTTTATATGTCTTTGAGAATTTTTCAAGGCTTTTAGTACGGGCTAAATGTGTCGGATTGCTCGATGAAAGAGATCAGTATTTTTAGAAATTATTTGGTTTTAATTGTTTATATGGCAAAGAACAGGGAGGTCAGCATAAGTGGATCAGCAAAATATTGTTGTTCTTGATCATTGAATTTTGCAATTAAACACATCTTCAGCACTTTATTTGACTTTTTCGCTCTACTACTTAAAAGCTGTAGCTGGGTGTTTAAGGGCCATTGATAGGCAATACATACTCAGAACTAAGTAACCATCTCAGGCCCTTGCTTGTTAATGGTTGCCAAATGCCCATCTACACGTTTTTTGTAGAACCAAGTTGATCTTTGACAGTTGAGTTTGCGGTTAAGTTGAGAGATGCGTTGGGTTTCGTTTGCGGGTTGAATTGAGGCTGAGTTGGAATTGGGTTTGGGTAGGATTGTAATGGTATAATGGTAATGGTATAATTATATATTATTAATGGTATGAGTTTAATGGGATAATGGTATAATTATAAAAATTAATGGTATAATAGTAATGGTAGAATGACGATGTTATAATGGTAACGGTGTAATGGTTTAATGGTGTAATCATGTAATTGTGTAATGGTATAATAGTATAAGTATAATGATGGAATGTTAGAATGATGGTATGATGGTATAATGGAATAATGGTATGATTAAATGATGATTGTGTAACGGTCGTTCGAGCCGCGTTCATTTGAGGAATCGGTTGTTGATGTTGAGTTGGGGGACGGTTAGTCATTAGTTAGGATTGAGTTGAGTTCTTAGACAGAAGCGGGTTTCAGACCGTGTTAGTTTACAAATTGAGTTTGTGGTTGAATTGAGTGTTAAGTTGGTAGTTGAATTGAGATTGAGTTCTGGTTTACTGAGGGTCCAGTTTCATACACGCATTTAATTTTTCAGACCGTGTTGAATTGAGGATTGACTTGGGCGTTGTTTAAGAAGAAATTAAGGGCTGCGTTGATTGTTAAGTTGTCGAGTAGAGTATTGAGTTGGGGTGGCGCGATAGGATGCAGTTGGGGATTTATTTGGGGTTGAGTCGGGAGTAGCGGTGGAGATTAGATTATTGACATCATGTACCCAACTAGTTTTCGAACCGTATTGATTTAGGGTTTGAGATGAACGTTAAGTTTGGGTTGAGTAGAGGGTTAAATTGGGGTTGAGTTGACGGTTGAGTAGAAGGTTGAGTTGGGGTTGAGTTATAATTAAGTTTAGGGTTGGGTTGAGCCGAGGTCGATGTTAAGTGTGGAGTTGAATGAAGGTTTGAGATTTGGTTCGAGTTAAGTTCAGTTGAAGTTGAGTTAAAGTTTAGTTGGCTTACGTTGGGATTAAGTAAGAGGTTCGATTGGGGGATTTTTTGGGGTTAAGTCGATTTAAAAGTCGATTTGACGGAGTCAACGAGTTGACGGTTAATTTGGTGATTACGTTTAGGATTGCGAGCGATTAAGCTGGAGGTTGTTGCAAATTGAGAGGGAGGTTGAGCTGAAGATTGAGTTAAGAATTTCAGTTAGGGTTTAATTTGGGATTTAAGTTAATTTTCAGGACCGAAGTTCTGATCACCTAATGAGGTTTCAGCCCTTTATATTTTATTATGATATTTCCAAAATCATTTGTTCTATCGGCGACAAGATGGATGGCTGACATAACCACATCGCTGGCAACACAGATGGCCAACACAATCATATCGCCGACAGGATAGATGCTATAAAGTATGCTTTTTGAGATTTTTTGTTGATGTTTAATCTAACTGAGCTTTGCTTAAGGAACAAATTTAAGTGAAAGTGACTGGTATATGTACAGTATATATGTGTAATATTTAAGTCAATGCACACACGCATAGAACGGTTTATTAACATAAACTTAACATAAATATTGTTTAAGACTTATGAAAGGTCAATGTTAATATCTAAAACATTCATCTCCTCTATGATGATGTTTATGATGTTTTGTATATAACAATTCTGTGATGGTGATGGTAATGGTGATGGTGGTATGGTGGTATGATGGTATGATGGTATGGTGGTATGGTGGAATGATGGTATGATGGTGATTGTATGATGGTATGAGTTGAGCAGAGGGTTGAGATTTTGTTCGAGTTAATTTGAAAGGTAATTTGGTTAAGTTGAGAAGGAGGTTGAAGAGACGGAGGTTGATTGGCTGAGCTGAAGATTGACTTAAGAGATTCATTTCGGGATTAATGTGGGAGTTGAATTAATCAAGACAGAAGTTCTAACCATCTCATGAGGTTTCAGCCATTTATATTTTCTTGTTGTTATAGGTCGTAGCTACTACTGACTGTGGATACAACGGAGCAGTTCTTGTTTTCTTGATATCGATACATACGGAGCATGTATCGATTACAATCCTGGGAAGTGAGGCGACTTTCTGTTCTGTCCAAGATATTATTGACGCCGAAATGTGATCCAGCCGTGCAAATAATAATCCTCCATTCGATCCATTACGATCTATTGTTTTGTATTATTGCCATCGGTCTATTCGCAAAACCTAAAGAGCGACAAATCCTTCTCCATTTTCAGCTATTTTCAATGAACCCAACCGCTTCGAGCCTTTAGTCCTACGTAAACTTCTTTTGTAGTGAAGCATTTTATATTTTTTTACCAGTCACAATTCATTCAACGGTTACACTCATTGTCGGACTCACTCTAAAATGTTATGTAGCTCGTTCATTGGCCTCTGGTTCTTTTTAATCACAGATCAAATGTCCGAGTTTCTGGCATCTAAAATTTCTCGACTTAGAACAAACTCATCGGCATTTGCTGTTTTAGAGATGAATTGAACTAGTCGTATTTTGGCTTTTTTTAGCAATATGCAACGTTAATATTTCATTAATCGTTTTTTCTTCCGCAATCTTTATTAAACGAGGTGGTCATCTCTAATGACATTGATGAATGCATCCATTTTTATTCTTTCTATTCACATCTACAGGGGCTTTACAAGTAATCTTGTCGTGCAAACTTGATCATTTCTCATTCCTCATCATGAAGGCGGTTTTCCTTGTTGCTGTCGTCTATTAAGCAGCTATATTTTGTCTAATTCCTGAACGTGGTAATGCTGCAACCTTAACTCCAACTACTATCTCAAAATTCTTTCGTAGCTAATCTCTGTTACTGATATTGCTGGTAAAATACCTGCTGCCTGTAATATAGTCTGAAACTGTAACTTTAAGTTCTCGATTGGGGTTTGACAACGAAATATGATTGTTTCAAAATCCCTTCGTCCAATTTTTGCATCCATGTTTTTACGTTTCTGGATGGATTTTTTCAAACTCTTGCGCACTCTTCTTTTTATGTTGTTAGTTGATTTGTTGTTAAACTCTAAAGTTCTCAAATTTAGAGTTTTGCTGCTTCATTCGTGTTAAGAACCGCTCCGACATTGTGTGTTTTGGTATAAGGTATCCGTTGTAGTTAGAATCTCAACCATCTACTTCCTGGTAACGTCTCGCGGCCTTTTGTAGCCTAACAAACAGGTCCGTTTTGTTACTTTCTATAGAGAGACATCAACATTGCAACTCTTCTCTTCGCTTAGATATGAGTTCATGTTAATGTTGGCTTCATTATAGTTTATTGTAAACTTCCATTTCTGACACCAACTTATTGCGATTTGGACTATACCTTCAATCCAATCACTGGGTTTTACAATTAAAACACGGTTTTATTGGTACATATAACCATATCGAAACTTTATTCAACACAATTTCAATACTTTTCATTATTACTTCATGCTTAAGAATTGACAATATTTCACTTGTTCACTTGCTCTTGTTTTTATATTTTAATTAATCTATTGATTTTTTCGGCTTTTTATAGACAAATATATTAATTGTTCATGGCAATCCCAATATTTTCGATTTGGTAAATAGAAAAATAAAGAGGCCAATCCCTTATTCTTCCCTCCCCGTAATTTTGGCCCAAGGCCCAAAGAGTTATACCACTGTATTAATCTGCAAAAATGAGAACCTTCCATGAGTTCTTTATGTTGATAGTTTGGTTTCGTACTGAAAAGTTGGTCTACTCATCAGGCAGCTACGACCAAACTACAAGAAATTCCACTCTAGCCACTTACATTAAGTGTCTCGCTAGAACGTACTGACATAGCGAATTATTATTCACTACATCAAATATCAAAAACCCATGGAGAAACATTATTTGTGTGTACATTATGTCCTTGTGTATTGGCCCTTGGGCCAAAATTTCGGGGAGGAACTGAATTAACACGGCCCTTAATCCTACTGGTTAGAAGTTGGTAGTGTTCACATAGAGGTCCTATCGTAGTTACCAAATTCTAGGGCACCTGGATCGGTCTTTCCGCCTCCGGCACCAAATGCGTAATTCAGCCCATTTGTGATCATTGATGATTTTAAGAAGATTTGCCACTTTTCGTCAAGCTTTTCGTTCCAATTCCATTTAAGATCCTTTGGTAATAGAAACGAATTGTATCAGATTTATTTTTAGATTGTTTGGGCATATCGAGTGCTTGCTGTCCGTTTTGATCCTACTATCTGAGACTTGATTAGTAGTTGTTTTTGTTGAATTTTGTTTGGATTAAATTGGATTAAAAATACACTCCCTTATGAACGAGCTTATGATCAAATTGGTGGCCAATTTTTAGTAATACTAAAGAAGTGCACATGTTTTTTGTTGCTATGTATCAACAGAAAAAGTTAAAAGATTTTAAATAGAAATTCACTTGTAAATTATAAGCTTTAATGATTTAATGCGGTCTGCACATGTAACTACTTCATATTTTTTTAGGCATCTTAAATGAATTCTAAGAACTGTGAAATTACTCCATTTTGCACAAGCGAATCATACTTTTATGACTCTAATGAACAAAACTCTGCAAAAAAAAATCGTAAGCGTAGCCAAAATCTTGATACATGGAAACCAAATGTAGCTAAAGTTAAACATGCACAGTACTTATCTTACGTAACAAAAATTGGAGTAAGAGATGCTAAATTACCTAAAACAATAGACTTTTCAAACTGAAAATTTCGCTGCATGTAAATTAACTCACAGGAAGAAAGATACGATATTTGTAAATTTTATTGGGGCCTTAGCAACTATTGCAGACAAATGGATTTTATTTTGAAATATTTCTTCGCGATTGCAGTCCAGATCTTATTACTTTGCTAATGCTCTAGGTAATCGCTTCAGAGTGTGTTTTTCACCTTGTGCATTTCAAATGGGCCAATTAACTTGGCGTTTTCGAAAAAAAATTCTAGTGGCTGCTTTGAGGGAACTGATCATCGTGTTAAAAAATCTCCAGGTAATAAAACGAGCAATAGGAGCAGAAATGTGGTAAAAAACCAGCGTATTATGTGATAAAAACAATTAATAGGAAATATTTGGACAGTACACTTTCTATTTTTAAAATGTATGGACTGTACTGTGAATTTTGTAAGGAAACCAATGGGTTCTCGATATCAGTAGCAACATATCATAGGATTATTTGCATGGATTTTAATATTTCACTCTATAAGCCGAAGAAGGATCAATGCAGCACATGCACAAAATACAAACTAGCAGATACAGACAAAAAACAAGAACCAAAAAATGAATATGAAATGCATGCATTGATTCTTCTTTTTAGTCCGCTAGCCTTCATTTACAGAGCGTTGTACAAATACCATTCACAAAAGCTTCACAAATGTACCATGTTATAGAAGGAAGATTAATGTTTTTAATCTAACTGTGTGTCAGTTCAAATGTTGATTTCATCATCGCGGTATCTACCAGCAATCAATTTCAAGGCATTTCACAAGCGGGTAATAAAAACAATAACTTGAATAATCAAAATGTAGATACAAAAAAAAAATTCGGAAATTTCCACCTATTATTTCAAAGTTAAAATCTTCTGAAATTAGGGCGATTATGAATGAGCTCAAAATTTCAAAATATGAGATGAAACTAATGTCAATTGAGTTATGGTATACGACCCAAACCACTACACCCTACTGAAGGATAAGTTAAAGGAGAAGAAAGCCGAAAACTTCGCGATTCATTCTATTTGATCTACCATCCCTTCCAGTTAATGAAGTTACACAGTACATCAAAGATGCGGGGCTTACTCCGACAAAATTGTCCAAGGTTGCTCCAAAGAACAGATCTGATGACAGCGCACTATACTTTGTTTCTTTTCATTAAATCACTTAAGAAATCACAAATATATTGGTAACATTGCGTGTTCATGGGATTCACCTCACAGAAAACCTCACAGAAAGTGTAAATTTTGCGGTCTCACCTGGATGGCGTAAGTTGTTCGATCAAAGAAACTGTATCTCGATATAAGTGTGCCAATTGCAGTGGAAATCACACAGCCAATTCAGTGCTATGCCCAAAGCGTAATGAATTTCTGTGACTTGCGGATCCTGCCAACAAAAAAGTTCTACATAAATCTACGCATGAATTTCATGTTTGCCTTGGTTGGAAACGCTCCATGAATTCAAACTTCAATCAGCCTAATATTATTAGCTCATCTCCATCACATCAACCAATGTCCAGCTTATTCATCAATAATCCATCGCCATCTAACTAACAGCCTGCCGGAAATGAAAGTGGTAATAAATTATATAGTGCTAGTGAATTCTTGTTAATTTTGGAAAGTGTAATGAATGGTCTCAGGAGGTGTCAAAGCCCGGCCGAAAAAGTTCAAGTAATTTTAGAGACCGCCATTAAATATGTCTGTAAATAATATTGAAAAAGTTTCTATTTGGAACGCTCATAGCGTAACCATAAAAAACACGAGCTTATTCATTTTCTCGACAAATACGACATAGATGTTATGTTAATCACAGAAACCTTTTTAAAACCGGGGGATGCTTTTAATATCCCTCGAAAAACTCAATCAAACACTCAGTGATCTCTATATTAGCATTAGAAAGTATATAAAATATGTCTATTCTGGTTCCCACGCTGAATTTAACAATAAAAATTTGTTGTTGTTATGTCTCGTATTCAAACAGAGCACCCTGTATTTTATAGAGCCATAATCAAAAAATCTGAGCTTTTATAAGGGAATTAGAAACGAGGAAAAAACGAAACTTTTCATAGTAAAACACACAAAACATATGGGAAATCACTTTTTTTCCTAAGACAAATTTGTAAATGAAAACGTCACAAATTCTTAATTATGATTTCTGAAATACTTTCATAAATGTTTGAATTTCAACATATTTAAATATCGTTTAAGTAAATCGTTTTCATTTTCTTGAAATAATTGATTTATTTAAACCAAAATATTAAAAAAAATTCATAACAACAGCATTCTGGTCAAATTGAAATAAAAGCTTACTACGATTCGTTTGGTCATTAAGTCAATATACATTACATAGATGGCAGTGATGGCCGTAAAAATTTGGAAAAATCGTACCAAAAATTACCACCTGGGGAAATTTCAAGTTCAAAAATTGTAGGAAAAGCAAAACAAATTCACAAAATATAGGAACGTGTGATAATTTTGCGATTAAATAATTTTTTTTCGTATTTTTCTTTTACCATTTTAGACATCTTACGTACACACTAGTAAAACTAAAGATAAATTTAGCAAGTATTATTTTAATTTGTCAGAGCCAACTTTGATGTATTTTTCAAAATGAAAGTTCGAAAAAATATATTTTAGAAATAATTTAATTTTAATATTTCTGCAATTAATATTTACTTAATACCAATATGGCCTTCTTGTATATTGTTCTTAAAGACATGTAGAAAACTTTTATATAAACATTTTATAATATTTGTGCTTTTTTCATTGAAAAACTTGAAGCTAAAAAACACCATTTTGACTATGGATTCCTATGGAAATCAGTGAAAAGTTATACCACTAAAAAAGCTTCTAAAAAATACGTCATTAAGATTATGGCTCTATACTCTAGAAGGTTCTGATTCAAACCATCCAAACTTCAGAAACAATCTTAGTAGGCTTACCAATTCTAACTCAGTTTATTTACTTGGAGGAGATTTTAACTGTCGTTATTCCTATTGGAATTGTAGTAGATTAACAAGGGTGGACGTCCAGGTAAAATTGCGTCTTTCATTTCCCAGACACTCCCACATTCCATCGTTCTAATGGGTCCAATAGCACATTCGATTTTTATTTGGCTAGCCCCTCGTACCCCGTTGGCTTCGTTGTAACAAAAAATGAGATGAACTCTGAGCAACCCCACCTGTCCTGTGTTTTATCAATACAGAAACTTTTCACTCCGGAACAACTTCAATGATATATAACTACAAAGTCACCTTATTGAGAAAAATTGTAAAGAAATTGATTTTGAAGATAGTGAATTAAAAATACAGATAAAATTGATGAATCCATAAATCAATTCACAGATTGTATTCAACAAGCGGCAGATATCCCTGTTCATACTATCTCTTCATCATCAAAATATCAACTTATACTCTCGGATGAAGTGCTATCTTTAATCAAACTGCGTAATGTTAGGCGGAGAAAATGGATGAGAAAACGTGTAAAGCTATTAATTCAGGTTATAAGAGAAAAAATCTAAGAAATTGTTAACGTCAAATGGCAAAATAAACTTTAATGTCTCGTCAAAGGATCTAAACCGTACTGGCAAGAAATTAAACATTTTAAAAAAAATATTCTGCGATTTCACTATTAAACAATCCCCAAGAAAATAGCAAAATAATAGCCACTTCAGATAAATGTAAAATTCTCGCTAATTTTTTTCAAAAATCATATGAAATCTCATCTGGTGTTACAGAATCCGATGATATCCGCCAAAATATTCAGTGTACCAATTCAAGAGGTTAAATATATTATAAAATCCAGTCGACCATTGAAAGCTACAGGTCCAGATAAAATTTCAAACATTCTCATTAAACATCTCCCGGAATCTGAGTTTGTCTATCTGACCTAATTATTTTCCAGCTGTTTTAAGTTTTCTCCATTCGAGCTATCAATCTACTGGATTATTTAAGTACAATTTTTGAATGCGTTATCAAAAAAAGGCTCAATGACCACATCGAAACTAACGGAGTTATAATTCCTCAACAATTTTGTTTTTTGTTACCAGCATTCCTCAACAAACCAGGTTGATCGTATTATTCAACATTTCAAATATGAAAGATAGTCAAATTAGTCCACAGATATGGTGCATCTGGATCTTCAAAAAGCTTTTGATTCCGTTTAGATTAAGGGGCTATTTTACATAAACTATTCCAATTAAAGTTCCCATTATTTTTGATCAAAATGCTTAAATCTTACTTTAAAGATAGAAAATTCTACGTATATATTCTGAATTCGACTTGCATACCAAGCAAAATGTTGCTGATTTTGCTGAACTTGATGATTCATTGGAGTCATCATTAAGAAAACGGTATGCACCACCGAATTGTGCACTAATACAATTTTGTTCCATGTTGTTTAATTTTTTTTCTGTCATTTTTTTCAAATTATATTTAGAATAGCAACTAATTGTAAATATAAATACAAAAATTTTAAGTAAAACCCACCAAATGTTGTTTTTAAATTTTTTTTCCTTATTCTCTCCTAAAAACTATTGAATTCATTATCACTTATACAATGCGTATGCTTATACATAAATATTACCCTCAATGAATGAAATAATTCGGAATAATAGAACTCAAAATTTCATGTCCTCCAACTTGCATTTTGGCCTCAGCTTTACCTTTTTCGCCATTTAGCAACAATTTCTATAGAAATTAATTTTTTGAGGGGCTTGAAACAATTTTTTAATTTAAGAGCTTCTCTCACATAGAATCGAATAACCCATTAATGCGTAGTTTTCCATCCGACTTTTAAAAACATTTTCTATTATTTATATTATTCAAATGTAAACATTTTGAAGTTTTAAGTCAAAGTCATCTATTATTGCGTTAATTTCCAAATAATATCTAATATTGTAAGTAGTTTAAACTAGTTTCTAGTTCCGATGACACTGTTGTGTTATTATTTTATCAATTGGATTCTCCGCACTTAAACAAATTTATTATCTACAGTAATTTGAATACTTTGTATACAAAAAAAAAAAAAAAAATGTCAAGTGAATTAATGTTATAGTTTTATAGTGTTGTGTCACATACAAATACACTCATTTTACTAATAGACATGATCAAATTTATATAAAGTTTGAAGTCATCGGAAATATGTAGTTCGACAACAATATGTACAATATTGTAGGAGTATAAGAGTTTTACAAAATTATTACGTTACCTTCTAATAAATCCCAAGATAGGATGCTGAATTATCTGAAACGAAAAATAAAATCAATATTTTATTAGATTTCATGCCTTTAATCGCCATCATCATCCCAACAAAGCAAAAATTTTATTCCTATACTGTATTTGTATATCCGCGTATATCTATGCTAAATCTAGATTAATCTATTTTAGACTTGATGTGATTTGATTCAAATTATTCAATTCAATGAATTTTCATTTTTCAATTTTTTGTTTTGTTGTATTTCGAAGAGCATTTAGAATTTCCGTTAACCTTAAATGTATGTATATTAACGTACAAACTACAGTGATTTAATGTCACGCGATTTAATAATTTTAACTACAATAATATTGTACACAAAACTATATAAACAAAACAAAAAAAAAAACGTGAGACTTGTCTACAATTGTAATTTAAAATTTTGAAGCTGAAAAAATGCTGTGTGCGCCGGCCTTTATTCAATTATTTTAAATTAATTTCAATTTTTTTGTGTGTGGAATTTTTTGTTTATTATTATTTTTGTGGTGGACCGGGAATGAAATTTTGGGGTTTTCGCAAATTGTTTTTTTTTTTTATCAATTATCGTTCAAGTTCTTGTACTGTCATTCAGTATCGTGCATTTTAGAATTTACGGTGTATTTTCAAACTAATACCACGTTTACATTATACGTACCTCATAAGTATGTACTTTTTTGCTATTTAATTTTTTTCCGTTTCGATACGGGTGTGAAGTTTTCAACAAATAACAAAATGTTTAAATGTATTAGTGAATAAATGCAACAGCAGGCAAATAAATTGTTATTTCGAAATATTTGAGAAAATTAACTAAAACTAAAATTATTAAAATATAAATTTCCCAATTTAAAAGAAATATATATGTTCCTCAATTTATATTTTCAATTTACTTCGATAAATTCAATGAAATAAGATTAAAATTTAAATGGTAATTTCTGTAAAGTTCATTGTATAGAGGATTGGCCAGCTCACAGAGTTTTTACCGGGATTTGGATTATGTGAGTAACATATTAAGGGGTGTTCTTTCAAATAAAATTAGCCCCATTCCGATATGATGAATCCCGGTGAAAACTCTGTGAGCTGGCCAATCCTCTATACAGTAAACCACTTAAATCCATATAAATACAAAAATTACCATTTATCAACCTCAATAACAAGATCTATAATCCATCATATCGGAATGGGGCTAATTTTATTTGAAAGAACACCCCTTAATATGTTAATCACAATAGCCGAATCCCGGTGAAAACTCTGTGAGCTGGCCAATCCTCTATACAGTAAACCACTTAAATCCATATAAAAAATACAAAAATTACCATTTTTCAACCTCAATAACAAGATCTATAATCCATCATATCGGAATGGGGCTAATTTTATTTGAAAGAACACCCCTTAATATGTTAATCACATTAGCCGAATCCCGGTGAAAACTCTGTGAGCTGGCCAATCCTCTATACAGTAAACCACTTAAATCCATATAAAAAATACAAAAATTACCATTTTTCAACCTCAATAACAAGATCTATAATCCATCATATTGAAATGGGGCTAATTTTATTTGAAAGAACACCCCTTAATATGTTAATCACATTAGCCGAATCCCGGTGAACTCTATGAGCTGGCCAATCCTCTATAAAGTAAACCACTTAAATCCATATAAAAAATGCAAAAATTACCATTTATCAACCTCAATAACAAGATCTATAATCCATCATATCGGAATGGGGCTAATTTTATTTGAAAGAACACCCCTTAATATGTTAATCACATAAACCGAATCCCGGTGAAAACTCTGTGAGCTGGCCAATCCTCTATACAGTAAACCACTTAAATCCATATAAAAAATACAAAAATTACCATTTATCAACCTCAATAACAAGATCTATAATCCATCATATCGGAATGGGGCTAATTTTATTTGAAAGAACACCCCTTAATATGTTACTCACATAATCCAAATCCCGGTGAAAACTCTGTGAGCTGGCCAATCCTCTATACAGTAAACCACTTAAATCCATATAAAAAATACAAAAATTACCATTTATCAACCTCAATAACAAGGTTTTATTAGATTTTTCAAAAGCACGTTGCTTGATAACAGGCCGATGTCTTGGCCAAGTAACTAGCGAGCCTATTAGATCAGTCAAATTCGAATCACCTGTACGAAATATACTAATTAAAACCATAACAGCTGATAATGCTCTGTGGTATTTTTCAGTCTAATGTTATTATGATTAGTTTATTTTGTATACGTAACTCAACAAAGACTGATTTAACAGGCTTGCTATTTTAACAAAAAAATTCTCAGTAATAACTTTGTTTAAAATTTGGCAAGTTATTTTAATTTACAAAATTGCTTTTACCGACTGTTTTACTAATACATGTAATTTTTTTTGTTAATTTAACAAATTTCGTATACGTATACGTTTTGTTATTTTTTGTTATTTGTTGAAAACTTCACACCCGTGTTTCGATTCACATTAGCTTTGCGATTTGTAGTGTGAACGCATACTATAAAAGTTTGTTGTTTTGACAGATAGATTTCTGCATTCAATTCAGTATAATTTATATGTTGTGAATTTCATGAACTGCATTTTTGAACTGCAAAGTGGGTGAATGAAATTAAAAAGTTATTTGTAAAAAAAAAATGAATGAGGAGCATTTTAGCCGTCTGGCCTTGGTAGCCAGGAAATGTTTACAATTATTGATGGAGGATGTGCAAAGGGGGAATAATTTAAAAAAATGTTAGTGCCAGAAGGAAACGACCAGCCAAACGGCGCAGTGGTTAAAGCTGCGGCGCTTGGATCGGAAGGTACCGGGTTCGAATCTTGACAGGGCGGGACGCAAAAGGGATTTTTCATCATCTGATTTCGGTCAGTGTTGAAAATGAACACATCTATAACCCCCACCTACTAATCACATGCGATGCTATCCTCCACATAATCCAGTGGCCTAAACACCGACGCACTGGATGCACAATAGGCCTCAATGGTCGCATTGCTCTGGGCAACGAACACCAACCCTTAAAAAAAAAATAAAAAAAAACGACGAATTTGGTCGAAGCCTCGAAACTCGCGTTTGTGGTCTGATGTCGTCTTGAAGAAATTCGATGTTTGCGATATGGTACGGGAACAATTAAGACCAAAACCCACAAGGTTTAGAAAACCCATCAGCGTCGAAAATAGAGTTGCCATAGCTCTGTACAAGTTCGCATCGTGTGCTAAATACTGTGTTATTGGAAACAATATGGGGTATGCTTTTTTTCTTTCTAGGTATGCAAAGGTTCAGTGTATAAGAGCATCCATTTATTTACAAATGCTATGTTGAAGCACGTGGTGGACGTGATTAAAATACCAACCGAGGAGGAGGCTGAACAAATTTCTAAAAAATTTGAAAGCATTTGCCATATTCCGCAAATTTTATTAATTATAGACGGTACACACATGCCAATTTTGGCCCCACATGGCCATGGCAATTTTATAAATAGAAAAGGCTGGACGTCCTATAATGTGCAGATAGTGGTGGATGTTAACACATATGTATGTAAGTGCAAAATCTGAAGTATTTCCCTTTTTTATTATGTAAGGATGAATGTGAAGTTTTCCACACTTTTTTCCACAGTAATACGTATACAAATCATATTGGAAAAAAACCAATCATATTGGATTCTAACTAATTTTTCTTGTGTTGGTGCGTATTGTACACTGCTAAGAATCGGTATAATATAATTTTACTAAAATTCAATTTAAAAAACCGAATAAAATCAATGCAATATAATTTTTGTTCAATTAAATTAATATTAATGCAATACGTAAAACTAATTTAATTTGAGATAACGATATTTAATATTTGATATTACTATACAACGGTGTAATCTAATAAACTGAATTGTTTATTCTCAATTATATAATAAAAATATTATAATATCTATAATAAAAACAGTTTTTAAGCACAGTAGTAACGGAATGTTAAACTAATTAAATTAAATTTATTTAAGTAATTATATTCGCCAGTTCGTTTATATCTGCTGGTCAGTGTTCAAAAACGTTTATTTAGTTTTTTTTATATAAAGTTTTGCTAAAAACAAATGCCACGATATGAAATTTAAAGTAATAATAATAATTTACAATAGATTGGTGTCATGTATTTTGAAAAGGGAATAATCCATAACGTAAGCAGAAATTTAAATTTTTTTTTTTTTTTAATCAAAAATCGCAAAATTTTTTTGTCATTTTAACAGGCGAACAGAAATTACAAGAAGGTAGAATTGTCAGCAATATGACTTTATTTTGTATGTTCAAGTGTCACATAACTTAAAATGGCACGCTTTGATACAAAATAATGTCACGTTGCTGACAATTATGTTGTTTTTTAAATTCTGTTCGCCTGGTAAAATAATTATAATTTTTCGATGCGTACTGTCGGAAAGTGAATTCAAATCTCTGGCAAGTGGTGCTAAGGCCCATTTATCAGTTTTAGCTTAAATCTCAATACCTAAAGTTTCCAAACTAATTTATTTTCCTGGATAGGGTGTAGGTTTTGGGCTCGATGAACGGTCTAGGTCGGCTACTACATGTACTATCGGAAAGTGAATTCAAATCTCTGGCAAGGAGTGCTAATGCCAATTTATCAGTTTCATATTCATATTCATCAATAATTATTTATATTTTCTAATCGCTGGATTTTATTTGACGTGGAAAAGTACACACAAGTACTTCTGACTGCACGCAGCTACTCTTGCTAAATTTTATGAGTAGTTTGCTTTTGAATTTATGGCGAGTTCGTTACCAGAATATTTAGTACAACTAATCCATATTATTTTAATGCAATAATAATGTTTAACAATAAACAATAATGTTTAAAAACAAAATTTTAATGCAATAATAATGTTACGTAATTAATTATTAATTATCTAAAAAATCGAGCCTCAGACATTTTTACAAAAGTAAAACACACGCCCTCTTTTAAGCAAAACCAAATATTTCAGCACTTAGCAGAAACATTGTGTTGTAAATGTAGTACATATGCCCTAACAGAGATGTCACCATATCGACATATTATAGACACATTTGTTTTGATTGCATAAAACAAACAAATGTATATTAACTTGTATATGATAAGATAGCTGAGGTAGTAAGGTGATAGAGTGGAGTGAAGAAGGTCTGGAGTTCGAATCTAAGCAAAGCCAACGAAAAAATTTGTTTTTAGATGAAAAATTTTGAATTGGGGATAATCCGAGAAGAATAATCGGGATCGAGATCGCTACAAAAAAAATTTGGTATACAATTCGTGGAAATAAAAAAAAAATCAAATTTTTGCTTAAAAAAAAAATAAAGTCGGAAGTTTGAAGAATCGAACTCCAAACCTTTCGCACAACACTCCTTCATCTTACCACCCAACCACTTATCTATATTTAATTTCCACTCAGTTTTTCGTTTAAATACTGATAAATTCGGACTTGGTGAAAAATCGCATACAAATTTTTGTTATTTTACCAGGCGAACAGAATTTAAAAAACAACATATTTGTCAGCAATGTGACATTATTTTGTATCAAAGCGTGCCACTTCAAGTTATGTGACACTTGAACATACAAAATTAAGTCATATTGCTGACAATTCTACCTTCTTGTAATTTCTGTTCGCCTGTTAAAATGACAACAATTTTATGCGATTTTTGATGAAAAAATTTTTTTTTTTTAAATTTCTGCTCACCTGGTAAATAAAAATAAACTTTTTTGAATTAAAAACGCAATCAATAACTCTAGCCACCCAAATAGAAAATTTGGAGCTTTTTATTACAAAAAGAAATCCTTCAACCCGCAAGGATCAAACTATTACCATAAGAGAGCAGATTAAAACCATAGAGGTTTCTCGAGTACGATCCCCGCACCTGAAAGAATTTTTTTTTGTAATAAAAATCTCCAAATTTTCTATTTGGGTGGTTGCCTAGAGTTGCCTTTTAAAAAAAGTTTATTTTTATTTACCACGTAAGCAGAAATTTAAAATTTTTTTTTTTTAATCAAAAATCGCAAAAATTTTTGTCATTTTAACAGGCGAACAGAAATTACAAGAAGGTAGAATTGTCAGCAATATGACATTATTTTGTATGTTCAAGTGTCCCATAACTTGAAGTGGCATGCTTTGATAAAAAATAATGTGACGTTGCTGACAATTATGTTGTTTTTTAAATTCTGTTCGCCTGGTAAAATAATTATAATTTTTCGATGCGTACTGTCGGAAAGTGAATTCAAATCTCTGGCAAGTGGTGCTAAGGCCCATTTATCAGTTTTAGCTTAAATCTCAATACCTAAAGTTTCCAAACTAATTTATTTTCCTGGATAGGGTGTAGGTTTTGGGCTCGATGAACGGTCTAGGTCGGCTACTACATGTACTATCGGAAAGTGAATTCAAATCTCTGGCAAGGAGTGCTAATGCCAATTTATCAGTTTCATATTCATATTCATCAATAATTATTTATATTTTCTAATCGCTGGATTTTATTTGACGTGGAAAAGTACACACAAGTACTTCTGACTGCACGCAGCTACTCTTGCTAAATTTTATGAGTAGTTTGCTTTTGAATTTATGGCGAGTTCGTTACCAGAATATTTAGTACAACTAATCCATATTATTTTAATGCAATAATAATGTTTAACAATAAACAATAATGTTTAAAAACAAAATTTTAATGCAATAATAATGTTACGTAATTAATTATTAATTATCTAAAAAATCGAGCCTCAGACATTTTTACAAAAGTAAAACACACGCCCTCTTTTAAGCAAAACCAAATATTTCAGCACTTAGCAGAAACATTGTGTTGTAAATGTAGTACATATGCCCTAACAGAGATGTCACCATATCGACATATTATAGACACATTTGTTTTGATAACATTATTATTGCATTAAAATTTTGTTTTTAAACATTATTGTTTATTGTTAAACATTATTATTGCATTAAAATAATATGGATTAGTTGTACTAAATATTCTGGTAACGAAATCGCCATAAATTCAAAAAGCAAACTACTCATAAAATTTAGCAAGAGTAGCTGTGTGCAGTCAGAAGTATTTGTGTGTACTTTGCCACGTTAAATGGAACCCAGCAATTAGAAAATATAAATAATTATTGATGAATATGTATATGAAACTGATAAATTGGCCTTAGCACTCCTTGTCACTTTCCGATAGTACATGTAGTAGCTGACCTAGTACTCCGTTCATCGAACCCAAAACCTACCCCCTATCCAGGAAAATAAATTAGTTTGGAAACTATTTATACCAATTAAGATTTTAGCTGAAACTGATAAATGGGCCTTAGCACCACTTGCCAGAGATTTGAATTCACTTTCCGTTAGTACATATAGTAGTCGGCCTACACTCCATCTATCGAGCCCAAAAACTTCCCCCTATCCAGGGGAATAAATTAGTCTAGAAACTTTTTATTCCAATTTAGATTTTAGCTGAAACTGATAAATGGTCCTTATCACCCTTTGCCAGAGATTTGAATTCACTTCCGGAAAGTACGTGTAGTAGTTGGCCTACTACAACTTTATCAATCGAGCCCAAAAATTACCCCCTATCCAGGGGAATAAATTAGCCTGGAAACTTTATATACTAATGGCGGTTTTAGCTGAAACTGATAAATGGGCCTTTGCATTCCTTGCCAGAGATTTGAATTAACTTTCTGATAGTACATGTAGTAGCTGGCCTACTACTCCATCCATCGAGCCCAAAAACTACTCCTAATCCAGGGGAATAAATTCGTCTGGAAACTTTAGGTACTAATTTAGATTTCGTCTAAAATCGTTCATTGACCGTTAATACCTACTACTAGATATTTGAACTAGGGATCCGATAGTACATGGAGTAGCTGCTTAAAATTGTGGTCCATTATGCCGATTAACTATTTCTTAAACCAAGAATTAATTTAAACTAGACATTTTTTCTTGCGATTAAGACTAACAATTTTTAAATGTCATTTACGCCACTTGCCTATGGTTTGGATTCATTTTTTTATGGTCCATATATTATTTTGACTAAATTCCACTAATATTGCCTCTGAATGGTCTTACTTTCACAGGAAATCACTTTTATTTGAAAGATTTTGCAATGAAATTACATTTTTAGTACTAAATATTATATGAATCGTAATTTTTCCAATTGGAATTTAGTTTAGCAGTGTGAAACTAATACATATATAGAATCTGTGGATTTGTGGAAAACTTCACATCCATATGTAAGGCTAATTGTATTTTGTTTTCGTTTTTATTAGAATAACATTTTTTTAAAAATTATTTCATTAACACCCGAATTTGTATTTCAACAAAAAACGTAAAAATAATTTTGTTTTGACAAGAAATATACGAATGATATTAGTCAGGGTTCACAACGTATAATACTATACTTTTTTGATACATACTTTACCCAAATATCAAAAAAGTATGTGATAAAATATTTAAATATTTAAATTTGAGTTCACATTACGATACTTTTTGCTACATACTTTTATTCTTCTAATATAAACGTGGTATAAGTGATTAACCTAATAAAACACTTTTACTTTCTTTTACTCTAGTAAAATAAAGTATAGTAATCATGAAAATTTTGGACCTTGAGATTTTTGGAGATTTATCTGTTTTGAGGTCCCCTGAGTCCGAAAAAGTGGGTTTCGAAATGATGTCTGTCTGTTAGTCTGTCAGTCTGTCAGTCTTTCTCCTCTCTATAGCTCAGATGGTTTAACCAATCGAACTGAAACTTCAGATTTATGGTTATTTGATAAATTGGGAGGTCCCAGTGAATTTTACTCCAAATCATCTAACCGGAAGTGGCCAATCCCTTGGTCCAGAAAATTTATTTTGCAAATATCTTAAAAAGTATAAGGTTTACAAAAAACTACTTAATACAAAATGTTTCCACAAAAAAAAAAAAAAATTTTTAAAAATACTCTGTTCGTAAAAGAAAGTTGTGGGCCACACCTCCATTTTTAAAATTTATATTAAGCTTTAGCAATTACCAGTAATTACTGCTATGACATTACAACATCGAATGATGTAGTCTAAAATTTATTTTTTTTTTCTATTAAGATTTTAGGGCAAATAATGCATTGGATTCTAGTCGTCTAAATCCCATTTCCGAATTACATAACTGGTAACATTTTTTAGATTTATATAATTCTTATGCTGGGTGCCTCAGAAGACTTTTCAAACTAAACTTTTGTAGCACCCAGTAGTTAATGCAATATTTAAATAGATGTCACTAGGTTAAAAGTATTCAATTGTGTCTTATAGCCAACTAAACTTTTTCAATGTCTCGTTTAAATAAATGAGGTCTAATAAAAAATAAACCGAGTCGTTTATTAAAAGCATGTAATTCAAAATAAGATATATATATATATATATATATATATATATATATATATATATATATATATATATATATATATATATATATATATATGTATATATATATATATATATATATATATATATATATATATATATATATATATATATATATATATATATATATATATATATATGTATATATATATATATATATATATATATATATATATATATATATATATATATATATATATATATATATATATATATATATATATATATATTTCGAGGAGAAAAGTGAATTCAAAGAAATTGATATGACACTAAGGAATGAGATAAAGGCGATGTACATAACTGTTGGCCCGGACATCGAACAGCGAATGGACGAATTAAAGGTGCCGAAAATTAAACCTTACATTCCAGAGTCAGTAAACCCTGCCTTTCCCATTCAGGCACCTAGGCTTCTTGAAACTGTTCTGGATATCTTTTCTGGTGATTTGATGAAATGGACTGATTTCATAAATTCATCAAAAGAATTTCGTACACTATAACAAAAATTTGGCCGACATAACTAAGTTCCAATATCTACGTAGTTCACACTCAGGGACAGCCAAAATAGTCCTAGACAATTTGGACTTTGTTGGTGAAAATTATCCGGTGGTGCGATAATTGCTTTTCGATCAGTTTGAAAACCCGAAAAGAATCACTGAAGAACATATGAAGGCTCTTTTCACATTTAAGCCTTTGGATAAGGCATGCCCTAAGCGGTTGATGGAGCTTGTCACCCATGTTAATTCGCATATTCGGTCTTTAGCCCATCTTTAGAGGCCTATAGAGAATTGCGACAACTTTTTAGTATACCTAATTGTCTCGAAATTGGATGCAGATAAAAGGTCAAAATGGATTGAACACTCACAAACCTCAACTATTGCTTCGTACGATGTCGTATTCATCATTACGAGATGCATTAAATTGCAGAGTCAGCAAGCTATTCATTCCTTGAAAATAAGCCAACCGCAATCATCGGCCGCCAGCCAACCCTCAAAACACAATCCATCGCAATCAACACGACAAGAGCTCAGACAACATCACACGTTCCACTCATTCTCAACGAAAATATCGTCACCGACCTGCACATTTTGCAATGCCAATAGCCACTCTATTTTCAAGTGCAACCTATTCAAGGCGCTAGATGTTCCCAAGAGGCGCAAGGCTGTTAAGAAATCGAAATTATGTTTTAATTGCCTACAAAAATCATATATGGCCAGCAAGTGCCCCTCTAGCAGCACATGTCATGTTTGCCAACGCATGCACCATACTATGCTTCATTTAGATGGTGCCATAACTCAAAAAACTACTGTTCCTGTTATTTCTGCAGACGCGGCCATGACAACTCTACAGCCTACTTCAAAATCGATGACAGCAGGGACTACAGTTTCATCAACTGTAACATTGCCATCACAAAAGTCGTCATACATAATACTTGCTACAGCTCTAGTCATTGTGTATGATAAATTTGAAACTCCATTTGCACTAGCTAAACGGCTTGGCTTAAGATTAAAAAGCACGGTCAAGATCATTTCCGGAATTGGTACTACATCAGTACCAGCGAATCACAGCACAACAGTTCTCGTTAAATCTCGAACTAGCAATTTCTCAGCAAACATCAATTGCTTGATTTTGCCAAAAATAACAGATTGTCAACCAAGCGTGCCACTCAGTAGATCTGATATTAACATCCCTGCAAATCTTCAGTTGGCTGATCCGAACTTCGATACTCCACAGCAGATTGACCTGCTCATTGGCGCTTCATTGTACTTTGAGCTATTATCGGTAGGTCAAATCAAGTTGGCTAAACATCTTCCAGTCCTTAAAAATACGCAATTTGGCTGGGTAAGCTCATCTGACAATTTGGTACTTACGGCATTATCGACTAAGGCGATCTACGACCAAATTGAAAAGTTTTGGAAGGTAGATGAAATACCAGAAGGCACCAAGGCTATCAGCACATTTGATCATCCCGTCGACAAACACTTTGCGGCCACAACACAAGAGACTTTGATAGCGAATTTATTGTTCGCTTGTCATTTAGAAAAACTCCGGCGCCCCTTGGTAACTCATCAAACAAGGCAAAATTACGATTTTTCAGTCTCGAAAAACGTCTAATGAGACATCCAGACATATACGTGAAATGTATCGTCAATTTATGGACGAATATGGCACTCTCTACCACATGATGCAAGTTTCGGAAGCCAAAATAAATCCAATTAACTATTATTTGCCACATCACTGCGTGTTAAAGCCCGACAGATCTACCACTAAATTACGAGGAGTTTTCGATAGGTCGGCAAAATCATCAAATGGCAATTCACTCAACGATTTACTATTAGTAGGGCCTGTAGTGCAAACCGATTTATTTTTTATTCTTTGTCGTTTCAGGTCTCACGCCTACGCTATCAGTGCCGACATTGTCAAATTCTATAGAAAAGTTGGCGTGCAAGATGACGACTGCTGCTATCAATATATCTATTGGCGTGATGACCCATCTCAGAGGCTGGAAACATACAGATTGAATCGTGTAACATATGGCACTTCATCCGGTGCCTTCCTTGCAACGAGATGTCTACTTCAACTGGCATTGGAAAATTCCACTCGTGCACCAGCAGGCAGCTCTGTCATACAAAATTACTTTTATGTCGACGATCTGTTGACTGGCGTAAACTCAATTACACAGGCCATACAAATGAGATCCGAAATAGCAGCGATTCTTTAATCATGCGCCATGACTCTTCAAAAATGGTGCTCAAACTCAAAGGCGGTACTACATGATATTCCAGATTCAGAATGTGAGAAGGTATTTAATGGCGATGACAATTCCTTCGTCAGAACCTTGGGATTATTACGGAAACCTGAGAAGGATTACTACAAATTTAACGTCACAATTTCTTCAGACGAACGTATAACAAAACGTACTGTGCTTTCGGAAGTAGCACGCATCTTCGATCCAATCGGCCTATTGTCTCCGGTAGTTGTCCTTGGAAGACGATTCATTCAAAAATTGTGGCAACTAAAGGGCGATTGGGATCAAGCTTTACCTATGCACCTCCATACCGAATGGTAAATATTTCGGCATCAAAGTGCCGTTTTCGTTCATCATAATTTTCGGGGTAACCGCCAACCAAAACATATATCTGCATATTTGTTTGTTTAGCAGACCTCTTATCAAGCATTTCTCAACGCTTTTTCGAGATTTACAAGCACCAGGGTACAAACTTTGTAGGAGCCACCTCTGAGTTGAAAGCAATATACCAGATGCTACAGTCCGATGAAATTGAACTGGAGATTAAAACAATGTGCAGAATGACCATATCAACTGACAGTTTTATCCTCCAGGTGTTCCTCATTTTGGCGGACTGCATGAATCTGCAGTCAAATCGGATAAATTTCATCTTCGCAGAGTGATGGCAACAGCTAGTTTAACATATGAGGAATTGAACACCCTCGTAAAACAGGTCGAGGCGGTGCTAGATTCATGTCCTCTGTGTGCAAAAAAAACATCCAACGCTGATGAAATATTCATACTCACACCAGGTCATTTTTTAATTGGTCGTCCACTTGTGAGAATTTCAGAAACTGACATAAGGGAGAAGAAGGTGCCTCTAAGACAACGATGGGAAATGCTTGTTCAATTAATGCAGCATTTTTGGGATAGATGGTCCAAAGACTATTTGCAATCGCTCCAGCATAGATGAAAATGGACAACCAAATCGCGAAACATTGCTCATTTCGCGTCAGTGCCAAAACACGTGTAAAAATGTCTGGCTATGTACATGCAAAGGAATTAGTAGAACAGCGGTTCCTATCAATCGTAAATCCGCAACAGTTCCTCTTAATGAAAACCAGCCAGCTCGTTGACAATTCACAAATCGCAAGAAGGGACATTTGGTGAAATTGTTTACAAATACAGTAAGGTACATTCGCAACCTTAGGTTTACGTAGCCTTATCTAGGGTCGTGGTTATCTGAAACTTGGCTTCGTAACGGCGAACGGGTGGAAATTGAAAATTTCAATCACATAACACAATACGTGGGGGCGTTGTCATCTATGAAAATGTTGGCGATTTGCAACACGTCTTTACGTTAATCAAACCAAATATGCTTTTGGGGTCATAAGCGCCGTGAGATGCACTTTGCCTAACGGTAAACAAATTGTTATGGGCACAGTTTATATTTCAGTCAATCAGAACGTGAAAGACAATTTAGATTTCCTCCACGAGGCATTGTTAGCATACACAGCTCATACTTGGCGGCGATTTCAATATTCACTTCGATAAAGATGATGGATTGCGCTTAGTACAATTTTTGGAAAAAAGAACTTAATTTAGATTTAGTTTCTGGTAGAACACTGCGGACGAATGCTTTTAGTATTTACTCTCTTTGCCTATTGCATATATTACAAAACAATCGTTCTTAACGAGTAAACTCCAGTCGCGCGTCGGAGCTGACACGCGCCTTGTTTTTTTTTTGTTCTAGATGCTACTAGCCTTTTGCCGACCTTCAAAATTTTACCCATTTTGATTTTGATCTAGATTCTGATCTGTACAGAGAGTTATTATAGAAATTAACGACCATCTCCATAAAACATTATAACCACGTTCTAAACAAATATTGTCACGTGCTCGGTTATAATACTCGAGTCAATTAAATATGTGACATAAACAAACAAATTTCTAAAAACTTACTTAGCAATTATGTAAATAAAAACACTTTACAGTAGATTGATGCAATCATTTCCACCCTCACACGCATATCGCCATTAACAAAAATACAAAATTTTTTGCCAATTTCAAGTGGTTTCACTTAAACAATTTTTAAATAATTTATAATTTTTGTATTTTTAGAACTTAAACACTTTTTCACACAAATCAGGTTAAATCGATCGAACTATCACGTATACCAAACTATCACATACGAGATATGTACACACTCACTACACTTAAACAAAAAAAAATGTATTACTCAGCATGTAACCTAAATTATCACTCAGATTTCAGGTGCATCGATGCACTTGTTTGTTTAAAAGCCGCCGTCCTCTAGACTTAGTTACAACACATAAATACTAATAACGAGTACACTAAGTATGGTTGTTGTGTGGTGTATAGTTCGCGCGTTGAAATCCAAAACAAAACTGTGCATAGTAAATACAAATAACGAATTAATTTTAATTTATATTGTATTGTAAATTTTTTGTTTTAATTTTAGCTGAAGGTAAATTTAATAGAGTGAAGTAAATATAGAAGAAATAAAAAAAAAAAAAAACTCTGTTGCGTAATCGCGACTTTAACCATGCAAAATAGTGTACTGTAATGAATAAAAAAAAACGAAATACAACAACAACATCACATCGTATTGTGTTGGTCATTTTCAATTGTGTGGCGGCGGATTAAATTTCATCTACACTCATATGTACGTACAATGCAATAAAACTTAGTATTTGTAAGCGCGCGGTGTACTTACAGTGTTAAATTGCAGTCTCGCTTCTTAGTAGTTTTACGACATAGCTAAAGTCGACTCGATTATATTTATGATGTAACTGAAACGTGTATGACATGACATGGCAATAAAAAAAATATTTCAATGTCAATTTTTTACATTGGATAATTACCAATTATTTTTAATTTTATTGAATAATATTCATTTTATGCTGCTGCTGCGTGAATCAATATTTAAATTTCGCTTTTAATTCCAATTAAATAAATATTGGATATCAAATGTGTATACATATGTATAAGTAGAAGTGTTTAAGAGAGATGGATAATATGATGAGACACCGTCAAGAGTGTAATAGTTAGTTCTTAATTGAAATTCATTTGATATTGTGTTGTGTGTCTTAATTTCTGCATGATCGTCCTATTTGCCGTTGATAACGATCTCGGAATATAATTTCGAAAGCTGAATTTCTCAAAATAGAGAACAAACTATAGAGTACAATTTTGTTCGTGTAACAAGAGACAAAACACTATTGAAAACAAATCGAAAGTTGTGGTACAACATATCATCTCAGATGTGCATACATCTAGCAAAATTAAAAACGATACCAGTAGCGCCATCTCTAACACTTCGATACCTCGTAGACTAACGGTATGTAACCCCATCATAGTTGTGCTTTTAATGTCAATCTAATTTATAAATCGAGAGTTAATTCCCCGCTTGCAAAAATGGTGATCGTATCTAAAACCAAACATAAAGATTCTACTTTTACCTGTCACTGGTTTTTAAAACTTCACCTAAACTTTTTTGGATTACGAATTTCGTCAAATCAAAAGCTTATTGTCCGAAGATCATGCGATTATATTAATGATAATTTTTTCGGAAAGCCATCGGAAAGTTTTAATAAAACTTGAAAACATGCTACTCAACATCATGCACTAAGCATTAATCACCACGGACCATTATGCAACACAAAATAAGTTCTCCAATAATTCCAAAGTCGTGTAACGTGAAACATTGGGAAGCCAAGCCACTATCTCCATCAAAAAGTAACATCAGGACGCTCAGTAATCTTGATAAAATTCAAATATCCTGGTGACCTTTCTGGTGACCCCCATTGCCACTCAAAGTCAAACAAAGCAATAAGCAAAATTTTGAAAATCTCATGTAATTTTGAACCTCAAAAGCCTAGACTCCTCAAATAATTTCTAAAACCCCGATAATTGCTGAACAGGCGCTCACTTCTGGGTATCGATTTTGGTCGCAAAACGAGGATTGAGGATTGAGAATTTTGTATATGTACACGGCGTATAATATACATTTTGCTATTGTGTGCCGTCAAATATTTTTATTGTATTAGTGTGTTTTCTCATGATGGTAAGTATCAAAAATAAGCTAAGCGGGTGAAATCGGTTCAACTTTTTTGTTGCTTCCGCTCGCCTTGAGTTATTTTTCCCTACCTTTTAACATGAGGAATTCATGTTTTTCTATCTATTGTTGTTGTAAACGAGACATTCATTTTACTTCGTTACCAAAAATCCAAAACAATAAACGCAATCAATTGCTCGTGGTGTAGTGATGTGCTAAATCGATCTTTTTTGTTCTGTTTTGTTTATTTTCTCATATGATTTTTAACAAAAAAGATCGATTTAGCCCATCACTATCGTGGTGATCTTCAATATAAAAAACAAAAAGCAGCATAAATAAATGGTTTTTAATTTTTACATTCTTCGTCGACCACATTCATAATATTTTTACCTTTTTTTTTTTTTTTTGTGAGTTATGTGAGAATGAACATTTGAAAAATCAAAAAAAAAACAATTCAGTGTTATCTCATGCGCACGAAAGGAATGTTGTACATATTTTTATTTCCAGTAATTTTGTGCAAAATTTAAAACTAATAAAATTGTTAATTAAATAATGATTTAGAGATAAATAAATATTAACTAAAAATGGAAAATAAGTCAGATAAATATTGATAAACTATAATTTTATTAATAATTTAAAATGATGAAAAATCACACGACGTACATCCACCCTTTCCTGTGCTTGAATTAGCACTAAGCCAAGCCAAAATAACTAATTTACTTCTTATTTTTTCCACATTATATTTTATATCCCTCTTTTTCGTGTCATTTTATCTCTCTTATTTGCATCATGTTAAACAAAAAACTTAAAAAAACGCCCATTAGACACTGTCAAATGTGCGTATTTTTTAGTTTTTTGTTTAATATAACATGGCATAAGGTTTTTTTGTTTAACATCGGATAAGAGGGATAATGTGAAAAATATAAGAAGTAAATTAGTGATTTTAACTTTTAGTGTTGATCCAAGCGCAGGAAAGGGAGTATGTTTGTCGTGTAATTTTTCTAACTTCAAATTATTAATAAAATTATAGTTTATAAAAATTTTTCTGATTTATTTGCCTTTTTTAATTAATATTTATTTATCTTTAAATCATTATTCAAGTAACAATTTTATTAGTTTTAAATTTTGCAAAAAATTACTGGAAATAAAAATATGTACAACCTTTCTTACGCATGAGATGACACTGAATTTTTTTTTTTATATTTCAAATGTTTATTCTCTGTTTTTCTCTATTCTTTGGACACCAATACAATTTACCAATACTTTTGCCTTCCGGTAATACTCAACTCAATCCTCAAATTGCGACCAAAATCGCTGTCCTGGACAGCTTACTAAACTTCTTCTAATATTTTCAAGGCATTTGGTCGACGGAGCCTTAAGAACTTCTGCCTGCCCTGCCCCGGAAGTTCAAGCCCAATATCAAAAATTGAATCCTCCATATTCTTTAACACATCTTCAGTGCTGTCATTATTCCTGTGGTAAAACGGTGTGTTTTTCCGCATTTATGTAAAGATACCTTAAGCATGAAATGCACTAAAATTTCATACATTCATTTGGTCTGTTCATCCGATCATTTCGCTTTTAGAAGTAGTTTTGCAGAATCAAAATTTTTTTGATATGACAGGGGTATCCAGGAGTGATTTTGGGGTAAGGAATCTTCATCAGCTGAAGGGAAAGAAAATCTGCACACACAATGCTCCCGGAAATATGGGGAAGGTGGATTTAAATCTAAGTTAGGCCTAAGTAACCTTAGGTCATATTAGTCTAGCAATAGCGTCTGTTTCACTATAAACTGTTGATAGCAAGGTATATTCCTTTATCCATTCCAAATGTAACTTAATTACATTAACGAAGAATTTTTATCATTTGATCTTTTGTAATATATAGTGGGACTCCTTTTTAAATGACCCACTCAAATATTTCGTCTAGAAAGCTGCCTATGGAAAAAAACACTTTTTTAAAAGTTATAGCATTTTACGGAGGCAATCGATTAGTGACGTTTGATGGTAAACTCTTATTTTTGACTCCGGATTCTGAAAGAGCGTAAAATTTTATTTTCAGATACGTACTTAATTAATTTTTTGAATGACTTTAAGGAAATACTTTAAATGACTAAATTAAAAGTAGTTGGCGTCAAAATATATAGTAAGATGCTTTGCTGGTGACTTTGAAACTTATCGTCAAGGTCATTTAAAGGTCAACTGGATGTCATTGAATAAACTTAAAATTGGCTGGTGGCCAAGCTCTGCTGGTTCATCATTATCTGCCGGTTATTTCATTCCATTTCGTAATTTAATCTTGAAATGACCGCTGAAAGTCATTAAAAAGGGGTAAAAATTAAGGGAATTAACCCCCCTAAAAAAATAAGAGTTGACCTTTAAATAACCTTGAAAACAGATTTCAAGGTCCAACTTAAGGTCACCAATCGATTGTCGCCATAAAATCCTATAACTTTTACTATTTTGATTGGCTGCTTTCCTGTCGAAATATTTGGGTGGGTCTTTTTTGGGACTCAACTGAGTATTTCTCGTCTTGTTATTGTTGCCACCAAAATCACGATAGTTTTCTGTTAGACCTTTCAGTTGCCAGTATTCTGGATTTAGGGCTAACTTTACAAAGGTCATGCAAAAATGTATATTCCCTAACATTGTGCAATATAGCAAATATTTCTTTGAGTAAACGGTTCTAAATAAATCATTTTTCAACGAATTAAGCAACAAAAATGATCAACGGTGGTACTTTCGTCACAACAGCATCGTTCGATAATTTTCTTGGGAATTCCCGCTAACTGTACGGAATTGTATATATATTTGTTGATTGTTGATTATCGATAGCTTTGGTGTTTGCAAAGTTATGGTCGAGAATGTTAAGCGTTTAAAGAGTGTTATAATTCTATTTTTGAATTTCCTTGAAGAACTCGACAAATTTGGTACCAACGATATGGCAAATGCCATCGCCTCTCAAATACGATTGCGTCGTGATAAACTAGTGTCCCAATTTACCAATAATTTCTCAAATATCATACTAGTCTCGAGTTAGAAGATTATTCTGTACTAGAAACTACGCCTCGAACCGAGGTCGACAGCCTTCCTTTTACCTAATCACTCCTTTACACGAACAGTTTAGTAAACTGTTGATGGAAGCAATATTTACGCTTTTATAGGATTAACGCTTTCGAAAATTTGTTTTAAATTGTTGTACCAACAGGACTCTCAAACTATATGGAATGCATGTTTCAAAAGGGGCTGCTAAAATATCCAAATGGCTTACCAATTATATTGAGCAAATAATATAATGTAAAATGCTCCTTATTCTACTCAAAATGTATCATTAGACTAATATGGATAAACTCAAGTAGACTCGGAAAATCTCAAATCAGCAAATCCTCGCCAATCAATAAGTACAGTAAATGCTAGTGTAGATGGAAATTACGTCCAGAATGTGTATGATGTGTTTTTAAATTATTCAGATTCCAGTCTATAGTCAGGCGGAAATATATTATGTGTATATTGAGGTAGAAGGAAAACTCCAGCAATTTGAAAATGATTCGGCACCAGGATTCACACTGATTCCGAAGGATGCATTTGAAAGCCTCATTATTTGAAGTCCTGTGCGACCATCAAATATAGGATTTCGTTTATATCTCAAGGAGATATTTGAACCCCATGCAGTAGTAACTGTCAAAGCAAGATACAAGGGTAAACTGATTACGGAGGAAATTTATATTAACTCAACGTAAATTTATAGGAATTAGATAAAAGGAAATCGGTTGAATTAGTTAATGAAATTCTTTCTACAGAAGTTATCGAAGAGGACATCCACAACCTCAAAACAAAATATAGAGAAACTTTCGAGCAAAAGATGAAAAAATGCCAAATTTCCAGTGTTCGTTAAAACTTAAAGTGATAGAAGTACCGTTCTCACGTAAAGAGAACACATCGGAAGAGAATTAAATATTCTAGTACAGGAAAACATAGGTATGAATTCCAAAACCGGATAGTTCGGTCATTCAAAGTATGTCATCACGTTCAAATATATAGATAACTACTCACAAGAGTACATACAAGTTTAACAGGCTCACATTTGCTATTAAAAAAGCTCCATGTGAATTTCGTCTAATACTCGATCAGGTGCTCCAAGTACTGCAAGGTACTACAAAATAGTTCGATGAGATTGTAATTCAAGGTGCAGATTACAAAGAGTGCTTTCCAGCGCTAAAATGCATGTTTTGATTGGCTTAAAAAATACAATCTTCTAATCCCCCAAAGTAATAGTTTCGGACAATCCTACCATTTTGAAAAATGAACGATTCATACATTTTTGTAAGGAACGCGGAACAAACGGACAAGGGGAACATTATGTTCAAACGTTCTAAAATAAATTAAAAGCAATGGAAGGTGAAAGTGACTCTAGTTCCAAGAATGCAATACGATCATCAAAACACTTGAACAACAAAGCCAACGAAGACATTTAAAGGTCAAGCGTGAATTAAGCGTGGGAGATAGAGTAATTTATCGTAACTGTAAAGATCATGAAAAAGATGACAATTGAAAAATTAAAATCCATTAGAAACCTTCAAAACGTCGAGAAACCCAATAACTTTGGTCCTTGTGGATTTTTTTTTCGACTTGCTTTCCATCGTCAGTGACTTCTGATATATTAAAAATAACAACGAAGCACAATATATTAATTTGAACACCAACACGGAATAGATAATAAAATGTGAATTATCTACCTCGGATCAAGTAATCACGTCAAACGTTTAAAAAGTAAAGCCATTACTTTTTATATCGCAAAAATTTACCCTCCGTCACTATAAGCTTTACTGCAGGCCGATTTTAGGAACATTTTTTGAATATCATCCTGCCAAGATGCTGAGAACGTTTACATTTTCCAACTTAATTTCTTACTCATTATTCCATTTCCAATGTGTTTAATTAAATATAAACATTGTGGCTTCGAGTATTTCTATTTTTTATATGAAGTGGTCACCAGTGGCTTGCGCTATAGTTTCCATATAGGGGATCCTTCACCTCTGATTGTTTAACATAAATACTTTGTATTTATATAGGTTGTCTGTCCAAGTTCAATTCATTTTTAATTTTATAAACAATCATCTCATGGGATTTAAAATTCTACCCACCCCTTTTTTGTATATCATAACTCAACATATACATAATAAAATTCCAAGAATTATCTGTATATTATACGGATAAATAAACTTCATAAATTTGGATTTTTTTATTTTTTTTGTTTACTATTAACGATAACAAGCATTTCATTTTGATTAAAGAACTTTGCGGGTTTTGATTCAATTGAAATTTAATTAAGATTATTTAATAACACGAATTTTGATATGATTTATGTTTTTTTTTTGTTGGTTGTAATTATTATTTTTATCAATTGTAATATTAAATTCCGTGCTCAATTGACGTGCTGTCATTCTACTTAATATGAAGCTATTTCCGGAACATACTAACCCAACAAACTTGAATTTGATAAATATTTCGAAAATTGTGCATCCCACTAAAAAAAACGTTTACTGTACACAGTTGGTCGAGCTTCTAAACAGTTGGTTGGACTTTCGACCTTCAGCGTTTCAAGCTATTCGCCCTTTCGGCTCATTCGGCCTTTCGAAATTCGGCTTTTCAATATTCGCCCTTTCGACCCTTTCAGCCTTTCGACACATTCGGCCTTTCAAGACATTCGGCCTTTCGACATTCGGCCTTTCGGCGTTCGGCCTTTCGGCGTTCGGCCTTTCGGCGTTCGGCCTTTCGGCGTTCGGCCTTTCGGCGTTCGGCCTTTCGACATTCGGCCTTTCGGTCCTATTCCGAACCATTATTGATGATGTTGGCGCTGCAATCGGTGAAGATTATGGCAATTTGAGAAATTTCAATAAAGCGGTTTTTCATTAAACATTTGTATATAAAATAACTGTCAAATGCTCCAAGAGTTATGGAACTGGCAGCGCCATTTTACAACATCCTTTGTTTGTTTTATCGGTGAAATATTTTTTTTCGAGTGTTTTATAACTCTGTGGTCAAAAGCTATAAGGGCACAAGTTGGCCGTTGGAAGTTAAGTTCTTAGCCAGTGAGTCAGTAAATAGTATAAATTTAGGCGATTTCATATCGTCGAACAAACGATGGAAGTGTTTAGGTTTTGTTCAACAAAAATCAAAAATCGCAAAGTCATATGGTTTTCTCGAATGGCCGTAGTATGCAATTGAAGCAAAAATATTCAAATGGCCGATATAAAATATCGCTACATTACTCCCCTCGTGGATCGAAAACCATAGTGTTTATAAATGAAATGTCACGGTTTTGTGGACACTATGATTTTCGACTGGGCTAACCACAAGAATTCCGTAGGCTGACTTCAGCCTGTCGATGCCAATTGTCGAATACGGTGTACTCAAAGGACTCTTAACTCTGTCTACACGAACGAATTCATTTGAGCAGGTTTCCAGATTTTTGGGAATGTATGTATCCTGTTGAGTCGATCGACTGTCGTGTGTCCGTAGGAACTAAGACTCCAATGGGATGTATTGATCTCCAATGGGATGTATTGCATCGAGCTGTTAATGCGGCTTTTAGTTGCCTGTGAAAGCGTTCGACAAGACCATTCGCTTTCGGATTATAAGTTGTTGTCCCAATGCGATGTGAACCTAAGAGCTTTGTGAGTTCGGTGAACATTGTTAATTCAAATTGTGTTCCTTGGTCTGTTGTTATATAGAGTGGGACATCAAATCTACAGATCGGATTGGATAAGCCTCTGACCAACGGGTAAATCGGTCGACCATCGTTAGAATGTAATGAAAGCCATCGATTGGGGTAGTGGACCAACTAGGTCCATGTGGATGTGTTCAAACTTGCCACTTGGTAGCTTGAATTTACTAAGTTCTGATTTTGTGTGGTGGTGAACTTTGGATGTTTGGCCAGAAGTACTTCAAAGCAATTAGTTTATGCGTGCCACGGATGCCGGGATGTGATAAGCCATGCAGACTATCGAAAATTGTCCGTCGCATATCTTTAGGAACGAAGGGTCGATTTTGACCTGTCGATGTCTCGCACCAAATTTGCCGCTTATTGTCCGGTAAGTTGATCAATGGCAAGTTTACTTTTGATTTCGGATTCCGAACTGAAATCAATTTTTGAAATTCCTCGTTACATCGTTGCTGTTCAAGTAATACTTTCATGTCGAAAGAGGAGACGTTGATTTTTGGTGAAGGTGATTCACCAGAACGTGATAAGCAGTTGATTACCAGATTTTGTTTACCATTAATGTGTTGAATGTCTGTTGTGAATTGTGTGGGAATACGTTTTGATTTTGACGCAATTGCTGTTGTTAAAGGCTTATGGTCAGTGAAAATAGAGAATTTTCGGCCTTCGACGAAATGGCGAAAGGGTTTAATTGCTAGATATAAAGCAAGAAGTTCTCTATCGATTGTTGCCTATTTTGTTTTCGCTGAAGAGAGCTTTTTTGAAAAGAACGCTAATGGTTGCCAACATCCATGGTTGCGTTGTTGTAAGACAGCTCCAACCGCTAAGTCGGAAGCGTCTGTATTGATGCTGAACTCAGTATCGTTCAACGGATGTGCCAAAAGAGTGTGCGATGGACTCTTCAGGCCAAGAGAAATGGTTTCAGCTTTTGCCTTTCTTGAGTAAAGTGGTCAAATGCTGGTGAATAGGCGATAACAGTTCGGCTAAACGTGGTATAAAGCGGTGGTAATAGTTCACCATACCTACGAACTGCTGTATTTGGCGGATTGACATTGGCACTGGAAAATTTGAGATGGCTTCAACTCTTTCTTCCGACGGAAGAATATCATCTTTCGAAATTGTGTGGCTTAAAAATGCATTTCGAAGCTTTAATATTTATTCCAAATGCGGAGAAACGTTTAAAAATTGACTCGAGATGTTCTATATGTTCCATCTCGGAGTGACTCGCAATGAGGATATCATCAATATAAGAAAAAATGAAATCCAGCCCTTTTAGAGCTTCGTTAAGGAATCGGTGGAATGTCTGAGCTGAGTTGCGAAGACCGTAAGGCATTTGGATAAACTCAAAAAGCACAAAGGAGTAGCAATCGCTATTTTGTGAATATCCTCTGCGGCCATGGGAATCTCATGATAGGCCCGAAACAAATCTATTTTTGAGAAAATAGTGGCGCCGGCGAGTTTCAACGAGAAACTGTATATGTGTGGGATAGGATTCCTATCAGAGATCGTAACAGTGTTGAGCTGTCGATATTCTCCACAAGGGCGCCAGTCCTTGTCTTTCTTTTAAACCATATATAATGGTGAGGAGACTGGCGATGATGAGGGGCGTCAGATTCCGATATCTGTCATAAACTGAAATTCGAGTTGTCGTCGTTTGGAACAAGATAACCTACCTTGTGTGACGATGTAGTGAACTACATTATTCTTCACTGGGAGATTATAATTTGGAGCCTCAGTGTGCTAGGGATACTTTTTAACAAGAGCGTTGTATGAATTATTGACGATAAAATATTTTAAGGTTGGCGTATTAACCTGAGCGATGGTTCCGTTTACACCACAAGAGTTGTAAGTGAGACCATATTTGGACAAAAAGTCAGCACCTATAATAGGCATGTCTACTGCTGCGACTTTAAAGGGATGTGTGAATGAACGCCTTAGACCGAGATTTACTATTAACAATTTAGTACCGTAAGTGGAAATTACGGTGTCTTTTGCTTGTCAGGGAAACTTTTTAACGGGTATCACTGATACTTTAGCCCCTAAATCGATCAGAAATTGTAAATGGTTTTCATGATCGTTTATGAAAAGTCGGCTAGATGAACCAATCTCACTGTTTGCCGTGGAGACAGCAGGATTTATTTGTTTTCCGAAAACATGGAAAAGTTTAAAAAAGAAGCTCCGCTTTGCGGTATTGTCGCTTGTTGTATAGCACCAAGGGCATGGGCGAATATTTCGTCATCGTTCTCCAAACGATGAATTAAAAATTGGTGTTCGACTACGGTAAACCAAGCCTCTGGCTGTTCGTTCCAGAACGGTGGAATCTTTGGCTATGGTACGGGAATGTATGTGCCAGCCGATGTACCTGGTTTGTCATTATCGTCGTCACTTGTGCTAGCGGGGCGCGTTTTTGGTGGTATTGTTTTATAATTCGCGATTTATAAGTAGGCGAACAATATCTCGCTTAAGCGGCGCGATATAAAATATTTTTTCTACGACCGATGCTAATGTTTTGCTGGCATATTTATGTAGTGTTTAGCCGCTACAAATACATACCAAGTAATAATTGCATCCAATGTTGTACGATTTTCTGCCTACGAAATTTATTAAACCAAAATCAAAAGTCCCAAATCGTACAACATTTGATGCAAGTTTTGCTTGTTGTTTATATGGACGACCCCAGGGACTTTCCATTTGATAATTTTTCCATCGAGTGCATACTATGGAAATTCGAAAAAAATCATTTGACTTTGGAACTTTTGATTTTTGTAGGACAAATTTTGTTGGCGGAACATCGTTCAACATTTGACATAAAAATTGTTTGTTATTTATATGATCGACCACCGGGACCGACCGTTTGATTATTATTGCATCTAGTGTATACTACGAGCATTCTAATTTTTGATTGTCAACATCTCCTATTTACTTTACTCATATCTCTAAATTTTTTGCTATTTGCTAAGAACTTCACATCGCTCCATTTTATATGACCAATTATGCTTCATTACATTTTCCACTGTAGTGGTTAGCAATTTTACGAACCTACCTCCAGCGAATAACTCACTTTATAAAACAAAAAAAAATATTTCGGTTCGATGGCTATATGTGACTAGATCACTTTCACGACTCGCAAAATTCTAGCTTTTGAGCATGACAGTATACTACTACAGTTCCGAAAATTTGTCGGAAAGGAATACTCTACTCCGCCAGAAAAAAAACGGGACTGCTACTTAAATAACCGGGCAAAAGATCTAGAATTAGCATATGGAATGTTTAATCATAAAAAAACAGACGCTTTGGAAGGTCAAATCACACGTGAATAAAGGATTAAAAATATTTTCTTCAGATCTATTGCAGAAACCAACCGTAACGTTATACATCGTATTAATAACAGCTTATTGCAGTTGATTTCTGGTTCATTATCAAAAGCTTTCAATTTGTATAAACCATTAGCTAAATTTATTCAGAAACAAGGAAAAAATTTTGACGACTTTTAATTTTGTAAACAACAGTTTAAATAATAATCTCTTCAATTGTGACAAGAGAATGTCTTAAGGTACGAAGTACGTTTTATGTATCAAAATTGATTTTCTATATTGAACGCAAAAGTTAAATATTTAGTACAATGAATTCAATCGATCGTTCAACTGGGTCTTTGTTCCCAAAGAAATAATTTTTATCTTTAAAGCTTTACAGCACATTCACAATGCAAACAATTTTTGCTTTTAGCTACAAGTTGTATAAATTTCTAACATAACGAACTAAAGCTTTTGTTCGCTATGTTGGAAAGTCATGATCCTGTAAGTTAAAAGTAAAAAATATTTGCAGTGTGATTGCGCTGTTACTCTTATCTGGTTTTGTTGACATAATCGCTTTAAAATTACTGACGAATTTTCTATAATAAAAAACTAACCGAATTCCGGCTTTAATTACTGAAAAGGTTTTGTTCTCACCTGTTGATTAAAATCATGAACTAATAAACTGAATAAATATACCTGCTCATAGTTATATTTGATTAATTCAACCCCTAAATCAATTCCGTAATGAGCTTCTTAAGTCAATCTTCTGCTTAACCTACTCTACAATTTACAACTGAACCTCTTTCTCAATCGTAACACAATCCTAGACGCGATCACAAAATTAACCGCCAACCCCACTATCAACTCAATCATCAAATGAACCGCAAATCAACTTTCAAATCAACGATTAATCTAACTCCAAATCAACCCTTAAATAATTTCTCAACCGAGTAACTCACTTAAATCCAATGCAAGCTAACTAAATCCTAACTCAACTTCAACTCAACTTGGGTCGAACCAAATCTCAATCCTCTGCTCAACTTCACACTTATTTGCTATCCCATTCTCAAAATTAACTCGAAAATTCCTAAATAAATCCCTAACCGAACTTCTCACTCATATCCAACTCAAACCATATATACTATCATACCATCATAATAGCAATGTACAATCATATGAGCATATGTACCGTCGTACCATCATAGCCTTAAACAATCATGCTATCAAACCCTTATTTCAATACACTGTCATGACAATATATCATTAAACCCTCATAAAATCATACTGTCGTACCATAGTAACTTCGAAACATCACACCATACCATCTTATCATCGTATCAACGTAACATCGTACTATCGTACCATCATATCATCAGAAAATCACAGCATCGAATCGTTATGTAATCATACCATCATACCATCGTACCACTATACCATTATATCATTATACCATCATTTCATCACTATCATACAATACCATAACAGTGTCATATCATCATACCACCATCACCATAAAATCATTCTTACGTACAAACCATCATACCATTATATCATCATAACATCATACCATCATTCCATCATGCATCGTACCATCACACCGTCATCAAAAATCAACTCAATTTTTGAAGTTTTAGAAATTCCTCCGTAGTAACTTGGGATCTGATTTTAACAATGACATTTCTTAAGTCTTAAGCAATATTTGTGAAAAGTTTGGTTCAAGTCGGTCAAGGCGTGTGGATTTGTTTAAATATCATACACATATACTGTACATATCCACACATAATCACTCACAATATTTAGATTGCTCAACTGCTAACTTAACACTAATTCAACCCTAACTCAACCAGGAAACGGAACCCAACTCAACCCTCAACTCAATCGCAAACTTGGCACCAATCTCTATCCTCAAACCAGCAAGTATAAAAAATATCTCAGCTTAAACTCAACTCGCCAATTGACCCCTAACTTAACCTACAAATCCTGATCAAACCCGATGCCCAAGTAAATAATCAAACCAGCATTTATATAAAAAAACGTAAATATTTATATATAGCAAGATATTTTGGTTTAATTCGTTTGGCAACTACGCTGCCCTATTGAAGAACAGTTTCCAAAAGCTTTTTAAGTCTTTGCCTTAACCATAGATTGACCCCAAAAAGTTTAAATTACACATCCAGATCAATTAGACATCCAGACATCCAGGCATCCAGACAGACGGACGGAGAACTAGAAGGGAATTAGGAACGAGATAAAAACCAAACTCTTCATAGTAAAATGACGTTTTAAATGAAAACGCTACAAATTTTGAATTATGATTTCTGAAATATAATAAATCGTTTTCATTTTCTTGTAATAATTGATTAATTTATACCAAAATTTAAAAAAATTCATAACCACAGCATTCCTTTCAAATTAAAATAAAAAGCTTACGAGTATTACCAGAGCACCCTGTATTTTATAGAGCCATAATCAAAAAATCTGAGCTTTTATAAGGGAATTAGAAACGAGGAAAATACGAAACTTTGCATAGTAAAACACACAAAACATATGGGAAATCACTTTTTTTCCTAAGACAAATTTTTAAATGAAAACATTACAAATTCTTAATTATGATTTCTGAAATACTTTCATAAATGTTTGAATTTCAACATATATGAATATCTTTTAAGTAAATCGTTTTCATTTTCTTGTAATAATTGATTTATTTAAACCAAAATATTAAAAAAAATTCATAACAACAGCATTCTGGTCAAATTGAAATAAAAGCTTACTACGATTCGTTTGATCATTAAGTCAATACATATACATTAAATAGATGGCAGTGATGGCCGTAAAAATTTGGAAAAATCGTACCAAAAATTACCACCTGGGGAAATTTTAAGTTCAAAAATTGTAGGAAAAGCAAAACAAATTCATAAAATATAGGAACGTGTGATAATTTTGCGATTAAATAATTTTTTTCCGTATTTTTCTGTACCCATTTTAGACATCTTACGTACACTAGTAAAACTAAAGATAAATTTAGCAAGTATTATTTTAATTTGTCAGAGCCAACTTTGATGTATTTTTCAAAATGAAAGTTCGAAAAAATATATTTTAGAAATAATATAAAATTAATATTTCTGTAATTAATATTTACTTAATACCAATATGGCCTTCTTGTATATTGTTCTTAAAGATATGTAGAAAACTTTTATATAAACATTTTATAATATTTTTGCTTTTTTCATTGAAAAACTTGAAGCTAAAAAACACCATTTTTACTATGGATTCCTATGGAAATCAGTGAAAAGTTATACCACTAAAAAAGCTTCTAAAAAATACGTCATTAAGATTATAGCTCTATACTCTAGAAGGCTCTGGTATTACAAATCGTGTGGCATTAAGTCAATAAACATTACATAGATGGCAGTGGTGGCTGTGAAAATTTGGTAAAATCGTACCAAAAATTACCACCTGGGGAAATTTCAAGTTCAAAAATTGTAGGAAAAGCAAAACAAATTGGCACAATATTAAGAACGTGTCACAGTTTTGTGATTAAATAATTTAAACAAGTTAGACATCTGTCAGACACTAGTCAAACTAAAGATAAATCTAGCAAGTATTACTGTAATTCGTCAGAGGCAACTTTGATGTATTTTTTAAAATTAAAGTTCGAAACTCGGGAATCTGACGCCTGGTGGTCGATTATGTAAGCAACATATGCGTTTTGCGATTTTTTGGAAATGTGACAAAGCTCGATTATTTTGGACATTTTCGTAATCTTTCAAAATCACGTTCTCGAAGCCTTTCAAATAATTTATTTGTATAAGCGAGCTATTTCAAATAATTCCCTATGCGTTCTTAAAAAAATCTAATCCTCCCATAATTAAAAGTAAGATTTAAAAATTAAACAAAACTGGAATTTTCTTTCCCCAAATCAATTTGTGTATAAAGGTAAATGCACACGTAACAAATATTTGCCCAAACTTGTTTAGGAAATATTTGCTCAGTTTTTCAGATGGCGGCAATCAGTTCAGAATGTTTTAAACATTTGGCAGCAACTCATGGTCGAGCAAATAGGTGCAAATCGGTATTTTATTTGTACGCTTTTGTGTTGACATTTATTGTCTATTTATATATGTAGTTTCAGTGATCGGAAAGTGATTGAAGTGAAATGAACTTAATCGAAAAATTATCAAGATAAAATGAAGGCTGCTACATTTGTTGCTGTGGAATTGGCGGACCAAAAGGCGAAAAATAACAACAGTAGAACATTGCGAATGCAAAATCGATGAAAGTGGGTCAACGACGATGATAAAAGTGGCTGCTATGATCGGTGAGAAATTGGCTCTCTCATGTTGCGATTTCTTGCAGCATTGGCTCTATTCTGGTTTTCCCGGGGAATTGGGGGAAAATATTGCTATAATTCCAAACTGCAAAAGTTCCCAACTTTTTGTTCCTTGTTTCGCAAAAGTGTTTCCATGTAAATTGGGAATAAATTATTATAGAATAAATACTAGTTCAAATGTCCAGCACCAGAGAAGCTTATAATTTAGGAAATACTGCCATATTTGTAGGAAAGCAACACGAATCTGCGTACTAGCAAATACGAGCAAACAAATAGAAATACAGTGAAATTCACTAATAACGACATTGAGAATCCATTGTTATAACCTAATGTCGTAATATACGGATTTTTATTATATGAGTAACATCACAAATCAGTTCAAATTTCCAACGTTATAAGCGAAAGGTCGTTATATCGTCGTTAAATGTTACACATGTTGTATTGGTTCCACAAGATGATATGTCATCTTTGACCTATTGCCAGCAGAATAGTTGAAGAAAAAAAAAATTCTGTGAGTTTTTGCTGTTGTAATAAATGATTACGCCCTTGTTTATGATTATTTCAAATCCCTCCTTAACCTATTTATATGAATAAAGTTAATGAATATGTAGTTCTTTCTTGTACCCTGTTGACGATTAGAGGGTCTTGATTTTTATGTATCTATTTCATTTTTCTATCTTCCGTAAGAGACGCTTTTCCTACTTTTACAATCGTCAATAATGACAAGTCCCAAATTAGCTTGTCCCTAGGGCCTAGGCGCTTTAAACGAATAGTGCGCCTACTGCCCAGAGTGCCCAGAGCGTTTTATTCAAGTTAAATGATTTAAGTTACTAAAATACAATTAATTTTTCGAAATTTTAATAATTCGTCGTAACACAGGTATTTCATTATGATAAACTCGAAAAATTCATGTATTACGTGTATTACTTTGCGTGATTGTCGTCTTGACCTTGATTTTATTTGCGTCGTGAAAAGTCTAGTAAATCGAGTATTCATATTTTCTAGCGTATATCTCATTTGCAATCGAATGAATGATTATATTTAAGCCATATTTAATTTATGAGATTTTGTTAATATTTCCAAATTTAAGCCAAAATTCCTGAAAGTCGATTTGTTAAATTTTTAACCCGGAAAGTTACGAAAGGTTAAGTTTGATATTAGAATAACCAGCGAACTTTCGAACCAATTTAAATTTAGTTATTGTTAAAATTGAAGAATTAAAAATTTTTAAGTCATTTTACTAAAAAAAAACTGTATTTACGTTTAAATGCCGAGTGAATTTGACCTAAGTAGAATCATTGTTTTTGGAAGAATTATGAAACTTTGAATTTTCTTACTATACCATGTATAAGAATAATTTTTTCTTAGAGTCCTCGTACAACTCTTGTTCAAAATTATTTTATGAACGCTTAAGAAATTTTCGTCATCAAACACAGAGTATTAATAAAGCTGCTTACAAGTACGCGATCCTGAGTTTAATTCTAGCCACTGACCAACATTTAGCTACAACCATACATTGACAGACATGAAAAAAACGATTTTGAGTATAAATCGTTCGTTGAGCTGACCACCTACTACATTCAACAAAACGTTATAAACACGGTTCGAACGGTACCATTTGAGACGTAATAAGCTCGATTCCGACCTCTAAGCCATAGATTTACTTCACAAAGTGTAAATTGTCAGTCTCTTCGTTATTACAGTTCGCTAGCTTACAGATACAAATTTTAAATATAATATGTAGCTCAGATTTTCCTAATGGTAAGTAAAATGTTTTTACTCGGCTCGTAATGAAATTTAATATGTAAAATTCTAAATTTTTCCAAGGCAACTTCGGTTGGCAAAATCCTAAATTCGATTTATTTAATCACTAAATTTTATAAGTTCTAAAATAATTCTAAGATTAATGAAATCGAAGGATCAAAAATCGGCCCACAGAATTGTGAAAATTGAATAATTTTGCTGGTTGCTAAGAAGAAAACGAAAATGGCTCACTAAATGCTCACAATTACAATGCTTTTATTATTTATATATTGGGTTTAAAAAATTAAATGGTTTTATTGACGATTGGACCATATGCTCTATCGGACAAAAAAAAAGCTTCGTAACCAGATCTGAAAAAAAATAATCACAGTTAACTTTGATCATTTACTCAAATATTATATGAAATTGATTACTATATCAAAGCTGTCTAGGTTTTTATAAAAGATACGAAGCTTTATTTTCGGGTGATAGGTATCGCATTTTTAAATTTTCCAATCGTCAATTACGTTTTTTTTTCAAGTTGCTTGAAGTGCACCTTTCTATGGAACATCAAACTTTGGCGCAAACATCCTTATATACGTAAAAATTTGTTTTTATGTTGTTAGTGGTACTCGAATTTCCAAATACAGCGCTTTGGCGTTCAATTTGAATGGGCATTTTATTTGATTTTAAATTATCAGCTACTCCTGGATAAAGCGCCTAGGTGTTTTTTACGGTAGAAGACAGTATTTTAACTCTAATATAAACAAAAAAATGGACGTATATTCATTTACTGGTTTGGATGCTATTCTTGAAATATTTAATCTACGGTAATCGAAGTTACGTGAAAATTCTCGACATTTAATTTTTAGCTCGAAAAACCCTAGAAACTAATGTTTAGTAAGTGGCTAATAAATTAAAATAGGAACATCATAAACATTAAAAACTAAATTATAATTTAAATACTTTAATTATTAATTAAAATTTTCAATTATTTTTATTTATACCTATCACAAATTTTTTGTACTTTTAAAAATGTTGATAATAGTTCCATCTATATTAAAATAGCGCAACTTGTATTTACAATTTTATTTTAATATTTACATATAATGGCGCTACTTGTACTTCCACTTAACTGATTAAAAAGAGATAAACTCCAAAATATTGATAGATTAGTTCACTAATTGTGCTTATTCAGTAATATCAAACTAAAAAGCGATTACCTAATCTTGAACTTAACACACTAGAGATAATCTCGAAAAGTTAACTAATCGTGGTTAGCTATAGTCTGTCAGTGGTATAAGTTGCGCTTTGCTTCAATCAACGTGCGGCAATGCTAAACAAAGAGTTACTTTTTACTGTAATGGTACCAACAGTTTGTACCAACTGATCTTGCTTTGGGATTTATTTGTTGTTATGTATTTAGTGTTAGTATACTTAAACCGTAAACCTTTCATACATAAGAATTTTCGAGGCGTAACTAAACTGAAAGTTAAATTTTCCCATTAATCAATATAGATGATCTGCGAAATAGCCCAGACTACAAGTTCGACAGTCCTGATCTACTCATATTCTTTAATATTAAATTACATAAACAATTAGCATTTATGTACATTTCGTGCTTAATTCCCATGAAATTAAAACATATTATTATTATTATTGCTGCTATTACGACTATATATTATAGTTTGTAACAATATTATATTATTTGTAATTTAATTAATGTTTTATTGGATAAACAAACATATACGAGTAGTACATGTGTATTCATAACAATAAATCTAAGTGCGATTGACATTGGGATTGAATTGTATAACTACAAAGGTATTATACATGTATGCACATTGGCTTGTAACCCTGTGCATAGAGGAAATGAATTTTGTAAAAGATTTTTCATCAAAATTTCCACACAAATGACAAACATTTTTATTTATTTATTTTTCTATTTTTCGTTGAATAATCAACAAAATTTTGTTTGCATTATTCGATGCGGAAGCCAAATGAACGTCTCAACAAAAAAAAAAAGCAAACATAAAAACTTCATAATTTTGCTTTACAAACCATTTTGTATTATTTATGTGTTGTACCGAGGCTCATTGTTGTAAATATGTTTATGGTTGAAAATGCTGAAAAACCTTGACACAGAACTAAATATTATTTAAATGAATTTGTTGTTAAAAATATTAATTAAAAATTATACAAAATGATCACGTGATTCACATTGTCAAGTAATGCTTGGTTTTACTTTGTATAGGTGAAATTTTCATTATCACATTTAGCATTGAATTGGACCACGGTTTCAGTTTTGTGAATTTGGAGAAATTATATGCCTACGTGTAATTTATGTTTGAAGTTTGTTACCAAGGTTTAATAAAAGATTTGATCTATTTTATTTACTGTTGACAAGTCAACTGAATCATTACGCTGCTTGATGAAATATGAACGTATTGCACACGGTTCCAAAATAAATGCGAAAATAATTTCTGCCTAGGTGACATGAAAAATGTGTTTTTTTTTATTAATAGTTATACAAAACATATGTATGTGTAGGCTCAGCGTTTAGAGAATTAGTCACAGATGACTGATTGTACTGTGAGTGACTATTTACTAAATTTATTTTAAAACTTCAAAAACAGTGATGTTTAGTAAGGCGGATGTAGGTCTAGTAGATTTTAAATTGACGAAAATCGTCAAAATTTGACAGAAAAGAGAAATTTTACTTTCACCAACTAAACGTTTCCGAATACGTGACACTTCTATAAAATATCAAATCTCTTCAAATTCTGGAAATAGCGTAAATCTTTTGTAATTATTTCTAATAAAATTCACAAAATTGAAAAATTTCGATATTTTGGAAACCCAGTTTAGTTTTCCAATTTTAACATTTCCGAATGTTGTGAAACTCTTAAATAACAGATATCCCTAATTTTTTCAAAAATTAATTGTGTCTCTTTGTAAAATTCCTTTCATTAAGTATGTGTATTTTCCAACATATGATTTATAAAATTTATAAATTTTCGAAATTCTAAATAAAACGAATTCTGAAAATTTGAACAAATATTTCCAACAAAATGCTCACACCTTTGAAATATGTTGCCAAAAATTTCAATATTCAGTGATTTCCAACAATTTCAAATATATAGCAAAGATTACGAAGGATTAAAAAATTTCAAAGATGGTATTTGAAAGCATTTAATATTCTGAAAATTCTTTTTAATTTCATCCAACGTTTCTCTGAAATTTAAATATGGCGGCTCCTTTCAGCCCTAAACACTTCTTTTTAGGTAACGGAGACAATATACATCATCTTTCATTATTTTTGATTATATGAGCTTCGTGATTCTTCGTTTAAACCAATTAATAATCACAAAACCTGGGCACGTTAATCTTCTGAGATTATCAAACGAATTTTGAACTGAAAACTTTGAAAACAGTCACTCTTTATTATTAATTTAGATTTGGTTTAACATGTATAAATTTTGGTAGTGGACTCTACGTACTATATGAAACAACAATGGAGAGTTGTGTCGTAAACCAACTATTCATAGGAGGCAGAAAATTTCCAAAAAAAAAGAATCAATAGATTGAGAAATACCGACACAAGAAACACGTTCAAGGAAGCGCTCCAACTCAATCTAACAAATAAAAAATGCCTACAACAAAACTGCTTCCAGTTTGCTCGGCTATCAAGTCAATACCAGAAAATCATCGATTAACGATGATACAGGAAAGAAAATCGAAGAACGTTGTCAACTTAAGCTGCAACTATGTCGCCATGATATGATGGAAATCCGAAGGCAGTATGAGACCACAGCTCAACAAGTAAAGAATATGGCAAGAAGCAGCTACAATCGGAAACATGCTCACACTACATCAATGTAAAAAAGGTCAACGGTAAATAGACGAATATTCCGCCCATAAAGGATCTAGCTGGACAGATTTTAACCACCAATCGGCAACAATTTAATAGATGGAAAGAATATTTTGCGGACAACTACGTAAATAACGAAGGAAATTATAAGCTTCCGGATGATGACAACAAATATAACGAAACTATCAACACTCACCCACCAATGGAGCGAGAAGTTAGATTTGAAGGCTTTAGGCCAGCAGCTGTACAGATAACATCAACACAATCCATATCACCATAGAGCAATCAAATGAATGAAACTCACCACTATATCTACCCTTCGTGGACTTTGAGCGGGCATTCGATTCCATCAGGATAAGCGCTGGGATGCTGGAAACAAGGTTCAACACAGAGGAAAGCAAAGTCATAAATACTTCAATTCGCGATGAGTAAACTATTTTCACTACTGTTCCTGATATTACTGGACAACATACTTATAACATATTCCTCCTAACACAGAAGCATAACGATATACAGCAGAAAATTCAGAAGCTATCAGACCTAGCACATGAAGTTGGGCTCAAAATCAACATCAGCAAAATAAAAGTCATGAGACTGAACATAAATATTAGTATACCAATCGTCGTCAATAACACACCAATTGAAGAGGTTGAAAAATTCGTATAACTTGGTTGTACTGTGGCAAAAACAGGCGGCACTGAAGAAGATGTCAGCCAACGCATTAACCAAGCAAGCAACACTTTCAACATGCTCGTACGTCCTGTTAAGAAACATAAAGGTACGATTGTTCTATGCATGGGTGTGAATCATGGAAAAACACAAAGAAGATCGGAAAAAGACTCCAGGTGTTTGTGAATAAATGCCTTAGAAGGCTAATAAAATATTTCTAGCCAAACACCATTAGCAACATAGAGCTCTTATGACAAACAAAGTGAGCAGACATTGAGACCGAAATAGGAAAGCATAAATGGAGATGGATCGGACATACATTGAAGAAAACTCCAAATGACATAACTATGCTAGCGGAAGCCAAACAACTTGGTAAATCACAGGGAGAGCGGAAAACAATATCCCCCAATAGAGTCAGATGGTCCAGCCTAGTAGACGCCCTATGCTCCTAAAGTAGAAATAAAGGAAAAAAAAATATTTAAGACTGATCTAAAAGCTTTGTTAATTTTTCGGTTTCAACTGAAGTTTTTAGAATACATTTTAAAACATATGGAAATTGTAAAGCTCGCTTCATGTACTTTAAAATAAACCAGAAATATACCAGTGAACTAAAACTTTGTCGTAAAAAGTTCAGAAAGCAACTCGGATAATTATAATATACAATAAAAGCTCTAATAACGTAAACCTTGATTTTAAAGCAAAAAAGTCAACAGTAAATTCGCAAAGCTTTTTATCGACCTATAATTTTCATATATTTCGAATCGTTCAGGGAATTGTTAGTTCTACAACTTTACTTTCTTTCGATTTAAGTATATTTTAAATTTGTTCACATAGAATCTATTCACAGAAAGCTGTAAAAATAGAAATACCTTGTTTGAAAGTTTTTAAAAGTTTGAAAAATTTTAAGGTCGAGTAGAAATTTTTCCAAAATTGTATTTTTATGAGATTTGTGGCTTTTTCAAATAAGATCAAAAAGCTCAATAAATTGCAAAAATTCTGTAAATCGTTTCTTTTATAATATAAAACTTTCCAAGGAAATTATATTTAAAAATGCTTTTATGAGCTTTAGGATATTATTAACACAAGCTCTCGAAATTTTAAACAGCCTAGTGCCATTTGCAGTTTATAGTTGGTTTTACTTTAAGTTTTAGAATATCATAAAAAAAACAAAAAGCTTCTGGAAAGTTTGAAAGCTTAATATTCAAAAAAGGTTGAAGTACCAAAAATTGCGAGTACCAAAAATTCTTTCAAATTCTTATTTTCATGAGATTTGTGTTTTTTCTGGTTCAAAGAAGTTCAATAAATTGCAAAAATTTAAACTTTACATGAAAATTTAGTTTAAAAAGCAATGAGCTTTAGAATATTTTATCATTTTCGCGACTGTAGTTTCCAATTGATCGTTGTATGTATTTTTGTTAAACAAAAAGTTCCTAGAAAGTTTTAAAGCTGGTGAGAATTCTGTAAATCGCTTCTTTTTGTAACTTAAAACTGTCCAAGAAAATTAAATTTAAAATGATTTTTATTTCTTTAGATAGTTGCATTTTAAAAACTTCTGGAAAGTTTTAAAGATTGCATAACATTTCATGCCAAATTTTTAATGGTTGGATTATTGTTGCTCCGATTAGCACAAACATTTTATTTTCAAAAGCTTTGTGATTTTTTTAGTTCAACGAGTTTAAAAAGCTCAGTAAATTGCAAGACTTATTTAAATCGTATATTTTAAGCAAACTAAATTTAAAAAGCAATGAGCTTTAGGATATTTTATCATTTTTACGACAATATTAACAAAAGACCATACTTACTATAATTTCCAATTGATACTTGCTTTTTAGTTTAATAAAATTTTCCTAAATTAAATTTAAAAATACTTTAACCCTTATGTCTATGCATCTTTTTTCTTATGTTAATCAGTTAAGGGTTACCCAGTAACCTTATCATATTTATTCGAAAATCACTTAAAAATTAAATGAATTTGGCTCTCCTAGGCCCTAGAGCCAAAATTCCATTGATAAAATAGAAATTTTATCGATTAAAATCGAAAAGGTTACCCGGGTAACCCAAAATAGACATAAAGAGTAATAAGCTTAAGTATATTTTTAAGATTAATTTGAAAGCTCTCGAAATTGTTAACAGTACCCTGCTTAGTGCAATTTCCAATTGATAGTTGCCTTTAAGTTTAGGTTTTGGGATAGTATAAAACAAGACGTTTTAGGAAAGGTTCAAAGCTGGCAGGAAACAAGCTTTAAATTTGTACATATAAAAAGCTTTATAATTGAGGTATTAAAAAACATGGATCATTCCAGCTTCGAGCACTAGAAAACCTTCGCAAATTTATTTTCAGGATCTTACTAATTTTTTTGTTCGAACAAGTTCAAGAAAGCTCAATTAATTTCAACACTTCTATAAATCGCTTCTTTCTGTAATTTATAACTTGACAAGAATTTTAAATTTGAATATGCTTTATTGAGCTTTCGAATATATATAACATTCATTTATAAGTTCTCAAAACTTTTGTTTTAACAGCATCCTACTAAGTGCAAACGTCATCAATAGACGGTTATCTTTTAATTTTAGTTTTAGGATTTTATAAAACAAAAATTGTTTAGAATAGTTTAACTGAATAACTTCTTTCTGAGCTTTTTGGCATTTTAACATTTTCTCGAAATTTTTAACTACATCCTGCTAGTACAATTTCCAAATTAGTTGCCTTTTAGTTAAAAACACGAATCTGAAAAGTTTTAAAGATAGCATGAATTTGATCATATAACAGGGTTTAAAAACAGAAAGTTTAGAAAGTAGAAATACTAAAAAACCGGTTTTAAGGATTTTTAAAGGTTTGTTCATTGCAGCTCTGAGTATTAAGAATTTTTTCAAAATTTTATTTGCCAGAGCTTTGTGATTTTTTTGTTCAAAGAAGTTCAAAAAAGCTCAATAAATTGTACGAATTTTGCAAATCACTTTGTTCTGAAACTTTTAACTTTACAAAAAGTTTAAATTTAAAATTGTTTTATTGACCCTTAGGATATTTTTAACAATAATTAGAAAGCTCTCGAAGTTTTAACAGCATCCTAGAATAGTAAACAACTAAAATGGATTCCGGAAAGTTTTAAATATTGAATTAACCAAAAGCATTGTGAGTTTTTTATTCAAATGAATTCAAAAAAGCTCAAAATGTTCCAAAGAAATGTTTAACAGCATCCTGCTTAGCGTAAGAGGGATTATGTAAATCGCTTCGTTTTGTGATTTAAATTTTTTGAATAAAATTAAAGGTTCTTACTAGTACCAGACTTAGTGCAATGTCCAATTAATAGTTGTCCTTTTAGTACGAGTTTAAAACATCATAAAACAAAAAAGCTTCTGGAAAAGTTTGAAAATTACATGAAATAAGGTTTGCCAATATAAATATTGAAAAAGATTAGATCATTGCAGCGGCGAGTAGCAGAAATTTTTCCAAAATATTATTTTCCTGAGATTTATGATGTTTTGTTATTCAAACAAGTTCTTTCTGCTACGAGCTTTAGGATATTTCATCATTTTTGCGACATTTTTAATAATATCCTACTTACTACAGCTTCCTACAGATCCTTGCTTTTTAGCTAAATAGAAAGTTCCTAAACTAAATTGAAAAACTCTTTAATGAGCTTAGGAATATCTCTAACAATAATTTGAAAGCTCTCGAAATTTGTAACAGTATTGTACTTAGTGAAATTTCCAATTGATGGTTTCCTTTTAGTTTGAGTTTCGAAAGAGTATAAAACAAGACGCTTCTGGAAAGTTTCAAAGCTTTCCAAGCTTTCAAAGCCTTTCGAGCACTAGGAATGTTAGACAAATTACAATTATTCTGTAAATAGCTACTTTCTGTAACTTAAAACTGACAAGAATATTAAATTTTAAAATCCTTCAATGAGCTGTAAAATATAACATTAATTTGAAAGCTCTCAAAACTTTTGACAGCATCCAACCTAGAGCAAACTTCAACTAGAGCATGACGGTATTCTTTTAGTTTGCTTTTTAGAATATTATACAACAAAAAAGCATCAGAATAGTTTTAAAGCTTATTCTAATTCAGTGTAACGCTTATTTCTGAGCTTTAGGAAATTTTAACATTTGCTCGAAATTTTTAACTACATCCAATGCCAAAGCAATTTCCAATTTACTTGTATTTTAGCATAAAAAACATCAGGAAAGCTTCAGGATATTTTTAGAAATAATCTGAAAGCTCATGCAATTTTTAACAGCAGCCTATCTAGTACAATTTCCAGTTGATAGTTGCCTTTTATTTTGAGATTTAGAACGATATAAAACTCAGAAGCAGAAGTTCTTTCAAAATTTTATATACAAGAGCTTTGTGAGTTTTTCTTTAAATGCATAAAAAAAAGCTCAATAAATTTGAAAGAATTCTGTAAATCGTTTAACTTTACAAGAAAATTTAATTTAAAATTGCTTTAATAGGCTTCTGATATTTTTAACAATTTCTCAAAATTTGTAACAGCATCCTACCTAGCATAAAAGCTTCTGGAAAGTTTTGAAGCTTACAAGAACTAAGTAAATTCCTTCTTTCTGTTATTTTTACGAAAATTTTATTTTTCAGCTAGGTGCAATTCCCAACCGATACTTGTCTTTTTAGTTTGAGTTGAGAAAATCATAAAGCAAAAAGCTTCTGGAAAATTTTAAAAATTACATGAAATAAGCTTTGAAAATATAAATATTGACAAAGATTGGATCATCGCAGCTGCGTTGTTCAAAAAATTCAATAAATATCCAAGGTTATATAAATCACTTCTTTCTGTAATTTAAATCTTTACAAGAAAATTAAAATGCAATTAGCTTTAGGATGTTTCATCATTTTCGCTCCCTCCATTTTAGTTTCCTTCTTTGTTTTCTGTTTAAATAAAAAGTTCCTGGAGAATATTACAGCTTGCACGAATTCTGTAAATCGTTTCTTTCTGTATATTAAATATGTTTCAGGAAATTAAATTTAAAAATGCTTTTTAATAGCTCTCGAAATTGTTAACAGTACCATACTTAGTGCAATTTCCAATTATAGTTGCCTTTTATTTTGAATTTTGGAATAGTATAAAACAAAACGTTTCTGGAAAGTTTCAAAGCTTGCATGAAACAAGCTTCAAATTTAGAAATTCAAAAAAGCTCAATAAATTGTAATAATTCTATAAATCGGTTCATTCTGTAACTTACAACTTATAATATCTATCAATTACGAGCAATTCGGGATGCTCCAATTAATCTATCTGAATGAACCTCCTCCTATATTGAATTTTCAGGCTCTAGATCACTCCTATAAATTTTGTAGGCAATTACGATATCATTTAGACAATAGATCGATATCGTTTAGATAATACTTACCTTCCTGATTGCACCCGCTGTCAAAATTCGTATTCAGAAAACCAGAGACGGTAGGGAGAAAATTATCGAGAACCTCGCCTCCAGCCTATGGCCGTCCCGAAAGAGATCGAGAACATAACCCAGTATCCACTAGCATGTTCACCAAAGTAAATTCTAAACCCCAAGCTGCCCGTCTTAATCTTAAAAAAACAGCGTTCGAAAGCAATTTCAGCGTGAAACGGTGTCTATTCCAAATATTCCAAGTATCGAAGGTCGTTCGTGTATTAAAGTTACTATTAATGGTTTTTGAAAAATGAGGTTTATTGAATGCTGTTGGTAATATTAGTATGTTGAGGAAAGGGTGTGAATTTATTCAGCATTCTGAAAGTGTTTTCCGTAGTTATCTATTGCAAATGGCTCCAAAGAACAAATGTTGAGGTAAATCCTGTATAAATTTTACTTAGCTCTCAACCTTGCTCAGAAATTATATTTGAGGATGGATTTTTTCACAATTTTGGTATTGAGTTGTATTTCCAAGACATGTGCAATGCGTCCTGATACTGCTCAAAATGGTAACGTCCGAGTATAAGAGGTGCATTATCTGCCATAATTAGCTTATTCACTTGGTCTGTGAAATTGGGTTTGGGCCGTAAGAACTTCTATAACATTCAATTAACACAGGTGTCTCACTTCCTATAAAACAACGTCATTACTAGGGTTTCCAACAAATTTTGCTCCATTAACGTATACCCGGCTACCCGGGTAATTTGATTGATTACCCGCATAATTGATTTCAACTAACTATTGAGAACTGGTAAAGTACGTGTAAGTAACATCTAGAATTGAAAATAATAAAGTGATTGGCCATTTTGAGATATGTATTCGCGATTCGCGTGGATAACCTACTGCAAATTCCACAAATAATACTGCTAAATAATTATTAATTGAACAGAACCAAACTTTATATATAAATTGCAGTTTTTAATAAATAAACAAAAAAATAAGTTTCGTCCGTTTGCCTCTATCAACCTTTAATTTCCTGCCACCAGATCTACAGTCAGTTCTCAATCGTAAAAAACTAAGAAAAGTTAAGTTGGTTTCTGTCGTTAAGGCCGTCTAAGAAATTTGCAAAATGGGCTTCTTCGGTGTAGACCTCTTTCCACTTTGCAATTTGTTTATGTTTGGAATTACGAACAAAACACAAGAGGCCAAATTTGATGGGCGCACTGCCAGGGTCAGGAAAATTCGACCAATTTGGCGGTAGAGACTGTGGACAGGTGAGCGGGTGCATTATAGTTTTGGAAGATTACTTGTTCACGTGGGATGTTCCGTACGAGTTCTTTTAGGATGTTGGCCATTTTAAAAATCTCATTCATTCATTCGTTCAGTGTTTTTTTAAAGCGAAACCTATTCCTAAAACAGTTCCAAAATAGTCAAAGGTAGTCTTAACAATACAAACTACTATCCGTACAAACTCCAAAAAGTCCATCTTCTTCGGTCAAAATGAAGTTCACACGACTTGAAAGATGCAAAGTGTTACAAAGCGGTTTGGGGGTAAATAATTCAGAAAAATTATGTTTACCGATGAGAAGCTGCTGTCAATTGATTAGCGCTACAAGCGTCAAAATTACCGTTTTTGGTCAAAAATACCTCCAGGAGAAGCTGGAATTGCTACTAGAAGTCAAAAACCTAAAGAAAGCTAGAAAAGCTACCGCTCCGGATTTAAATTCTCTCGACTAGTTTATTTGGGCATACTTGGAGACCAAAGCCTGCACCATATTCGTGATAAATCTTCGAAACTCACATAGGAAAGGTGAACGGCATTTCGTACAAGTGTTTAGAGGGAATAATTTCCAGTAGGTAATCTGCTTTGTACGTACCTACATATATGCAAAGTAACGCCGTGAAAAAAATGACTGCCAAGCTAGCGCCAAAATTTGTATCATCCAATAATAGTCTGGTTAGCCAATTGCAAGATCCTACGATTTGCGATTCTAAATAAAAATCGGGAATTGAAAAGGGTCGAGGAGTTAGTCAATGCTGTCTCATTTTCAAATCGTTCTATGCATGGAGCGTCAGATGGACATAATAGTTCGATCCGTATTCGTTTACTTCAGCTGAAACTTCATGTCTTCAGTGGAGCCGAGTCGGAATGGTTGAAGCCACATTGAACATTGAAGCGACTGTACAATTCCTTTGGATACAGCTTAATTGATCATCTTCTTGGCACTGCAGAGAATTACGAAACTGCCTGGAAGATCATCTGTGATAGATTTAACAATGAAGTTGCGATCCACAGAATACACATGAGAGGGATGTATATGCTATTAAGAAATCACTACAATTGAACATTAAAGTGGAAGATTAGAATCTTATGCTGTTTCACCATTTAATCTAAAAATTAGATAATTCAAGTTAACATATAGCGACAGACTCTTTGACAATCTACCGGACTAACCGTCTAATTTTAACAAGCCAACCGTCTTGGTCTCCATTTTAGAAAGTTGTAGATATTTTAGATATTTTTTGGTGTCCCACTTAATCAGTAATTGTTCATTATTCAACGAGTATTAATTCACAAGCTTGTGTGGCTAATAAACATTCGTCAAACTTCACCCGAACAGGGATAACTGATGATAGAGGAAATCAAAATGTATCTCAGACCCAAGCAGCTGAAGGTAGTGCACAACTTAGTGCTATACTACTTTACTCTGGAGTTAAGATTTTATCTTAATCCAAAAATTTCAAATAATTTACCGTCGTTACATTTAAACATAACCTTAAGCCGACCCTCATTTTAACATATCCGATCGAATTCGTTTGTTGATCGATTCTGAAGTTTATGACCAAATATGGAACTTGCTCCATTTTATAACAAGGAATTGGGATACATCGTTTGCGGTAAAGCAGAGAATGTAACTACTCGACACTACGAACCACAGTCATATGTTCCCCCGCGGAAACCATGTGAAGAATACTACAGCAAAAGGGTTAAAAGATTCTCCTGTGGTCCTGGATATTCGATCCCAAAATAACGGACCTAGAATTATCGAATCAATTTCTCGTACTACAAAAACGTCTTCGTGGTAGACCTAATATTCCACCTATTACCTATTATACCACATTGATGTGATCAAAGTTAATACAATTCAACTACGTGTCATGTTCAATGCATCGCCAAAAACGTCGTTGCAAATTTCATTAGATGAGTGCCTAATGTTTGGACACACCATACAACAGACTATTTTCTCAATATTGATACCTTTTGCGGTGATATCGCCAAAACTCATCACTTGCTTCAAACGGCCATTCGCACTGCCAAGTTTCGCTCATATTAGGTCTGGGTAAACTCTCGCTATCATTCCAATGCTCAAAGAGAAGCATTTAGTCGGAAATCTATCAACTTTTCAATCCATTAAGTATATGCACCCACGACATTGGTTGGGGCGATCTCATTCCCGAGTTGGCCGCACAGAATTAGGCTAAATTCAAGACAGATTTCAAAGATTTAAAACAAGTAACCTTGGTATTGAGCGTTAAACGGGTACACGGCTTCGGCGATGCGTTGACTCACGCTATTTTGCATTAAATCAGAACGACTTTAAGTATGCAACATTTATAGCCAACCAAAATTCAAGATCTGACATCGTCAAATGATTGGTATTACATTAATTCATTGTCGAAGTCTGCCGACTATGTGTCCAAAGGCATTAACCCGGATTTAGTAAACCTAGAAACTCGTCCAGTGTCAACTTCGAAATTTATTATAAACAAACATTTTTGAACGATTTAGTTTGCTCACTAAGTTGCTTCATTTTGTACCTTATATTCTTCGATTTTATAATGGGGCTCAAAATTGGATTGCTCAAGCTCAAATCGTATTGATAAAACTCGTCCAATACCAAGATTCATACTCATGGAAGGAAATCAAGTGTTTTAGTAAACATGATAAAACCGTTTCGGCGAACGTCTTCAAAATACATCGATATCATGTAACACAAAACATCAGATTTTCACCTCAAGTGTTGCTGTATAACGTTGATTTAGTTTATTTAATCATCAGAGGTCAAAACTTATGCAGAACAAACGTACATCATTGTATAAGCTGTTTCCAAGCACGCCCAGTAATCAAGAAGGTGAGACCATTCGTGATTTGTAGGAATCGATTTTTGTGGACCCTTCTTCGCAAAACTATTGGTTAGATCCAAGGTCAACATTAAAGCATATCTTGGTCTATGTTTCACTATACAAAAGCGCTTCATTTTGTAGGTAGTCATGAATCTTTCGACTGACGCATTTATTGCTTGTCTTCATCACTCTGGAGTATTGTAGGAGTCAGCAATAAAAGGTGCAAAATATCATATGAAACGAGTAATAGGAAAGTCATTGTCATTGTCACTTAAGGAATTCACCCTTAATGTCGTTAGTGGAAACTTCACTCATCTTTTTAAAAACGCCCATATTGGCTAGATTTCGAATACTTTAACAAAACCTACAATCAATTTAGAAACGCAACAATCACTGCTTCTATCAAATGGAGCTTAGGCAGTGTAATAGCGACTCATCCGGGTAAGGATGGTGTACATATTTCGAGTAGCCTTTTGGAGAACTCAATCTATGTATATCGAGTTTTCGGTCTTTCAAACCAACCAATATTTGTGACTACTGTCACTACAAATGATATTTATTTATAATCCTCCTGCTTAAAGAAATAATGATGGTTCTTTTCTTCTGTAAACCAAAAATGTTCGTTTAAATAATTTAAATTTTCAAGGGGTGAGTGTGATGGACAAAGATAAGTATCGCTTTCAACTAATTTAAAATCTACACAACACCCAGAAAAATGCCAAGGAGCCTATTCTAAATAAGACAACATTTATTCTCAAACAATGAAATCATTTACAAATTTAATTCAACATTTGACTTTCACACTAGAATTGAATTGGCAAAAAAATTTTTATCAGTATTTTAAACATTTTCAATTGACCTTGGTGTAGCAGATTTTGCGCCTCAGGTTATAAAAAATTATTTAGCCCAGGCAACTTGCATATTAACAACAATCATTAATACAATTTTCCTATCACAGCTAAAATGAAAAATTCCACTCCAATTCTTGAAATTCAAAAAAAAAAAATAAAAAATTTTCACAACGTTGCTAAAATAAAATATAAAATTTCCAGATAACTATTTACTAACTATTTATAGACATATCCAAATGACCTTGATGCACTAGATTATGCGCCTCAGCCATATTTTGTACGATTTAGCTGCTTCCCCAGGCAAATTGCATATTAACTACAAAGCAAATCAAGGTTATAATACGAAATGATGGAAACGTTACATGAACTTTCGAAACCAAATATTTTCAGAACAAACCAAGTTGTATTAGTATTTAGCTACACAGATCTTATTTATCCAAGCCGAATACAACAAAAAAAAACAATGAAATATGACTTTTATTTAACCTTATTTGGATACACAAACCCCCTATAAAAAAATGCTAAGGTATAAAAAACATCTGCGCTTCCCGTTCGAACCAATAAACTAATGAAAACCGATTTTATTAACCTTTAAACTGGTGTGGGGGGCAAAGCACTATATAAAGGTAGCACCGAGTGACCTATTCGTAAACAGAAATTTTCCAGTAAAATAGTTTTACCATTGTGCTCTAAAACTAAACAAATCGAAAAAATGTGGAACACAAAAGCATAAAATGTATATTTTCCATCTCATTTTCACACAATTTTCTATATTTTTTTTTTTTGCATTCTAAATATACATAAAAAAAAAACATTAAAATAATAACAAGAAAAAACTAGAACACTCAACTCTCAACTCTCTGTGAATAACATGGTATACAAAAACAAAACAAAAAACAAAAAAAAAAATGGAAAAATCGATGAAAATGAGAAACCAACACGAAAATGTAATATTATAGAACACAGTGTACATCTAAATAAAATATCAAAAAAAGCTCCCAATTTGAACCGTTCGCCTTCGTATACACAAATATTTTATTTGATTATAAGGCGTTGTTTCTAGTTTATTTGACGAAACTTATTTTATACCTAGAGTCTAGAACGCAAAAGCTAAAAAAAAGCTCACCTTAATTTTGCCGAACAAAAAAAAAACTCCAAATCAATTTTTAAAGTTCCATAACTCTAAAAAAATAACAAATCACAAATCCACTAAATTTTATTTGTATATTCCGAAATTCCAGAACTACACCAGATGAAGAACAACACCCACACACATAATATAAAATTTCACAAAATTTTCCTTTTCAATATTTTTGCACTTTGAAAAGTTCATACAATTTTCTTGCTTTTTTCTTTTTTTCTTTTTTTATGTATTTCGCAAAACTTTACACTTTATGTTGGTATATTGACAAACACAAACACACAGATGACTTTCAAATGGGTCAATAAATTTTTTCGTTTTATAACTAATTTAATTAATTAATATTAATTATATATTATATAAAAGTAGAAAATTAAACAAAAATTAAATTAGTAATTAAAATATATTTTCATGTGTACACTTTGTCGAATTGTAATAAAAAATAAATTAAAATTAAAAAAAAAAAAACAAAAAAAATTATTTTTGATTAATTAAATAAATTTTTATTAAATATATTTATAATAAATTAATTTATTTATATATTTTGTTATTATTATTAATAATAATAAATTTTTTTTCTAATATTTTTTTTTTTAAAAAAAGCGTGCGTTACGTTCGGTTAACGATACAGTATTAAAAGTTGAAAATACATAAAGTCGATAGACGTTTTCACGAAAAAAAAAATAAAAAATAAAAACGAAAAAGACACAAAATAAATAAATAAATAAAATAATTTTATTTTAGTATCACACAAATTGTGTAGTAGTAGTATTAGTATACAGTCAAAAAGAGATAAAAGTAGTATTTCAAATTTTTATGACGTCACAGTGAAAATTGTTTTGTATATACATATATCGCTCCAATACATATATAGGATGACGTATAAAATTTAGGTCGATGTGAGAATTTTTTTTCGCTCCCGTTATGTGGGAATTTTTTTTTTTTTTTGTAGAATTTGAAAAATCTCAATAAATTTTATTTTGTTCCAGTTGGATAATGTTGAGGAAAAATACGTGTGTGTATGTATATGTGTACAGTTTTTTTTTTGTATATATGTATACAGTCGTACATGTATGATACGTGATGCTTTTTTATTTTTTTTATTTGTACTTATTTTGATTTGGCACTCTTGGCACATGATTGAGTGAGTGCCGTACCAGCAGAATTTGATGTCTATTTTTCTATTTTATTCGTTTAATAAAGATTTTAGTAGCCCCCGAGAAGTTGGTTTGTATATACATATGTACATAGAGATGATATGAGATATTATAGTTTGAGGTTATTGGGGTAGGAGTTATGTTGTATAACGATAAAGATTGTGGACTGTGGTGTACTCGTATATACTAAAAATTTCGCTCTCGACTGCACAAATAGGTGACCTCATTTGTGAGTTCGTTTTATTTATATTATAGCTATATAGTTTGGGCGAGGATTTTTTGTGTGCACTTGCTGATTTGTGTCCTAATTAAAAAAATTAAAATCCAAAACATCAAATGGGTTTTACATATTTATAACGTTAAATATTTCAACGCTATATGAATAAGCTTTATCTCTTAAGTCTACCAATGTGAACGATTCTTCAGTTGCAACTCAGCTATTTTTTGCTGATACTAGCACTCATTTTTGGAAATAACGTTTTTCAAAAAACATTCAGATAGTATCATAAATTGCCATCTACAAAACTACTAAAACAAATACAGTCATCTGTAAGTTTCGAAAAGAGCTATTATGGAATTCGTGGGTGAACCGCACTCTATAGTAAAAGTGTCATTTTAAATTTGCATCAAATTCTCTGAGGATTGAAAACTGTTTTGTAGGGTTTAGGTTTTTTGTCATGAAGAATAGTAAAGTGTAAGATTTGCATCATAAATAAACAAATTAAGTTAATTTTAAATTAAACTAAATTGTTAAACAAATAAAACTGATTCTATATAAAAAGCGCGCGACCAACCGGGCACAGCTTGAAAAGATGGTGAGCCTCATGACTGAGCACCCGGATAGAGCGAAAAATCTAACCAAAACTGATATAGATACAGTTATACACCACCTATTAAAGAAACTGCAGAGTGGAAGAAGGTTAGGTTATGTGCTTAAGTTAACTAGAAATATTTAAATTTTTTAATTTGCGATTTTAGGTTTGGAGTGATCATAAATCTTCTTTGCGCAAAAAATTGGCGCATAACAAACGAGAATTTAAAACTACTGGTGGCGGTGTTAACACCCAAGTGGTTTTCACACGTTTAGAGGAGGAAGTGGTCCGTTTAGTTTGTCTTCGGGATTGTGTTGGTGGGGTCGCAAATACAAAAAAATTCGGCGTTCCGCTAACATTGAAAATCTGGTAGATGAAAACAGTTTAGACAGTTTGACTGCAGAAATAGATAAATCGGTGTCATTATTAAATGACGGCAAAGAAGTCGAAACGGCCGACATTGAAATTGAAAGTCTTACCGCTCCAAGAACCAAAAGACCAACAACATTGCGTATTTATGGAAAATAATGATGATCGGTCGTAGGAAGCCAAAAATATACAGGGCTATCGATACACTGTGTGAACGTCAAAAACAAACAATATTTTGCAGACCCAACTAATTGAATATAAACGGCATAATGAGAGGATGAAGCACTTGGCTCTAGATAAAAATAAAACAAAAATGCGAATACTCGGAATAGAATTAAGAAAATCCGAATTAGATTAATCTCAAATCTAGAAAGTAGTGATAGACGATATATTGGTGATAAACCAACCAATTTAAGGCTGAATAACTTTAATTTTTTTATTAGAAGTAAGTTCCAAATGAAATATAAAATGAAATAATTTAATTTTAAGCAAAATGTGATAACTGCCAAGAAGGCTTACATTTTTGTGATAATACAATAATCAAATTAATTAAACAAATTTTTATTTTTATTTTAGAAATTCAATAAAACTTGATTTCGAAATTCGTTCGCCTCTATAGAAAATCATCGCACTTCTTGCGACTGTACATCACCGTGATCAGGTACTTCAACCTCCTCTTGGAATTAATCTTGAATCAATAGGTCCTCAAAATCCGGTACATTGAAGTGGATTCGAATGATTTTTCCGGTGTATAGGGTAAATGCCGGACTACACCAAGAAGGCACCTGCACCAGTTCTTCCAAACACCTATCGTTCGCTCGATTACATTACGGGCTGGACTGTGCGGCTTTTGTTAAATCTGCTTTCAGGTGTATTAACTCCGGCACTTCTAAACGATGTAATAAGCCAAGGTGCCAGTGGGTACCCAGCGTCAGCTTTTTAAAATAAATTAAATATTTAGCAAGAAAATTAATTTGTGGTAAGTAATCTTTGATTTCTATAACCCATTGGTGTACAAACTTTTAAAATATTCTGGACAATCGCTGTTACCCCAAATGAACGAGTCATGCATGACTCGCCTCTGCATGTAGCATCCACCCACCGAATCTTTGATTATTAGGGGGTTAGGTTTTTTATTTTTACAGATCTTAAAAATAAATTATTTTTTACAGTAAGAAGTAATAAATAATGCAAGCTAATACTTACTATCTACACACATAACGATACCTGGGATTTTGCTTTTGGTAAGAAAATATAGCCTTGCTTCGTTTTTCTCTTCCTCGCTCATCTTGTTGGTTGTGCCATCCCAACGAAACAATCTTGGCCAACACCGTTCTGGTAAAGCAGCCGCCAATTTGAATTCCGGTGTAAGAGAAGACGATTTTACCAGTGTTGTTAATCTGGATTTTAGTTCTTTGAGAACGTATTTGAATGCTGCTTTATTCAGCCTGTAGTTTTTAATAAATCTAAAAAAAAACAGTGTTGTACTAAAAGACGTTAAAAAAATATTTAACTCACTGGATGTTTGATAACTGGAATATGTCATTGCACATATTTCTTATCGCTTTTCGGGTTTACCTTTTATTATGCGGCGGCACTTCATCGTAAAAATTTAGATAGAGGCTTACTGTTTCCATAATTAAAACACTTCTTTTACATTTTGGACTATAAATATTTTATTTTGTGTTATACAATGAAAATTTAATAGAATAAAAACACAATGTGGGATTGTAGCTTCTTTGCGGATCGATAACACAGTTTTCCGGCGGATTCTATAATGCAATTAATTTTAAATGCGAAATGAATGCGGATCGAATGAACTCCGCCACAGTAAATCCGGCGAGGTGTATAATCGACATGAATATCTTGAGGAGAAATAATTCATTAATGTTACGTTAAAAGAATAATTAAACATCATAAAATGATTCAAAAACAAAGGGTTAATGTAGTTATTATTTTACTGGAAACGATTTTTTGTCACATTGAAGATTGTGATTGAAGATTTCTGCGGCAAGCTGAATATGTTGAAAGTTCATGTCTATATAATTTATATCTAAACGTGGTCCGAAAGGACTGAATATTAGTGGCTTTATTTGAACTCATCTATTAAATGGATTCTCATTTTGAAAGTATTCCTTCTAAATCGTTATCATTTCTGTTGTATTTCAGTTCCTCGCATAACTGACGTTCATCGTCATTTATAAAGTTTAATTAAGTTATTGTAAATAAATACATGTTTTACTATTTTTCATTATTTATTTCACCATCAATATTATCGTTTAATAGTTCATCTTCCACATTTTTGAATCTTTTTGGTTTCGGTAAGAGCACCCTTAGTTTTGATAGTCGATTATTGTATCTATCATACAGCTGGCCTTTAGCAGCAAATATACTGCCTGTATTTAGAAATATGTTATTGAAATGCTTAATAGGATAGTATTACGTAAAATGTAAATATTATTAGTAGAAAAATCAGCGTAACTCTCAACAATTTTTAAAAAATGATTCATAATCTGCAGATAAGCTTAAAATAAAGCCTTTCGAGTACAGTGTTCCTTTATATTCTATTTCAGAAAAGCTTTTTAAATTATCTTCGGACGTATTTAGAGAATTAAAAACGAAAGGATTTTTAACTAAAATTTCCTGTTTCTCTTTGATATTGATATGTAATTTCGAAGGACTCAACAGAAATTTACAAAATTTGTATTCCATTTTTTTCGCCACAGTTAGAAATGGGACGCCTATTTTAACCCCAAACACTATCTTAAAAAGGGACCGGGTCAAAATTATTGTTAAATGTAACTGCTAATTAGGAAAATTGGTTTTTGATGAAATACCTCCAAAAGGAAGTTAAAACATTAAACTATCACAATAAGTTAGTTAGATGTTTTGTGAGTTCAATCCAACAACATAGTTTCGCAAAAAATGACAGTTTTGGGAGTACAAATCATTAGCTCGTTGGTAATGATTTTATCTCATATGTAGTGTTAATAAAACTACAATTTTTTAAGGGAACTCCCAATTGTTCTTTGAATTTATCTCATTCAAGTAACTAGATTTAACAACGTAAAAAACTAGTTTAAGTACATTTAGGAATTGCTAAGTATGTTCTCACAGAGTAATACGTAACACCTCAAAAAGCGTTTAATCAATTCCTTAATATTCTTGATGTAAACTGCAAAAGAGGAAAGCATTTGGCTGTAAATAGGTAGAAATACTTATTTACGTTTAAGTAGTTAACCCTAAACATTTTTTAGGAATAATAATAACATGTTCTTTCATTTTTTAATTCTTTATTAATTTAAAAAAATTGTCTTAAAATTATTTTATAAATATTGTTAAATTAAATTACATAGCTATATTTCGTTATTCAAATTGATTTTTTCAAAACATATTTATATTCGGCTAGCATTGGTTTTAGCTGTCTCAGTCAAAGTGGCGCCATTTATTTCTTGGTGTGGAAATATTAATAACTAAAAATCGCTGTTTATTTAATTAAAAAAACATTAAATCTTCCTTTTCCAAAATTTGCCATCGTCGCCTGTCAAGTGAGACAGCTAAAACTAATCCTTGCCTACAAAGGGAGAAATTATCGAGACATTTTGCAAGTTTCAGTTCAGAAACTTGGAAATTTCTCGATAATTTCTCCCTTCGTAAAAAATAATTATTTGGTCAAGTACCGATAAAACCTAACATTTCAAAAAAGATTTATATTCTGTTTGAATAGTATGAATTTTTACAAAGTATTTTTTTTTTTTATTTATTTTAAAATAGTTTCTAGAAATATGAGCTTCTGTGCTCTAATTTTCAATCATTAAGAATATTCCATTATCTATTAATTCCGAATTCCGGTACACCGAAAATAGTGAAATGACCCGATACAAATTTTACAAATTAGAAAGTGTTACTAGTTCGAAAAATTGAAATCAACTTTCAATCCATTTATTAACTTATATAATTTATATAGTTTATTTAATTTATTTAATTGATCTATTAAAGAATACTGTCTGTAAAATTTCCAAAAATGTTTGTTTGTTTTCCGTGCATCTTCGGCGCGAAATATAAAAAAATAAAAAATTGTATTTGTTTATAATTAAAAATCAAAATAAAAGTATTCAGTATATAGTTCAATAATAAGATTTGACCACAACTAAAATTACAATATTTAATCGATACCGGTCGATTTTTACAATTTTTTGTAAATTCACATAACCTTTCAGAAAGGCGCTCTTTATCATTAATGTATCTGTTATTTTTACTATCTTTATTAACCTTTTAGAATACTATTTCCAAGGACATGGAGTGAAAATTGCATATATTTTCGTAAGTAGAGACATTCTTGTGGACATTTAAAATATGGATATAGCTGTATCGATATTTGAATAAAAATAATGAAATTATGAACAAAATATTATGTTATTTTAAACCAAACTATTTAAAAACCTAGGCTTACTACCATAATTGAATTCTATATAAATAATAAAAAACTTATTGATATCACAATAACAAACAATATGTACATACTGTAGTTTCAATATCTTGCGTATGTTCCTCTGTAGTTTCGTCTTGCAGACACGGAAATATACGGATGGCGGAATTAGCTCAGACTTTAATTTTATTTTTAGTCGTCAGGAAATAATGCTTTTTGTAATTTTATAGTAACTGCTACCATTAATATCAATTTATTGATTTTGAAAGTATTTTTCCAAACCCTGTAATAAAAGTTTAAAAAAATGAATGAATACAGAATATTGAAAAGAAAAATGTAACAAGAATTTATTTCGATAAAATACCCTAAAATATCGAATTAATTTTTTTTTTATTAAAGAAACATACCAGAAAAAAATGTTAATTTTAAGAATGTAAACGAATTTAGAAACCTTGAATAAGTGATTGTTGAAATGTCTCTACGGTAAATTTCGCGCCAGGTCTTGCGGCTTTAGCGAAAAACATGACAAACAATTAATAAACATGTCGATCGAAGTTTTTGCTCCCACAAGAAGGAACCAGAATTTTACTCGACAAGGATTTGTCGTACAAAAATTTTATGAATCCCATATTCAAGGTTTTTAAAATCTCTACAAAATGGCTTATTTTGATTTTCAAATAAAAAATTAGTAATATTCGTTGACAGTTTTAAAACTAACATGTTTTCTCGTTTAGAAAATTTTTATTTGAAAAAGTCTTAAAAAACAAAAAAAAACAAAAAGGAGCTCCAGTATCAGAAAGTATGCCGAATTTCCTTAAATTAGAAATAAAAAAGAAAAAGAAATTATTTCGATATTCGACAAAGATGCCAACGTTTCAAAATACGGTATTTTTTCGAGAAAAAAAAACGGTGCGGTTTATAAGTATAGTATAAACAATAAATAAATATGAACTAGTATATATTCTTGGGTTGTTTCGTTAGTCGGAAATGCTTTAACAGGTTTTTCCTCGCTCGAAGCTTGCTTGAGATAAAGAATTTTTGCTGTAAAAATTGGTATTTCACATTTCAAACACAAACTGGAAAACAACTATTCCAAATTTAATATAATATACTAATCGAAAACAATCTTTTTTGTGGTCTTAAACAATGTTTAAACTGAGAAATTGATTTTTCTTCATGAAAGCAGTGGATTTTCCATATTTCTTAACTTAAGCATTCTTTTGTGACCACAAAAAAGCTTTCTCAATAAAACCGAAAAGATTTCCGATTAGTGAGTGTTTATTTACATTGTTTTGTTTATTTAAATGGCAACTTTCCTGTTATAATTTAAATTTGAAATATGAACCAAAGTCTTAAGCAACACCTGGATTATTTGAACCCAGTTTCAAGCAAGTCGTAGATGGGGCATTTATAACTAGAGCATTTATAATTAGAGCACCCTTTATAAATAAACATTATAGTGAACATAAAATAACATATTACCTTTTATAATAAATTTCTTTTTATACTTTTTCGTTCCGTTGCCTAATTTGATGAACATTCACTCTAGACATTGTTGATAATGATGGTAGTGATTATTGAGGAGATAATGAGGATTTAACCAGATACAACAAAGCCGTAGTTTAGTCCATTAATTAGACATCGTTGTTTATAATATTGTATTGAGGAGATATCCAGACTTCGTATATCCTTTTGAAAGTCTTGTTAAATAAATAAAATGTTAAAATTTATTAATAATAAGTTTATTAAACATAAAATATTTGTTTATATTCAGGGTGCCCAAAACGCACTTCTTCCACTTCACATTCTGGTGAAGGTTGCATCACATAACTTTTAATAAAAATCTCAATTACGCTATATGCCTATTTGTGATCATAAATGCGGCAATTGGGGTTTTACTGTAGAAATTAAGCATATTTGTAACATTTGTAGAAATTGAGCATTTTGAATTTTACTTACAACTTAGCAATAACTATACCAAAATTGACCAAACCATAATTTAAAACCTCGATTATTTCAATTTATGCTTGTGTGGTGTGTAACGAATTTTTCTTTGAGCTATGTTCCGTGTCAGCATCTTATGGTGTAGATTTTGATTCTGGTGAATTCTGATGTTTACATTTCATTCATTTATAAAAAATTATTTGGCGACTTCTACCCTGTTAACTGTTTTTAAAATTAAGCATTATTTGTACACACTCTATAGTTTTGAGTTAATCATAGTTATAAAGTGATTACAAATAATATTTAATCTTAAAAAGACGAGAAAAATCTTTGGATTTACAAATCATCTCAATTTCCCTTCAAAATCATGTTACGTAACCATGTAACCATGTATCTCAAATTGAACCAAAAATTGTGTAAATAACCTTAAATTAAAAAAAAAAAAAAAAGAAAAAAATTTCTACAATTTTCGTATGGAAACATAAAATTGAATGGTGAATATTTAACCCTATTTGCGGGCTAAAGTGTACTTATTGGGTACGTCGCCAAAACAAGGTAAGATGTATATTTTTTGAAAACTTTTCGGTGCAAGTCAAATTTTCTCGGGAAATACCGCCTTATTTTCCGGAAAAATTTTCATTTTTACAATTTATTAATATATTTTGATGTAGGATTGTGTATTAACAGATTTCCGAAGGTGCAAGCTATTTTTTCGGGAAAATTTTAGCATTTTTCCGTTAAAACCTTGCAATTTTTTCAATTTTTTTAAAATTTTAAATAAAAATTTTTACAGCAAGTTTAAATTCTAGGTAAGCGTGGGGTTTGAGGCCGCCGGCTCCCATTCTTTAAGGTATATAATGAATAAAAATTATATTTGAAAAATTATGTTTAAAAAACCTGCAGTTAGCAAGCATTTGTGGTACTATTAGAAGAAGCATTTCATAGCATTTGTATTTCTATCAGACGAAGCGATAAAAACGATATCTCTCTTTGGTCCGTGCCTACAAGGTCGATAAAGCAATATTGAAATAAGAAACAAAAATTATTTTTAAAAAGATGATTTTTATAATAAAAACATGTGCGATATGGTCAAAAAATATACATCTTATTTGATTTTAGCGACATAAGCAACAAGTATCACTCTTATTTGAATTATTTTGATCAAGTAGTATTTTAATAATATAGAAAATTTAAAAATACCAAATTCACAGTATGTATAACCTCAAATAATTTCACAGAAACGCACCTCAATTATTTAGACAAAACCGCATGTCTTCTATCAGTATCTGTTTGCACTACCTCGAGAGTGTCTAACAAAACATTTAACAGTCACTTTTATTTTTTTTACACGTGGTCACTTATCTAGATACTTACCTAATTAAATTACACTTGAAATAAAGGCTTTTCCCGCACACAAAATTATAATTTATATAGATTTCCACCATCACCATTTTTTCCACATTTTTTTCACACAGTTTGTTTCATTATGAACCTTATGCAAGGAAAGATAAAACCACAATGATTTGTGTGATCGACCGTCAATCATCGGCTACTATTTGGACACTTTATTTACAAAATAATATTAAAATTACTTCCGATCCCAAATATTGTTTCTTTTTCGGGGTAACAATATTCCTTAACTTTAAAGGATTATTATTATTAACTTCATTTGGGAAATTTCACTTTATTATTTCCATATAAAAGATATTATTAGCGCCAAAAAATAAATGTGAAATAGATCAAAAATATTTCTATATGTCATGTTGTAAATCAATTAAACTGCATTTCTTATATTTTTTACCAAGTTGATTATTTGTAAAAATATGAATGTAAACAGAAATTGTTTGGTTCGCAGCCATACGTATTATTACTGCGGGCAAAAAATTAAATTCTCTGAACTATTGGCGAACCAAATTTGTTTGTAAGCATTTGTAACTGCTGGAAATTATTCTCATACGTTTGGCTGAAAGGGGTTTGTCGAACTATACATGTTTCAATACGGATCGTTGGCTATAATTTCTTAATAAAATTGTTCATTTGATCAACTTTTTTTGATCAAAATCCAAGTTTGTATACCATCTCAAAGTTCACGAATTTTGTTTTTTTTTAATCTTGGACGTCATCTCGCGGGCAGCTGTCTGGGCTTCGTTGCATTAGTATAACTTCGGAACGATTCATTTTTCGAAGGGTTCGGGTTTCATTGTTTAGGATGATTAAAAAGCGAGTGCATATTATCTAGTAGGTCAGTTGAACTAATCAATTGTAATTAATAACTACAGCACCCGCAACTTAAGTGGAAAACAATCGCCACAAGTATTTTGTCACAGCTGATTAATTTAATTGTTTCTTAAATATACCAATAAGAATAGTCATTTATAAAAGGTACATTTTAAATTGAGAGTCAATAAATGAAACAAAAACAAGAATTTGGAGAATTGTCCAATCTAATTATTAAAAGTAAAAGATTTAATTCAAGCTTAGGATCGTATACTTAATAACTTAGTAATTCGTAATTTGACAAACTATTACTACCCGTGCAGATTATTTATGTAATGCAGCTAATTAAAGATTTTCGTAAGGTGTTACAGTAACTTTCAGCCAGACAAGGTGCGGCTTAATCGAGCGGTGCGGTTTATAAGGGAAAACATGGTAAATAAAATTATATTTTGAATTATATTATGTGTTTGTAATTTTTGTTTGTTTGCACACTTTAGTGTGTTCAGTTTAATCATTTTTTGAGTACGCAAATAAAATATTGTTTTTTTAGTTTCAAATTAGAAAAAAATAGGTAAAATATGCACATAATTTAGCTCAAATAGTCTGTGAGGTAAATTATAATGCGAATTACCCTTACATTCTTTTCTAAAACTACAATCAAAGCACATTTAATTGATATATAGTGCATACTTATAAAGAAATGTGGACATTTAGTAAATACTTTGTAATACATTCTGGAATTAACTTATCAAATAATTAAACGAAGTTAAAATTACCATTAAATTGAAAATAATAAGTACTACAGCAAAATTTTAAAAAATTGTAACAATCTTACGGAATTACATTATTTCTAATAACAAACCGGTGATAAACTTTAACTCCTGAGTGATTTATCAACTTTTTGGGGTAACTTCAATGAAATTTTTGGAAATATATTTTAACTACTAAGAAAAATAATAAAATTAATTTTGAGACAGAGTTAACTTAATTGTAACTCCCGTTGATTTTAACTCACGGTTTGGGAAGAACGTCCCATTTCTTACTGTGACGTTAAGAAGGTAAGCATTCAAGAATGCTTCTTACAAAGGCCCCATAAATAATAAGGTGGGACCAATAGCCCGTAAAATTTCTCATATTTCTAGATGCGAAACCAAGCATTTTATAAGCTTTTCCCACTACATTTTGAATATGTAGTTTAAAGTCCATCCTATAATCAATAGTTATAGCCAAATCAATAACGTTAGATGTAATATTAACATAGGTATTGTTGATACCATACTTGAAATCTCGATTAAAATTTCTTGGTTTTATTTTTAATAACACTGCATTTGTCAATATTGAGGTTCATATCATTTTGGCTGTACAAATGAGTAACTTCTGAGGTAGGTCAGATTTCATTAGAACGTATACCGTTTATTACATCGTATTGAACTCGAAGAGTTAAATATGATTTAACCACGAGAGAACTTTTCCAAAAGGAATAAGTAATTGACTTTATCAAAAGCTTTAGAAATGTCGGTGTAAATGACGTCAACTCCAAAGCCAGAATTTAACGACTTAGCCACATATTCTGTAAAGCATAGTAAATTTGTTAAACATATGTATAGTTAAGTATTGAAATTGGTCTATAATTTGAAATGTCAGTATTATCACCATTTCTAAATATTGGAACTATTCTGGCAGCTTTCCAACGTTTAGGGAATTTAGCTTCGGAAAGTGATTTATTAAATAATGTCGTCAGTGGTACACAGATGGTTCGAGCAACATTGCTTAGGAAATAAGAAGATACATGACCAGCTTTAGGACCTTTATTTGGCTCAATTTTGATTAGCTCCTATAACGTTTCAGTTTCAGCAATATATAAATTAGGTAAAATGTTACATTGATTGTATAATGTTCAATTATTTGATTAATCGATTGGTAAAAAAAAAAATGTACGGAATGGTCAGAACTCCATATGAGCTATATGAGCCATACTGTTAGTCCAATTTATTGTCATTCCGAAGGTTAGGACACCGCTGATAGGCTTCTTTAATTACAACCTCTCTTTTGTATTTAGTACTAATATCCAATGGTGGATGATGTCTATCAATCACATTAAGCATATCAATCAATGCTACAACATTTATATTGCTAGGCTCAATATACTGTGAGATGCATCACTTCATACAAACCTTCATTAGCTTTGTCAAAGAAGATGTCTGGCAAAAGAACATTACTATAACTATCATTTATTTTTTATTTTTATTGCGACTGAGTCTTGTACCCATTTAGTAATATACATTGCATAATAAAGTTTTTGATTAGTAGGCACAATCAAATGATTATCCTCCGTTCCGTGTAACTCCTCCTCAGATTTTTCGCCACGGTAAGTCTACTGACCTCCTGGTCGGGATAAGTCCAAAGGTTTGGTTCTTTGCAGTCATCTTGTTGGTGTGGTATTCAGCATACAGCGTATGTCCAGATTTTCATGCTGGTGCAGACGTTGTAGGTGTTTTGTTGCATGATTTTTGATTTCATCCGCGACAAGCTCGATCTTTAGATCTCGATGGAGGTTGTCGTTTCGAATGTACCACGGTGCATTAACAATACATAACAGGATTTTATTTTGAGCTGTTTATATGATTTTGATATTTGTTCTCTTGACACGACCCCAAAGTTGACTACCATATGTCCATACAGGTTTCAGAATTTGTTTGTATAACAACAGTTTGTTATGAATCGCCAGTTCAGATTTTCTCCCTAGGAGCCAATGCATTTTTCTAAATTTTATGTTTAGTTCTTCTCTCTTCTTTTTTATGTGTTCCTTCCATCTAAGTTTAGCATTTAAAGTCATGCTAAGATATTTAGCAGTGTTCGTATGCGGTACTACTATCGAGTTTATCATTATTGGTATATGATTAACTTTTAGATTTGTAAAGTTTACTTGGATTGATTTTGCTTCATTTAATTTAATTCACCATTTCTTTGTCCAATTACAAATCAGGTTAGTAGCCTTCTGTAATTTACTAGTGGAGTCATTGATGTTTTTTGCTGTTGCAAGTATGGCCGTGTCATCGGCAAAAGTCGCCATTGTTGCTTCTGTAATTGGTATATCTCTAGTATACAGGAAATAAAGGATTGGCCCAAGAACATTTCCTTGAGGAACTCTTGCTGTTATCTTTTTTAGTTGGGAGTATTCATTCTCATACTTTACTCGGAAATGCCTCTCTGATATGTATGATTTTAGAATTTGAAAAAAATTGTTCCGGTAGATCTCGGTGAAGTTTGAATTCTAACCACTGGTGCCATACTTTGTCAAATGCTTGCGCTACATCAAGGAATATAGTTGAGCATATTTGTTTGCTTTCTAATGATTTCTCGATTACATCAGTAATTCGATGTACTTGTTCTATTGTAGAATGTTTTTCCCTAAATCCAAACTGATGTGAGGGGATAAGATTCCTTTCTTCGATAATTGCTTTTAATCTTTTAAGAAGAACCTTTTCAAATACTTTCGATAATGTTGGTAGCAGAGAAATTGGCCTACATGAAGCTTTATCGTTCGGAGGTTTGTTCGGCTTAAGTATCTTAATTACTTCTGCAACTTTCCATTGTCTTGGTACATATCTTAGTGATCATATGCACAAGTTTCCTCAACGCTTCCTCCGGTAACACTTTTGTTATCTGACCCGTTATGAGATCATATCCTGGAGCCTTATGCGCATTCAGATTATTCTTGATTTCCCATTTTAGTTCTTTCAATGTTATAGGTGTAATTTTTATTTCATCCTGTTTATTTATCGGGGTAATATTTTCCTCTTCCGTTTGTTTTGGGTAAGGTTGGAATGTTTCTTCAAGGCGATTTGCAAACAAATCTGCTTTTTGTTTAGCATTTCGAGCCCAATTTTCTTTATTTTTAATTGGAGGAACCTGAAGTTTGGGTGTTTTAAGATTCTTTGTTGCTTTCCATAATGAATAATCAGTATCTTTTTGCCCAGTTAGAGTGCTGAGGTATTTATTAACTGACTGATTTTTAATGTCTTTTATTAGATATTTTAATTTGTTACACTAATGATTAAGTACCCTCTTATTTTCCGGGTTTCGATGTTTTTACCAATTCTTCCGTGCTTTTCTTTTCTTCCAACATTGCGCTCCTTTTCCTGATTGTTATTAGGAGTGCTTTCCCACGCAGCACTTTGGATATTATGGATGAGCTTATCTAGTTCGTCTTCTATTTGGACTGGTCTCTGTATTGGGTTCTGCAGATTAATTCTTTCTGTTAACCGTATTTGGAAGAGATCCCAATTGGTTTTGAAGCTCGTTAATTTCGGGTTGCTCTCTTTCATAATAATTGTTTGGCTAAGTATCATAATTACTGGTGAATGATCTGATGATAGAATTTCACTGTTCTCTATATGGATATAATTATCTGAAATCCCTCTTGTAATAAAGAAGTCTATAAGATCTGGAGTCTTAGTGATATCTGAGGGCCAATAGGTTGGTGTACCGCCCGAGTGAAAATCGCATTTTAGTTGTTTGCCTTCTGCGAACAGTTCTTTTCCTTTAGCGGTCGTTAACCGTGATCCCCAATAGGTATTTTTTGCATTATAGTCACCTCCAATTAAAAAGACACTTCCTAGTGTTTTGAGAAGATTAGTATAATCTACTTGTTTGAGGTTGCATCTTGGGGGGGCAATAGATTGCTGAGATACTGCAGGTTTTAGTATTGTTTAATTGTATTTTGTATGTTGTGACTTGCATGGAAAGCTTCTCAACTTTAAGTTCTTCGTTATGCTTTATATAATCTTTTATGAGGATAGCTGATCCACCTCTAGCTTTGTTCTCTGGATGTAATGCATGGTAGCAATAATTATATCCTTTTATTTTACAGAATGAAGTTTTGGTGAAATGAGTTTCTGATATAAGACATATATCTATATAATGCATGTTTAAAAATATATCTAGTTCTTGAATGTGATGCAATAACCCAAATGCATTCCAGGTTACAATTCGTAATATTTTATTCATTTCTTTGGTTTTTTTTTGGTTTACGAATTTTATCTCTCATTTTTTGCAGTTCTACTGCAACTTCGCATCCTCTGTAATTGGCTGGATGCTGGCCTTTACAGTTGATACACTTCGGTGTTGTATTTCGGGAAATTGTGCAGTCATTTCCTGAATGCTTTCCTGCACATTTAACACATCTTGCTTCTCGATGGCAGTATTTTTGTGTATGATTATAATCTTGGCAGTTTTTACATTGCGGAATTTGTCGAGTGACCTTTCTCGGTGTTTCTATATTAACTCTGAGGTTAAGAATAGCCTTAATATAAATATTTTCGATTTTTTCTTGGATGTCGAAGGTTAGCATGAAAAGTGGGAGACTTCTTCTTGTGATTTCAACCTTTCCCTCCCTGTTTTCTCGTCTCTCTTTTCTGATGATGTTAACTGCATCAACTATTTTCAGGCCTCTGTTTTTCAGGTCCTCAATGATTTCCTCTTTTGAACAAGTTGGGTGTAGACCTCTTGCCATTACTTTAATTGAACGATCATTTTTATCCTCGTAAGTGTACCACTGGTGACCATCAGCGTTTAATTTGTAAGCTAGAGCTTTATAGTCTTCAGGCTCTGTTGTATTTATTTTCCAGATATTATTACTGAGCGATATTACTTTGTAGTCATTTTGTACTAATCTGTCATCCATTTCTGAATAATACCGTAATTTGTTATTCCCAGTATATTGATTGGGGGTGGGACCTGTTTCTTCTTTTCTGGCTCATGCACTTTCAGTGCAGTAATTGCATTGCCATTTTTAAAGTGGGTTTGAATTGGCTCAACTTCTGGTGATGATTCAGATTTCCTCTTACTTGGGTTGGTTTCTTTTCTTATTTTCTTATTTGCTCTCTTTGCTTTCTGTAGTGTCCAATTGGTTTCGCTTTCAAGCTCATCTTCATCAGTGTGATATTCGTCTTGTTCTCTGAGTACTTGAAATTGGTTGTTCATTAATCCTGAGCTTCCTGCGTTTTTATTTTTATTTACTGTTTCCTTTAGCATAATGTTTTCTTTTTTTAACATGACAACTTCATTGTTCAGCTGCGCGATTAACTTCTCCAGTTGCTCAAATTTATTTATTAGCACCGCGTTGTTTATTTTAACTATTTGTGCACTTTGCGTGACTTCAGAAGTTTGCTTGAGAGTTGTATGCTTCATAGAAGAGATATTTTCCTTCTCATTGTTAGGTTCACTCAGCATTGTGGTGCTCGCTGGTGGTGTTCTACGAAGTGCCCTACTTCTTCCACCAAAGGGCCATACTTTTATATCTTGTTCTATGCTTCCAGCAATAACACTAAAAGAATCAGCCAGATATTGCAATGACGTTATTTCACTTGCTGCAGCGAAATTTGCCACAGCAGTAGTAGCAGTGCTTGTAGTTTTATCTGTCCCAGCTGCCAAGTGCACAATTGCTGAGACATTGTGGTCGATGGATTTCGATGACTGGGAGCCCACTCGCTCACTCCCAAAGGTCGCCGGTACTGGGTGTCTGGATCCCTGCAGCGTAAATTTTTCTTCTTCGCTACCCATGGTTGGTTTTTAATCAGGGTGTCCTTCCTTTAGCATTTTATGCCTACTGCCAGGCAAGAAATCAGCCGTGTCTTGCATGAGGAACAGACGCTGTTTGAAGCCGCACCTCCTGGTGAACAGACGCTTCTTGCAAGTTTTGGTCCACGAGTGGTATTTTATTTCCCACTTACCCGCCGGTGAACCGGTGAGGGCATCCCCCTATCCGCCACCTGGGGACACGCCCGATAGGAGTCTTGCAACTGCCATGGGACTATAACTATCATGATATTTCAAAAAATATTGGACAAATTGAGGTCACCAGCTATTAGAAAACAAGCAGAAGGCTTTTCTATATTTACGATTCTATCCAAGTTAGCAAAATAAGCAATATAATCATTTTGAGTTGCTTCTGGATAGATATAAGTCACATTAATAAACAATTTTTAATTGCTGGTTTCTATGCATACCCAGATTTCCTAAGCATAGGTTTCCCAGTCTGATAGTCGGTACGACTTCAATTGATTCATAACAGCTACTGAACGTCCTCTACCGTCAGTTATATGCGGAAACAGGTTAAGATCTCTGTCACATTGAGCCTTGTCTCGGTTAGGCAGATTAGCATAGTTTTTAAGTCATTAACATTTTTGCTGAAAACTCAACTTTTAAAATGTTCACGTCAAAACTGAAAATGCCACGAAATTGAAACATTGCTATTGAAAGAATATAAAGTCAGGGAAGGGCACGTTATGACCTAACTTTACCATTAAATTGTCCACCAAAATGCTCTTTTTCCGGTTTGTTTTACTTTGCAGACATTAAGCTTCCCACCAGTTTAGTGCCCAGTCTAACTTTACTACTAGATCGAAAGATTGTTTGCGACCATCAAATATGAAATGGTTGCATTTTCGCACTCGAGTTGTTCCAATATTTAGTGTATATAGATTCAATGTTTGAGATGTGGATAAATTACCAAAAAATGTAAAGCTCATTTTTTTTAAAGCTCAACATATTTTTGTTTTCAAAACAAAAGCAACACGCATCTTAAATAACAAATGGCAACTATAAACATTCAGATAAGAATCATATATGATGTTCACTAAGGTATTAATAAATGGGAAAACCAAACTCGACATTTGTAAAGAAGCAATTTAGTTAATGAATCCATCGCTTCATTAGCGCTACAATTTAATGAAGCATAATCTTCGACATATTTTGTTTCTTCATGTAAACCTACGTCTTTTCAATAAGTCACGTCGCAAATCAGATTAATTCCATCATTTGTATCTTGAGATATTTTACCAAAGTAAATTGCAAATGATAATTACGCATCTCATGACTCTCTCGAATACTTTTATATAATAACCCAGGAGATTATCGTTTCGTCTTATTCTAAATATCTTATTTATATGAATTTTTGAAAAAAACCTTCGCTAACACAACTTTATTTAATTAAAAATGTATCATATTCTTGTCAAGTTGTCAAAAGTTATCCAAAAAAAAAAGTTTTGCTACAGTGATGGAACAATAACAAGCTGGATATAACAGAATTAATAATTTAAGCAACAGATTTTATATGGTGTATGGCTATAAGGAATGTTTGTTTTGAGTTCAGTTTGATAGTTTTGTGCGGAGGTGGACACTTAATCAGATCTAATTTTAATAATCGGTGACTATCAAATACAAATAAAGGTTTAAATAGACACAATAAATCAACAGTTTAGAATAAATGGTACGTAGCACTATATCCTTTAATTTGTCCATGTTTGCAGTTTCTCCGCAAAGCCGAAACTCTTGCACTCAAGTTTCGTAGTTTTTAAATATCATTGCTACACATACTATATATCGCTTACGTTACCGTTTAAGAGGGCAAGTAGAGTAAATAATCATGTTGATATAGCAAAAATTGTTAACCTTTTGTTAATTTCATACACCTTTCGGAATATGGTCGAAAGGCGGAATGTCACAAGGCCGAATGTGGAAAAGCTGAATGTCAATAGGCTGAATGTCGAAAGGGTCGAAAGGCTGAATATCGAAAGGCCGAATATTGAAATCAAGAATATGTGTATAATCCGCAAAGGGCATATAAAACAAATTGTTTCTGAACACGCTCAATTCTATCTGAATGGCACTTATAAAATGGCGACCAGATCTGTGAAGCATATTTTAGAACGAAACGAACAAATGATATATACAGCTGGTCGCAAAATATAATTTTGTAATAACAAAATCAATGTGTTTAGTAAAAGTTAGATCACAAGGAGAGGTTATAATTATAACTAAATCGGACATGAACTCAACTCTATCAACAGCAATCTCATGTAAAAAATATTGCTGGAATATGTCGAGCGCTTCCGAGAGAATGAAGGAAACTTATCCAAGTCACATTGCAATTTCATACAGTTCCAGTTTACTATATAAATGTCTACAAAAATAGACTAAAATATTTGCCGTACACCTACCCAGATAAAATCCTTTTGAGAATTGATGGAATTAATAAATAATTCCAAGATAATATTCCTAGATCCCCAGGGAACATACTATATATAGCAACCACGAAGATAGCGGAACTGGCTACAGTAATTAATGGGCTCGTTCGAAATTGAACTCTTAACGGTTATCAACATACTTTCTCTCTTCAGGCTGGTACAAAAATTATGGCGATCTTTTCTGTGAATGACGTAGTTGGGTGGAAAATACTCCTCCAAATTAAAACTTTTAGTAAGTCATGTTTCAGAGATAATAATTGTGGTAGTACATCGAGGTAAAATACATCGAGGTAAAAGTAGTTTGTCTGTAGCTTATAAGCGGGTGTATCCTGTTTAAAAATGGATCACTTATATTCCTGGATAGTTGACCGGTACTATTGGTATCCAAAATTTCATATTTGAGGGTCCTGACTTAAAAATTCGGTTAAGATAGGATCTAATAAATGCAACAGTTGGCCACGTTTCCGAATTTAGAAACTTATCACGAAGATCAACATCAACTCATACGGCAGGTACCGATTTTTTATTACTGATAGGGCACGGTATTTAAATGTTATGCATGTAATTACTATTCAGTCTACAATCTGAATCTTCGGAACCTGAGCCGGAAGCAACGTTTTAAGGCTTGCTTTGCACTTCAATTATATTTTGTTCTGATTACTTCTTGAGTCTTCTTCATTAATACCAGTACAAGAAGATGAGACAAGCAGACCAACAATTGAGGGCGAATAATTTGATTTTGAATTTAATTTCCCAGGAAATCTAGGGTTCATCGCAACTTTCAATTATAGCTGAACTTCTTTCATGTTTTGAGCCAACAGTTTGTTTATTCTTTTTTAAGCTCACTGTGCTTCATAAAACTTAACAGTTTAGTCTGAAGAACGTTCTAGTCTATTAGTTTTACTTTTAACTTGGGCCGCACTTCGATAATTATGTTTCTGGATTTTAATGAAAATCAATCAATCGGCCCTTCTACACTTTCAGCCATTCCTTTGTTCCTTTTGTGTTTGGTACATCTCACGTATATAGTACATAGGCTTGAGATACGTCCAAGAAGATAGTTGAACATATCTTTTTGTTTTTAGAATATCTTCAGTTAAATATGTGACTCTGTGCACTTGATCTATGTGGTAGATTGTCTCTCTATATATCCAAATTGGTGAGGAGGAATGAGTTTTCGCATCTCTATTACTGATTTTATTCTCCTAAGTAGTAGCTTTTCAAATAACTTTGAAATTGTAGGAATGAAGGGAATCGGGCTGCACGAATTTTCTTGTTTAGCGGCTTGTTAGATTTTAGAATCATTATCACCTCTGCCACCTTCCACTGATATGGAACGTATTTTAGTCTGAACGCTGCGTTGATTGCCTGCACAGTAATTTTTGTAATCGTTTCTCTAGTAGTGCCTTAACCATATGTCTATTGAGTAATTCATAACCAGGAGATGTTTTTGAGCTTATGTTGTTGTTAATTTCTTCTTTTAGCTCCTCCCTTTATTTAGTGAAATTATATTTACTTTAGTTGTTTGCTTTGGAAGGTGTTAAATTTGTTTTCAAGATAGGCTGCAAACAATGCAATGCCATTTCTTTGGCTCTTCTAGCCCCAGTTCAATCGTCATTCTTCCCCTTTAGTTGCTTTCCAAGGGAATAATTAGTGTCCTTGTGTTTAGAAAGGTTGGCTTCGTATTCGCTAAACGGTTTGTTCTTGAGTTCTTTGATAAGCATTCTCAATTTGTTGCTTAAATAATTAAGTCATGATCTGCTTTGTGGTGCTCGGTTACTCTAAAAGATGTTTCGAACTTCCTCTAAAAGATTAAGACCTAAGGATAGTTATGTTTAAGGCCTCCATATTCTTTACAATTGTTTCAAGAATTGGATTTTGGTCGTTTTCCTTGTTACTCACTGTTTTGCATTTGTAATAATAAACCCACGGGTTTGATGTTTGATTTAATTTTTTGTTATCCTTCAATATGAAGTTGCTTCAATTATAATCATGTTTCAATCCGCTGATCAAAGTATCAAACATAGGCCTATCGAGTCATCTTAAAATTGAAACACGTGGAAATTATTAAAGCTAACGACATACTATGGTGAAATTCACTATAATTTTCAAGACGAATTCCCTTGAGAAAAATGAAATAGTTATGACTTATGACCAGAAGCGGCTGGTCCAATAATGGATATAACACATTTTCAATTTGGCATGCATGTGAATATAAACATAACTAAAAAAAACTTTGTCCTATCCGTCTTCTTGAATGACACTTTTCCCACAAAGCGTCCGTTATACGTCATCAAACCAATCATTTACCTTCTACAGAACTTTTCTATTATTTTGAGCAGGGCAGTCCATAAAAGATCATATAAGTATTCTTAAATTGGGAGATCACTTCTCCAATATCAGAATTGGTCATGACAATATAAATCCTTTACTCCCAAATAACAGAGTCACAATTAATGTTAGATGATTTAGAAACGAGACGTGTTGTACACCAATCAAAATCGCAATCGCCCTTTTTCTTCTGCGACATTTAAGAATTAGCTCCAGTTATACCGTACATCTCTAGTTTGCTATTGTAAATTCTTAAACATTTAAATGACTCCGTTCAGAGAGCATCCACAAAGTCCAAAATTTCTCTTCTGAAGATTTTTACCGTTTGTTCAGATCACAAAATGATATCAGCAACGTGAGTATGGAATGGTATAATCCTTTACTTGGCAATTCCTTAACAATTATTTTTGTGACCGATACCCCATCTCCTTGTCTCAAAGAATAAATTTTCTTTATCTCCTACCGCTTCTCTCCTCAACCTCCTGAAAGCGTGATATCATTTAATGGAGTCCCATAGTAATTAGCCTTTAAGATTTGTATATAGCACCATTACTCCCAAGAGGATTTATTACTCAGAAATAATACCTTTAGGCGATTTTATTAGAGGAATTCACAAATAAAGTATCGTTCAACATGTCGATGAAATTTCAATCAAGAAAATGTCATGAAACGTCAAAAAACGTCACAGAAAAAATTTATATTTCAAAGCTTACTAGATAATTTATTTTTAAATGTTCACGAAATTATTTGACACCAGCAAAGTATTTTAGTAAATTTAGAAATTTAAATTCCTAATTACAAGGTAACCTATTCTTAAAGAAACCTATAGAATGATGATTGGAATTTGGGAGGTGTATTAACCTTAGAAAATTATTTCTTCGAAAAGTTTGATATTGGATCGAAAAACAGTTGAAGATTTTTTTTGTAAAATGACCCCCACGCAATGCTTCAATTGACTTCAACTTTTGTAAACAGGTGGATGGACGGTGGATTGTCGCATCAAAATAAAAAAAATCGTCGTTTCCGTTTTTGAGAAAACCTATTTGGTAGTTTTCTCTACCACTATGACCCCTTCTATTCTGAACTAGAATTGATCCAAATATTAGCACAAAGTGCTTATTAGGCACTAAAATCTATCTTTGCAAAAATTTCGACCAAAACTATCAATATTTTTATGAATCGGAAGTATAAAACAAGAACAAAAATAACTGGAAGGACGAAAGGACGGACACGAAAACTAAAAAAAAGCTAAATTAGCCTAAGTATTTTCAAACCTCATCATCAATTAATTAAAACAAATTTTGGGAAGAAATGTGGGACTGTTAATTATCCATCTGTATGTATAATGTATAATACCTACAAAAATCGTATATTCTGTGAAATGATAAATAATTTTGAATATTATTAAAAAATCTGTATAATTTGAAATATTATTCTCCAAAAATCCGCGAACATCTGTACCTACACATATTTTTAATAATCTGTAAAATCATGGCATTGACGAATAATGTCTAAACCAATCAGCCAATCACTCTATATCTAATGCTTAATATGGATTAATCCAAAATTGTTTCGAGGGGCTCGGAAAAATCTGAAATACTATAAAATAATGTCACCTACGTAATTCAATATCCTCCAAACTTATACTAACTGGATCTGTATGTACTTCAACAATATAAAGATGGCTTAATTGACATCGGTATACCCTTTTCCAAAAATAGCATTTTATGCTATAATTCAGAAAAAAAAACATATTGCATCTTTCTTTATTATTGTTTTAGCTTGAATCACAAAATATCACATTCTATATTTAATTTTATTCAACCAACTTTAACTGGATTAACGACCAAAATTATTTGTTTGTTAATTTCATCAAAATTTTATAAAATATGTGTTAGGGAAAGCGTTAAAATGCAACTATGTTCGTAAATAAACCCTCGGAAGTTTCGAGATATGTCGAGAAACACAAATAATCTCGAAAAGCTTCGAGAATATAAAATTTTCCAGAAAAACTCAGGTAAACTCAAAATTCTAGAATAACCTTAACTCAAAGCCTAGCTCAATCAAAAATAATTTCCCAACGGAACCTGCCGCTCAACGACAACGCAAGCTTACTCAACTCCAACTCAACTTCACGTCAACTTAGCTCTAAAGCAAATCTCAGAACTCAACGGTCAACCCAATCCCGAAATCAACTCGATTTGAAAGCTATCTGCGGGTATGAAACTCAACACAAATCAACTCAATCTAATCTACCACTAAACCCTCAATCGAACCCCTCACTCAAACCTAACTGAACTTCAACTGAAACCTTCAACCCCAATTCGACCTCAACTCAAACCTAAACCCAACCTTAAATTCAACCATAACTTAACCCCAACTCAACCTAAACCTCAAGCCACAAATTAACCCTCAACTCAACCTCAAGCTTAACGTTCAAATCAAACCCTCAACTAAACAGTCAACTCAATCCTAATTAAAACTAAATGCGTACTTCAACTCAACTCAGAACAAGTTAAGCTAACTTACAACTCAACTCTAAACTCAACCATTAATAGAATCACAAATGAGCGGCTGAATGAACCCCAACTTAACCCCAGCCAAACTCTAATCAATTCCAACTCAACCCGAAATAAATTTCCAATTAACCGTTGACTCCAATTCAACTCAATCTCACCTCAACTCTAACTCAACCCCAACTCAGCCCTAGTCCAACCCCAACGCCACCCTAACTCAACTCCTAAATCAACGTGGCCTTAAAAATAGCATGGGTACACAACTCAAGCTAAATCTAATTCAACCGTCAATTCAAGACGATTGGACTGTCATGATTTACCATGCAGAGCGTAGGGTTCAATTTAATTCCGATAGTATCACTCTCCATATGTTTTACGGTGGAAGGCAGTAGGTCGATTTGTGTTTTATGTGAGTGATTACAATAATAACTGATGACAACTTAGATGTCTGTAACCGGATCAAGTCTCTAATTATGACGTATCTATCCTCTTCTTCCGCTAAGCTATACATAAAAAATGGTACACGGTGGGCCCGGTGATCCCTGCGAGACTTGCTAACGGCTTGATCGCGTATTGCAATTAATCAATCAATCAATAAAATTAATATTAATTATGCGTACATAACGTAGAGGCCCAATCTGAGATGCATCTGATTGCTCACAATCACCGACCCCATCCCTTCGTGAAGTTGGTCAAATCTATCTATCTCTCTTAAATTTTCTGTTTCCGAAAACAACCTTTAAAAAACGGTTACTCTCCGAGATGTTTTTATCAATTCAATCATTTTTAAGGACCTTCTTTTATACAGAGTCAAGGATAAAGGCAATATCTTGAACCCAAATACTCCGAACCCAATCAATTTGGCTTTTTCATCCAAAAAAACATCAAATTTTAAATTATTTGAAAAGTGAAACCATCTACCCGTAAATTTACAAGAAACAATATCCTTGCAAATTAATTCATTTCTAAAGGTTAACACAACGAAAAAAGATGTATGTACGTACTTGCAGAGATAAATAAAAAATCCCAAATAAATACAAATCACAAATTAATTCAATTCAGGGGGTTATGTATATACCAATAAAACAAGAAAGCTTTCATATTTATTTAGCTTATTACATCCAAAATTTATGTATTCGCAAGATAAATTTAAAAGAACCGCAATACACAAGGCTTACCTGCTCAAACACAAATCTTTTTCCGTTTCTTTTTCTGTTGTAAATACCCACACACACACAGACACATATGTAATGTATAATACGCCGTAAGATTAAAACAATTTGATGTCTTACACTAATCCATATAAGAAACTTAAAAACAATGAACGCACATACACATAGCGCCTACAAAAAATTCAATTTTCCAGACTCATATAAAAGCCCACATAATTTTTATTTGTGGAATTAACAGAAGAACAATCTGCGCAAATAAAAAAAATAAAAATTCCATCCTTCCACATCTGCTGAATGTCGAACCAGAATTTTATATTTAGAAGCGCTCTGGATTTATTATATACATGTAGATTATTACTCTCTCACTTACTCATTCTCGTGTTACACGATTTGAAAAAAAAAAAAAAAATTGAGAAAAGCTTACAAGGTTGAAAGAGCAAAAACTGTACTTGTATTCGTTCTTTAACATTTAACTCTACATCCTTGGTGTAAAGTTTACTTGTGTTTCACTCAACTCGCAGCATACGATACAAATACATAGAAGGATAACCACAAATCATTGTATCTAAAATGCGAGATTTGTGTAGATGTAACATGTATATGGAAGAGCTTTTGCGTGAGTGGTACAAACAATGAAACTTTTTTTTGTTTTTTGTTTTTATTGAATCAAACATTTTCCAACCAATACTAATATAAATATATATGCATACAACGAAATGGTTTATTGCGCATATGACGAAGTCGAAAATATTATAAGCTTTCTATTTATATATCGGCACACCAAAAAAAAAAAAAAAAAGCTCTTTGTGTATATATGTATGTAGATGGAGAATGGAAGTGTACGCGAGAATATCCAAATACTTATTTACTTACAATAACAATTTCGCCATGTAAATAAATAAATTAATAAATAATATTTTGTCAGTTGGTTTGGTTTCTATGACGTCAGTACGTTCTCGTCTTATATATTTAACAAGATAAATGTTCTTTTCAATAATCATAATATTTGCATGTTTAGAATATAAACGATGGTGGATGGTGATTCAAAGATATCCAAAGCTAAGCTTTTCATAATGCACGAATTAAATTTTGGGTATACTAGAGATACACACACACACATACTTTATGAAGAAAATTGTTATAAATATTCTATTCGAATTGGAAAAATCGATAAGACGATTTTGTGTTTTGCTTAGCAAAGAACATGATAAAAGAAAGAAGAACGTTCGTCTTAGTTCTTGGGTTTTTTATTATAAATAACAATTCAAGGGTAAAAGATTTTTGAGCTTTTTTCTTTTGTGTGGGTGTGTATGTATGTGTTTTATAAAATGAGATTGGCAAATGGACATTACTATCGCAGAGTTGTTAGGATAGTAATTTGGCGTTGAAATGGGCTTTTCTCTAATTGTTTGTTTGTAATCACAGACGCGTGCTTCCAGTCGATCTAAATAATATTTAGGAATGCTTTTTGTTTTTCGTTCGCATGAAAAGCATTATTCTACAGGCAGTTGAACACATGACAATGTCTAGTGCCATGTTTTGTTAAAATATTTGCTTGTTTATTAAATGATGAAAAAAAAAAATTGTTTGTTCTGAAACTTTTCAGCAATCATTCGGGCGATACTCAATTAGAAAATAGCAATTTACTATATCAAAAATGATAGATACGTGATTACAGAGGAAAGTTATTGAAGTTTGAAGTGTAGTGACGTTTTTCATATGGCTCCTTCCTTTCATTATTTGTGGGACTAATTATTTCACCTTTATTGCAAATAAAGCAAAATTCTCTTAACCTAAAAAAACAAAATACGAGAGGGTTGAAAGGAGGTTGCAGGAACGCTGGAATCTTCCTTGTAATTTTATGTTGGATATGTATACGCTAACTATGTTATCCAAATGTTAGGCGTTTGATCTTTGATCTCGACGAAGAACCTGTGTGAGTCGCACCACAACAACACTCTGCCAACAACTCGTCTTAGAAAATAGGTAAGAATAACAACTAAAATCAAAGGTCGTTGCGGAGCAAACGGTAATGGGTAAATAAGGTAAGCGGTGGTTTTTTGTAAATTATTGAAAGTGCTATAGGGGTGTAAATATACGTATAACGAATGTTTTGTTATTGATGCAATGGTGAGACCATTTTTCTCCAAAAATGGTTTATTAATGGATTCTTATATAAGCCATAGGTTGTTCTGCGCCCGTTTTATTTGTTCTAAAATCTATCTTCTAAAATATAAAGATTTTAGTCTGTCACGTGAATTTTGTTTAAAACAGTATTCTATGCTGCCAAAATAGATCGTATACTGCATCACCTTAACGCATTAAAATTGTCCGATTTAGTAAGTTATATTAAAATAGGTCAGAGTGTCTTGCGTGGATCTAAGATATTTTGTGATTTGCTGCAAAATGTCTTTTGAATGAGTTCATTAGCATGATTTATTAATTACAAAATTTCTTTATATACAACATTGCGAGTAAAGTATCGTTCATCGTTAAGTAGTTGGCCTTGCTGTGGGTTTGGTTCAATGTTGATCTTTACTCGAGGAGAAATTCGTGAACGAGATAGTGCGACATAAAGCTGTCCACGCGAGAAGACTGAGGATTGAAGGCTGATACCGATGTGATCATACGACTGGCCCTGACTCATATGTGGTATTTGCATATGCCTTAATGATAGGTAATTGTCGTCGGCGGAGAACAAACGGAAGCGTAGTCTCAGTAAGCGTGAGATCGATTCTCAGAATAAGTACGATGTCTCATTTGCAGCATTCGGAAATGATATTCCCCTTGATCAAGTTGTGGGCGAGTTCTTTAACGCTCAATCGAGTGCCATTACGTATTCCCTTCTTCGCATTGAGATTACGAAGCAGTATTACAATCACATAAATTGCATGTACGGAAGGCAATCTTCTGGAAGCGACATCCAATAAATAGCCAATTGTTGTGCTCACTCTGCCCCTCGCTATGTATGTTTGTTGTAAAAGTAAGATGCTGAAACTCGCTCCAAAGTCTGCTTGATTTGATGCAACACTCGATTATTTCCATTCGTGTACCTTGAGGAACTACTGGCAACGTCTGTCGCAAGTCGCCGCACAGAACTAACACCTTTTCACCAAAACTTTCTTCGTTTCCCATGATTTCGCGGAGAAGTGTGCCGATACATTTTCAACCGTTTTTCGCAAGCATAGCGATTTCATCAATAACGATGAGTGCGGCTTCACGAATAGCAGCTGCTTCAGGCAGTTCAAGCGCATAGACGAAATTGATGTGTCAAGCAATAATGGAACCGGCGATTTCAAACCGCTGTGGGCTGTCCTTCCACCATTCAAAAATGGAGGAGCGATACCAGTTGTAGCAAATGGCAGGAGGATTTGACGCTTTCTTCGGAAGTAATACATAAGCGTATTAGGAAAGTCTTGCCCAAACCTCCATGCCAATCGAGGTAGAAGAGCTTGCAGTCTGCGTGTGAGTTGAACCATAATTTTGATGTAAGCCGACAATTGAGCTTCATTGAGCATCGCGATTTATGCTTCTGGTACTCTTGCTTCTTCCTCTTAATTGAAGCAGTGGGCACATGCAAACCAATTGCATGACAACTCAACCGCGTTGAAGGAGAATATCATTGACATTGTGAAGGGCCTTGTTTACTGCAATCTCATTAGCGTGCTGTTCAGCGTAATCAAGCGTTAAATTCCTTGATCCTCTCAACAGTTGGGAACTTGTACTCATCCTTTAACGTTACCAAAATGGGCGCTTAGGCAAGGCCTCGCTTTTGAAACTGGATGCTATAGACCAACGCCAGTGACTCTCCAAATATCCTTGCTACTGTAATGTCCTTGATGATTAGAGCTGTTAAATAAGTTCGGAGCACCATACTTAGCGAAGACACTTATTACGTCATAACGAAGAGCCTTCGATAGTTGACAGAAGTGTAACCGATACACCTGCTGCTACGTTACGATTCTCAGCCATGTTTACCATATCATCTGCGAGACCTTGATACTGCTCTGCTCGAAGACGATTTTGATTCTGACGAATGTAATTTAGATGGTTGGCTTCTACTTGAAGGTAAGAGTCGACCAGCTTGTGCTTGTGCATTGACTGGCTGTGTGAAGTGCGATGGTACGTGTGACAGTGAATCTTGAACACACAAGGGCCTCTACCCGGTAAGTCGACGATCTTGGCACCCATCGAAGCAAACGCTTGTGCACTGTTGTACGATCGGATATTATCTCTGAAGTGCTACTCTACGACGTCTCCACTGATGTCTTGCGGTTTAGGTAGCATTACTTTCCCTTTGCGGCAGCACGACGTAAATAGGCCATCTGATGGATGTTCACTTACAATTCAGAAATTGATCACTGAATTGTCCACAATCGTGTTGAATAATGTTGTTCACATTGAAATTGATTGCTTCCCGGCGAATAGCCTCACTCTGATGCTCTCGAAGTAACTGCTGAGACACCACTTTCGCCGCTCTGTGAACTTGCAATTGCTCGACAGACATGAGTACAATACGCTGCTGTTTAGAGGCCACGTTGGATGCTCAATGAGTAGTCCGACATTCTATTAATATGCTGCTGCTGATAGGCGGCATATAAGTATTGGTGAGCTTGAAGCTGTTGTCGAGACATAGTTCTTAAACGTTTTTTTTTGCCGGTACTGCCTCAATTAATTTGGTTGTTTGCTTTGCACGCCACCTGTCCTGCCGTTCCTTAGCCAAACGTCGTTTTCTGGATATAGGGTTTTCATCTACTTCCATAATGAAATTTTTGTTGGAAACTTACGAAAATTTCCTAAAAGATTTGACGTAGATTGAATGGATGTTGGTGCTTGATATAGCAATAATAAAACTGCAAGTGATGAAAAATGATTAATAATAGACATAGGGTTCAAGTTCAAAGAAATTTTAAGTCTCTTACCGAATATGGGTGAATCGATTTGGTTAAAAAATGTCTTGGATTTAGATTAATTCAGATTATTGAAATTGAAACTGTAATAAAGGCAATCAATTGTCTATGATAAATGAAGATTTAAGTAATATTGTTAGTTGGTTGGTCTCTAATAGGCTCATTTAAAATTCAGATTGGTTGTTGCTCACTCGAAAATCTTCAAAAATGAGTACGAACAAATATTAATGAATAAGATTCAGGCTCAAATGTAAAGGCAAGGGAATTGTAATGTATATGTTATAAAAATTGTTTTTGGACTAGATTCACTCCAAGCTTTTTGCCGTGGGCCTTTAACCTATAGCTTTGGTCGAGTTTCATTGATAATCGTAACAATTTATTAAGAAATTTATGGGCCTCGATTTATATCGAGTAATCTCCCGATTACCAGGTACCACTATCGTTACACGACCTAAATTCCTGCGAATGTACACCGTTCATCCCAACAATGCAAAGGGTTATTTTTGAGAATGTGGCTTCATACCGTTGATAATGAAGTATTTGAAACATTTACAAAAGCATGCCAAAAGCTGAGTGTACTCGAGAATGACCAACACTGATAAATGACACTTTCTGAAGCATCAATAACGTATTTTTCAGTACAAATTAGAAATCTCTTTGCTATTATTTTAACAAAATAATAAAGAGTGTCCCAAAATTAACGCAAGATTTGAATTAAATAGAAAACACAGTTTTTAGTCTTTATAGATTGTTATTTTCAATTGAATCATAAAGTACATAAGATACGGTTATTTATGGCTTTGCTGGCACATACGGACTCTTTTGTCGAAATTTTCCATGACCATTCTGCATAAATGTGGTAGTACTTCGTTGATGCAGCGTTTAATTTCCTCCTGTAATGCACGGGTGGTTGTGGGCTTGTTGACATATACCTGTCAACTTACAACTCCATAAAAAAAAATCTAATGGTGTTAAATCACTGATCTAGGGGCCAATTCTGATCACTGAAACGAGAGAATACACGACCAGAAAATGTCTCATGCAGCAATTGAATTGTTTCATAGGCTATATAGCATATGGCACCGTCTTGTTGAAACCACATATTGGTCACATCAATATCATCTAATTTCAGCAGAAAGAACTGTGTTATCATGTCGCAATATCGAGCATATCGATGTTCTAGGATTTTCACCAACACTCCCACGCACTGCTTCGATATTGACATTTGAACGGCTCGTTTTTGGACGACCAGTCTTTTTAGAGTCTCCAACTGATTCAGTCTCCCTGAATTTTTCAATTAATCTCTTCACAGTTGACGAAGTTAAAACACTATTCCGACCATATTTTGTATGAAATTTTCAAACAATTTGCGCTAATTTAACGACGTTTAAATCCTACATACATTTTTTACTTTTTGACGACTTATTTTGACTAACGAATTTTTTTAGAAGACTTAGCATTGATCGGCTAGACACTGCTAAGCAGAGCATAAGCTCCAGAGCGAAGTAGCTCTGATCTTTTTTACAGCAAAGTCATGAGAGAATTCAATTGAAACGTCGTAGAGTTGGTGCTTATGGTGGACAATCAGAAAAGAATGTTCGATACCAACATGGAACGCATAAAAACATCGAGCAGCGGCCTGTTTTTCTTAAATGCACCAGGCGGCTCAGGCAAAACATTTCTCATAAATCTCATACTGGCTGAAATACGCATGAAGCAGGAGGTATCGCTTGCCATTGCTTGCCGGAAGAACAGCTCACTCAGCTTTGAAGTTACCTCTGAATATTATTACGACAAAATGCCAAAACCCTATCTGCAATATAAGCAAGAGCTCTGGTCAATCTAAAGTGTTATAACTGTGAAAACTCATCGTATACACTACAGGGCCTTAAAGGGAGTGGTGAATTGATGGGAGGGATATTAGTGGTCTTGGCTGGTGATTTTTGGCAACCGCTGCCCGTAATTTCGCGGCCAACACCAGAGAGAGAGAGAGAGAACCTTGAATTAACCGCCTACCTCAAAGCTTCAACAAACGCACAGAAATTCGCAGCGAAACTGCTGCAGATTGGCAGTGGCTCTTCCTTCATTAATCCACAGAGAGGCGATATCACATTCACTGAAAATCTGTGCTGGTTATTGTCGTCCATTTAGCAGCTGATTCAAAGAATATACCCAAATATTGAAAAAAACTTCAGAAACCACCAAGAGATACAAGAGTGGCAACTTCAAAAAAATTGTATGTTTCAGATTGATTTTATTAAAATCACTTGAGAAATTGTATTCGAATGTGCCTAGCTGAATTTCTAATTATAATTAAAATAAAAACACCTGTTGAAGTACACCACTTGAATTTTAACCCTGCTTTTAATCTGCTTAATTTAAACATCTTGTATTATTTATAAATAAAAGTTCTTCTATCTTATGTGTACCGGATGCCAATGCACTATGAGCCGCAGATTAGTTGTGACTTTAAAATCACCACAAATTTTAAGCGCTTCGTTTTAGTTCGTCGCTATTATGATTGGTGCAGCAAATTGAGTGGCGTGCATCTTTCAGTTCCGACTTTTACCGCAATATATTTCTAAAAATTCTACCAACCCCAGGGACCCGTCACTTTATAATTTTTACATCTAGTGCATATTATGGATATTCGAGAAAAATCATTTGACTTTGGGAATTTTGATTTTTGTTAAACAAAACCCATCGGTCGAACTTCGTATAATGTTTGATTTAAAGATTGCTTCCAATAATTCCAGATTTTTTCGATAAGTTGTACCCATATTTGGACGACTGATTTTGGAGGATGCTATTAGCGATGAAGACGCTCTGTTCCAATTTAACTCCAAAAAAACGGATGTTCGTGGAGAGAGTACTGTTGGCACTTGATCGAGTAGGCTTTGCCAATTTAATGACCATTTTCGAATTTCAAAGCCACCATTGTCGCTTTCTGGAAGTCATCCAGAGGTCATCTACAATAGATGTAATAGTAGCTAAGAACGACTTCTGTAGGGACTGGATATATTCTGCACTCGTCTTTTGCTATTTAACGAAGAATGCATATTGCTAAATATAGACACAACCGGTGTGTTACAAGCAACAGTTCAATTACCATCAGTTTTTGATTAGTCATGCTGGAGGTTTCAACAGTCGTGAAAGTTTTGATTTAGCGAAACTACAGACGACGTCGTCTTATGTGACCCGTCAAAGAACATACGTAATTTTTGCTTTGGGCTTGACCCTGGTACTATCCCATGGACGAATATAGTAGATTTAATTTATAAGTTCGTGGTCGTTAATTGATACCGCTTTCTTGCGATTCAGCTTAAGAAGGTTTGAATAAACTCTTAATACTCGTCATTTAAATCTTCAATTGTTGTCCTCTAATTAAGGAGTAAACTCGTAGTAGTTATAAGTTTAATTTTGAGTAGTTTGCAGATATTCTCAAATATATTGCTCATGGACCCCATATCAGTTAGGATTTTTTCGGGTGCTCCAAATTTCGTGATATGTTGCTCGCACAGTGCCTCTGCTACCGTGTTAGCTTTTTCATCAGGTAGAGGTATAGCACCAGAGAATTTACTTATATCATCTTGGAACGTCAATAGATATTTGTTCTGTGCTTCGGTTGTGGGTAAAGGGCCTACAATGTCCAATGCCCCCGTGTTAGTCTTACCCGAGACATGAACTACATCGTAGTCATATTCTGCGAGTTGCAGACGCCAATTTAAAATCCTTTTGGATGCATTCTTGAGATCGCTAATTAGAGGTTTATGATCTGTTCTGATGATAAACTTACGCCCGAAAAGGTACGGTCTGAACACCTCTATTGGCCACTTTGTTGCGAGCATTTCCTTCTTAATTGTGGAGTAGTTCTTTTCCGCGGGGCTGAGTGAACGGCTGGCGTATGCTACCGATAAGTCATTACCATCATGCACTTGGCTTAGTATGGCTCCCCAACGCCATATTCACTTCACTGGCATCTGTCGTAAGGATAAACACTTTATCAAAATCTGGGTACTGGATTATTGGAGTGGTGATGAGTTTACTTTTAATACAGTTGAACGCAGTTTGGTACTTCTGGGACCATTCAAACTTATTTCTTTTCGTGGTTAACTGGTGCAGAAGTTCTGCAATTGTGGAGAAAGCCGGTACAAACTTCGTATAGTAACTTGCGAGGCCTAGGAAGCTCTTGGTCTCTCGCATGTTCTGTGGAACTAAAAAATTTACTATTGCTTCTAACGTTTTTGGACTAGGTTTTATACCTTCAGGAGTTATGATGTGTCCTAAGTACTGGATTTCTTTACTTAGAAATTGACACATCTCCGTTTGGATCCTTAGATTGTTCTTTTCAGGTTTCTCCCATAAACAATGACATCGTTTAGATACACAAAGTATTTTAGGCCCTGTTGCCCAAGCAATACACTGTTGATCATTCTTTGAAATGTGCTTTGCAATTTTTCATTCCAAAGGGCATTTTAAGAAACTCAAAGTGGCCGTAGTCTGTGCTAAACGCTGTCTTATGCCAATCACGGGGATCCATCTCTATTTGATGGTATCCGCCGGCCAAGTCTAATGTCGAGAAACATTGAGAGTGCCCCAGTTGGTCAAAAATGTCATTTATTAATGGAAGTGGATAAGAGTCGTCTATCGTCGCCTCATTGACTCTTCTAAAGTCAACAACCACTCTCCATTTTATTTTGCCATTTTTATCTGGCTTTTTCGGCACCACTAGTAAAGGACTATTGAATGGACTGGTGCTGTGGTTGACAATATTATCATCCAGCATCTTTTGCACCTGGGTATTAATCTCTTTCTTCAGTACATGTGGAATTCTGTAATGCTGATCTTTCCCTGTCTCAGAGTAAGATTTGAATTGAAGAACGTTATATTGATCCAGAGGGGTAAGTTTGGGTGCGAAGTTCTCAATGGTCACTTCGTTGGGATTTATTTATTGTGCATATTTAATTTACATCGTTTTCGGCACACCCTATTTTGAGCATCAGCTCATTCATAATAGGGTATACCAAAAAAAAAAACAAATCGCACCCAGTAGCATCTCCAAATCCCAGCATAATTTGAGTCTTTGCTTGAAACAGTAAAGGGATCATTTTTTCTTTTGTTTTCGCTAGATCTTTGCTCTTGACCCACAAACTTCATCAAAATCATAAGAAAATAGGCTTAGAACAACAGCTTCATCTGACATCATGACATCAACGTTTCTGTTCGTTTTCGGAATGATACCTGTATGGCTCGAGCGTTTACGTAAATTTTAATTTAGCAAAAAAAAAACAAATTCAGAAAAAAACACGTCCACTGACGTGAAAGTCAAAGGCGACTTACCTTGTATTAACCACGCTGATCTGAGCTTTCAGCATGTTAGGTTGGACGAGACAATTTCCAACATATACACCTTGCATTACTTCTTCTGAGCTGCATAGGTAGTGGTTAATTGTGGAAGTTGATATTTGTACTACAACTTCTTCTCGAGGAGAAAGTCGTATCTTGGCTGGGTTATTTAGGAATTTGATTTTATTCCCTAAAATCTCAGTTCTGAAGTTCTGTAAAGAATATCAACTTTATTAACACTCATGAAATCTCTCCCGAGAATTCCATCTTTTCGATTTGAAAATCGTCCTCAACTACTTGGAATTTTTGAGGAATTTTAAGATATGGGGGAATATCTACATGTGTAGACACACACCCTAGAGTAGTTGTGGTTTCTTTGCCAATTTCCCTTAGTACGGACCTCCTCTCCGGTCTATCGATTTGATGTCTTATTTTTTATTTTTTTTGATCAATGATACTGCAGCACCAGAGTCTATTAGAAAAGTTGACTCGTCTCTGGATGCTGCTAATTTTAATTTTACCACATCGTGGGTAAATTTGTGTTTTGATACCAGGTTGATCTGGTGAGACTTTAATTCGTCTGGGGTACGTGGATTTGAGCAACGGTGACGAATGGTTCCGTTGGTGGCCAAATTTCCTCTGTTCCTTTTGGTTCAGTGGGAGTTCTATCTGTTTTTTTTTTGTGGCAGTTCCGAGGCAGAATTCTGGTACTTGCCATGAATTGATGAGGTGGAACTCATAGGAACTACCGAGGCGGAACTCTGGCAGTTATTATACAGGTATGAGTCTGAGCTCGGTGTCATGGCCGAGACAGAACCTGATTTACTTATATTAATCGTGTAGACTCGTGTCTAAGGGGACTCGTCTGAACTACAGCTGGTGTTGCTGATGCTCGACGATTTTTTCTTCGTTTCCCTGGTGATGAATTGAATTTTCGTCGACGTTTTCTATGTAGTTAATATTCATTCTCTGCAAACCGTTCGTTAATTGGTTGATGTCCTGATCTCTCCGGTAACTCTGTTGACCCCTGTTAAGGTAAGTCGGTTGCCTTTGATTAACTGTGGGTTGTGACGATGTTACTGGAGGTTGATGAGAATTCTGTTTGATTGGACTGTTATGTATATTCCTACGTGGCTCGAGATTGTGCTGGACCCTATTTGGCTGATAATTTCGCTATCCATTACTTTGTTGGTAATTTTGTTGATTTCTGTTTGGATACTGATTGTTAATTGCAAACTGTGGCTCGTAGAGTTGCGCTCCGGACTTAGATTTGCAGCATTTCTGGCGGCACAGTTCTCCGAAACATGCCCGAAACGTTTGCAATACCTGCATGTTACGGTTGGTACTACAACTTCCCTCCGTGCATGTGTCAATGTATTGGTTCGGCGTATCTTCCTATTGTTTCCTGTCTAGTCACAAAGCTGGCACCTTATCAGTGTATCCCCTTGGCTGCCAGTTGCTGTTGCTCTTGTTTGAAATTTAATATTATGTAAGTGCGACATACTAATTATAAATTAACCTTAAAAGTTGTTTGACCGCGGAAATTGGCTTATTATTAGTTAATGAGTTGTGTTTCACAAAAAGATGGTTGAAACCTCTTAGTATCAAAATATGTAATTATGGTCTAAATTCAATTTAATTGAAAACCACTTCTACTTAAAAAATCTAGGCCAAAAGTCAAAAATCGGCAATTTTACTTCGCTTGCGATAGTCGATATATCTACAAATAGGTTTCAGGGTAATTTCTATATATTTTATTGAAAATCGCCCGTAGCCGACCAATTCTGATTACGCGGGTTAATACCCCTTACTTTAAATCAAGATTTTCTCTATAAACCAGCTGACCTAAGTTATTATGACCGGCCGAGTCGATTTGTCTTTATACATATGTACCTATGGCAGTTAAAATTAAATCCTCCCTTTCATTATAATAACGGCGAAACTAGGCTGTTGAATGTGAAATTGAATGATTTGCTGTGACCTTGTTCAAATAGTTCATTTTGACAGTATGAAAGCTGATTTCACAAACTTCATGAAATTGCATTCAGTATCAAATTGATTACCACTTTTAGGAATGTTATGCCTTTTCTTAATTTTCTGCAGCAAATTTCCCAGTAAGCACAAAAGAGATAAACAAATAATAAATTTTCCCAAAACTTGTTTTGTTATTCTTTTCCAAAACAACCACATATAAATCAAAATGATAAATAAATCCCTTACGTACATATATTCCAATTTAATTTCCCGCAAATCGAAAACAACTCCGCTTTTTTTTTTGTAAACAATATGCTACCCACCAGAACCACGCAAACAATAATTTGATTTTTAAATAATTATTTGGTTTTGTAATGTTATTTGAACAAAAAAGCTTTTTGCGTTCTTTTTTTATTCAAATAACAAAAAGTTCAAAATTCAACATATTTTTGGATATTTTTGTATTTGTATACGCGCGCGCTTGTAAATATGGTTATGAACCGCATCTCGCACCCTCTGCATATTAATTATATTAACCGCAATTCATTAATCTAAAATTTTGATTTCATTGCGAAACTTTTTCTAATTAAAAATCAACTTTTGGCTTTTTTTTTTTTGTCTGGTTGGGGTGAGAGTTCGTCCTGAATACTGAGAAAACTGAGTATGCAACGCTGCTGAAAAAAATTCGACCTTTTTTAAAAAGGCACCAAGCGTGTACAAAGCACATTGTTACAAATAAAAAATATTGATTTAAACTTGGCAGCGAGGCAACTGTATCAAATAAACAATCGAGAGGGAGGGTGGTATATCCATAATCCCATCAAATATTATTTATCGATGCCTTCTGTATTTTAACCTAAATAACTTGATTGGTTTTATTTCGTGTTTGTCACATTCCTATCTAATCAACATATCAAGCCAATAACGACAAATCGTATACACGTATATGTACAACAAAACACTAACCACGCAAGGTGAATCCAATACAAAACACATAAATTATAAATCACCAAAAAATAAGCTTACGAATATTTAGCGCATCAACCACACACACATAAATAAAAAATGTTTCACGTCAAAACCAAACAATAATCAATCATCAAAGGAAAAAAAAAACCAAAAAAAAGTCGGAAAATCGGAAAATGAAAACTCTATAAATTTTAGTTTTACGTGATTTAATTTTCTTCTAATGGATTAAATTTTCAACTCTTCATATCCCCCATATCCGCATGAGTTAGTGTGTAGATCCATTTTCCAATAATAATGAATAGCACCCTACACACACACAAAAAGTTATATTTCCGTATTCCATCAAATTTTTTGTTTTTGTTTTTTTTTTGTGAAAATTCATGAAAATGAAACAAACGATTGTTGTTATTCATTTATAATTTACGGTTATAATATTTACTCCAATTCCGCATATTGATGATGATTGTATAGTAAACAAGAATTGGTAAAATAGGGGTGCTGCAATTACGCATAATAACGAACAAATTATCTACAGTTTATAAATACATTAAGATTTGTGTATAGCGATCTAATCGACCTAAGACGTCGTTATCATTATGTGTTAACGAACAACTGCTTATTGCAATACAATGATTCTTACATGGTAATCCGCGGGGCGCTTTTGTTCCTTCGTTAATTTTTTTTTTTTTTTTTTTTTTTTCAAATAATTTTTAAATATCATCTGGAAAAGAAAAATTTCAAAAATTCGGTCACTGATGGAAAATCATGAATGTGTCGAGTGAAGAAAAGCCATATTTCACTGAAGTGTTTTACGATGAGTTTCTTGAAATTTTAGAAATATTTGAAATTCTTAAATTTCAACAATTACAAAAAGCGTAATTGCTAAAATTCCAACGATTTGGTAAAATTCTTCATTACCTGTAAAACACTACAAATAATTACTTACAGAAATGGTCTTCGCCACCAAGAAATTTTAAAATTTTAAAATTTCAAAACTTCACTTATCGTGAATTTTAAATAATTTACAAATTTAAAGCATACTCAAATTCTTTAAAAAAATAAACGGATTTTTTTGGGATTTTAGCAAGTATGTAAAATATTCCAATAAATTGTAAAATTTCCAAAAATTAACAAGGAATTTTATATCATTTCGGAACTTTTAAAGGTACAATCATAGACACAGGTAGTGCAGTATAGAGAAGTCATATTTTTTGCTGTGCTAATTAAAATTTAAAAAAAAAAAATAATAATAAGTGTTAATTTAGATTAATAAATTATTAAAAGTAATAATAAAGTTGTTTGTGATGCATGTAATGTAAGTTAGACGTGAAATTTTGAGTGCAACAGTGGTTTATAAATAAAATAAAATCTGAGGTTCTAAAGTGAAATGGCCTGTGAATTTAGCTTTAATTGAAAAAAAAAAATCATAAAGCTACAAGTGGTGTGTTGAAAGTGTATTCAAAAGTGATTTATTAATGTGATTTGACAATATTGTCACATTGAAATTGGTAAGAGAGTATAAAAAAAAAAACGAAAAAAACAGAAAAGTGTTGTAGATTTGTTTTGTATTTTGTGCGTTGTTTCATGATGGATGTCAAGTTTTCCACAATTTTTTCCACAGTAATACGTATACAAATCATATTGGATTCTAACTAATTTTTCTTGTGTTGGTGCGTATTGTACACTGCTAAGAATCGGTATAATATAATTTTACTAAAATTCGATTTAAAAAACCGAATAAATTCAAATAAATTATTATTAATGCAATACGTAAAACTAATTTAATTTCGGATAACGATATTTAGTATTTGATATTACTATACAATGGTGTAATCTAATAAACTGAATTGTTTATTCTCAATTATACAATAATAGTTATTTATGGTGAGCAAAACCAAATATTATCCATGAGGGATAAGTTTGTCCCACGAGGCGATAGCCGAGGGTGTTGGGTGCGTCTCAATAGGGTAGGGGTTGACCGTCTATAGCCATGTATCTCGTGGTCTATATTCCAACGCTGCAACTATGTAGAAACCACCAAATGTGTCTAGTATACCTCCACGTGGTAACACCCGGGCAACGATGTGAAGCATCGGCGAAATACTAGAGGCGAGTGCAATACACTATAAATGAGCAATGAGCAGAACAAATAAGGAAACTAATACCCCAGGTGGTACACCTGTTGCTCAGGTAAATCCACCCTCTTCGGAGGTCGGTCTCATGGATTCTGGGGGAGACCAGCCATTGCTATACTACAATTATTTTAACCAATCCCAAGACATGTTGGTGAATAAACAAGCTCATTTGAGTGAAACAGAAAAGGATAATTCACATCCCTTCCAGAGGAGTAACAAAGTCGCGTATTCTCCGAAAAGAGGCGGTAGTCGCTCCATTGAGGCCAGCAGCCACAACACTCGTTCTACAAACGAAGAAAAGCTTCACAATGAATTGTGTAAAGCTAATAATGCATTAGTTGAAGCCAACAATTTAAATAAGCAACTGAATGTTACAATTGCATGGATGCAGGAGCGTATGAAGACGCTTGAAAACGAAGTTAAAGCTCTTAAGCCAAAGGAGGACATCGGTTCTACTCCTAACCAGAATACAACTCCACAAGAGTATCATACGGATGAAGAAGAACTAGCTCGAGAAACTGAGTGGATTAGAGTTAAAGGTGGGAGAAAAAAAAGGAGACGGAATAATACGCCCTCCCCACCTCAATTAAAGGATAATGTTCCAAATATTATCCAGAAACAACCAAAAAAAATACCTCCACCACCACCAATAGTAATAGATGAAGTCAAAGACTACGATGTACTCTATGAAAAAATAAAAACAATAACTGCTACAGATAAGTTTAATGCAAAGGTGATGAATGGAAACACCATCAAAATAAACTTAGAAGATGCTGAAACATACAGAAAAATGACAAAAATGTTAAATGAAGAAAAACGTGCTTGGCACACGTTTGAAGATAAACAAACCAGACCAATTAGGGTCATGGCTAAAAACTTACACTCTACGTGTAAACCAGATAAAATAATTGATGACCTGAAAGCAAAAGGATTTAGGGCAACTGAAGCATCGATTAAGCTAAAACGGAGAGGCAAAGTACCTCTCAACATGTTTATGTTGACCTTCGATACTGATGAAGATATCGAAAAAATTTATCAAATTAAGTACATCTTGGGGTGCAAAGTGGTTATTCAGCCTCTAAGAAGATCTAAGCTTATACCACAATGTAAACAATGTCAAGCCTATGGACATACACAAAAATATTGCAACAGGGAACCTAGGTGTGTCAAATGTTTAGGTAAACATCATACCAAAGATTGTGTAAAAGCCCAAAATGTTCAACCTAAATGCGTTCACTGTGGAGAAAACCATCCGGCTAACTACAGAGGATGCAGCGTTGCTATTGAACTGCAAAATATCAAAAATAAGAACGTGATTGCTAAAAATCCAAGTTCATTCAGGAAACAAGCGGTTAAGATGAACCGACCCGAAGTAAATCGTAGAGTGTCGGGAACTACTCAAGGACAATTTGGTAAAATGACTTATGCTCAAGTAATGATGAGCAACGGAAATCCAGGAAAAACTGCTCAAAATGACGATATAAGTCAAACACTTAAATTAATTTTAAGCAGACTAAATACATTTGATGAGCGATTACAGAAACTAGAGTACAGCACTAAGGGAGCCATCCCTAAACAGAAAAATGGCCAAAGATCTTAGAATCTTATGTTGGAATGCCAATGGACTGATGCAACATCAACAAGAACTGCAAGTGGTCCTGGACACAGAAAAAATCGATGTATGTCTCATCACGGAAACACACTTCACTAGACAATCAAACATTAAATTCAAAAATTATCAAATATATCACACTATTCACCCTGGAAACACTGCTAAAGGAGGTAGTGCTGTTATAATTAGAAATAGTATTCATCACTATGAGGAGTTAAAGTATGAAACGGAGGAAATACAAGCAACTGCTGTTATTGTCAAATCCAAAAGTAGTTATATTTGTATTGCTAGTATTTACTGCCCACCGAAGCACTCAATGAAAGAAAAAGATTATCTTGATTTCCTCAGTAAATTAGGAAAACGATTTGTACTTGGAGGAGACTTTAATGCAAAAAATGTCCACTGGGGATCCAGATTAACAACAACTAAGGGTAAAGAACTCCTAAAAGCTATCAGAAAATGCAGTTGTGAAGCCCTCTCAACTGGAAAACCAACCTACTGGCCAACTGATCCAAACAAAGTGCCAGATCTGATTGATTTCTTTATAATAAAGAACATATCTGTAAATTATGTACAAGTAGATGAAAGCCACGACTTAAACTCTGATCATTCACCAATACTTCTAACGTTAAGTGAAAAAATCATTCAGAAAGAAAGAAACCCTTTCCTAGTAAATAATCACACTAATTGGGCATGCTTTAGACTATCGCTAGAAGAAAAAATTAACTTAATGGTTCCATTAAAGACTGAAGAACAATTAGACAAAGAAGTTCACAAATTTGTAAACGATATACAGCAATCAGCTTGGGAAAATACTCCTGAAATTAAAACGAAAATCAAGGGAAACAATTACCCTATGGAAATTAGGGAACTCCTCGCAGAAAAAAGAAGAGCGAGAAGAGTATGGCAACAAACAAGGGCCCCCCAAGATAAAACTCATTTGAACAACCTCACTCAACAATTAAGAAGAGAGATCAAAGAATTGAAAGATGAATCAATCAGCAACTATTTAAGAAAATTAACTAATGATAACAGTACTGATTATTCTCTTTGGAAAGCAACCAAAAGAATCAAAAGACCAATAATGCAGATTCCCCCAATAAAAATAGCAGGTGAGAAATGGGCTAGAAATAATGAAGACAAAGCTCGAGAATTTGCCGAACACCTCGAAAAAATATTCCAGCCACATGAAGACCAAACTTTGGAAGCCGAGATAATAACTGAACAAGCTGTGCAAGAAAGTAAAGAAATCCTACCCACAACACCAAAAGAAGTTATGCGTGAGATAACAGCTAATATGAATACGAAAAAAGCTCCTGGGTACGATCTTATTACTGCAGAAATCTTAAAAGAACTGCCAAGGAAAGCTCTGGTGAAACTCACCAATCTTATAAATGCAGCATTTAGAATCAAATGTGTACCAAGCTTATGGAAAATTGCAGAAGTAATTATGATCCCAAAACCTGGGAAACCACCACACATAACATCGTCTTATAGGCCAATTTCGCTATTGCCAGTCATGTCCAAACTCTTTGAGAAGCTTCTGGTAAAAAGATTAAATCCGATAATCGAGAGTAAAAACTTGATCCCAAATCATCAGTTCGGTTTTCGCAACCAACACTCAACAATTGATCAAGTACACAGAATAACCAGTATAATTGAGAAAGCATTAGAGGAGAAAAAGTCTGTTCAACAGTATTTCTAGACGTTGCACAAGCGTTTGATAGAGTGTGGCATGAAGGACTTAACCACAAGTTAAAGAATCTTCTACCAATGCAATTTGCTAAGATACTAGAATCATACTTGAAAGATAGGTTCTTCAGGATTAAGTTAGATGATACATTTTCTGAATTGAAAGAAAAGCACAACTAAACAATATTATTTTAATGCAATAATAATGTTTAACAACAAACAATAATGTATAAAAACAAAATTTTAATGCATAAATAATGTTCCGTAATTAATTATTAATTATTTAAAAAATCGAGCCTCAGACATTTTTACAAAAGTAAAACACACGCCCTCTTTTAAGCAAAACCAAATATTTCAGCACTTAGCAGAAACATTGTGTAGTAAATGTAGTACATATGCCCTAACAGAGATGTCACCATATCGACATATTATAGACACATTTGTTTTGATTGCATAAAATAAACAAATGTATATTAGCTTGTATATGATAAGATAGACGAGGTAGTAAGGTGATACTATCGAACTCCAGACCTACCTCACTCCACTCTATCACCGTGATAGAGTGGAGTGAGGTAGGTCTGGAGTTCGAATCTAAGCAAAGCCAACGAAAAAATTTCTTTTTAGATGAAAAATTTTGAATTGGGGATAATCCGAGAAGATTAATCGGGATCAAGATTGCTACAAAAAAAATTTGGTATAAATTTCGTGGAAATAAAAAAAAAATCAAATTTTTGCTTAAATATAAAGAATAAAAAAATAAAGTCGGAAATTTGAAGAATCGAACTCCAAACCTTTCGCACACCACTCCTTCATCTTACCACACAACCACTCATCTATATATAATTTTCCCTCAGCTTTTCGTTTAAATACTGATAAATTCGGACTTGGTGAAAAATCGCATACAAATTTTTGTTATTTTACCAGGCGAACAGAATTTAAAAAACAACATACTCGTAATTGTCAGCAACGTGACATTATTTTGTATCAAAGCGTGCCACTTCAAGTTATGTGACACTTGAACATACAAAATAAAGTCATATTGCTGACAATTCTATCTTCTTGTAATTTCTGTTCGCCTGTTAAAATGACAAACATTTTTGGCGAATTTTGATTAAAAAAAAAATTTTTTTTTTTTTAAATTTCTGCTCACCTGGTAAATAAAAATTAACTTTTTTTAATTAAAAAAGCAATCAATAAGTCTAGCCACTCAAATAGAAAATTTGGAGCTTTTTATTACAAAAAGAAATCCTTCATCCCGCGAGAATCGAACTATTACCATAAGAGATCAGTTTAAAACCATAGAGGTTTCTCGAGTTCGATCCCCGCACCTGAAGGAATTTTTTTTTGTAATAAAAATCTCCAAATTTTCTATTTGGGTGGTTGCCTAGAGTTGCCTTTTGAAAAAATTTATTTTTATTTACCAGGTGAGCAGAAATTTAAAAAAAAAAAAATTTTTTTTTTCATCAAAAATCGCAAAAATTTTTTGTCATTTTAACAGGCGAACAGAAATTACAAGAAGGTAGAATTGTCAGCAATATGACTTTATTTTGTATGTTCTAGTGTCACATAACTTGAAGTGGCACGCTTTGATACAAAATAATGTCACGTTGCTGACAATTATGTTGTTTTTTAAATTCTGTTTGCCTGGTAAAATAACAAAAACTTTTATGCGATTTTTCACCAAGTCCGAATTTATCAGTATTTAAACGAAAAGCTGAGTGGAAATTATGTATAGATGAGTGGTTGGGTGGTAAGATGAAGGAGTGTTGTGCGAAAGGTTTGGAGTTCGATTCTTCAAACTTCCGACTTTATTTTTTTATTCTTTATATTTAAGCAAAAATTTGATTTTTTTTTTATTTCCACGAAATTTATACCAAATTTTTTTTGTAGCAATCTTGATCCCGATTAATCTTCTCGGATTATCCCCAATTCATAATTTTTCATCTAAAAACATATTTTTCGTTAGATTTGGTTAGATTCGAACTCCAGACCTTCCTCACTCCACTCTATCACCTTACTACCTTTTTTTTTTTTTTTTATAATATTGTTTCTTTATTTCAAGCATTAATATTTTACAATAATTTGTTAGATGATTAAAGATAATATATAAGAAAATCGAGATCCGTTAAATTTCTTATGAAGCCACTGCTCCAATATTAGGATTCTCCGGCTAGGTATGTTTTAATTGATGTTTTATGTTTTTTGATTTGTTTAATTTATGTACCATAAATTAATGTGTTTGCATTTTTTTTGTTGGTCTAAAATTTGCTTAATTAAAATGACCGATTATGTTGTTTTTTTTTAAATTTGGATTGAGCTACTTAACCTAATTGAATTGTACTATGTTTAATTAGCTAGATTGTTGGTGTATTAAGCCACCAATATTTTGCTAGTTGTCTTCTGTGTTTATCCTGTGTTTTTCGGTTGAACGATGTATCAAATCTTAGATTGAGTATTGTTGTAGTTGTGAACTTCGTTGGGTCAAATCCCTTCTCGTTTGATTTTCTGCTGATGTGATAGATGATGGGTATTTGCTCCTCGTTCTGTATATATTTTAATTTATCTAAAATTATGAATGTTTCCGGGCCTGGTATGCTACCTGATGTGATGCTGTTTATGAGTATTTGTGGATTGGTGTAGTACGGACCGTAGATCATGGAGTTATTTGTGTTGTTGGTTGATCTTAGTATGTGTTGACGGATTAGCTTAATAATGTGCAGATCTATTCTATCTGATTTGAATTTTTCATATTGACGTTTATTTGATATATAGTGTCGATCCTCATGATTGACTTTCCTAAACTGCCCATTGCAATGTCGTACACATCTTCTTTCAAATATTCGTATTTTTTCCATGTTGTTGGGATTTAAGTTGAACCATATAGGACATGCGTAAGTAATTATTGGTCGAATTAGTGTTTGGTAGCATATTCGTTTGACATTGCTGTTTATGTATTTTGCTCTGAAGATTCGTCTGTTAGCGATGAATGCTCTTCTTGCTTTGTCTAGTTGCATCTTCACGTGTTCGTTGAGGTAACAAAACTTATCTATATGTACACCTAGATATTTGATAATTGACTTATTCGGCAGTTGTTCATTGTTTATAGTGATTTTGAATTTGTTCCAGTTTTGTTTTGTATCATTTGTTGCGTGACCTACTGATTTCCTGAAAAGTATTGTTTCACATTTCTTTTCATTGAGTTTTATTCTCCATGTATGTAAAAAGTCGTTCGTGTAATTAATGGCTGCCTGCAGAGAATCTTCGATATTCTTTATTTTGATGTTAGAGCTATATAGTGTTATATCGTCGGCATATGCAATACATTGTACCATTTCTGAGTTCAGTGTTGAGCTTTCAATTAAGTCTTTAGTGTAAAGGTTGAATAGTAGAGGTGCAGTGATCGAGCCTTGTTGTAGCCCGTTATGTAATTTGAATATGTGATTGGTGATCTCCGTTCCGTTTGTTGTTTTAAAGTTTCGATCGTAGAGCATTTCATGTAGTATTTGTATAAGTTCTGCGGGACATTTCATTTTGTTTAATTTGAATAAAAGTCCGTCTAACCATACTGATTCGAATGCTTTCTCCATGTCAATGAATATTGCTCCGGTGCATTTTTTGTTGTTTAAATTTTGACAAACATCTGCGGTGAGTTTCGCTATTGCGTGTGTTGTAGAGTGCTCGTGCCTGAATCCGAATTGGTTGTCCGGTATCAGGTTATTCTTTGTGGTGTATTCATATAGTTTGTTGGCAATAATTATCTCATATGTTTTACCCAGGTTACTTAGTAAACTTATTGGTCGGTAATTTTCTGCTTTAGCTGGATCTTTGTTTTTTTTCCGTATTGGATAAATTTTTGCGGTTTTCCAACACTTGGGGAATGATTTGTTGTTTAATAAGTGATTGAATAGTGTACATATTTCCATCACAAACTCATCGGGTAACTGTTTCATTGCTATACTTGGTAGCATATCCAGTCCGTACGATTTTTTGTTATTCATACATTTTAGAATTCCTTTTAATTCTGTTGTTGTTATGAAGTAGTCTTGACTATCAGATTGTGCCGGTTCATTTGCCTTATTGGTTGAAGAGAATGTTGTTGTCGTTAATTTGTTGTCTTTAATCCTCTTGTGTTCATTTTTTATTTTTTGTACTGTATTTAGGATGGCTTCTTCGTGCATTTTTTTTCCTAATGCAGGATTGTATTGTGTATTATTCTCTATATAGTACCCTAGTATTTTTAGGTTGTAATATTGGTTGTGGCTGATGAACTCTTGATTATGTTTCGGCAGGCTAGTCCAGTCTATATTTAATGCTGCTAATTTTGTTATTTCATTTTCTGGTATTGTGAGATGGTGATTTTGGATCTTGTATTTCTCTGTGCCAATTTTTTTTAATGTGGCAAACATCTTTCCGTTTGGTTTGATAGCTTGCATTTTCTTTTTAAGTTGCTCGTTTATTTCGATTTTTATGTTTTGCGCAATTAATTCATTTATTCTTTGAATTAGAGCTTTGTATGTTATTGTATTTTGCGCAGTGATAGTTCCATTTCTTTTAGCTCTTTTAATTGTGGATATCATAAATCGTTTATGTTTGTAAAGGTTTTCAATGGTTTTATTTGTGAAACACTCCATATTGTTAATCCTTCTTGTTTTACGTGTTTTCGTTGTTAAGCTTTGTTTTATTAGTTCGGTGATAATGTTTATATATCCTTCTATTTCCTGATCTTCGATATTTCTGTCTGTTGGTATAATCGATGGAAGACCCGTACCTCGTAGATATTGTTTATGTCTGTTGGACAATGTACTTCTCCACTTTTCCCATTGCGTTTTTGAAAAATTGTATGTTATATGTGGTTGTTCTGCTGTATTGTTCACCACCCATCCAGTATTCAGGATTGTGACTACTATAGCCTTATGATCGCCATCGTACGTTAGTGTGGGTATCTCATTTCCGTTTTGTGTTAATATAGATAGTCTGTTGTCTAATATTGCTATGTCAATATAATTTCCAGTCCTTGGGATAGTAGGTTTGTCGGGTTTATAGACTTTTGCTCTGTAAATCGTTTCATTTTCACTTATCCAGAGATTTAGTTTGGTGCCTCTGCGATCATTAATTTGATTTCCCCATTCTGAGTGCCGTGCATTGAAGTCCCCTGCAATTATGTAGTAATTTTTATCATTATTGAGGTTTAGTATTTTAAAGATCTTATTCCACTCTTCTTCGAATTGCGTTGTTGTTAATATTTGGTGGTTACTGGTGCAATATATTGCAATTACATATAGGTTGTTGTTGTTTTCTAATGTAATTTTTATTATTGTTGTTTCTATACCGGAGAGTTGTTGTATTTTGCTGTCTAATATGTGTTCGTGTTTAATGTGATCTTTTATTAGTATAGCCGTCCCTCCCCCTTGTTGATTTATCGTTCTATCTTGCCTTATGGTAATATAGTTTTTGAACTCTATGTTGTGTTTATAATTTAGTTTAGTTTCATTTAACAGCATTATTTCCGGGTTATGCTGGTTGATGAATTTTAATAGGTTTATGCGTCTTGTTATACTGACTATCGAGTTAACATTTAATGCAATAATTTTTGTGCTGCTCATATTTTTGTTAATAAATTTATAAGCGTTGCAATTTGCTCACTCTGACTATTGATTATTGATTCCATTTTCTCTACCTTTAAGGCCAGTGATTGAATGGTAATCGTTTCTGCGTTTGTGTTGGTGTTGTTGTTGGCTTTCAACATATCTGCGAATGTGCCGAATTCTTTGCTTACCGGTATTGCTGGTGCAAATTGAGCTGGTAACCGCTTTTGCTGATTGGCTTTAATTTTATGCTTTAGTCTTTGTAAGGCATTTTGGTATGTTGGACAGCCTTTAAATGATGCGGGGTGTCCAGTTTGTTTGCAATTAACGCAGTAAATGTTGTTGTTGTCCGTTTGTTCTTTAATAGGACATTCTGTCGGTTTGTGGTTATTTTTGCATTTTACACATCTGTATGCAAGGTTACAGTTTGCTGCAACATGTCCCAATCGTTGACATTTGTGGCATTGTATAATCTCGTTCCTTTTTTTGAGTGTCTCCCATGTCACACGTTGATGGTGCATGGTCTTTATTTCGAATATATTTGCCATATCAGTGTCCGCGGAGCATTGAATTATATACAGCGGCAGCTTTACTTTATTTTCCGTTGCGTATTTAGTTTTTAATTGTGTAATTTTTGTGATTTTGATTTTTTCGTTTGCTTCTAGAGTGGTTTTTATTTCATTTGTGTCTTCATCTTCGTTAAGCCCTTTTAAAATAATTGTTTTTGGTTTCATGTCCTTGGGTGTGTAGGTAAAGAATTCCGTGTTAGTTTCTTTGAGTGTTGTTTGTGCTTTGTGATATTCATTTATGTCTTTAACTATTACTGAATGTTTATTCATGTTCACCCGTTGTATTTCAAAATCGAGTATTTCTGCTTTTTTCATCTGTTGCAGTGTTTCATGTATTTTTTGGTTATGAATATGTAGCGGTGGTGGTTTAATACGTTTTCGATTATCCTTATTCACGATTGTATTACTTTTTTCGTTTAAATTTTGTTGTTGTGTATCTGTATTTCTATTTTTTTGATGTACCGTTTTTCTCGGGGGATCAATTGAAATAAATTTATTTGTGTTTTCTATTTCAGTTTCTTCTTCATCCATCAAAGAAATGAATCGATTTTTGTTAATTGTCGCATCATTATTACTTGTTTGTTGTTGTAATAATTTTTCAAGTTCTTCAATTTTTTTGCGTAATATTTCATTGTCCAGTTCTAATTTTGTAACACGTGTGAGTCGTTGCTCTGGTTTTATCATCAAGCCGGTATTGGTATGACTCATCGTTGCTCTGCTATTGTCGATAATTTTAATGCGTTTACTGTTATCTGCATTTGCTTCATGTGCATTTTGCGAGCTAAAACAATCTGTTTCGGATAATTCTCTTTTATTGTTAATTGTTGAGGCTGTATCAATATTTAAATTACACCTGACACTTTCACCATTTATATTACTGTCCGTCACTTTAATATTCTCACCGCCTAAGCGGTTTTATCTGTGAGATATAAACACTATCGCCACGTTTATAGTTTTCGCCACTATTATAAGCACTTTTGTATTGCACCAACTGTACACTTTAATTGTATAGTTTTGAGAAAAAACTGTTTTATGATTAATAATTTTAAACTAATTATACCACTTTGAGACACTTTGACTTTTACGCCTTATCCGACGATGCTATCGTCACCTTACTACCTCGTCTATCTTATCATATACAAGTTAATATATATTTGTATGTTTTATGCAATCAAAACAAATGTGTCTATAATATGTCGATATGGTGACATCTCTGTTAGGGCATATGTACTACATTTACTACACAATGTTTCTGCTAAGTGCTGAAATATTTGGTTTTGCTTAAAAGAGGGCGTGTGTTTTACTTTTGTAAAAATGTCTGAGGCTCGATTTTTTAAATTATTAATAATTAATTACGGAACATTATTATTGCATTAAAATTTTGTTTTTATACATTATTGTTTGTTGTTAAACATTATTATTGCATTAAAATAATATTGATTAGTTGTACTAAATATTCTGGTAACAAATTCGCCATAAATTCAAAAAGCAAACTACTCAAATAATTTAGCAAGAGTAGCTGCGTGCAGTCAGAAGTACTTGTGTGTACTTTGCCACGTTAAATGGAACCCAGCAATTAGAAAATATAAATAATTATTGATGAATATGGATATGAAACTGATAAATTGGCCTTAGCACTCCTTGCCAGAGATTTGAATTCACTTTCCGATAGTACATGTAGTATCTGACCTACTACTACATCAATCGAGCCCAAAACCTACCCCCTATCCAGGGAATAAATTAGTTTGGAAACTCTAGGTATTGAGATTTTAGCTGAAACTGATGAATGGGCCTTAGCACTATTTGCCAGAGATTTGAATTCACTTTCCGAAAGTACATATAGTAGCTGGCCTACTACTTCATCCATCGAGCCCACAAACTCTCCCCTATCCAGGGGAATAAATTAGTTTGGAAACTTTTTATACCAATTGAGATTTTAGCTGAAACTGATAAATGGGCCTTAGCACTCCTTGCCAGAGATTTGAATTCACTTTCAGATAGTACATGTAGTAGTTGGCTTACTACTCCATCAATCGAGACCAAAAACTACCCCCATTCCAGGGGAATAATTTAGCCTGGAAACTTTATATACTAATTGATATTTTAGATGAAGCTGATAAAATGGGCCTTAGCATTCCTTGCCAGAGATTTGAATTTACTTTTCGATAGTACATGTAGTAGCTGACATGCAACTCCATCCATCGATTCTTAAATCTACCCCATATCCAGGGGAATAAATTATTCTGGAAACTTTTTATACCAATTAAGCTTTTAGCTGAAACTGTGAAATGGGCCTTAGCACCCCTTGCCAGAAATTTGATTTCACTTCCGGATAGTACATGTAGTAGTTGGTTTACTAATACATCAATCGAGCCCAGAAACTGCCTTCTATCCAGGGGAATAAATTAGTTCGGAAACTTTAGGTATTGAGATTTAAGCTGAAACTGATAAATCGGCCTTAGCACCACTTGCCAGAAATTTGAATTTACTTTCCGATAGTACATATAGTAGTTGGCCTACTACTACATCCATTGAACCTAAAAACTCCTCCCTATCCAGGGGAATAAATTAGCCTGAAAACTTTTTACACTAATTGAGATTTTAGCTGAGAATGATAAATGGGCTTTAGCACCTCTTGCCAGAGATTTGAATTTATTTTTTGATAGTACATGTAGTAGTTGGCCTACTAGTCTATCTATCGAGTTCAAAAACTTCCCCCTATCCAGGGGAATATATTAGTTTGGAAACTTTTTATATCAATTAAGCTTTTAGCTGAAACTGGGAAATGGGCCTTAGCACCCCTTGCCAGAGATTTTAATTTACGTCCGGATAGTACATGTAGTAGTTGGCTTACTTATCCATCAATCGAGCCCAAAAACTGCCCTCTATCCAGGGGAATAAATTAGCCTGGAAACTTTATATACCAATTGCGATTTTAGCTGAAACTGATAAATGAGCCTTAGCATTCCTTGCCAGAGATTTGAATTCACTTTCCGATAGTACATATAGTAGCTGACCTAATTAATTTAAACTAGACATTTTTTCTGGCGATTTACGCCACTTGCCTATGGTTTGCATTCTTTTTTTTATGGTCCATATATTATTTTGACTAAATTCCACTAATATTGCCTCTGAATGGTCTTACTTTCACAGGAAATCACTTTTATTCGAAAGATTTTGTAATGAAATTACAATTTTTTTACTAAATATTTCAATAGGAGTCGTAATTTTTCCAATTGGAATTTAGTTTAGCAGTGTACTAAAACTAATACATATATAGAATCTGTGGATTTGTGGAAAACTTCACATCCATTGTTTCATGTTGTATTTTTGTTTGATTTTGGTTGAAACAAGTTTGTGTATATAAAGCATGTCATATTTTGAGTGCTACGGTATTTTAAGTAATGGGGAGTGAATCGTATTTTGTTTAATATATAATGATGATCTACGAGTGTGAGGTTTTTCAGACATTCCAGAGATTTGTCAATGTATTAGTATTGCACTGCTGAGACGGGTTCTTATGAGAGGATTGTGTGTTATTTCAAAAAATTGAGTAGTATTTAGAAAAGTATTTTAAAAAAATCAAGCTCAAGCTAATTTACAACAAATCAAAATATGTATATTACAAATTCTTGTTCGTTCGATATTAAAGTAATTTTACATGATTTATTTTTTGAGTGCTCATTAAAAATTGGTATATGGCGTTCTAAAGTTGAAGTGTGATTTCAAAGAGGGTACTTCTGTAGAACTTGTATTAAATGAACGATTCGTATGGATTAGGGCTTTAAATTAAGTAATAGAGGCCTATTCCATGTGCTAGCCAAACTTTTGTCATCATTGTTTAGTGCGATTTCCAAAATATAATTTTGCAGAATTTTTGTTAAACGAACGATCCGTATGGATTAGGGTTTTCTAACTAGGTAATTAAGGGACATATTCCATGTGATAGCCAAACTTTTGTCATCATTGTTGGCAATGGCGGATATTGGTCCTTGCGAGTTTAGTGCGATTTCCAAAATATAATTTTGCAGAATTTTTATTAAACGAACGATCCGTATGGATTAAGGTTTTTTAACTAGGTAATTAAGGGACCTATTCCATGTGCTAGCCAAACCTTTGTCATCATTGTTGAGTGCGATTTCCAAAAGATAATTTCGTAGAGCTTTTACAATATTAAACGATCGTATGGATTAGGGTTTTCTAACAAGGTAGTTAAGGGAGCTATTCCATGTGCTAGCCAAACCTTTGTCATCATTGTTGAGTGCGATTTCCAAAAAAAAATTTCGTAGAGCTTTTATTAAACGAACGATCCGTATGGATTAGGGTTTTCTAACTAGGTAATTAAGGGACTTATTCCATGTGCTAGCCAAACCTTTGTCGTCATTGTTTAGTGCGATTTCCAAAATATAATTTCGTAGAGCTTTTATTAAATGAACGATCCATATGGATAAGGGTTTTTTAACTATGTAGTTAAGGGACCTATTTCTTGTGCTAGTTAAACATGTGTTATCATTGTTGGCAATGTCCGATATTGGCCCTTGAGAGTTGAGTGCGATTTCCAAAATATAATTTTGCAGAATTTTTATTAAACGAACGATCCGTATGGATTAGGGTTTTTTAACTAGGTAATTAAGGGACCTATTCCATGTGCTAGCCAAACCTATGTCATCTTTGCTGAGTTCGATTTCCAAAAGATAATTTCGTAGAGGTTTTATTAAACGAACGATCCGTATGGATTAGGGTTTTCTAATTAGGTAGTTAAGGGAGCTATTCCATGTGATAGCCAAACTTTTGTCATCATTGTTGGCAACGGCTGATATTGACCCTTGGGAGTTGAGTGCGATTTCCAAAATATAATTTTGCAGAACTTTTATTAAACGAACGATCCGCATGGATTAGGGGTTTTTAACTAGGTCATTAAGGGACTTATTCCATGTGCTAGCCAAACCTTTGTCATCATTGTTGAGTGCGATTTCCAAAAGATAATTTCGTAGAGCTTTTATTAAACGAACGATCCGTATGGATTAGGGTTTTCTAACTAGGTAGTTAAGGGAGCTATTCCATGTGATAGCCAAACCTTTGTCATCATTGTTGGCAATGGCCGATATTGGCCCTTGGGTGTTGAGTGCGATTTCCAAAATATAATTTTGCAGAATTTTTATTAAATGAACGATCCGTATGGATTAGGGGTTTTTAACTAGGTAATTAAGGGACCTATTCCATGTGCTATCCAAACCTTTGTTAACATTGTTGACAATTTCTACTTAAAATTTCACTCGAATTCATTGTTATCTAGTTTAGTCTTCGTGCTAATTTTTTCTTTTCGTTCTCTTAATAAACTTCCTTTCAGTCGAGTCCAGTTGGACAAAATTATATTTATCATTTTGTTCAACTTTGATAATAGCTTGGAACTAAATTTCTGACTAAAAATCTTAATTTTTTTCGATCCCATTTTGATTTTGAACTAAGTTACTAGAATGTATTCACATATTAAAAGGAAAATTGCAATAATCAATTAGCAGAATACCGAAATGTTTGTTAAAACTTTAAATTTCACTCAAGTTTTCATTTCAATTTAATATAAAATGTCACTCAAAGTTGATTCATTCCAGATGGAATTGTAATCTAATTTTATTCTGGATACATCTAAGGTTTTATTCAAATCCATAAAAAAACATTTTTTTCCAGTCTAGTCTAATTCAGTCTAGTTCTCCTCTGATCCACTCAGTAAATCTACTGAGCAATGTAAACTTATATTTCTCTCAAAATTTGGTGAAATCAAAATTTGAGTTGTAACCCAATTCCTATATATAATTTCACCAAAAATTTTATTTGGTTTGGAATTCAAATTTCACTCAAAATTTCCGATACAAATTTCTAAACTAAATTCTAAGGAAATTTTGTTAGTTCTTTGATATTAAATCTCGTATTACAACTCAGTTTTTACTTAAATCTAAATTTCCAAATCAATTTTTAACCCAAGTAACACTGTACAACAATTTTTACTATTTAAACTTCTTGTAAAGTGGAGAAACATTTTCTCAAAATTTATTGATTTAAAGGCGGAAGCTTTTTTTAAATCAACTCAATATTTAGTAAAATATTGAGGAATTCAAAGTTTATTTATAGCTAAATTTCGGCTGAAAACGACGATTAGCTTTTGATTCATATTAAACAAAAGATGTTGTTCAAATCTAGTTTATAATTTTAATTCAATTTTTAAATTTTTAAATCCAATTTAAGTTCATACTCGAGAATTTATTCAATTAGATTTGGGAATTCAAATTATCATTCAGATTTTTGTTCGAAATTCTGATTTTATATTCGATATGTTGAAATTCATATTCTTTTCTCATGTAAATGGCACTCAATATTTTACTAAAACTCATGTTTGAATTCTCACACATACATTAACGAATAAAACTAACAATCAGAAAATCTGCTTTGCTAGAAGAATTTCGGATCGTCAAATAATGTGCAGTAAACTATTGAGATATGTATAAAATTATAAAAATTAAAATCGTGTTACGTTAACTGGGCTTCTGAGTTCGTCCGGATTTTGTAATTAAAAACACTATGTCCTTTTATCTCACTTGACTCGACTTTAGTCCACTTTACTATAGACTTTAATAATCGCTTTTACTTTACTGACATAAATCTGTCCGCTTGCCACTGGTGCGGGGTTTGACAACAGATTTATTGCACTAGTTACACGATTTAAAGTAAACCAAAAACTGTTCTCAGTTTGCCATTGGTCGTGTTTATATACCAGTTCAATACTGCTCCCGTCATAAATCATCTTCATTCTTGTGTATTCTATTTATGACCCATAAATATCTGGAAATATCGTTTATGGTTGGTGAAAATCATCATCATTCATTATTGTCGGCGGGCCGTGTGTATGTAATTGTGTTGTTGTTCATTTTTTCATCAACCACTAAACCACGCCTCACGTTGTATGCTATATCTCGAAAGTTCTTGTTTTTACCAGATCATTTCATTATGCATTTGTGCGTTGGTGTATAAACATGTTTCGATGTCCAGTCCACAATAAATAATTATTTGTAATAAAAACATGGGCTACGATGAGCATCGAACCATCGACCTTTATGTTTGTACTACGCGCCAAACGTCTGTTGGCCTAATCGTCACAATATTTCAAATTTTTATAAAAAGTTTACAAAATTTAGCGAAGTAACTATTTTAAGTATTTTAAAAATTTTAAATATTTACGAAATTCAAAGAATTTTTCTGAATTCTAACAATTGAAGAAATTTAAAAAAATTTAAGAATATACAGAAATCGAAGAACGAGCATAATTTAATTAATTTAAAGCATTTTAAGAATTTAGAAATCAAACAGATTTTAACCAATTTAAGATTTTTAAAGAAGTAAACATTTTTATAGAATTTACAGAATTTAAGTATATAAAGATGAAATAAACAAATGACTTACCTTTAAACTTTAAAAATTTAAGAATTTTTAAAATTTACAGAATTGTTTAAATTGACTTAAATAAAACAATTTATGAATTTAAAAATCCAAATAATTGAATAAAGCAATTACACAATTTGTTAAAGAATCTAGACAATTTAAAGTATTAAAATAATTTAAAAATTTTAACATTTATAGAATTTACAGAATTTCACGAAATTGAAGGAATTTAAAAAAGTTAAAGAATTTAAGAAATTTGATTAATTAAAAATTTGTAGGATCTTAAGAAATTTAAATGATTACACGAATTTAAAGGGTTTGTGAGTTTTGAAGACTTCAACAATTTTAAAACATCATTTCTTTAACAATTCTTTGTGTAAATCTCTTTAGTCAGTACTGTAATGTTTAAAATTCCGTAAATCATCTAGATTCTTTAATATATTTAATTTTTAAATTCTGTTTAGTTCTAAATTTTTTAAAATTCTTTAAATTTCCAGCTAAAACTTAAAATTCTCTAATTTCAATATAAAAATGACGGCATTTAAATAATTTACAGAATTTAAAGTTTAAAATTTAAAGAATTTAAAAAATTCTTTTAGCTAGTTTAAATAATTAAAATAACTAACAGAAATTAAAAAAATTTTAAAATAAAGAAAATACAAAGTTTACAATTTTTCTGAATTTAAAGAATTTAAGGAATTAGGGAATTTAAGTTAATGAAAATTTTAATTTAAATTAAAATAATTACAGAATTTAAAAAATTTTAAAAATTTAAGTAAAAATGTTTAATAATTTAGAGAACTTTAAAAATTTACCGAATTTGAAAATTTAAAGCTTAAAGGTTTTACAGAATTCAAAGAGTTTACAAATTTATAGAATTTCAAGAAAAACAGGAAAAACTAAAATAAAACTGACAAGATTGAATTAATTATTAAAAATACTTAATTGTTAAATGTGTTTAATTGAGGTAAAATTTACGGATAATAAAAATTGTTGAGTGTGCAAAAACAAAAACCTGTCGAGAGGGGGTCGTCGCACTATATTCGTGGCAAATACACACGCGGCTTGCTAACTGTTTTCTCTTTTTCTGCCTAACACATTTTAGGCGGTCCTGTCTGTCGCCGGATATAAGTTTGCGCGTTACATAATTTAGAAAATTTAAAGAAACAAAGAAATTTCAAGTGTTTAAATAATTTAACAAAAATTTAAGGATTGAAGAGTTTAAATTTTTTAAGAAATTAAAGATTTTCCGGTTTTTATGAATTTTAAAAATTTTGAGAATTTAATAACCTAAAGAATGAGACAACTTTAGCTACTTAAATAATTTAAAAAATTTACGGAATTTAAAAGGTTTAAAGTATTAGGTAAATTCATAAATTGACAGTGTTTACAAAATTTATAATTTTCAGAATTTTCAGAAATAAATTATCTACAGAATATAAAAATATGTTATACTTTAAAAAAATTCAAAGAACTTACAAATTTCAAGAACCTAAAAATATAAGGAATTTAAATATTTGAAAAACATTACGAATTTAAAGAATTTGAAGGATTTACCGAATTTACAAAATTAACAAAATTAATTCAAGAAAGATGTTGAAAGAAGTCAAAGTATTTAGAGAATTTACAGAATATATTGTAGCTAATTAATTTAACAATTCACAGAAATTACTGAATTTAAATAATATACAGGATAAGAATTTGAGGTGAAAAATTTTGAAAATTTGGAGAATTCAAAGATTTTAGAGAATTTGTGGCTTTTGAAGTTTTAAATAATAAAATTACAAATTCGAAAAATTTCAAGTAACTAAAAATTTTGAGAAATTGAAAGAATTTTAATAACTGAATTCTAATAATTGAATTTAATCAAAAAATATATTTAAAGAATATAAATAATATTCAGATTTTAACTAATTACCTATGTTGGATAAGAATTTAAGTTTTTAAATTTTAAAAATATGGTGAATTTAAAGATTTTATAGATTTTAGAGATTACAAAGAATTTAAATAATAAACAGAACTTAAATAATTTAAAAAAAATTTTTTTAAAGAATTTTAAGTATTTCAAGAAATTATAGTTTTAAGAAAATTACAAATTTAAAATAATAAAAAATCTTTAAAAATTTAAAAATTTTGAAAAAACAATTTTAGGCGCTTTAAAAATTTAAAGAATTTACGCAACTGAAAGAAAGAATTCGGAAAATTTAATTAAATAAACAAATTAAAGTATTTAAAGAATTCAAAAAATTTAAAAATTTATAAAAATAATTAAATCAAAAAAGAATTCTAAAGGAGATGAGGAAAAAAATTGATGAACTTGAAAGGACAATTAACTTACTTTAAGGGATACAAGAATGTTTAACATTAAAGAATCTACAAAATATAAAAAATTTAACGAATTTCAATTAAGGCTTTTATAATTAACAGAAATTACATAGTTAAATTATTTTCAGAATTTAGGAAATCCACTCAAAGAATATAAGAATTTAAATTATCTAAAGGTTAAAAATTTGAGGTTTCAAATTTTAGAGAATTTTTTAAGGAATTTAAATGATTTACAAAATTTTAAATAAGCAACTGTTCAAATTTCAGTAACTAATTCAAGGAACTAATCTTTAATATTTTAAAGAATTTAAACAACTTAAGAATTTTATTTAATTTAAAGAATTTGTTGTAATTTAAAAATATAAAGTGTATTTACAGAACTTAAAGATTTAAGATAAACTATAGTGTTTATGAAATTAAATGTTCAATGATTTTCAAAGCTAAAGATTATCAAAAAAATTCAGTTTTAAGAATTCTACAGATTTTAATAATAAATCAAAATTTTAAATCTCTTGATAGTGGGAGATTTTTAATTTTGGTTTAAGAAGTCTAATGATTTTGAAAAACTGAATAAAATTTTGGAATACACAGAATTTGGAAAATTTAAAGAATTTTAATTTTTCTTATTATGATTTTTCTATTTTACTAAGTTTATTGATATTTTTAAATATTCCATAAATTTTAACAGATTTTAATTTTTTGGAATCGCCCAATCTGTAATGGGATAATAGTTTTAGTGGTTGCCAGTTAAATAATATCGACAACTTCTGAAATCTACCAAATTTCCACGGCCCATCATTAGAAATAGTTTGCGTATTACAGTTTTATAATATATACTATGTATTATAATTTAATGTCAAGGTGATTTATGTTTTACGATGATTTACGTTTATTTTTGTACAAGACGTATGACGATAGAATTACGGCGATATATATTCGCTGTGTACATAGGATATAACGATTTACTAACTGTTAGATGATTTATGATTTTTTCACATTTTTTTCCTTATCATATCGAATTGTACGTACATATTATACTGTGTCAGGTAATCAATTATGAGAGGTGGTTACATTTTATTATGAACGCGCGAATTTTTAAATAAGTGTGGAAGGTTTATTGTACGCAACATGTACAAGCAATTATCATAAAATGTAATTTAGTCCCTTTCTTATTTTTATGTACAACGAGAGTGCAACGTATAAAATCTTACAGAAAATTTTTCGCGACTACAACAGAAAAGCAATTTCAGTAAATAGAGTTTATTTGTGTGCTTTTTAGTTTTGCATCTAAATTAACATTTATAATAAATTGCAAAATTAAAAAAACAACTTAAAATAAAGTTTTTTTGTTTTTGTTATTGTGCATAGCTAATGTTGAACGGTTTATGCAAGTTGAAAATTTTGTATTTTAACGCTTATTTTTTTTTTGCTGTTTCTGCTACTGCTGCTGCTGTTGTTGTAGTTGTCTGAATTTAAAACACACAGATAAAAATATGTTTTGAAAGTTTATGCATTTCCGCAAAATAATAAGAATTTAACAGTGTGCGCGGGTTTAAGAATGTCTTACTCTAAGATTTTTTTTTTGTTTTTACCGGAAGGTTTAAAATATGAAAACAGCAAAAGAAGGTTTCGAAATAATTTTTAAAATAATCGTCATAAAATTATATAACAGGCTCAAATCGTGCGCAGGACCATTTAAAAATTGATTTTATTATACCTGTGTCAAATTAATGAATGATTTTTCATTTGTAAGGCGATGAATAATTTTGTTCCCAAGTCCCCTTTTTCTAACGCTAAATTGTTGAGAAAATTATGACTTGCGTTATATATCAATATATGTATGTAGAAGGTCCTGGAAGTTTCAAACATCGACTGTGTAATATGTTTGAAACTTTTGTTGTTTTGAAAATGCAGCGCTTATTATACATGTACATTTTTATTGACTATACCATGTTATGAGGATGATCAGTCCTGCAATGCATTCAGCTCTAATGGAGTTAATTTGGAATTTACGTATTATGTGAGACCTGGTTTTATTCAGATGTTTTAAGTTCCGAATTTTTTACGGATAATTATTTAGTACACAGATATGACCGATCAACTGTAACTAGTGCTAAATCTGTGCATAACTCAATAGTCCGAGTAATAGTTCGACATTTCCCATTTTGTTGCGGATTACAATATAAATGACATAATATGTGTTTTAGGATATTTCAATGCTCCTGTCATAATATAGCGCACCGATGACAATTCGTCGCATCCCTTCCCGACCAACATTTTTAACGTCGATGAACACATTTTTATTGACTAAGGTCATCGTTAGATTTGCATCAAATTTGTCAAGTCAGTGCATGTGTTTTTTGAAAACCTGGACTGGGATGAAATTTTTAATCATAAATAGTTGAGGCTTTTGATAAAAATGTCCCTAAACGTTATAATCGGATGAATAACCATACACCGTGGTTTAATAATAACTTGATCAATTTAAGAAATAAGAAGAATAAAGCTCACAAGCTTGTTAAGTTAAATGTTGATAATGAACTATATATTAATTCATTCCGGCAGATATGTCGGGATTTTGATAATCACCATCAGCTCGCTTACAGAAGCTATATCTCTATAATCTTGAAGATAATTTGACGTTGAATCCTAAGTTGTTTCGGACATTCGTTGATGTTAACGGAAATATTCCGGGTATCCACAGACGATGTCTCTGAATGATGCTACTGCTAACAATGTCAACGATATATGCGAACTATTGGCCGCTTTAGTCCCGGTTCTACATCTCACTCGGGACAGTATCATCATAATCTATTAGGATTGCCGTATATTTCTGTGACTGATGTCATTGATGGTATATCCAAAATGAGATATGAATGTGATTTTGATAAGATATCCACAAGTATTCTTAAAGATCTCAGTAAGTCATAATCATTGCCTTTATCTTTAGTTTTCAATGCTTTTCTGACGAATGGCATAATTCCTAGGAGATGGAAAAAGTGGTAAGTAGCGTATTTGTGCCGGTTCTACTGAATTTTGGATTGGGATTAATGACGTAATAGTATACACTCAGGGGTAAACACACACACACACACACACACACACACACACACACACACACACACACACACACACACACACACACACACACACACACACACACACACACACATACACACACACACACACACACACACACACACACACTAAATAAGGCCCCTGGTCCAGATCTAGTACCGAACAAAGCGCTCAAAGTAGCTATACGAAGTAACCCTAACCTCTTCGTCAATATAGCGCAGTCCTGCCTAGAGGAAGGAGTGTTTCCTAGGATATGGAAGAGGCAGAGATTGGTACTCTTGCGAAAAGCAGGAAACCCACCAGGTGAACCATCCTCATATTGCCCAATCTGCCTGCTCGATACAGGAGGGAAAATACTGGAGCGCATTATTCAGAGTAGGTTGCTCCCGATTACAGAAGGAGATGGCGGTCTCTCGTCTCAACAATTCGGATTTCGCAAGGCAAGATCCACATTGGATGCCATTAATGCAGTGGTATCTAAGGCCAAAGGAGTATTACAGGGAAAAAGATGGAAAGGTGGGACTAAACAGTACTGTGCGGTTGCCACACTCGACGTTAAAAACGCATTCAACACAGCTAACTGGGCCCACATTATGGATTCCCTACGAAAGTTGAATGTTCCGGCCTACCTCTTGAAGATACTAGATAGCTACTTCGAGGATAGAGTGTTAGAGTACGACACTGAGAATGGTCCCATGGAATACAACATAACAGCTGGAGTTCCACAAGGTTCCGTTCTGGGCCCAATCTTGTGGAACATTATGTATGACAACGTACTAAAGCTACGAATCCCAGATGGAGCAGAAGTGATAGGGTTTGCCGATGACATCGCGATAGTGGTGTCTGCAACGCACCTGGATGAAATTGATATGATCACTAACGAGGCGATTGCAATAGTGGGGGACTGGCTGGAATCCGTTGGCCTGGAACTGGCGGAGCACAAAACAGAAGCAGTGCTGATTAGTAGTCGTAAAAAACGGGAAACGGTATCGTTTAAGGTTGGTAACCACGTCATAAAGTCGAAAGAAGCGGTAAAATATTTGGGCATTATGCTTGATGACAGATTAAACTTCAAGAGTCACATAGATTATACATGCGGAAAAGCATCGAGGGTGTACTCGGCGCTCTCCAATATGCTACCAAATGTTGGTGGCCCAAGAAGCAGTAGACGTCTTCTTTTGCCCAGAGTGGTAAGCTCAGTGCTACTGTACGGGGCTCCGATCTGGTCAGAGGCACTGGAGGTAAAATGCAACAGAAGACGGCTGGCACAAGTCTGTAGGCTAAGCACCCTTAGGGTCATCAGTGCATATAGAACCACCTCAGAAGAAGCAGCATGTGTCATAGCCGGAATGATACCGATTGACATCATGGCGGACGAGGCGAAAAGAATATATGAGGCTAAGAAACACAGTTCTACAGTCGGTCAGGCTATCCAAACGACAGAAAGAGCCAAATCCGTGCAAAGTTGGCAGGAACGTTGGGATAATGCGACAAAAGGACGTTGGACACACAGATTGATTCCGAATATCAAACCCTGGATGAATCGCAAACACGGAGAGGTGAATTACCATTTAACCCAATTCCTAACGGGACACGGTGGGTACCGAAGCTATCTGCATCGTTTTGGGCATGATGATACCCCTCTCTGTCCAACGTGCAATAAAGTAGAAAACCCGGAACACGTATTATTCGATTGTCCGCGATTTGAGACCGAGAAAATGGACCTGTATATTACCATAAACACAAACTTAGGTCCGGACAACATAGTGGATGAAATGCTGAAATCACAGCAAATATGGGACGCCTGCTGCGCTACCATAACTAAGGTGCAAAAGGAGCTAAGGCGATTAAAAGCGGCTAGAAACGTGTGAGTAGAAATACTAAGACCGCCCCCCGAAGTAATACTTTGCGGTGGTTCCGGGGGGAATAACGGTCCGGCGAGAGGAGGCGGTTTTAGTGGGTAAAAATCTCACACGGCGGTAATTATGCTTACCATGTCTTTTGAAGATTTCCTCTCCTCGAAAAAAAAAACACACACACACACATGTTTAGGCTTAAAATAATTTAATAATAATATTCTCCTTTGTTATATAGAGCCATCTGCAAAAATTAAAAATGTATAAACAAAAAATAAAATGTCAATAGATGTCACCTCTATCGCAAAATTTAATAAAAATAAATATAGAAAACGAAATAAAGAAATGAATTCGACATTTCAGTTTTCTAATTTTGGAGTAGTTTTAATGGTGTTGGTATGTAAAGGAGCAAAAAGCAAGTTAGCTCTTAAAAAACCATAATTCTAATTTAATTTAAAATAAAAATAAATGCGTTTATTTTATATGTGCAAAACAACAAAAAGAAAGTGTTTTTTTTAATAAAAGTTTATGTTCATCGGCAACATAAAAATGGTCCTTCGAGCCGGATAATCGGCTATTAAATTATATTAAAAATATATAAAACGATACGTATAATTTAACGCGGTGAGCAGCCATTTTGGACTACAAAATAAAATAATTCCACGCTTTACCGTTACTACGGATAATTTCATTATCAACGTGCACATCAAGTTGTACGAAAAAATAGTAATGCGACGCAAATATCAACGTGCACATTCAATTGTACGAAAAAATAGTAATTCGACGCCAATATACTTACGTATAATTTTCATCAACGAACAGCCATTTTGGCATCAAATTTAAATAATTTTACGTTTTATCGTAATCAACGGATAAAAAACAAATATCGAAGTGCACATCCAGCTGCACGAAATTATAATAATCTTCGACACAAATATACAAATAATTTATATTATCGAGGTGCACATCCAGTGTGCACGAAATTGCATTAATTCATACATCAGTGTTGTTAACGAGGTGGATATCCAATTCACAGAAAACGACATCAATTTTGCAACAAAAAATCAACATTCGCAGATCACCTTTAAAATATCAACAAGGCTAGCAACTGAAATACAACAACTACATTACCCAATATTATCGATTGGTAATAATCGAATGTTTAGAAATCAAACAAAAATTATAAAACGTGTAATTGGAAAAATTCATCGATTCCAGGTAACAAAATTCGGTGTATTGAAAAATACATAGCTATACATTTTTATTAAAATTTAATTTTGTTTAATTCGGGAATTAAGCTTTTCACAATTGTTAAAGTGCGAAGACCGTGATTTCCTTATTAAATCCATTGGCGGGGTAAAAAGCCGTGTGACATATTTTAAAAATCAGTTGAAGGGGAAGACAGCGTCCGATTTCTCTCTCGGTACTCTTAAATCATTGCTCAGTCGTTTGCAACCTATGTATCAGCGGTTTGTTGAAGCTCAAACTAAATTAGAAATTTATGATAAGAACACAGATGACGCTGCTCGTGATGAGTTCGAGGAGGCATACGGTGAAGTTGAGTCAAAACTTTTGGATTTTATTGATGAAGTGGACGAGAGCAAAACTCAACCAATAATCCAGTCAACTGTGAACGAATCAAATATTTCTACCAACTCAGCTGCGTCTTGTCAAAATCATTCTCAGGTTTCAATTCCTCTGTGCGAAATGAAAGTACCTGAATTTGATGGGCAATTTTCGAACTGGAATGACTTTAAACCAGTCTTTCAGGAATTAATTAATAATAATCCTAAGCTTTCAAAGGTAATTAAATTCCAATATCTTCGTCAGTCTATAGTCAAAGGCAAGGCCGCACATTTTATTCAGGGAATTCCTCCCACGCAGGAGAATTACGATTCTGTCTGGAAGTCGTTGTCCGATTATTACGATAACGAAACTCGAACAAAATTTGTTCACATGAAAGCACTCTACTCCCTGAAACCTCTTCGACAGGAAAATAATGCGGCAGCATTACAAACTTTTATTGAATCGTTCTTAAAACAATACAATGCGTTGAAGGCTTTGCAGGTGCCAGTCGATCAGTGGGATTTATATCTCGTTCATCATATAACAGAACTCGTCGATAACACCACACGACAGAAAATATGGTCAAAAAAGGCGTGTGATAAACTTTTAACTATTAACGAAGTCATTGACATCATGACACGGCGTGCCAGGGTCCTGGAAGCTAGTTCGTCATCCTAATCAGCGGTGGCTCGTAAAGTAGATACACATTCTCGTGATAAATATAAACAGTCTTTGGCAAATTCAAATCCATCGTTTGTAGCGACTGATACTTCGCAACCTGTGATTTGCAAATATTGTAAATCTAATCACAATATTTTCAGGTGTAGCGCATTTAATGACTTGCCATGGTCAAAAAAGAATGACTGGGTGATAGCATCAAGCTTATGTCGAAACTGTTTTGGAACTCATGATCTCAATTCGTGCCAATCCCGCGGGTGCAGAAATTGTGGTCGCCGCCATCATACTTTGTTACACTACACAAGGATTAGCAGAGCGCCTGGCACTACCATAAACGACAAGTACGATCGTTTACCACAAAGTTCAGAAGCAGTATCTATAAAACCCAATCCTTCAACACTTAATCGATCGATTAATGGTGATCAACCTCAAGCTAGTTCGGTAGCTTCATCAACTTCTACAACTTGCGTAACATCTGCAGTAGTGCATACAAATAGTCAAAATCAAGGTGAGGCTTCAGGATCAGTATGTTTCGCAACTACATCTCAAATTCTACTATATACTGCCGTAATTTGGGTTTATGGTGCCAGTGGTGTAAAATATCCCTGCCGTGTTCTGCTTGATTCGGCTTCTCACAAAAATTTCATAACCGAAGATTTATGTCAAATGTTACAAGTACCAAAGAAACTTACTTTTTCATTGGTTTCCGGGATTAACGAAAATGTAACGCAATTAAAAAAAGGGGTGCATTTAAAAATTCAATCTCGAACATCTAAGTTTGAAGCAAATCTCGATTTTTTTGGTAATGTCAAAAATAACAGGAGAATTACCACTTGTTCCAATTACATTCAACAATCGGGAGATACCGGATTCCATTCAACTTGGTGATCCGTTCTTTTATAAATCACAAAAAATCGATATGTTGTTGGGAGCCGAGATTTATGAAGAAATCATGCTCGACAAAAAGTTGATTATTTTTGACGACCTTCCACCATTCCGTGAAACCCAGTTTGGCTACGTTGTATGCAGTAAAATTCGATCAAAACCTTCGTCAAAAAATGTGTCCCTATTCTGTTGCGACATTTCAATTCTCCAAGATCAATTACAACGATTTTGGAATTTAGAAGAACTAAACAATTCAAATATTATGTCTTTGGAAGAGAAGGCATGCGAGCAACATTACACTAATACCGTAAAACGCGCTTCTGATGGCAGGTATACGGTTGCATTACCACTCAAACCAGGCATTGAAAACCTTGGTGAAACAGCGTACGGTGCTCTCAGACAATTCAAATATATGGAACAAAAGCTTTCAAAGAATCCAGAACTTCACAAATCATATTGTGAGTTTATGGATGAATATTTATCACTCGGCCATATGAAATTAGCTTCTAATTATCAGCAACAGTCTTCTCCAAGTTATTTTATGCCACATCATTCCGTAATCAGAGAAAGTAGTACGACCACGAAGGTACGGGTCGTTTTCAATGCCTCGCACAAATCGACGTCAGGCTGTTCGCTTAATGATTTTCTTATGATTGGTCCAACCATACAGGATGATATTTTTGCGCATCTCGTTCGCTTTCGATCTTATAGATTTGCATTGGTTGCGGATATCTCAAAAATGTATCGGCAGATCAATGTCAGAGCTAGCGATCAAAATTTACAAAAAATATACTGGCGTCGTTACGATCAGGATCCAATACAGATTTATACGTTGAATACTGTAACATATGGGACTGCGAGCGCGCCATTTGCAGCAATAAGAACATTGAAACAACTTGCTCATGATGAATGTATTAGTCATCCGATGGCCGCACCCATACTGTTAAAAAACTTTTATGTTGACGATCTTGTTGCGGGAGCTGATAGTGTTGATAGTGCAATAAATTTAAAACGAGAACTTACTTCACTATTATCAAAAGGTGGTTTTGAGCTTAGGAAATGGTGTTCTAATCACTCAGAAATAACACAATCTATAAATCACGCTGGTAATGACACCAGTACAGTCCTTGGGCTTTCGTGGGATCATGGGAATGATACTCTTCAGATACTTGGTACGACCATGAGACCACAGTCCAAGCAGAGTCATTATACAAAACGAAGTATACTCTCTTCAATCGCTCAAGCATACGATCCCATTGGGTTGGTGGCACCTGTTATATACATAGCCAAGTTATTTATGCAGAAACTTTGGTGTTGCCCATCATTAAATTGGGATGATAATGTCCCCACAGATTTAATCGCAGAATGGATCGAAATTAGTCAAGAAATGAATGAATTGTCAAGTATAAGTATTCCCCGTAGTGTTCTAACACTTTGCTCAATTAAAGAAATTGAGCTTCATGGTTTCGGTGATGCGTCCAAATTGGGATATGGATGTGTACTTTACGTTCGCGTGATTTATGAAAATGGCACAGTAACAAGCAATATTATGTGTGCAAAATCTAAGGTGGCACCGATTAAAGTGCAAACCATTCTAAGATTGGAGCTCTGCGCATCGCTTCTTCTTGCTGAAACATACAGCAAAATGTTTCATTCAGTTAAACTAAAATTCAACCGGGTATTCTTGTGGACGGATTCAGAAATAACCCTCCATCGAATCAGATCGTCTCCTTCAAAATATTGTGTATTTGTAGCGAATCGGTTATCTAAAATTCAAGATCTGGTGCAAATAGATGCTTGGAGATATGTTTCAAGCAAAATGAATCCCGCTGATATTGTTTCAAGAGGGTCGAAGGTCAAGGAATTGAAAAAGTCTGAAATGTGGTGGCATGGCCCACCATTTTTAGTAGATTCGAGTGTTGCATGGCCAGAAAATAAAATAACGAATGACGGTGTTGAAATGGAAAGCGACGAGACTGAGGTGAGACAGGCTGCACTTACCTCAATAGTGCACATTGAAAATTATTTTGTATTGAAATATTCAGAATTAAGCAAATTGGTTCGTATATCGGCACTTTGTCTTCGTTATGTATCAAAAATCCGTTTTCGTATTGCATTGCGAAGGGATCCAAACCAACTTGACCTTAAACCAGTTCAAGATGGGCCACTTAAGGCATGCGAACTTGAGCTTTCAATGTCATGTTTATGTAAATTTTATCAGAATCAGCATTTCAAAAAAGACATTGGCCACATGAATAAAAACAAGTGTTTTCCAAAACAAAGTCCTTTAAAAAATTTAAATCCGTTTTTTGATTCGTCAACGCTGCTGCGAATTGGAGGACGGTTGAGTAATTCAAATTTGGGCTTTGATCAAAAATATCCTATCATTGTTCCAAAATGTAAATTTGCGGAACTAATTGTTCAAAACGAACATTGCCGAAATCTCCACGCTGGTCCGCAGGCTTTATTAAGCTTTGTACGACAGAAATATTGGGTGATAGATGGTCGTAATATGTGTCGCAAAATATTTCACAAATGTTTGCGATGTTTCAGAATGAAACCTACCTCAGTCGAACAACTAATGGGACAACTGCCCGCTAATCGAGTGAAGATAGGTAGAGCTTTCGAGAATGTCGGTGTTGACTACTGCGGTCCATTTGCAATAAAGACATTAGTACGTTCTAATGTCACTCTTAAAGCTTATGTCGCAATTTTTATATGTTTTTCAACAAAAGCTGTGCATATCGAGGTGGTGCATGACCTATCAACCCCGTCGTTTATATCTGCATTCCGACGGTTTGTCGCTCGTAGAGGTCGATGTATTAATATGTACAGCGATAATGCGACGAACTTTATAGGAGCAAGAGCTGAGCTCAGAGAGCTTCAGAAATTGTTTGACTCGGAGATTCATCGCTCCAAGCTCGCTAATTACTTTGCTGAAGAGAGCATCAATTGGATGACTATTCCTCCGCGGTCACCTCATTTCGGTGGATTGTGGGAGGCTGCTGTGAAAAGCATGAAACATCATCTCAAAGCATCCCTGGGAACGTATAGTTGTACAATCGAAGAACTAATGACAATTACCGCTCAAATAGAAGCAATTCTTAATTCACGGCCTATTACGCCTATGTCCAATAATGTTGATGATTTAGCGCCTCTTACACCGGGACATTTCCTTATTGGATGCCCTTTGAATTGTTTGCCTGAACCTACACTAATGCACTTAAATTTTAACCGACTGTCGCGATACCAACGCCTTCAATACTGTACACAAATTTTCTGGAAACGGTGGTCTTCTGAGTATCTGTCTGAGCTACAACGCCTCACCAAGTGGCAAAATAAAAATCCAAATATTAAAGAGGGAGCGTTTGTTCTTCTCAAGGATGATAACGCACCACCTTTGAAATGGTTGTTGGGTCGTATCATCAAACTACATCCAGGAAAGGATGAACTTGTTCGAGTGGTTTCAGTGAGAACAGCGTCTGGAGTGTTCGAACGGGGGATTGACAGAGTATGTGTTTTACCCATAGAGAGTGTGCCGGATGAGGGATTGAAAAATGTCTGAACTTCCACTGATATATCGTGGATGCAATTTAAAAAAAAAAAAAAAAAAAATTTTTTTGTTAAACTTTTCAAACTTTTGTGAAATGCTTTATTAACTAAATTTACAATTGTTTTAGCTTATTATTTTTTATATTGTATGAATTACCTGAGACGCATGAAGTGTTAATCATCGATAAAATTTTCCAAGTTAAAAATTTTTTTTTGTTGTATTAAAATATCATCAATGAAAAAACGTTTGATTTTGAAATTACACTATTTCAAGGTGGCCGGCATGTTTAGGCTTAAAATAATTTAATAATAATATTCTCCTTTGTTATATAGAGCCATCTGCAAAAATTAAAAATGTATAAACAAAAAATAAAATGTCAATAGATGTCACCTCTATCGCAAAATTTAATAAAAATAAATATAGAAAACGAAATAAAGAAATGAATTCGACATTTCAGTTTTCTAATTTTGGAGTAGTTTTAATGGTGTTGGTATGTAAAGGAGCAAAAAACAAGTTAGCTCTTAAAAAACCATAATTCTAATTTAATTTAAAATAAAAATAAATGCGTTTATTTTATATGTGCAAAACAACAAAAAGAAAGTGTTTTTTTTAATAAAAGTTTATGTTCATCGGCAACACACACATACAGTGCTTTCTGGAATTATGCAAGGATGTCGACAACAATTCCTGGGGTACATCATATAAGCTGGTTATGAAGAAGATGAGGAGCTGTAGCCAACCAACTTGCCCTGAGCTACTAAAAAATATAATTAGCACTCTCTTCCCGATGCAAATAAACACAGGACGCCTCACATATGAAATTGCGGAACGCCACCCACCTTCGCCGGTATCAGAAGAGGAGATAATCAAGCCATAGTGAACATCGGAGATAATAAGGCACCGGGTCCAGACAATATCCCAAATCTTGTATTTAAGGTGGCAGTTAGGCAACACCTACAGACATTTGTGGAGTTGTAAAAGACGTGTCTGCTAGAAGGAGTTTTCCCAGATCAGTGGAAGGTGCAAAGAATTGTACTCTTGCCTAAGGGAAACAAGCCTCCGGATGATCCATCTGCATACCGCCCTCTTTGCATGCTGGATACTGCTGGGAAAATGCTAGGCGGATAATCTGCAATCGGCTGGAACTAGAAATAATTGCTGCAGGTGGACTCTTCCCACACCAATGTGGGTTTAGGAAAGCGCACTCGACGATTGACGCCATCCGAGTGGTGAAAGAAGTAGCTCAGGATGCCATTGAGGGAAAACGCTGGAAAGATGGGGCCAAGAAGTATTGCTTAATTGTTGCATTAGACATCAAGAATGCTTTTAACTCAGCAAACTTTAGCAAAATACTTGGTGCTCTAAGAGATTTTGAAGTTTCACTATACCTCACAGAAATTATTGCTGATTACTTCATTAATAGAATTTTGCGATATGAAACCGATGAGGGTACAAAGCATTACGAGGTGACAGGTGGGGTCCCGCAGGGTTCAGTGCTTGGCCCAAAACTCTGGAACATGTATGATGGAGTTCTCCGTTTGTGCTTTCCAGAAGGAGTGAAAATAGTGGGATTCGCAGATGATATTGCGGTCCTTATTGTAGCAAAGTAGCTTGGGGAAGTAGTAGAGAATACTAGCAGGGCTGTTGGAATTATCCAAAGTTGGCTAACGTCAGTTGGTCTAAGCCTAGCTCACCAAAAGACAGAGGCAGTGCTAATAAGTAGCAGGAAACAAACTGAAGTGGTGACCTTAAATGTAGGCGGGTATATGATTGAATCCAAACCATCGATAAAATACCTAGGAGTCATAATTGATGCGAGGTTGACGTTTAAGGAACATCTTTGTTACGCGATTGAGAAGGCTGCAAAAGCAACCATCGCCCTTAGTAGGATAATGCTAAATGCAGGAGGCCCGAGACAAAGCCGTAGGAAGTTACTACCTTGAGTTGTAAAATCCATTTTATTATATGGAGCACCTATTTGGGCTGACGCAATGAGGGTAAAAGCCTACAGCCGTGCCATGGAATCAGTGTATCGACTTTGCTCACTAAGAGTCTGCAGCTCCTTTAGAATAGTGTCGGGGAACGCAGCATTGGTGATTGCAGCTATGGTTCCGATCGACCTACTGGCCTGTGAAGCGGTACGATACAGCGGGAGCGAATACAGCGAAATTCCAGCCGCTGAAAAACGTAGAATCGTGAGGCAACATAGTCTGAGAGAATGGCAAACCGCTGGGACAGCGCACTGAATGGCCGATGGACACATCGCCTAATACCAAATATTGCATTATGGGTGGCAAGGAAGCACGGTGATGTTTATTTTTACTTAACACAAATATTCAGTGGACACGGATGCTTTCGGGCATACCTGCATAGATTTGGGCACGAAAGCGAACCCTTCTGCACCAGCTGCTTAGAAAATGTTCCGGAAGATGCAGAGCACGTCTTCTTCAAATGTGAGAATTTCTTCTCTGAGAGGGACCTAGTGAGGAGAGTATTTGGCGAAATACCAACACCTGAGAATGTGGTTGGGCACATGGTGAAGTCATAAATGAAGTGGAACGCTGTGTGTAGCATGGCAGCGAGTATAATAAAAGAACTGCGAAGATTGGAACGGATTAGAAGCATGAAATGAGGGGCTATTAGCCTGTAAACTCCTCTGTGAAGTAATACTTAACGGTGGACCCACAGGGGGCACGAGAAATTGGGGTTTAGGGGTTTAGTCGGTAAAAATCCAACACTTTTACATGTTCGAGAATGGTTCACATGTAAGGTCTTTTGAAGATTCCCCCTCCCCACAAAAAAAAAAAAAACACACACACACATACACATGCAGGTGTAATGGTATACATTTAGTGATAAATACATACATTTAGGGGTAATGGCACAATAAAGCATACTTTCAGGTGTAGGAGTAATATTATACATATGGGTGGTATTGCCTTCATTCAGGTGGTAAGTTAGATTGCAAGCATACTTTCTTGGGAATTTGGCTGTAAAATTAATATATTAAGGATCAATTTATAAGCATACTTTCAGGGGAATTGTGTAATTCAGGTGGAAATTACATACTTTCCGTATAAAATAACTTTTGACATACATTCAGGGTTGAATTGTATTCATTCAGGTATAAAATTATATTTATAGCATAGTTTAGATTAAATTCAATACTTCGACGCTCTATTTATAAATAACGCTCACCAATGTATGCTATTCTCCTGAACGTATATTGTGTAACGACTAATTTACGCATGAATGTATACAATTACGCTGAAACTATGCTATAAACATAACTTTATAACAAAATGTAAACATTTCAAACTTGAATGTATTTCAAAAATTAATTTAGACTGAAAGTATGTAATTTCCGCCTGAATTACACAATTCCCCTGAAAGTATGCTTATAAATTTACTCTTATAAAATACCTAAATTCACCTAAAAGTATGCTTGCAATTTAACTTACCACCTAAATGTATGCTATAATCCATGGATGTATAGTTTACGCATGAAAATATGCATGTAATATAACCTGAATGTATGTAATACAGCGTGAATGCATCTCATTAGCCCTAAATGTATTATTAGCCCCTCAACGCAGGCCTCAACGCCTATTGATAGAAGTATCAATCATCGGAATCGAAGCACAATTGCAGATTTTCGATTTTGTGGCTCTGACTTTGTGGTCTATATATAGTTCAGGTGATTTTCAATAAAATTGAATATTCTCCAAGATTTGCAGAAATATTCGAACGATCCAAATGCCCGTTGGCACGATAATTACAGGGCTCAACGGCTATTGTTAAAGGTATCAATCGTCGGAATCGGAGCACAATTGCCAGAGATCACTCTTTGGAGCTCTGACTTCGTGGTCTATAGTTCAGGTGATCTTCAATTAATTTGAAATTTCTCCAAAATGTGTAGAAATATTGGAACGATCCAAATGTCCGTTGGCACGATAATTACAGGGCTGAACGCCTATTGATATATGTATCAATCATCGAAATCAGATCACAATTGCCGAGGTCACTCTTTGGAGCTCTGACTTTGTGGTCTATAGTTCAGGTGATTTTCAATAAAATTGAATTTTCTCCAAATTGTGTAGAAATATTCGAACGATGCAAATGCCCGTTGGCACGATAATTACAGGGCTCAACAAATATTGATAGATGTATCAATTATCGGAATCGGAGCACAATTGCCGGTGCTTACTGTTTGGAGCTCTGACGTTGTGTTCTATTTATAGTTCAGGTGATTTTCAATAAAATTGAATTTTCTCCAAAATGTGTAGAAATATTTGAACGATCCAAATGGCCGTTGCCACGATAATTACAGGGCTCAACGAATATTGATAGAGGTATCAATCATCAGCATAGCAGCACAATTGCCGGAGCTCATTTTTTGGAGCTCTGACTTTGTGGTTTATAATTCAGGTGATTTTCAATAAAATTGAATTTTCTCCAAAATGTGTAGAAATATTTGAACGATCCAAATGCCCGTTACCACGATAATTATAGGGTTCAACGCCTATTGATAGAGGTATCAATCATCGGAATCGGAGCACAATTGCCTGAGCTCACTCTCTGGCGCTCTGACTTTGTGGTCTATAGTTCAGGTGATTTTCAATTTTCAATAAAATTGAATTTTCTACAAAATATGTAGAAATATTCGAACAATCCAAATGCCCGTTGACACGATATTTACAGAGCTCAACGTCTATTGATAGAGGTATTAATCATCGGAATCGGAGCACAATTGCCGGAGCTCACTATTTGCAGTTCTGACTTTGTGGTCTATAGTTCAGGTGATTTTCAATAAATTTGAATTTTCTCCAAAATGTGTAGAAATATTCGAACGATCCAAATGTCCATTGGCACGATAATTACAGGGCTCAACGCCTATTGATAGAGGTATCAATTATCGGAATCGGAGCACAATTGCCGGAGTTCGCTCTTTGGACCTCTGACTTTTTGGTCTATATTTCAGGTGATTTTCAATAAATTTGAATTTTCCCAAAAATGTGTAGAAATATTCGAACGATCCAAATGTCCGTTGGCACGATAATTACAGGGCTCAACGCCTATTGATAGAGGTATCAATCATCGGAATCGGAGCACAATTGCCGGAGTTCGCTCTTTGGAGTTCTGACTTTTTGGTCTATAGTTCAGGTGATTTTCAATAAATTTGAATTTTCTCCAAAATGTGTAGAAATATTCGAACGATCCAAATGTCCGTTGGCACGATAATTACAGGGCTCAACGCCTATTGATAGAGGTATCAATAATCGGAATCGGAGCACAATTGCCGGAGTTCGCTCTTTGGAGCTCTGACTTTTTGGTCTATAGTTCAGGTGATTTTCAATAAATTTGAATTTTCTCGAAAATGTGTAGAAATATTCGAACGATCCAAATGTCCGTTGGCACGATAATTACAGGGCTCAACGCCTATTGATAGAAGTATAAATCATCGGAATCCGAACACAATTGCCGGCGCTCTTTGGAGCTCTGACTTTTTGGTCTATAGTTCAGGTGATTTTCAATAAATTTGAAATTTCTCCAAAATGTGTAGAAATATTCGAACGATCCAAATGTCCGTTGGCACGATAATTACTGGGCTCATCCGTTGTCCGTTGGCACGATAATTACAGGGCAGGGAGTTCGCTCTTTGGAGCTCTGACTTTTTGGTCTATATTTCAGGTGATTTTCAATAAATTTGAATTTTCTCCAAAATGTGTAGAAATATTTGAACGATCCAAATGTCCGTTGGCACGATACTTACAGGGTTCAACGCCTATTGATAGAGGTATCAATCATCGGAATCGGAGCACAATTGCCGGAGTTCGCTCTTTGGAGCTCTGACTTTTTGGTCTATAGTTCAGGTGATTTTCAATAAATTGGAATTTTCTCGAAAATGTGTAGAAATATTCGAACGATCCAAATGTCCGTTGGCACGATAATTACAGGGCTCAACGCCTATTGATAGAGGTATCAATCATCGGAATCGGAGCACAATTGCCAGAGTTCGCTCTTTGGAGCTCTGACTTTTTGGTCTATAGTTCAGGTGATTTTCAATAAATTTGAAATTTCTCCAAAATGTGTAGAAATATTCGAACGATCCAAATGTCCGTTGGCACGATAATTACTGGGCTCAACGCCTATTGATAGAGGTATCAATCATCGGAATCGGAGCACAATTGCCGGAGTTCGCTCTTTGGAGCTCTGACTTTTTGGTCTATAGTTCAGGTGATTTTCAATAAATTTGAATTTTCTCCAAAATGTGTAGAAATATTCGAACGATCCAAATGTCCGTTGGCACGATAATTACAGGGCTCAACGCCTATTGATAGAGGTATCAATCATCGGAATCGGAGCACAATTGCCGGAGTTCACTCTTTGGAGCTCTGACTTTTTGGTCTATAATTCAGGTGATTTTCAATAAATTTGAAATTTCTCCAAAATGTGTAGAAATATTCGAACGATCCAAATGTCCGTTGGCACGATAATTACAGGGCTCAACGCCTATTGATAGAGGTATCAATCATCGGAATCGGAGCACATTTGCCGGAGTTCGCTCTTTGGAGCTCTGACTTTTTGGTCTATAGTTCAGGTGATTTTCAATAAATTTGAATTTTCTCCAAAATGTGTAGAAATATTCGAACGATCTAAATGTCCGTTGGCACGATAATTAAAGAGCTCAACGAATATTGATAGAGGTATCAATGATCGGAATCGGATCACAATTGCTGGAGTTCGCTCTTTGGAGCTCTGACTTTTTGGTCTATAGTTCAGGTGATTTTCAATAAATTTAAACTGTCTTCAAAATGTGAAGCAATATTCGAACGATCCAAATGTCCGTTGTCACGATAATTACAGGACTCAACGCCTATTGATAGATGTATCAATCATCGGAATCGGAGCACAATTGCCGGAGTTCGCTCTTTGGAGCTCTGACTTTTTGGTCTATAGTTCAGGTGATTTTCAATAAATTTGAATTTTCTCCAAAATGTATAGAAATATTCGAACGATCCAAATGTCCGTTGGCACAATAATTACAGGGCTCAACGCCTATTGATAGAGGTATCAATCATCGGAATCGGAGCACAATTGCCGGAGTTCGCTCTTTGGAGCTCACACTTTTTGGTCTATAGTTCAGGTGATTTTCAATAAATTTGAATTTTCTCTAAAATGTGTAGAAATATTCGAACGATGCAAATGTCCGTTGACACGATAATTACAGGGCTCAACGCCTATTGATAGAGGTATCAATCATCGGAATCGGAGCACAATTGCCAGAGTTCGCTCTTTGGAGCTCTAACTTTTTGGTCTATAGTTCAGGTGATTTTCAATAAATTTGAATTTTCTCCAAAATGTGTAGAAATATTCGAACGATCCAAATGTCCGTTGGCACGATAATTACAGGGCTTAACGCCTATTGATAGAAGTATCAATCATCGGAATCGGAGCACAATTGCCGGAGTTCGCTCTTTGGAGCTCTGACTTTTTGGTCTATAGTTCAGGTGATTTTCAATAAATTTGAATTTTCTCCAAAATGTGTAGAAATATTCGAACGATCCAAATGTCCGTTGGCACGATAATTACAGGGCTCAACACCTATTGATAGAGGTATCAATCATCGGAATCGGAGCACAATTGCCGGAGTTCGCTCTTTGGAGCTCTGACTTTTTGGTCTATAGTTCAGGTGATTTTCAATAAATTTGAATTTTCTCCAAAATGTGTAGAAATATTCGAACGATCCAAATGTCCGTTGACACGATAATTACAGGGCTCAACGCCTATTGATGGAGGTATCAATCATCGGAATCGGAGCACAATTGCCGGAGTTCGCTCTTTGGAGCTCTGACTTTTTGGTCTATAGTTCAGGTGATTTTCAATAAATTTGAATTTTCTCCAAAATGTGTAGAAATATTCGAACGATCCAAATGTTTGTTGGCACGATAATTACAGAGCTCAATTCCTATTGATAGAGGTATCAATAATCGGAATCGGAGCACAATTGCCGGAGTTCGCTCTTTGGAGCTCTGACTTTTTGGTCTATAGTTCAGGTGATTTTCAATGAATTTGAATTTTCTCCAAAATGTGTAGAAATATTCGAACGATCCAAATGTCAGTTGGCACAATAATTACAGGGCTCAACGCCTATTGATAGAGGTATCAATCATCGGAATCGGAGCACAATTGCCGGAGTTCGCTCTTTGGAGCTCTGACTTTTTGGTCTATAGTTCAGGTGATTTTCAAAGAATTTGAATTTTCTCCAAAATGTGTAGAAATATTCGAACGATCCAAATGTCTGTTGGCACGATAATTACAGGGCTCATCGCCTATTGATAGAGGTATCAATCATCGGAATCGGAGCACAATTTGCCGGAGTTCGCTCTTTGGAGCTCTGACTTTTTGGTCTATAGTTCAGGTGATTTTCAATAAATTTGAATTTTCTCCAAAATGTGTAGAAATATTCGAACGATCCAAATGTCCGTTGGCACGATAATTACAGGGCTGAACGCCTATTGATAGAGGTATCAATCATCGGAATCGGAGCACAATTGCCGGAGTTCGCTCTTTGGAGCTCTGACTTTTTGGTCTATAGTTCAGGTGATTTTCAATAAATTTGAATTTTCTCCAAAATGGGAAGAAATATTCGAACGATCCAAATGTCCGTTGGCACGATAATTACAGGGCTCAACGCCTATTGATAGAGGTATCAATCATCGGAATCGGAGCACAATTGCCGGAGTTCGCTCTTTGGAGCTCTGACTTTTTGGTCTATAGTTCAGGTGATTTTCAAAGAATTTGAATTTTCTCCAAAATGTGTAGAAATATTCGAACGATCCAAATGTCTGTTGGCACGATAATTACAGGGCTCATCGCCTATTGATAGAGGTATCAATCATCGGAATCGGAGCACAATTTGCCGGAGTTCGCTCTTTGGAGCTCTGACTTTTTGGTCTATAGTTCAGGTGATTTTCAATAAATTTGAATTTTCTCCAAAATGTGTAGAAATATTTGAACGATCCAAATGTCCGTTGGCACGATATTTACAGGGCTCAACGCCTATTGATAGAGGTATCAATCATCGGAATCGGAGCACAATTGCCGGAGTTCGCTCTTTGGACCTCTGACTTTTTGGTCTATAGTTCAGGTGATTTTCAATAAATTTGAATTTTCTCCAAAATGGGAAGAAATATTCGAACGATCCAAATGTCCGTTGGCACGATAATTACAGGGCTCAACGCCTATTGATAGAGGTATCAATCATCGGAATCGGAGCACAATTGCCGGAGTTCGCTCTTTGGAGCTCTGACTTTTTGGTCTATAGTTCAGGTGATTTTCAATAAATTTGAATTTTCTCCAAAATGTGTAGAAATATTCGAACGATCCAAATGTCCGTTGGCACGATAATTACAGGGCTCAACGCCTATTGATAGAAGTATCAATCATCGGAATCGGAGCACAATTGCCAGAGTTCGCTCTTTGGAGCTCTGACTTTTTGGTCTATAGTTCAGGTGATTTTCAATAAATTTGAATTTTCTCCAAAATGTGTGGAAATATTCGAACGATCCAAATGTCCGTTGGCACGATAATTACAGGGCTCAACGCCTATTGATAGAGGTATCAATCATCGGAATCGGAGCACAATTGCCGGAGTTCGCTCTTTGGACCTCTGACTTTTTGGTCTATAGTTCAGGTGATTTTCAAAAAATTTGAATTTTCTCCAAAATGTGTAGAAATATGCGTATGATCCAAATGTCCGTTGACACGATAATTACAGGGCTCAAAGCTTATTGATAGAGGTATCAACAATCGGAATCGGAGCACAATTGCCGGAGTTCGCTCTTTGGAGCTCTGACTTTTTGGTCTATAGTTCAGGTGATTTTCAATAAATTTGAATTTTCTCCAAAATGTGTAGAAATATTCGAACGATCCAAATGTCCGTTGACACGATAATTACAGGGCTCAACGCCTATTGATAGAGGTATCAATCATCGGAATCGGAGCACAATTGCCGGAGTTCGCTCTTTGGACCTCTGATTTTTTGGTCTATAGTTCAGGTGATTTTCAATAAATTTGAATTTTCTCCAAAATATGTAGAAATATTCGAACGATCCAAATGTCCGTTGGTACGATATTTACAGGGCTCAACGCCTATTGATAGAGGTATCAATCATCGGAATCGGAGCACAATTGCCAGAGTTCGCTCTTTGGAGCTCTGACTTTTTGGTCTATAGTTCAGGTGATTTTCAATAAATTTGAATTTACTCCAAAATGTGTAGAAATATTCGAACGATCCAAATGTCCGTTGACACGATAATTACAGGGTTCAACTCCTATTGATAGAGGTATCAATCATCGGAATCGGAGCACAATTGCCGGAGTTCGCTCTTTGGAGCTCTGACATTTTGGTCTATAGTTCAGGTGATTTTCAATAAATTTGAATTTTCTCCAAAATGTGTAGAAATATTCGAACGATCCAAATGTCCGTTGGCACGATAATTACAGGGCTCAACGCCTATTGATAGAGGTATCAATCATCGGAATCGGAGCACAATTGCCGGAGTTCGCTCTTTGGAGCTCTGACTTTTTGGTCTATAGTTCAGGTGATTTGCAATAAATTTGAATTTTCTCCAAAATGTGTAGAAATATTCGAACGATCCAAATGTCCGTTGGCACGATAATTACAGGGCTCAACGCCTATTGATAGAGGTATCAATCATCGGAATCGGAGCACAATTGCCGGAGTTCGCTCTTTGGAGCTCTGACTTTTTGGTGTATAGTTCAGGTGATTTTCAATAAATTTGAATTTTCTCCAAAATGTGTAGAAATATTCGAACGATCCAAATGTCCGTTGGCACGATAATTACAGGGCTCAACGCCTATTGATAGAGGTATCAATCATCGGAATCGGAGCACAATTGCCGGAGTTCGCTCTTTGGAGCTCTGACTTTTTGGTCTATAGTTCAGGTGATTTTCATTAAATTTGAATTTTCTCCAAAATGTGTAGAAATATTCGAACGATCCAAATGTCCGTTGGCACGATAATTACAGGGCTCAACGCCTATTGATAGAGGTATCAATCATCGGAATCGGAGCACAATTGCCGGAGTTCGCTCTTTGGAGCTCTGACTTTTTGGTCTATAGTTCAGGTGATTTTCAATAAATTTGAATTTGCTCCAAAATGTGTAGAAATATTCGAACGATCCAAATGTCCGTTGGCACGATAATTACAGGGCTCAACGCCTATTGATAGAGGTATCAATCATCGGAATCGGAGCACAATTGCCGGAGTTCGCTCTTTGGAGTTCTGACTTTTTGGTCTATAGTTCAGGTGATTTTCAATAAATTTGAATTTTCTCCAAAATATGTAGAAATATTCGAACGATCCAAATGTCCTTTGGCACGATAATTACAGGGCTCAACGCCTATTGATAGAGGTATCAATCATCGGAATCGGATCACAATTTCCGGAGTTCGCTCTTTGGAGCTTTGACTTTTTGGTCCATAGTTCAGGTGATTTTCAATAAATTTGAATTTTCTCCAAAATGTGTAGAAATATTCGAACGATCCAAATGTCCGTTGGCACGATAATTACAGGGCTCAACGCCTATTGATAGAGGTATCAATCATCGGAATCGGAGCACAATTGCCGGAGTTCGCTCTTTGGAGCTCTGACTTTTTGGTCTATAGTTCAGGTGATTTTCAATAAATTTGAATTTTCTCCAAAATGTGTAGAAATATTCGAACGATCCAAATGTCCGTTGGTACGATATTTACAGGGCTCAACGCCTATTGATAGAGGTATCAATCATCGGAATCGGAGCACAATTGCCAGAGTTCGCTCTTTGGAGCTCTGACTTTTTGGTCTATAGTTCAGGTGATTTTCAATAAATTTGAATTTACTCCAAAATGTGTAGAAATATTCGAACGATCCAAATGTCCGTTGACACGATAATTACAGGGTTCAACTCCTATTGATAGAGGTATCAATCATCGGAATCGGAGCACAATTGCCGGAGTTCGCTCTTTGGAGCTCTGACATTTTGGTCTATAGTTCAGGTGATTTTCAATAAATTTGAATTTTCTCCAAAATGTGTAGAAATATTCGAACGATCCAAATGTCCGTTGGCACGATAATTACAGGGCTCAACGCTTATTGATAGAGGTATCAATCATCGGAATCGGAGCACAATTGCCGGAGTTCGCTCTTTGGAGCTCTGATTTTTTAGTCTATAGTTCAGGTGATTTTCAATAAATTGGAATTTTCTCCAAAATGTGTAGAAATATTCGAACGATCCAAATGTCCGTTGGCACGATAATTACAGGGCTCAACGCCTATTGATAGAGGTATCAATCATCGGAATCGGAGCACAATTGCCGGAGTTCGCTCTTTGGAGCTCTGACTTTTTGGTCTATAGTTCAGGTGATTTTCAATAAATTTGAATTTTCTCCAAAATGTGTAGAAATATTCGAACGATCCAAATGTCCGTTGGCACGATAATTACAGGGCTCAACGCCTATTGATAGAAGTATCAATCATCGGAATCGGAGCACAATTGCCGGAGTTCGCTCTTTGGAGCTCTGACTTTTTGGTCTATAGTTCAGGTGATTTTCAATAAATTTAAATTTGCTCCAAAATGTGTAGAAATATTCGAACGATCCAAATGTCCGTTGGCACGATAATTACAGGGCTCAACGCCTATTGATAGAGGTATCAATCATCGGCATCGGAGCACAATTGCCGGAGTTCGCTCTTTGGAGCTCTGACTTTTTGGTCTATAGTTCAGGTGATTTTCAATAAATTTGAATTTTCTACAAAATGTGTAGAAATATTCGAACGATCCAAATGTCCGTTGGCACGATAATTACAGGGCTCAACGCCTATTGATAGAGGTATCAATCATCGGAATCGGAGCACAATTGCCGGAGTTCGCTCTTTGGAGCTCTGACTTTTTAGTCTATAGTTCAGGTGATTTTCAATAAATTTGAATTTTCTCCAAAATGTGTAGAAATATTCGAACGATCCAAATGTCCGTTGGCACGATAATTACAGGGCTCAACGCCTATTGATAGAGGTATCATTCATCGGAATCGGAGCACAATTGCCGGAGTTCGCTCTTTGGTGCTCTGACTTTTTGGTCTATAGTTCAGGTGATTTTCAATAAATTTAAATTTTCTCCAAAATGTGCAGAAATATTCGAACGATCCAAATGTCCATTGGCACGATAATTACAGGGCTCAACGCCTATTGATAGAGGTATCAATCATCGGAATCGGAGCACAATTGCCGGAGTTCGCTCTTTGGAGCTCTGACTTTTTGGTCTATAGTTCAGGTGATTTTCAATAAATTTGAATTTTCTCCAAAATGTGTAGAAATATTCGAACGATCCAAATGTCCGTTGGCACGATAATTACAGGGCTCAACGCCTATTGATAGAGGTATCAATCATCGGAATCGGAGCACAATTGCCGGAGTTCGCTCTTTGGAGCTCTGACTTTTTGGTCTATAGTTCAGGTGATTTGCAATAAATTTGAATTTTCTCCAAAATGTGTAGAAATATTCGAACGATCCAAATGTCCGTTGGCACGATAATTACAGGGCTCAACGCCTATTGATAGAGGTATCAATCATCGGAATCGGAGCACCATTGCCGGAGTTCGCTCTTTGGAGCTCTGACTTTTTGGTCTATAGTTCAGGTGATTTTCAATAAATTTGAATTTTCTCCAAAATGTGTAGAAATATTTGAACGATCCAAATGTCCGTAGGCACGATAATTACAGGGCTCAACGCCTATTGATAGAGGTATCAATCATCGGAATCGGAGCACAATTGCCGGAGTTCGCTCTTTGGAGCTCTGACTTTTTGGTCTATAGTTCAGGTGATTTTCAATAAATTTGAATTTTCTCCAAAATGTGTAGAAATATTCGAACGATCCAAATGTCCGTTGGCACGATAATTACAGGGCTCAACGCCTATTGATAGAGGTATCAATCATCGGAATCGGAGCACAATTGCCGGAGTTCGCTCTTTGGAGCTCTGACTTTTTGGTCTATAGTTCAGGTGATTTTCAATAAATTTGAATTTGCTCCAAAATGTGTAGAAATATTCGAACGATCCAAATGTCCGTTGGCACGATAATTACAGGGCTCAACGCCTATTGATAGAGGTATCAATCATCGGAATCGGAGCACAATTGCCGGAGTTCGCTCTTTGGAGCTCTGACTTTTTGGTCTATAGTTCAGGTGATTTTCAATAAATTTGAATTTTCTCCAAAATGTGTAGAAATATTCGAACGATCCAAATGTCCGTTGGCACGATAATTACAGGGCTCAACGCCTATTGATAGAGGTATCAATCATCGGAATCGGAGCACAATTGCCGGAGTTCGCTCTTTGGAGCTCTGACTTTTTGGTCTATAGTTCAGGTGATTTTCAATAAATTTGAATTTTCTCCAAAATGTGTAGAAATATTCGAACGATCCAAATGTCCGTTGGCACGATAATTACAGGGCTCAACGCCTATTGATAGAGGTATCAATCATCGGAATCGGAGCACAATTGCCGGAGTTCGCTCTTTGGAGCTCTGACTTTTTGGTCTATAGTTCAGGTGATTTTCAATAAATTTGAATTTTCTCCAAAATGTGTAGAAATATTCGAACGATCCAAATGTCCGTTGGCACGATAATTACAGGGCTCAACGCCTATTGATAGAGGTATCAATCATCGGAATCGGAGCACAATTGCCAGAGTTCGCTCTTTGGAGCTCTGACTTTTTGGTCTATAGTTCAGGTGATTTTCAATAAATTTGAATTTACTCCAAAATGTGTAGAAATATTCGAACGATCCAAATGTCCGTTGACACGATAATTACAGGGTTCAACTCCTATTGATAGAGGTATCAATCATCGGAATCGGAGCACAATTGCCGGAGTTCGCTCTTTGGAGCTCTGACTTTTTGGTCTATAGTTCAGGTGATTTTCAATAAATTTAAATTTGCTCCAAAATGTGTAGAAATATTCGAACGATCCAAATGTCCGTTGGCACGATAATTACAGGGCTCAACGCCTATTGATAGAGGTATCAATCATCGGAATCGGAGCACAATTGCCGGAGTTCGCTCTTTGGAGCTCTGACTTTTTGGTCTATAGTTCAGGTGATTTTCAATAAATTTGAATTTTCTACAAAATGTGTAGAAATATTCGAACGATCCAAATGTCCGTTGGCACGATAATTACAGGGCTCAACGCCTATTGATAGAGGTATCAATCATCGGAATCGGAGCACAATTGCCAGAGTTCGCTCTTTGGAGCTCTGACTTTTTGGTCTATAGTTCAGGTGATTTTCAATAAATTTGAATTTACTCCAAAATGTGTAGAAATATTCGAACGATCCAAATGTCCGTTGACACGATAATTACAGGGTTCAACGCCGATTGATAGAGGTATCAATCATCGGAATCGGAGCACAATTGCCGGAGTTCGCTCTTTGGAGCTCTGACATTTTGGTCTATAGTTCAGGTGATTTTCAATAAATTTGAATTTTCTCCAAAATGTGTAGAAATATTCGAACGATCCAAATGTCCGTTGGCACGATAATTACAGGGCTTAACGCCTATTGATAGAGGTGTCAATCATCGGAATCGGAGCACAATTGCCGGAGTTCGCTCTTTGGAGCTCTGACTTTTTGGTCTATAGTTCAGGTGATTTTCAATAAATTTGAATTTTCTCCAAAATGTGTAGAAATATTCGAACGATCCAAATGTCCGTTGGCACGATAATTACAGGGCTCAACGCTTATTGATAGAGGTATCAATCATCGGAATCGGAGCACAATTGCCGGAGTTCGCTCTTTGGAGCTCTGACTTTTTGGTCTATAGTTCAGGTGATTTTCAATAAATTGGAATTTTCTCCAAAATGTGTAGAAATATTTGAACGATCCAAATGTCCGTTGGCACGATAATTACAGGGCTCAACGCCTATTGATAGAGGTATCAATCATCGGAATCGGAGCACAATTGCCGGAGTTCGCTCTTTGGAGCTCTGACTTTTTGGTCTATAGTTCAGGTGATTTTCAATAAATTTGAATTTTCTCCAAAATGTGTAGAAATATTCGAACGATCCAAATGTCCGTTGGCACGATAATTACAGGGCTCAACGCCTATTGATAGAAGTATCAATCATCGGAATCGGAGCACAATTGCCGGAGTTCGCTCTTTGGAGCTCTGACTTTTTGGTCTATAGTTCAGGTGATTTTCAATAAATTTAAATTTGCTCCAAAATGTGTAGAAATATTCGAACGATCCAAATGTCCGTTGGCACGATAATTACAGGGCTCAACGCCTATTGATAGAGGTATCAATCATCGGAATCGGAGCACAATTGCCGGAGTTCGCTCTTTGGAGCTCTGACTTTTTGGTCTATAGTTCAGGTGATTTTCAATAAATTTGAATTTTCTACAAAATGTGTAGAAATATTCGAACGATCCAAATGTCCGTTGGCACGATAATTACAGGGCTCAACGCCTATTGATAGAGGTATCAATCATCGGAATCGGAGCACAATTGCCGGAGTTCGCTCTTTGGAGCTCTGACTTTTTAGTCTATAGTTCAGGTGATTTTCAATAAATTTGAATTTTCTCCAAAATGTGTAGAAATATTCGAACGATCCAAATGTCCGTTGGCACGATAATTACAGGGCTCAACGCCTATTGATAGAGGTATCAATCATCGGAATCGGAGCACAATTGCCGGAGTTCGCTCTTTGGTGCTCTGACTTTTTGGTCTATAGTTCAGGTGATTTTCAATAAATTTAAATTTTCTCCAAAATGTGCAGAAATATTCGAACGATCCAAATGTCCATTGGCACGATAATTACAGGGCTCAACGCCTATTGATAGAGGTATCAATCATCGGAATCGGAGCACAATTGCCGGAGTTCGCTCTTTGGAGCTCTGACTTTTTGGTCTATAGTTCAGGTGATTTTCAATAAATTTGAATTTTCTCCAAAATGTGTAGAAATATTCGAACGATCCAAATGTCCGTTGGCACGATAATTACAGGGCTCAACGCCTATTGATAGAGGTATCAATCATCGGAATCGGAGCACAATTGCCGGAGTTCGCTCTTTGGAGCTCTGACTTTTTGGTCTATAGTTCAGGTGATTTGCAATAAATTTGAATTTTCTCCAAAATGTGTAGAAATATTCGAACGATCCAAATGTCCGTTGGCACGATAATTACAGGGCTCAACGCCTATTGATAGAGGTATCAATCATCGGAATCGGAGCACAATTGCCGGAGTTCGCTCTTTGGAGCTCTGACTTTTTGGTGTATAGTTCAGGTGATTTTCAATAAATTTGAATTTTCTCCAAAATGTGTAGAAATATTCGAACGATCCAAATGTCCGTTGGCACGATAATTACAGGGCTCAACGCCTATTGATAGAGGTATCAATCATCGGAATCGGAGCACAATTGCCGGAGTTCGCTCTTTGGAGCTCTGACTTTTTGGTCTATAGTTCAGGTGATTTTCAATAAATTTGAATTTTCTCCAAAATGTGTAGAAATATTCGAACGATCCAAATGTTCGTTGGCACGATAATTACAGGGCTCAACGCCTATTGATAGAGGTATCAATCATCGGAATCGGAGCACAATTGCCGGAGTTCGCTCTTTGGAGCTCTGACTTTTTGGTCTATAGTTCAGGTGATTTTCAATAAATTTGAATTTTCTCCAAAATGTGTAGAAATATTCGAACGATCCAAATGTCCGTTGGCACGATAATTACAGGGCTCAACGCCTATTGATAGAGGTATCAATCATCGGAATCGGAGCACAATTGCCGGAGTTCGCTCTTTGGAGCTCTGACTTTTTGGTCTATAGTTCAGGTGATTTTCAATAAATTTGAATTTTCTCCAAAATGTGTAGAAATATTCGAACGATCCAAATGTCCGTTGGCACGATAATTACAGGGCTCAACGCCTATTGATAGAGGTATCAATCATCGGAATCGGAGCACAATTGCCGGAGTTCGCTCTTTGGAGCTCTGACTTTTTGGTCTATAGTTCAGGTGATTTTCAATAAATTGGAATTTGCTCCAAAATGTATAGAAATATTCGAACGATCCAAATGTCCGTTGGCACGATAATTACAGGGCTCAACGCCTATTGATAGAGGTATCAATCATCGGAATCGGAGCACAATTGCCGGAGTTCGCTCTTTGGAGTTCTGACTTTTTGGTCTATAGTTCAGGTGATTTTCAATAAATTTGAATTTTCTCCAAAATATGTAGAAATATTCGAACGATCCAAATGTCCTTTGGCACGATAATTACAGGGCTCAACGCCTATTGATAGAGGTATCAATCATCGGAATCGGATCACAATTGCCGGAGTTCGCTCTTTGGAGCTTTGACTTTTTGGTCCATAGTTCAGGTGATTTTCAATAAATTTGAATTTTCTACAAAATGTGTAGAAATATTCGAACGATCCAAATGTCCGTTGGCACGATAATTACAGGGCTCAACGCCTATTGATAGAGGTATCAATCATCGGAATCGGAGCACAATTGCCGGAGTTCGCTTTTTGGAGCTCTGACTTTTTGGTCTATAGTTCAGGTGATTTTCAATAAATTTGAATTTTCTCCAAAATGTGTAGAAATATTCGAACGATCCAAATGTCCGTTGGCACGATAATTACAGGGCTCAACGCCTATTGATAGAGGTATCAATCATCGGAATCGGAGCACAATTGCCGGAGTTCGCTCTTTGGAGCTCTGACTTTTTGGTCTATAGTTCAGGTGATTTTCAATAAATTTGAATTTTTTCCAAAATGTGTAGAAATATTCGAACGATCCAAATGTCCGTTGGCACGATAATTACAGGGCTCAACGCCTATTGATAGAGGTATCAATCATCGGAATCGGAGCACAATTGCCGGAGTTCGCTCTTTGGAGCTCTGACTTTTTGGTCTATAGTTCAGGTGATTTTCAATAAATTTGAATTTTCTCCAAAATGTGTAGAAATATTGGAACGATCCAAATGTCCGTTGGCACGATAATTACAGGGCTCAACGCCTATTGATAAAAGTATCAATCATCGGAATGGAGCACAATTGCCGGAGTTCGCTCTTTGGAGCTCTGACTTTTGGTCTATATTTCAGGTGATTTTCAATAAATTTGAATTTTCTCCAAAATGTGTAGAAATATTCGAACGATCCAAATGTCCGTTGGCACGATAATTATAGGGCTCAACGCCTATTGATAGAAGTATCAATCATCGGAATCGGAGCACAATTGCCGGAGTTCGCTCTTTGGAGCTCTGACTTTTTGGTCTATATTTCAGGCGATTTTCAATAAGTTTGCTCAACGCCTATTGATAGAGGTATCAATCATCGGAATCGGAGCACAATTGCCGGAGTTCGCTCTTTGGTGCTCTGACTTTTTGGTCTATATTTCAGGTGATTTTCAATAAATTTAAATTTTCTCCAAAATGTGTAGAAATATTCGAACGATCCAAATGTCCATTGGCACGATAATTACAGGGCTCAACGCCTATTGATAGAGGTATCAATCATCGGAATCGGAGCACAATTGCCGGAGTTCGCTCTTTGGAGCTCTGACTTTTTGGTCTATAGTTCAGGTGATTTTCAATAAATTTGAATTTTCTCCAAAATGTGTAGAAATATTCGAACGATCCAAATGTCCGTTGGCACGATAATTACAGGGCTCAACGCCTATTGATAGAGGTATCAATCATCGGAATCGGAGCACAATTGCCGGAGTTCGCTCTTTGGAGCTCTGACTTTTTGGTCTATAGTTCAGGTGATTTGCAATAAATTTGAATTTTCTCCAAAATGTGTAGAAATATTCGAACGATCCAAATGTCCGTTGGCACGATAATTACAGGGCTCAACGCCTATTGATAGAGGTATCAATCATCGGAATCGGAGCACAATTGCCGGAGTTCACTCTTTGGAGCTCTGACTTTTTGGTCTATAGTTCAGGTGATTTTCAATAAATTTGAATTTTCTCCAAAATGTGTAGAAATATTCGAACGATCCAAATGTCCGTTGGCACGATAATTACAGGGCTCAACGCCTATTGATAGAGGTATCAATCATCGGAATCGGAGCACAATTGCCGGAGTTCGCTTTTTGGAGCTCTGACTTTTTGGTCTATAGTTCAGGTGATTTTCAATAAATTTGAATTTTCTCCAAAATGTGTAGAAATATTCGAACGATCCAAATGTCCGTTGGCACGATAATTACAGGGCTCAACGCCTATTGATAGAGGTATCAATCATCGGAATCGGAGCACAATTGCCGGAGTTCGCTCTTTGGAGCTCTGACTTTTTGGTCTATAGTTCAGGTGATTTTCAATAAATTTGAATTTTCTCCAAAATGTGTAGAAATATTCGAACGATCCAAATGTCCGTTGGCACGATAATTACAGGGCTCAACGCCTATTAATAGAAGTATCAATCATCGGATTGGAGCACAATTGCCGGAGTTCGCTCTTTGGAGCTCTGACTTTTTGGTCTATATTTCAGGTGATTTTCAATAAATTTGAATTTTCTCCAAAATGTGTAGAAATATTCGAACGATCCAAATGTCCGTTGGCACGATAATTACAGGGCTCAACGCCTATTGATAGAAGTATCAATCATCGGAATCGGAGCACAATTGCCGGAGTTCGCTCTTTGGAGCTCTGACTTTTTGGTCTATAGTTCATGTGATTTTCAATAAATTTGAATTTTCTCCAAAATGTGTAGAAATATTCGAACGATCCAAATGTCCGTTGGCACGATAATTACAGGGCTCAACGCCTATTGATAGAAGTATCAATCATCGGAATCGGAGCACAATTGCCGGAGTTCGCTCTTTGGAGCTCTGACTTTTTGGTCTATATTTCAGGTGATTTTCAATAAGTTTGAATTTTCTCCAAAATGTGTAGAAATATTCGAACGATCCAAATGTCCGTTGGCACGATAATTACAGGGCTCAACGCCTATTGATAGAGGTATCAATCATCGGAATCGGAGCACAATTGCCGGAGTTCGCTCTTTGGAGCTCTGACTTTTTGGTCTATAGTTCAGGTGATTTTCAATAAATTTGAATTTTCTCCAAAATGTGTAGAAATATTCGAACGATCCAAATGTCCGTTGGCACGATTATTACAGGGCTCAACGCCTATTGATAGAGGTATCAATCATCGGAATCGGAGCACAATTGCCGGAGTTCGCTCTTTAGCTCTGACTTTTTGGTCTATAGTTCAGGTGATTTTCAATAAATTTGAATTTTCTCCAAAATGTGTAGAAATATTCGAACGATCCAAATGTCCGTTATCACGATAATTACAGGGCTCAACGCCTATTGATAGAGGTATCAATCATCGGAATCGGAGCACAATTGCCGGAGTTCGCTCTTTGGAGCTCTGACTTTTTGGTCTATAGTTCAGGTGATTTTCAATAAATTTGAATTTGCTCCAAAATGTGTAGAAATATTCGAACGATCCAAATGTCCGTTGGCACGATAATTATAGGGCTCAACGCCTATTGATAGAAGTATCAATCATCGGAATCGGAGCACAATTGCCGGAGTTCGCTCTTTGGAGCTCTGACTTTTTGGTCTATATTTCAGGCGATTTTCAATAAGTTTGCTCAACGCCTATTGATAGAGGTATCAATCATCGGAATCGGAGCACAATTGCCGGAGTTCGCTCTTTGGTGTTCTGACTTTTTGGTCTATATTTCAGGTGATTTTCAATAAATTTAAATTTTCTCCAAAATGTGTAGAAATATTCGAACGATCCAAATGTCCGTTGGCACGATAATTACAGGGCTCAACGCCTATTGATAGAGGTATCAATCATCGGAATCGGAGCACAATTGCCGGAGTTCGCTCTTTGGAGCTCTGACTTTTTGGTCTATAGTTCAGGTGATTTTCAATAAATTTGAATTTTCTCCAAAATGTGTAGAAATATTCGAACGATCCAAATGTCCGTTGGCACGATAATTACAGGGCTCAACGCCTATTGATAGAGGTATCAATAATCGGAATCGGAGCACAATTGCCGGAGTTCGCTCTTTGGAGCTCTGACTTTTTGGTCTATAGTTCAGGTGATTTGCAATAAATTTGAATTTTCTCCAAAATGTGTAGAAATATTCGAACGATCCAAATGTCCGTTGGCACGATAATTACAGGGCTCAACGCCTATTGATAGAGGTATCAATCATCGGAATCGGAGCACAATTGCCGGAGTTTACTCTTTGGAGCTCTGACTTTTTGGTCTATAGTTCAGGTGATTTTCAATAAATTTGAATTTTCTCCAAAATGTGTAGAAATATTCGAACGATCCAAATGTCCGTTGGCACGATAATTACAGGGCTCAACGCCTATTGATAGAGGTATCAATCATCGGAATCGGAGCACAATTGCCGGAGTTCGCTCTTTGGAGCTCTGACTTTTTGGTCTATAGTTCAGGTGATTTTCAATAAATTTGAATTTTCTCCAAAATGTGTAGAAATATTCGAACGATCCAAATGTCCGTTGGCACGATAATTACAGGGCTCAACGCCTATTGATAGAGGTATCAATCATCGGAATCGGAGCACAATTGCCGGAGTTCGCTCTTTGGAGCTCTGACTTTTTGGTCTATAGTTCAGGTGATTTTCAATAAATTTGAATTTTCTCCAAAATGTGTAGAAATATTCGAACGATCCAAATGTCCGTTGGCACGATAATTACAGGGCTCAACGCCTATTAATAGAAGTATCAATCATCGGATTGGAGCACAATTGCCGGAGTTCGCTCTTTGGAGCTCTGACTTTTTGGTCTATATTTCAGGTGATTTTCAATAAATTTGAATTTTCTCCAAAATGTGTAGAAATATTCGAACGATCCAAATGTCCGTTGGGCACGATAATTACAGGGCTCAACGCCTATTGATAGAAGTATCAATCATCGGAATCGGAGCACAATTGCCGGAGTTCGCTCTTTGGAGCTCTGACTTTTTGGTCTATAGTTCATGTGATTTTCAATAAATTTGAATTTTCTCCAAAATGTGTAGAAATATTCGAACGATCCAAATGTCCGTTGGCACGATAATTACAGGGCTCAACGCCTATTGATAGAGGTATCAATCATCGGAATCGGAGCACAATTGCCGGAGTTCGCTCTTTGGAGCTCTGACTTTTTGGTCTATATTTCAGGTGATTTTCAATCAATTTGAATTTTCTCCAAAATGTGTAGAAATATTCGAACGATCCAAATGTCCGTTGGCACGATAATTACAGGGCTCAACGCCTATTGATAGAGGTATCAATCATCGGAATCGGAGCACAATTGCCGGAGTTGGCTCTTTGGAGCTCTGACTTTTTGGTCTATAGTTCAGGTGATTTTCAATAAATTTGAATTTTCTCCAAAATGTGTAGAAATATTCGAACGATCCAAATGTCCGTTGGCACGATAATTACAGGGCTCAACGCCTATTGATAGAGGTATCAATCATCGGAATCGGAGCACAATTGCCGGAGTTCGCTCTTTGGAGCTCTGACTTTTTGGTCTATAGTTCAGGTGATTTTCAATAAATTTGAATTTTCTCCAAAATGTGTAGAAATATTCGAACGATCCAAATGTCCGTTGGCACGATAATTACAGGGCTCAACGCCTATTGATAGAGGTATCAATCATCGGAATCGGAGCACAATTGCCGGAGTTCGCTCTTTGGAGCTCTGACTTTTTGGTCTATAGTTCAGGTGATTTTCAATAAATTTGAATTTGCTCCAAAATGTGTAGAAATATTCGAACGATTCAAATGTCCGTTGGCACGATAATTACAGGGCTCAACGCCTATTGATATAGGTATCAATCATCGGAATCGGAGCACAATTGCCGGAGTTCGCTCTTTGGAGCTCTGACTTTTTGGTCTATAGTTCAGGTGATTTTCAATCAATTTGAATTTTCTCCAAAATGTGTAGAAATATTCGAACTATCCAAATGTCCGTTGGCACGATAATTACAGGGCTCAACGCCTATTGATAGAAGTATCAATCATCGGATTGGAGCACAATTGCCGGAGTTCGCTCTTTGGAGCTCTGACTTTTTGGTCTATATTTCAGGTGATTTTCAATAAATTTGAATTTTCTCCAAAATGTGTAGAAATATTCGAACGATCCAAATGTCCGTTGGCACGATAATTACAGGGCTCAACGCCTATTGATAGAAGTATCAATCATCGGAATCGGAGCACAATTGCCGGAGTTCGCTCTATGGAGCTCTGACTTTTTGGTCTATATTTCAGGCGATTTTCAATAAGTTTGAATTTTCTCCAAAATGTGTAGAAATATTCGAACGATCCAAATGTCCGTTGGCACGATAATTACAGGGCTCAACGCCTATTGATAGAGGTATGAATAATCGGAATCGGAGCACAATTGCCGGAGTTCGCTCTTTGGAGCTCTGACTTTTTGGTCTATAGTTCAGGTGATTTTCAATAAATTTGAATTTTCTCCAAAATGTGTAGAAATATTCGAACGATCCAAATGTCCGTTAGCACGATAATTACAGGGCTCAACGCCTATTGATAGAGGTATCAATCATCGGAATCGGAGCACAATTGCCGGAATTCGCTGTTTGAGGCTCTGACTTTTTGGTCTATATTTCAGGCGATTTTCAATAAGTTTGCTCAACGCCTATTGATAGAGGTATCAATCATCGGAATCGGAGCACAATTGCCGGAGTTCGCTCTTTGGAGCTCTGACTTTTTGGTCTATAGTTCAGGTGATTTTCAATAAATTTGAATTTTCTCCAAAATGTGTAGAAATATTCGAACGATCCAAATGTCCGTTAGCACGATAATTACAGGGCTCAACGCCTATTGATAGAGGTATCAATCATCGGAATCGGAGCACAATTGCCGGAGTTCGCTCTTTGGAGCTCTGACTTTTTGGTCTATAGTTCAGGTGATTTGCAATAAATTTGAATTTGCTCCAAAATGTGTAGAAATATTCGAACGATCCAAATGTCCGTTGGCACGATAATTACAGGGCTCAACGCCTATTGATAGAGGTATCAATCATCGGAATCGGAGCACAATTGCCGGAGTTCGCTCTTTGGAGCTCTGACTTTTTGGTATATAGTTCAGGTGATTTTCAATAAATTTGAATTTTCTCCAAAATGTGTAGAAATATTCGAACGATCCAAATGTCCGTTGGCACGATAATTACAGGGCTCAACGCCTATTGATAGAGGTATCAATCATCGGAATCGGAGCACAATTGCCGGAGTTCGCTCTTTGGAGCTCTGACTTTTTGGTCTATAGTTCAGGTGATTTTCAATAAATTTGAATTTTCTCAAAAATGTGTAGAAATATTCGAACGATCCAAATGTCCGTTGGCACGATAATTACAGGGCTCAACGCCTATTGATAGAGGTATCAATCATCGGAATCGGAGCACAATTGCCGGAGTTCGCTCTTTGGAGCTCTGACTTTTTGGTCTATAGTTCAGGTGATTTTCAATAAATTTGAATTTTCTCCAAAATGTGTAGAAATATTCGAACGATCCAAATGTCCGTTGGCACGATAATTAAAGGGCTCAACGGCTATTGATAGAGGTATCAATCATCGGAATCGGAGCACAATTGCCGGAGTTCGCTCTTTGGAGCTCTGACTTTTTGGTCCATAGTTCAGGTGATTTTCATTAAATTTGAATTTTCTCCAAAATGTGTAGAAATATTCGAACGATCCAAATGTCCGTTGGCACGATAATTACAGGGCTCAACGCCTATTGATAGAGGTATCAATCATCGGAATCGGAGCACAATTGCCGGAGTTCGCTCTTTGGAGCTCTGACTTTTTGGTCTATAGTTCAGGTGATTTTCAATTAATTTGAATTTTCTCCAAAATGTGTAGAAATATTCGAACGATCCAAATGTCCGTTGGCACGATAATTACAGGGCTCAACGCCTATTGATAGAGGTATCAATCATCGGAATCGGAGCACAATTGCCGGAGTTCGCTCTTTGGAGCTCTGACTTTTTGGTCTATAGTTCAGGTGATTTTCAATAAATTTGAATTTTCTCCAAAATGTGTAGAAATATTCGAACGATCCAAATGTCCGTTAGCACGATAATTACAGGGCTCAACGCCTATTGATAGAGGTATCAATCATCGGAATCGGAGCACAATTGCCGGAGTTCGCACTTTGGAGCTCTGACTTTTTGGTCTATAGTTCAGGTGATTTTCAATAAATTTGAATTTGCTCCAAAATGTGTAGAAATATTCGAACGATCCAAATGTCCGTTGGCACGATAATTACAGGGCTCAACGCCTATTGATAGAGGTATCAATCATCGGAATCGGAGCACAATTGCCGGAGTTCGCTCTTTGGAGCTCTGACTTTTTGGTCTATAGTTCAGGTGATTTTCAATAAATTTGAATTTTCTCCAAAATGTGTAGAAATATTCGAACGATCCAAATGTCCGTTGGCATAGTTACAGGGCTCAACGCCTATTGATAGAGGTATCAATCATCGGAATCGGAGCACAATTGCCGGAGTTCGCTCTTTGGAGTTCTGACTTTTTGGTCTATAGTTCAGGTGATTTTCAATAAATTTGAATTTTCTCCAAAATGTGTAGAAATATTCGAACGATCCAAATGTCCGTTGGCACGATAATTACAGGGCTCAACGCCTATTGATAGAGGTATCAATCATCGGAATCGGAGCACAATTGCCGGAGTTCGCTCTTTGGAGCTTTGACTTTTTGGTCCATAGTTCATGTGATTTTCAATAAATTTGAATTTTCTCCAAAATGTGTAGAAATATTCGAACGATCCAAATGTCCGTTGGCACGATAATTACAGGGCTCAACGCCTATTGATAGTGGTATCAATCATCGGAATCGGAGCACAATTGCCGGAGTTCGCTCTTTGGAGCTCTGACTTTTTGGTCTATAGTTCAGGTGATTTTCAATAAATTTGAATTTTCTCCAAAATGTGTAGAAATATTCGAACGATCCAAATGTCCGTTGGCACGATAATTACAGGGCTCAACGCCTATTGATAGAGGTATCAATCATCGGAATCGGAGCACAATTGCCGGAGTTCGCTCTTTGGAGCTCTGACTTTTTGGTCTATAGTTCAGGTGATTTTCAATAAATTTGAATTTTCTCCACAATGTGTAGATATATTCAAACGATCCAAATGTCCGTTGGCACGATAATTACAGGGCTCAACGCCTATTGATAGAGGTATCAATCATCGGAATCGGAGCACAATTGCCGGAGTTCGCTCTTTGGAGCTCTGACTTTTTGGTCTATAGTTCAGGTGATTTTCAATAAATTTGAATTTTCTCCAAAATGTGTAGAAATATTCGAACGATCCAAATGTCCGTTGGCACGATAATTACAGGGCTCAACGCCTATTGATAGAGGTATGAATAATCGGAATCGGAGCACAATTGCCGGAGTTCGCTCTTTGGAGCTCTGACTTTTTGGTCTATAGTTCAGGTGATTTTCAATAAATTTGAATTTTCTCCACAATGTGTAGATATATTCAAACGATCCAAATGTCCGTTGGCACGATAATTACAGGGCTCAACGCCTATTGATAGAGGTATCAATCATCGGAATCGGAGCACAATTGCCGGAGTTCGCTCTTTGGAGCTCTGACTTTTTGGTCTATAGTTCAGGTGATTTTCAATAAATTTGAATTTTCTCCAAAATGTGTAGAAATATTCGAACGATCCAAATGTCCGTTGGCATAGTTACAGGGCTCAACGCCTATTGATAGAGGTATCAATCATCGGAATCGGAGCACAATTGCCGGAGTTCGCTCTTTGGAGTTCTGACTTTTTGGTCTATAGTTCAGGTGATTTTCAATAAATTTGAATTTTCTCCAAAATGTGTAGAAATATTCGAACGATCCAAATGTCCGTTGGCACGATAATTACAGGGCTCAACGCCTATTGATAGAGGTATCAATCATCGGAATCGGAGCACAATTGCCGGAGTTCGCTCTTTGGAGCTTTGACTTTTTGGTCCATAGTTCATGTGATTTTCAATAAATTTGAATTTTCTCCAAAATGTGTAGAAATATTCGAACGATCCAAATGTCCGTTGGCACGATAATTACAGGGCTCAACGCCTATTGATAGTGGTATCAATCATCGGAATCGGAGCACAATTGCCGGAGTTCGCTCTTTGGAGCTCTGACTTTTTGGTCTATAGTTCAGGTGATTTTCAATAAATTTGAATTTTCTCCAAAATGTGTAGAAATATTCGAACGATCCAAATGTCCGTTGGCACGATAATTACAGGGCTCAACGCCTATTGATAGAGGTATCAATCATCGGAATCGGAGCACAATTGCCGGAGTTCGCTCTTTGGAGCTCTGACTTTTTGGTCTATAGTTCAGGTGATTTTCAATAAATTTGAATTTTCTCCACAATGTGTAGATATATTCAAACGATCCAAATGTCCGTTGGCACGATAATTACAGGGCTCAACGCCTATTGATAGAGGTATCAATCATCGGAATCGGAGCACAATTGCCGGAGTTCGCTCTTTGGAGCTTTGACTTTTTGGTCCATAGTTCATGTGATTTTCAATAAATTTGAATTTTCTCCAAAATGTGTAGAAATATTCGAACGATCCAAATGTCCGTTGGCACGATAATTACAGGGCTCAACGCCTATTGATAGTGGTATCAATCATCGGAATCGGAGCACAATTGCCGGAGTTCGCTCTTTGGAGCTCTGACTTTTTGGTCTATAGTTCAGGTGATTTTCAATAAATTTGAATTTTCTCCAAAATGTGTAGAAATATTCGAACGATCCAAATGTCCGTTGGCACGATAATTACAGGGCTCAACGCCTATTGATAGAGGTATCAATCATCGGAATCGGAGCACAATTGCCGGAGTTCGCTCTTTGGAGCTCTGACTTTTTGGTCTATAGTTCAGGTGATTTTCAATAAATTTGAATTTTCTCCACAATGTGTAGATATATTCAAACGATCCAAATGTCCGTTGGCACGATAATTACAGGGCTCAACGCCTATTAATAGAAGTATCAATCATCGGATTGGAGCACAATTGCCGGAGTTCGCTCTTTGGAGCTCTGACTTTTTGGTCTATATTTCAGGTGATTTTCAATAAATTTGAATTTTCTCCAAAATGTGTAGAAATATTCGAACGATCCAAATGTCCGTTGGGCACGATAATTACAGGGCTCAACGCCTATTGATAGAAGTATCAATCATCGGAATCGGAGCACAATTGCCGGAGTTCGCTCTTTGGAGCTCTGACTTTTTGGTCTATAGTTCATGTGATTTTCAATAAATTTGAATTTTCTCCAAAATGTGTAGAAATATTCGAACGATCCAAATGTCCGTTGGCACGATAATTACAGGGCTCAACGCCTATTGATAGAGGTATCAATCATCGGAATCGGAGCACAATTGCCGGAGTTCGCTCTTTGGAGCTCTGACTTTTTGGTCTATATTTCAGGTGATTTTCAATCAATTTGAATTTTCTCCAAAATGTGTAGAAATATTCGAACGATCCAAATGTCCGTTGGCACGATAATTACAGGGCTCAACGCCTATTGATAGAGGTATCAATCATCGGAATCGGAGCACAATTGCCGGAGTTGGCTCTTTGGAGCTCTGACTTTTTGGTCTATAGTTCAGGTGATTTTCAATAAATTTGAATTTTCTCCAAAATGTGTAGAAATATTCGAACGATCCAAATGTCCGTTGGCACGATAATTACAGGGCTCAACGCCTATTGATAGAGGTATCAATCATCGGAATCGGAGCACAATTGCCGGAGTTCGCTCTTTGGAGCTCTGACTTTTTGGTCTATAGTTCAGGTGATTTTCAATAAATTTGAATTTTCTCCAAAATGTGTAGAAATATTCGAACGATCCAAATGTCCGTTGGCACGATAATTACAGGGCTCAACGCCTATTGATAGAGGTATCAATCATCGGAATCGGAGCACAATTGCCGGAGTTCGCTCTTTGGAGCTCTGACTTTTTGGTCTATAGTTCAGGTGATTTTCAATAAATTTGAATTTGCTCCAAAATGTGTAGAAATATTCGAACGATTCAAATGTCCGTTGGCACGATAATTACAGGGCTCAACGCCTATTGATATAGGTATCAATCATCGGAATCGGAGCACAATTGCCGGAGTTCGCTCTTTGGAGCTCTGACTTTTTGGTCTATAGTTCAGGTGATTTTCAATCAATTTGAATTTTCTCCAAAATGTGTAGAAATATTCGAACTATCCAAATGTCCGTTGGCACGATAATTACAGGGCTCAACGCCTATTGATAGAAGTATCAATCATCGGATTGGAGCACAATTGCCGGAGTTCGCTCTTTGGAGCTCTGACTTTTTGGTCTATATTTCAGGTGATTTTCAATAAATTTGAATTTTCTCCAAAATGTGTAGAAATATTCGAACGATCCAAATGTCCGTTGGCACGATAATTACAGGGCTCAACGCCTATTGATAGAAGTATCAATCATCGGAATCGGAGCACAATTGCCGGAGTTCGCTCTATGGAGCTCTGACTTTTTGGTCTATATTTCAGGCGATTTTCAATAAGTTTGAATTTTCTCCAAAATGTGTAGAAATATTCGAACGATCCAAATGTCCGTTGGCACGATAATTACAGGGCTCAACGCCTATTGATAGAGGTATGAATAATCGGAATCGGAGCACAATTGCCGGAGTTCGCTCTTTGGAGCTCTGACTTTTTGGTCTATAGTTCAGGTGATTTTCAATAAATTTGAATTTTCTCCAAAATGTGTAGAAATATTCGAACGATCCAAATGTCCGTTAGCACGATAATTACAGGGCTCAACGCCTATTGATAGAGGTATCAATCATCGGAATCGGAGCACAATTGCCGGAATTCGCTGTTTGAGGCTCTGACTTTTTGGTCTATATTTCAGGCGATTTTCAATAAGTTTGCTCAACGCCTATTGATAGAGGTATCAATCATCGGAATCGGAGCACAATTGCCGGAGTTCGCTCTTTGGAGCTCTGACTTTTTGGTCTATAGTTCAGGTGATTTTCAATAAATTTGAATTTTCTCCAAAATGTGTAGAAATATTCGAACGATCCAAATGTCCGTTAGCACGATAATTACAGGGCTCAACGCCTATTGATAGAGGTATCAATCATCGGAATCGGAGCACAATTGCCGGAGTTCGCTCTTTGGACCTCTGACTTTTTGGTCTATAGTTCAGGTGATTTGCAATAAATTTGAATTTGCTCCAAAATGTGTAGAAATATTCGAACGATCCAAATGTCCGTTGGCACGATAATTACAGGGCTCAACGCCTATTGATAGAGGTATCAATCATCGGAATCGGAGCACAATTGCCGGAGTTCGCTCTTTGGAGCTCTGACTTTTTGGTATATAGTTCAGGTGATTTTCAATAAATTTGAATTTTCTCCAAAATGTGTAGAAATATTCGAACGATCCAAATGTCCGTTGGCACGATAATTACAGGGCTCAACGCCTATTGATAGAGGTATCAATCATCGGAATCGGAGCACAATTGCCGGAGTTCGCTCTTTGGAGCTCTGACTTTTTGGTCTATAGTTCAGGTGATTTTCAATAAATTTGAATTTTCTCAAAAATGTGTAGAAATATTCGAACGATCCAAATGTCCGTTGGCACGATAATTACAGGGCTCAACGCCTATTGATAGAGGTATCAATCATCGGAATCGGAGCACAATTGCCGGAGTTCGCTCTTTGGAGCTCTGACTTTTTGGTCTATAGTTCAGGTGATTTTCAATAAATTTGAATTTTCTCCAAAATGTGTAGAAATATTCGAACGATCCAAATGTCCGTTGGCACGATAATTAAAGGGCTCAACGGCTATTGATAGAGGTATCAATCATCGGAATCGGAGCACAATTGCCGGAGTTCGCTCTTTGGAGCTCTGACTTTTTGGTCCATAGTTCAGGTGATTTTCATTAAATTTGAATTTTCTCCAAAATGTGTAGAAATATTCGAACGATCCAAATGTCCGTTGGCACGATAATTACAGGGCTCAACGCCTATTGATAGAGGTATCAATCATCGGAATCGGAGCACAATTGCCGGAGTTCGCTCTTTGGAGCTCTGACTTTTTGGTCTATAGTTCAGGTGATTTTCAATTAATTTGAATTTTCTCCAAAATGTGTAGAAATATTCGAACGATCCAAATGTCCGTTGGCACGATAATTACAGGGCTCAACGCCTATTGATAGAGGTATCAATCATCGGAATCGGAGCACAATTGTCGGAGTTCGCTCTTTGGAGCTCTGACTTTTTGGTCTATAGTTCAGGTGATTTTCAATAAATTTGAATTTTCTCCAAAATGTGTAGAAATATTCGAACGATCCAAATGTCCGTTAGCACGATAATTACAGGGCTCAACGCCTATTGATAGAGGTATCAATCATCGGAATCGGAGCACAATTGCCGGAGTTCGCACTTTGGAGCTCTGACTTTTTGGTCTATAGTTCAGGTGATTTTCAATAAATTTGAATTTGCTCCAAAATGTGTAGAAATATTCGAACGATCCAAATGTCCGTTGGCACGATAATTACAGGGCTCAACGCCTATTGATAGAGGTATCAATCATCGGAATCGGAGCACAATTGCCGGAGTTCGCTCTTTGGAGCTCTGACTTTTTGGTCTATAGTTCAGGTGATTTTCAATAAATTTGAATTTTCTCCAAAATGTGTAGAAATATTCGAACGATCCAAATGTCCGTTGGCATAGTTACAGGGCTCAACGCCTATTGATAGAGGTATCAATCATCGGAATCGGAGCACAATTGCCGGAGTTCGCTCTTTGGAGTTCTGACTTTTTGGTCTATAGTTCAGGTGATTTTCAATAAATTTGAATTTTCTCCAAAATGTGTAGAAATATTCGAACGATCCAAATGTCCGTTGGCACGATAATTACAGGGCTCAACGCCTATTGATAGAGGTATCAATCATCGGAATCGGAGCACAATTGCCGGAGTTCGCTCTTTGGAGCTTTGACTTTTTGGTCCATAGTTCATGTGATTTTCAATAAATTTGAATTTTCTCCAAAATGTGTAGAAATATTCGAACGATCCAAATGTCCGTTGGCACGATAATTACAGGGCTCAACGCCTATTGATAGTGGTATCAATCATCGGAATCGGAGCACAATTGCCGGAGTTCGCTCTTTGGAGCTCTGACTTTTTGGTCTATAGTTCAGGTGATTTTCAATAAATTTGAATTTTCTCCAAAATGTGTAGAAATATTCGAACGATCCAAATGTCCGTTGGCACGATAATTACAGGGCTCAACGCCTATTGATAGAGGTATCAATCATCGGAATCGGAGCACAATTGCCGGAGTTCGCTCTTTGGAGCTCTGACTTTTTGGTCTATAGTTCAGGTGATTTTCAATAAATTTGAATTTTCTCCACAATGTGTAGATATATTCAAACGATCCAAATGTCCGTTGGCACGATAATTACAGGGCTCAACGCCTATTGATAGAGGTATCAATCATCGGAATCGGAGCACAATTGCCGGAGTTCGCTCTTTGGAGCTCTGACTTTTTGGTCTATAGTTCAGGTGATTTTCAATAAATTTGAATTTTCTCCAAAATGTGTAGAAATATTCGAACGATCCAAATGTCCGTTGGCACGATAATTACAGGGCTCAACGCCTATTGATAGAAGTATCAATCATCGGATTGGAGCACAATTGCCGGAGTTCGCTCTTTGGAGCTCTGACTTTTTGGTCTATATTTCAGGTGATTTTCAATAAATTTGAATTTTCTCCAAAATGTGTAGAAATATTCGAACGATCCAAATGTCCGTTGGCACGATAATTACAGGGCTCAACGCCTATTGATAGAAGTATCAATCATCGGAATCGGAGCACAATTGCCGGAGTTCGCTCTATGGAGCTCTGACTTTTTGGTCTATATTTCAGGCGATTTTCAATAAGTTTGAATTTTCTCCAAAATGTGTAGAAATATTCGAACGATCCAAATGTCCGTTGGCACGATAATTACAGGGCTCAACGCCTATTGATAGAGGTATCAATCATCGGAATCGGAGCACAATTGCCGGAGTTCGCTCTTTGGAGCTCTGACTTTTTGGTCTATAGTTCAGGTGATTTTCAATAAATTTGAATTTTCTCCACAATGTGTAGAAATATTCGAACGATCCAAATGTCCGTTGGCACGATAATTACAGGGCTCAACGCCTATTGATAGAGGTATCAATCATCGGAATCGGAGCACAATTGCCGGAGTTCGCTCTTTGGAGCTCTGACTTTTTGGTCTATAGTTCAGGTGATTTTCAATAAATTTGAATTTTCTCCAAAATGTGTAGAAATATTCGAACGATCCAAATGTCCGTTGGCACGATAATTACAGGGCTCAACGCCTATTGATAGAGGTATCAATCATCGGAATCGGAGCACAATTGCCGGAGTTCGCTCTTTGGAGCTCTGACTTTTTGGTCTATAGTTCAGGTGATTTTCAATAAATTTGAATTTTCTCCACAATGTGTAGAAATATTCGAACGATCCAAATGTCCGTTGGCACGATAATTACAGGGCTCAACGCCTATTGATAGAAGTATCAATCATCGGATTGGAGCACAATTGCCGGAGTTCGCTCTTTGGAGCTCTGACTTTTTGGTCTATATTTCAGGTGATTTTCAATAAATTTGAATTTTCTCCAAAATGTGTAGAAATATTCGAACGATCCAAATGTCCGTTGGCACGATAATTACAGGGCTCAACGCCTATTGATAGAAGTATCAATCATCGGAATCGGAGCACAATTGCCGGAGTTCGCTCTATGGAGCTCTGACTTTTTGGTCTATATTTCAGGCGATTTTCAATAAGTTTGAATTTTCTCCAAAATGTGTAGAAATATTCGAACGATCCAAATGTCCGTTGGCACGATAATTACAGGGCTCAACGCCTATTGATAGAGGTATCAATCATCGGAATCGGAGCACAATTGCCGGAGTTCGCTCTTTGGAGCTCTGACTTTTTGGTCTATAGTTCAGGTGATTTTCAATAAATTTGAATTTTCTCCAAAATGTGTAGAAATATTCGAACGATCCAAATGTCCGTTGGCACGATAATTACAGGGCTCAACGCCTATTGATAGAGGTATCAATCATCGGAATCGGAGCACAATTGCCGGAGTTCGCTCTTTGGAGCTCTGACTTTTTGGTCTATAGTTCAGGTGATTTTCAATAAATTTGAATTTTCTCCAAAATGTGTAGAAATATTCGAACGATCCAAATGTCCGTTGGCACGATAATTACAGGGCTCAACGGCTATTGATAGAGGTATCAATCATCGGAATCGGAGCACAATTGCCGGAGTTCGCTCTTTGGAGCTCTGACTTTTTGGTCCATAGTTCAGGTGATTTTCATTAAATTTGAATTTTCTCCAAAATGTGTAGAAATATTCGAACGATCCAAATGTCCGTTGGCACGATAATTACAGGGCTCAACGCCTATTGATAGAGGTATCAATCATCGGAATCGGAGCACAATTGCCGGAGTTCGCTCTTTGGAGCTTTGACTTTTTGGTCTATAGTTCAGGTGATTTTCAATTAATTTGAATTTTCTCCAAAATGTGTAGAAATATTCGAACGATCCAAATGTCCGTTGGCACGATAATTACAGGGCTCAACGCCTATTGATAGAGGTATCAATCATCGGAATCGGAGCACAATTGCCGGAGTTCGCTCTTTGGAGCTCTGACTTTTTGGTCTATAGTTCAGGTGATTTTCAATAAATTTGAATTTTCTCCAAAATGTGTAGAAATATTCGAACGATCCAAATGTCCGTTGGCACGATAATTACAGGGCTCAACGCCTATTGATAGAGGTATCAATCATCGGAATCGGAGCACAATTGCCGGAGTTCGCTCTTTGGAGCTCTGACTTTTTGGTCTATAGTTCAGGTGATTTTCAATTAATTTGAATTTTCTCCAAAATGTGTAGAAATATTCGAACGATCCAAATGTCCGTTGGCACGATAATTACAGGGCTCAACGCCTATTGATAGAGGTATCAATCATCGGAATCGGAGCACAATTGCCGGAGTTCGCTCTTTGGAGCTCTGACTTTTTGGTCTATAGTTCAGGTGATTTTCAATAAATTTGAATTTTCTCCAAAATGTGTAGAAATATTCGAACGATCCAAATGTCCGTTGGCACGATAATTACAGGGCTCAACGGCTATTGATAGAGGTATCAATCATCGGAATCGGAGCACAATTGCCGGAGTTCGCTCTTTGGAGCTCTGACTTTTTGGTCCATAGTTCAGGTGATTTTCATTAAATTTGAATTTTCTCCAAAATGTGTAGAAATATTCGAACGATCCAAATGTCCGTTGGCACGATAATTACAGGGCTCAACGCCTATTGATAGAGGTATCAATCATCGGAATCGGAGCACAATTGCCGGAGTTCGCTCTTTGGAGCTCTGACTTTTTGGTCTATAGTTCAGGTGATTTTCAATAAATTTGAATTTTCTCCAAAATGTGTAGAAATATTCGAACGATCCAAATGTCCGTTGGCACGATAATTACAGGGCTCAACGCCTATTGATAGAGGTATCAATCATCGGAATCGGAGCACAATTGCCGGAGTTCGCTCTTTGGAGCTCTGACTTTTTGGTCTATAGTTCAGGTGATTTTCAATAAATTTGAATTTTCTCCAAAATGTGTAGAAATATTCGAACGATCCAAATGTCCGTTGGCACGATAATTACAGGGCTCAACGCCTATTGATAGAGGTATCAATCATCGGAATCGGAGCACAATTGCCGGAGTTCGCTCTTTGGAGCTCTGACTTTTTGGTCTATAGTTCAGGTGATTTTCAATAAATTTGAATTTGCTCCAAAATGTGTAGAAATATTCGAACGATCCAAATGTCCGTTGGCACGATAATTACAGGGCTCAACGCCTATTGATAGAGGTATCAATCATCGGAATCGGAGCACAATTGCCGGAGTTCGCTCTTTGGAGCTCTGACTTTTTGGTCTATAGTTCAGGTGATTTTCAATAAATTTGAATTTTCTCCAAAATGTGTAGAAATATTCGAACGATCCAAATGTCCGTTGGCATAGTTACAGGGCTCAACGCCTATTGATAGAGGTATCAATCATCGGAATCGGAGCACAATTGCCGGAGTTCGCTCTTTGGAGTTCTGACTTTTTGGTCTATAGTTCAGGTGATTTTCAATAAATTTTAATTTTCTCCAAAATGTGTAGAAATATTCGAACGATCCAAATGTCCGTTGGCACGATAATTACAGGGCTCAACGCCTATTGATAGAGGTATCAATCATCGGAATCGGAGCACAATTGCCGGAGTTCGCTCTTTGGCGCTTTGACTTTTTGGTCCATAGTTCATGTGATTTTCAATAAATTTGAATTTTCTCCAAAATGTGTAGAAATATTCGAACGATCCAAATGTCCGTTGGCACGATAATTACAGGGCTCAACGCCTATTGATAGAGGTATCAATCATCGGAATCGGAGCACAATTGCCGGAGTTCGCTCTTTGGAGCTCTGACTTTTTGGTCTATAGTTCAGGTGATTTTCAATAAATTTGAATTTTCTCCAAAATGTGTAGAAATATTCGAACGATCCAAATGTCCGTTGGCACGATAATTACAGGGCTCAACGCCTATTGATAGAGGTATCAATCATCGGAATCGGAGCACAATTGCCGGAGTTCGCTCTTTGGAGCTCTGACTTTTTGGTCTATAGTTCAGGTGATTTTCAATAAATTTGAATTTTCTCCACAATGTGTAGAAATATTCGAACGATCCAAATGTCCGTTGGGACGATAATTACAGGGCTCCACGCCTATTGATAGAGGTATCAATCATCGGAATCGGAGCACAATTGCCGGAGTTCGCTCTTTGGAGCTCTGACTTTTTGGTCTATAGTTCAGGTGATTTTCAATAAATTTGAATTTTCTCCAAAATGTGTAGAAATATTCGAACGATCCAAATGTCCGTTGGCACGATAATTACAGGGCTCAACGCCTATTGATAGAGGTATCAATCATCGGAATCGGAGCACAATTGCCGGAGTTCGCTCTTTGGAGCTCTGACTTTTTGGTCTATAGTTCAGGTGATTTTCATTAAATTTGAATTTTCTCCAAAATGTGTAGAAATATTCGAACGATCCAAATGTCCGTTGGCACGATAATTACAGGGCTCAACGCCTATTGATAGAGGTATCAATCATCGGAATCGGAGCACAATTGCCGGAGTTCGCTCTTTATAGCTCTGACTTTTTGGTCTATAGTTCAGGTGATTTTCAATAAATTTGAATTTTCTCCAAAATGTGTAGAAATATTCGAACGATCCAAATGTCCGTTGGCACGATAATTACAGGGCTCAACGCCTATTGATAGAGGTATCAATCATCGGAATCGGAGCACAATTGCCGGAGTTCGCTCTTTGGAGCTCTGACTTTTTGGTCTATAGTTCAGGTGATTTTCAATAAATTTGAATTTTCTCCACAATGTGTAGAAATATTCGAACGATCCAAATGTCCGTTGGCACGATAATTACAGGGCTCAACGCCTATTGATAGAGGTATGAATAATCGGAATCGGAGCACAATTGCCGGAGTTCGCTCTTTGGAGCTCTGACTTTTTGGTCTATAGTTCAGGTGATTTTCAATAAATTTGAATTTTCTCCAAAATGTGTAGAAATATTCAAACGATCCAAATGTCCGTTGGCACGATAATTACAGGGCTCAACGCCTATTGATAGAGGTATCAATCATCGGAATCGGAGCACAATTGCCGGAGTTCGCTCTTTGGAGCTTTGACTTTTTGGTCCATAGTTCATGTGATTTTCAATAAATTTGAATTTTCTTTAAAATGTGTAGAAATATTCGAACGATCCAAATGTCCGTTGGCACGATAATTACAGGGCTCAACGCCTATTGATAGAGGTATCAATCATCGGAATCGGAGCACAATTGCCGGAGTTCGCTCTTTGGAGCTCTGACTTTTTGGTCTATAGTTCAGGTGATTTTCAATAAATTTGAATTTTCTCCAAAATGTGTAGAAATATTCGAACGATCCAAATGTCCGTTGGCACGATAATTACAGGGCTCAACGCCTATTGATAGAGGTATCAATCATCGGAATCGGAGCACAATTGCCGGAGTTCGCTCTTTGGAGCTCTGACTTTTTGGTCTATAGTTCAGGTGATTTTCAATAAATTTGAATTTTCTCCACAATGTGTATAAATATTCGAACGATCCAAATGTCCGTTGGCACGATAATTACAGGGCTCAACGCCTATTGATAGAGGTATCAATCATCGGAATCGGAGCACAATTGCCGGAGTTCGCTCTTTGGAGCTCTGACTTTTTGGTCTATAGTTCAGGTGATTTTCAATAAATTTGAATTTTCTCCAAAATGTGTAGAAATATTCGAACGATCCAAATGTCCGTTGGCACGATAATTACAGGGCTCAACGCCTATTGATAGAAGTATCAATCATCGGATTGGAGCACAATTGCCGGAGTTCGCTCTTTGGAGCTCTGACTTTTTGGTCTATATTTCAGGTGATTTTCAATAAATTTGAATTTTCTCCAAAATGTGTAGAAATATTCGAACGATCCAAATGTCCGTTGGCACGATAATTACAGGGCTCAACGCCTATTGATAGAAGTATCAATCATCGGAATCGGAGCACAATTGCCGGAGTTCGCTCTATGGAGCTCTGACTTTTTGGTCTATATTTCAGGCGATTTTCAATAAGTTTGAATTTTCTCCAAAATGTGTAGAAATATTCGAACGATCCAAATGTCCGTTGGCACGATAATTACAGGGCTCAACGCCTATTGATAGAGGTATCAATCATCGGAATCGGAGCACAATTGCCGGAGTTCGCTCTTTGGAGCTCTGACTTTTTGGTCTATAGTTCAGGTGATTTTCAATAAATTTGAATTTTCTCCAAAATGTGTAGAAATATTCGAACGATCCAAATGTCCGTTGGCACGATAATTACAGGGCTCAACGCCTATTGATAGAGGTATCAATCATCGGAATCGGAGCACAATTGCCGGAGTTCGCTCTTTGGAGCTCTGACTTTTTGGTCTATAGTTCAGGTGATTTTCAATAAATTTGAATTTTCTCCAAAATGTGTAGAAATATTCGAACGATCCAAATGTCCGTTGGCACGATAATTACAGGGCTCAACGGCTATTGATAGAGGTATCAATCATCGGAATCGGAGCACAATTGCCGGAGTTCGCTCTTTGGAGCTCTGACTTTTTGGTCCATAGTTCAGGTGATTTTCATTAAATTTGAATTTTCTCCAAAATGTGTAGAAATATTCGAACGATCCAAATGTCCGTTGGCACGATAATTACAGGGCTCAACGCCTATTGATAGAGGTATCAATCATCGGAATCGGAGCACAATTGCCGGAGTTCGCTCTTTGGAGCTCTGACTTTTTGGTCTATAGTTCAGGTGATTTTCAATTAATTTGAATTTTCTCCAAAATGTGTAGAAATATTCGAACGATCCAAATGTCCGTTGGCACGATAATTACAGGGCTCAACGCCTATTGATAGAGGTATCAATCATCGGAATCGGAGCACAATTGCCGGAGTTCGCTCTTTGGAGCTCTGACTTTTTGGTCTATAGTTCAGGTGATTTTCAATAAATTTGAATTTTCTCCAAAATGTGTAGAAATATTCGAACGATCCAAATGTCCGTTGGCACGATAATTACAGGGCTCAACGCCTATTGATAGAGGTATCAATCATCGGAATCGGAGCACAATTGCCGGAGTTCGCTCTTTGGAGCTCTGACTTTTTGGTCTATAGTTCAGGTGATTTTCAATTAATTTGAATTTTCTCCAAAATGTGTAGAAATATTCGAACGATCCAAATGTCCGTTGGCACGATAATTACAGGGCTCAACGCCTATTGATAGAGGTATCAATCATCGGAATCGGAGCACAATTGCCGGAGTTCGCTCTTTGGAGCTCTGACTTTTTGGTCTATAGTTCAGGTGATTTTCAATAAATTTGAATTTTCTCCAAAATGTGTAGAAATATTCGAACGATCCAAATGTCCGTTGGCACGATAATTACAGGGCTCAACGGCTATTGATAGAGGTATCAATCATCGGAATCGGAGCACAATTGCCGGAGTTCGCTCTTTGGAGCTCTGACTTTTTGGTCCATAGTTCAGGTGATTTTCATTAAATTTGAATTTTCTCCAAAATGTGTAGAAATATTCGAACGATCCAAATGTCCGTTGGCACGATAATTACAGGGCTCAACGCCTATTGATAGAGGTATCAATCATCGGAATCGGAGCACAATTGCCGGAGTTCGCTCTTTGGAGCTCTGACTTTTTGGTCTATAGTTCAGGTGATTTTCAATAAATTTGAATTTTCTCCAAAATGTGTAGAAATATTCGAACGATCCAAATGTCCGTTGGCACGATAATTACAGGGCTCAACGCCTATTGATAGAGGTATCAATCATCGGAATCGGAGCACAATTGCCGGAGTTCGCTCTTTGGAGCTCTGACTTTTTGGTCTATAGTTCAGGTGATTTTCAATTAATTTGAATTTTCTCCAAAATGTGTAGAAATATTCGAACGATCCAAATGTCCGTTGGCACGATAATTACAGGGCTCAACGCCTATTGATAGAGGTATCAATCATCGGAATCGGAGCACAATTGCCGGAGTTCGCTCTTTGGAGCTCTGACTTTTTGGTCTATAGTTCAGGTGATTTTCAATAAATTTGAATTTTCTCCAAAATGTGTAGAAATATTCGAACGATCCAAATGTCCGTTGGCACGATAATTACAGGGCTCAACGCCTATTGATAGAGGTATCAATCATCGGAATCGGAGCACAATTGCCGGAGTTCGCTCTTTGGAGCTCTGACTTTTTGGTCTATAGTTCAGGTGATTTTCAATTAATTTGAATTTTCTCCAAAATGTGTAGAAATATTCGAACGATCCAAATGTCCGTTGGCACGATAATTACAGGGCTCAACGCCTATTGATAGAGGTATCAATCATCGGAATCGGAGCACAATTGCCGGAGTTCGCTCTTTGGAGCTCTGACTTTTTGGTCTATAGTTCAGGTGATTTTCAATAAATTTGATTTTTGTCCAAAATGTGTAGAAATATTCGAACGATCCAAATGTCCGTTGGCACGATAATTACAGGGCTCAACGGCTATTGATAGAGGTATCAATCATCGGAATCGGAGCACAATTGCCGGAGTTCGCTCTTTGGAGCTCTGACTTTTTGGTCCATAGTTCAGGTGATTTTCATTAAATTTGAATTTTCTCCAAAATGTGTAGAAATATTCGAACGATCCAAATGTCCGTTGGCACGATAATTACAGGGCTCAACGCCTATTGATAGAGGTATCAATCATCGGAATCGGAGCACAATTGCCGGAGTTCGCTCTTTGGAGCTCTGACTTTTTGGTCTATAGTTCAGGTGATTTTCAATAAATTTGAATTTTCTCCAAAATGTGTAGAAATATTCGAACGATCCAAATGTCCGTTGGCACGATAATTACAGGGCTCAACGCCTATTGATAGAGGTATCAATCATCGGAATCGGAGCACAATTGCCGGAGTTCGCTCTTTGGAGCTCTGACTTTTTGGTCTATAGTTCAGGTGATTTTCAATAAATTTGAATTTTCTCCACAATGTGTAGAAATATTCGAACGATCCAAATGTCCGTTGGCACGATAATTACAGGGCTCAACGCCTATTGATAGAGGTATGAATAATCGGAATCGGAGCACAATTGCCGGAGTTCGCTCTTTGGAGCTCTGGCTTTTTGGTCTATAGTTCAGGTGATTTTCAATAAATTTGAATTTGCTCCAAAATGTGTAGAAATATTCGAACGATCCAAATGTCCGTTGGCACGATAATTACAGGGCTCAACGCCTATTGATAGAGGTATCAATCATCGGAATCGGAGCACAATTGCCGGAGTTCGCTCTTTGGAGCTCTGACTTTTTGGTCTATAGTTCAGGTGATTTTCAATAAATTTGAATTTTCTCCAAAATGTGTAGAAATATTCGAACGATCCAAATGTCCGTTGGCATAGTTACAGGGCTCAACGCCTATTGATAGAGGTATCAATCATCGGAATCGGAGCACAATTGCCGGAGTTCGCTCTTTGGAGTTCTGACTTTTTGGTCTATAGTTCAGGTGATTTTCAATAAATTTGAATTTTCTCCAAAATGTGTAGAAATATTCGAACGATCCAAATGTCCGTTGGCACGATAATTACAGGGCTCAACGCCTATTGATAGAGGTATCAATCATCGGAATCGGAGCACAATTGCCGGAGTTCGCTCTTTGGAGCTTTGACTTTTTGGTCCATAGTTCATGTGATTTTCAATAAATTTGAATTTTCTCCAAAATGTGTAGAAATATTCGAACGATCCAAATGTCCGTTGGCACGATAATTACAGGGCTCAACGCCTATTGATAGAGGTATCAATCATCGGAATCGGAGCACAATTGCCGGAGTTCGCTCTTTGGAGCTCTGACTTTTTGGTCTATAGTTCAGGTGATTTTCAATAAATTTGAATTTTCTCCACAATGTGTAGAAATATTCGAACGATCCAAATGTCCGTTGGCACGATAATTACAGGGCTCAACGCCTATTGATAGAGGTATCAATCATCGGAATCGGAGCACAATTGCCGGAGTTCGCTCTTTGGAGCTCTGACTTTTTGGTCTATAGTTCAGGTGATTTTCAATAAATTTGAATTTTCTCCAAAATGTGTAGAAATATTCGAACGATCCAAATGTCCGTTGGCACGATAATTACAGGGCTCAACGCCTATTGATAGAGGTATCAATCATCGGAATCGGAGCACAATTGCCGTAGTTCGCTCTTTGGAGCTCTGACTTTTTGGTCTATAGTTCAGGTGATTTTCAATAAATTTGAATTTTCTCCAAAATGTGTAGAAATATTCGAACGATCCAAATGTCCGTTGGCACGATAATTACAGGGCTCAACGCCTATTGATAGAGGTATCAATCATCGGAATCGGAGCACAATTGCCGGAGTTCGCTCTTTGGAGCTCTGACTTTTTGGTCTATAGTTCAGGTGATTTTCAATAAATTTGAATTTTCTCCAAAATGTGTAGAAATATTCGAACGATCCAAATGTCCGTTGGCACGATAATTACAGGGCTCAACGCCTATTGATAGAGGTATGAATAATCGGAATCGGAGCACAATTGCCGGAGTTCGCTCTTTGGAGCTCTGACTTTTTGGTCTATAGTTCAGGTGATTTTCAATAAATTTGAATTTGCTCCAAAATGTGTAGAAATATTCGAACGATCCAAATGTCCGTTGGCACGATAATTACAGGGCTCAACGCCTATTGATAGAGGTATCAATCATCGGAATCGGAGCACAATTGCCGGAGTTCGCTCTTTGGAGCTCTGACTTTTTGGTCTATAGTTCAGGTGATTTTCAATAAATTTGAATTTTCTCCAAAATGTGTAGAAATATTCGAACGATCCAAATGTCCGTTGGCATAGTTACAGGGCTCAACGCCTATTGATAGAGGTATCAATCATCGGAATCGGAGCACAATTGCCGGAGTTCGCTCTTTGGAGTTCTGACTTTTTGGTCTATAGTTCAGGTGATTTTCAATAAATTTGAATTTTCTCCAAAATGTGTAGAAATATTCGAACGATCCAAATGTCCGTTGGCACGATAATTACAGGGCTCAACGCCTATTGATAGAGGTATCAATCATCGGAATCGGAGCACAATTGCCGGAGTTCGCTCTTTGGAGCTTTGACTTTTTGGTCCATAGTTCATGTGATTTTCAATAAATTTGAATTTTCTCCAAAATGTGTAGAAATATTCGAACGATCCAAATGTCCGTTGGCACGATAATTACAGGGCTCAACGCCTATTGATAGAGGTATCAATCATCGGAATCGGAGCACAATTGCCGGAGTTCGCTCTTTGGAGCTCTGACTTTTTGGTCTATAGTTCAGGTGATTTTCAATAAATTTGAATTTTCTCCAAAATGTGTAGAAATATTCGAACGATCCAAATGTCCGTTGGCACGATAATTACAGGGCTCAACGCCTATTGATAGAGGTATCAATCATCGGAATCGGAGCACAATTGCCGGAGTTCGCTCTTTGGAGCTCTGACTTTTTGGTCTATAGTTCAGGTGATTTTCAATAAATTTGAATTTTCTCCACAATGTGTAGAAATATTCGAACGATCCAAATGTCCGTTGGCACGATAATTACAGGGCTCAACGCCTATTGATAGAGGTATCAATCATCGGAATCGGAGCACAATTGCCGGAGTTCGCTCTTTGGAGCTCTGACTTTTTGGTCTATAGTTCAGGTGATTTTCATTAAATTTGAATTTTCTCCAAAATGTGTAGAAATATTCGAACGATCCAAATGTCCGTTGGCACGATAATTACAGGGCTCAACGCCTATTGATAGAGGTATCAATCATCGGAATCGGAGCACAATTGCCGGAGTTCGCTCTTTATAGCTCTGACTTTTTGGTCTATAGTTCAGGTGATTTTCAATAAATTTGAATTTTCTCCAAAATGTGTAGAAATATTCGAACGATCCAAATGTCCGTTGGCACGATAATTACAGGGCTCAACGCCTATTGATAGAGGTATCAATCATCGGAATCGGAGCACAATTGCCGGAGTTCGCTCTTTGGAGCTCTGACTTTTTGGTCTATAGTTCAGGTGATTTTCAATAAATTTGAATTTTCTCCAAAATGTGTAGAAATATTCGAACGATCCAAATGTCCGTTGGCACGATAATTACAGGGCTCAACGCCTATTGATAGAACTATCAATCATCGGAATCGGAGCACAATTGCCGGAGTTCGCTCTTTGGAGCTCTGACTTTTTGGTCTATATTTCAGGCGATTTTCAATAAGTTTGAATTTTCTCCAAAATGTGTAGAAATATTCGAACGATCCAAATGTCCGTTGGCACGATAATTACAGGGCTCAACGCCTATTGATAGAGGTATCAATAATCGGAATCGGAGCACAATTGCCGGAGTTCGCTCTTTGGAGCTCTGACTTTTTGGTCTATAGTTCAGGTGATTTTCAATAAATTTGAATTTTCTCCAAAATGTGTAGAAATATTCGAACGATCCAAATGTCCGTTGGCACGATAATTACAGGGCTCAACGCCTATTGATAGAGGTATCAATCATCGGAATCGGAGCACAATTGCCGGAGTTCGCTCTTTGGAGCTCTGACTTTTTGGTCTATAGTTTAGGTGATTTTCAATAAATTTGAATTTTCTCCAAAATGTGTAGAAATATTCGAACGATCCAAATGTCCGTTGGCACGATAATTACAGGGCTCAACGGCTATTGATATAGGTATCAATCATCGGAATCGGAGCACAATTGCCGGAGTTCGCTCTTTGGAGCTCTGACTTTTTGGTCCATAGTTCAGGTGATTTTCATTAAATTTGAATTTTCTCCAAAATGTGTAGAAATATTCGAACGATCCAAATGTCCGTTGGCACGATAATTACAGGGCTCAACGCCTATTGATAGAGGTATCAATCATCGGAATCGGAGCACAATTGCCGGAGTTCGCTCTTTGGAGCTCTGACTTTTTGGTCTATAGTTCAGGTGATTTTCAATAAATTTGAATTTTCTCCAAAATGTGTAGAAATATTCGAACGATCCAAATGTCCGTTGGCACGATAATTACAGGGCTCAACGCCTATTGATAGAAGTATCAATCATCGGAATCGGAGCACAATTGCCGGAGTTCGCTCTTTGGAGCTCTGACTTTTTGGTCTATATTTCAGGTGATTTTCAATAAGTTTGAATTTTCTCCAAAATGTGTAGAAATATTCGAACGATCCAAATGTCCGTTGGCACGATAATTACAGGGCTCAACGCCTATTGATAGAGGTATCAAACATCGGAATCGGAGCACAATTGCCGGAGTTCGATCTTTGGAGCTCTGACTTTTTGGTCTATAGTTCAGGTGATTTTCAATAAATTTGAATTTTCTCCAAAATGTGTAGAAATATTCGAACGATCCAAATGTCCGTTGGCACGATAATTACAGGGCTCAACGCCTATTGATAGAGGTATCAATCATCGGAATCGGAGCACAATTGCCGGAGTTCGCTCTTTGGAGCTCTGACTTTTTGGTCTATAGTTCAGTTGATTTTCAATAAATTTGAATTTTCTCCAAAATGTGTAGAAATATTCGAACGATCCAAATGTCCGTTGGCACGATAATTACAGGGCTCAACGCCTATTGATAGAGGTATCAATCATCGGAATCGGAGCACAATTGCCGGAGTTCGCTCTTTGGAGCTCTGACTTTTTGGTCTATAGTTCAGGTGATTTTCAATAAATTTGAATTTTCTCCAAAATGTGTAGAAATATTCGAACGATCCAAATGTCCGTTGGCACGATAATTACAGGGCTCAACGCCTATTGATAGAGGTATCAATCATCGGAATCGGAGCACAATTGCCGGAGTTCGCTCTTTGGAGCTCTGACTTTTTGGTCTATAGTTCAGGTGATTTTCAATAAATTTGAATATTCTCCAAAATGTGTAGAAATATTCGAACGATCCAAATGTCCGTTGGCATAGTTACAGGGCTCAACGCCTATTGATAGAGGTATCAATCATCGGAATCGGAGCACAATTGCCGGAGTTCGCTCTTTGGAGTTCTGACTTTTTGGTCTATAGTTCAGGTGATTTTCAATAAATTTGAATTTTCTCCAAAATGTGTAGAAATATTCGAACGATCCAAATGTCCGTTGGCACGATAATTACAGGGCTCAACGCCTATTGATAGAGGTATCAATCATCGGAATCGGAGCACAATTGCCGGAGTTCGCTCTTTGGAGCTCTGACTTTTTGGTCTATAGTTCAGGTGATTTTCAATAAATTTGAATTTTCTCCACAATGTGTAGAAATATTCGAACGATCCAAATGTCCGTTGGCACGATAATTACAGGGCTCAACGCCTATTGATAGAGGTATCAATCATCGGAATCGGAGCACAATTGCCGGAGTTCGCTCTTTGGAGCTCTGACTTTTTGGTCTATAGTTCAGGTGATTTTCAATAAATTTGAATTTTCTCCAAAATGTGTAGAAATATTCGAACGATCCAAATGTCCGTTGGCACGATAATTACAAGGCTCAACGCCTATTGATAGAAGTATCAATCATCGGATTGGAGCACAATTGCCGGAGTTCGCTCTTTGGAGCTCTGACTTTTTGGTCTATATTTCAGGTGATTTTCAATAAATTTGAATTTTCTCCAAAATGTGTAGAAATATTCGAACGATCCAAATGTCCGTTGGCACGATAATTACAGGGCTCAACGCCTATTGATAGAAGTATCAATCATCGGAATCGGAGCACAATTGCCGGAGTTCGCTCTTTGGAGCTCTGACTTTTTGGTCTATATTTCAGGCGATTTTCAATAAATTTGAATTTTCTCCAAAATGTGTAGAAATATTCGAACGATCCAAATGTCCGTTGGCACGATAATTACAGGGCTCAACGCCTATTGATAGAGGTATGAATAATCGGAATCGGAGCACAATTGCCGGAGTTCGCTCTTTGGAGCTCTGACTTTTTGGTCTATAGTTCAGGTGATTTTCAATAAATTTGAATTTTCTCCAAAATGTGTAGAAATATTCGAACGATCCAAATGTCCGTTGGCACGATAATTACAGGGCTCAACGCCTATTGATAGAGGTATCAATCATCGGAATCGGAGCACAATTGCCAGAGTTCGCTCTTTGGAGCTCTGACTTTTTGGTCTATAGTTCAGGTGATTTTCAATAAATTTGAATTTTCTCCAAAATGTGTAGAAATATTCGAACGATCCAAATGTCCGTTGGCACGATAATTACAGGGCTCAACGGCTATTGATAGAGGTATCAATCATCGGAATCGGAGCACAATTGCCGGAGTTCGCTCTTTGGAGCTCTGACTTTTTGGTCCATAGTTCAGGTGATTTTCATTAAATTTGAATTTTCTCCAAAATGTGTAGAAATATTCGAACGATCCAAATGTCCGTTGGCACGATAATTACAGGGCTCAACGCCTATTGATAGAGGTATCAATCATCGGAATCGGAGCACAATTGCCGGAGTTCGCTCTTTGGAGCTCTGACTTTTTGGTCTATAGTTCAGGTGATTTTCAATAAATTTGAATTTTCTCCAAAATGTGTAGAAATATTCGAACGATCCAAATGTCCTTTGGCACGATAATTACAGGGCTCAACGCCTATTGATAGAGGTATCAATCATCGGAATCGGATCACAATTGCCGGAGTTCGCTCTTTGGACCTCTGGCTTTTTCGTCTATAGTTCAGGTGATTTTCAATAAATTTGAATTTTCTCCAAAATGTGTAGAAATATTCGAACGATCCAAATGTCCGTTGGCACGATAATTACAGGGCTCAACGCCTATTGATAGAAGTATCAATCATCGGAATCGGAGCACAATTGCCGGAGTTCGCTCTTTGGAGCTCTGACTTTTTGGTCTATATTTCAGGTGATTTTCAAAAAGTTTGAATTTTCTCCAAAATGTGTAGAAATATTCGAACGATCCAAATGTCCGTTGGCACGATAATTACAGGGCTCAACGCCTATTGATAGAGGTATCAATCATCGGAATCGGAGCACAATTGCCGGAGTTCGCTCTTTGGAGCTCTGACTTTTTGGTCCATAGTTCAGGTGATTTTCAATAAATTTGAATTTTCTCCAAAATGTGTAGAAATATTCGAACGATCCAAATGTCCGTTGGCACGATAATTACAGGGCTCAACGCCTATTGATAGAGGTATCAATCATCGGAATCGGAGCACAATTGCCGGAGTTCGCTCTTTGGACCTCTGAGTTTTTGGTCTATAGTTCAGGTGATTTTCAATAAATTTGAATTTTCTCCAAAATGTGTAGAAATATTCGAACGATCCAAATGTCCGTTGGCACGATAATTAAAGGGCTCAACGCCTATTGATAGAGGCATCAATCATCGGAATCGGATCACAATTGCCGGAGTTCGCTCTTTGGAGCTCTGACTTTATGGTCTATAGTTCAGGTGATTTTCAATAAATTTGAATTTTCTCCAAAATGTGTAGAAATATTCGAACGATCCAAATGTCCGTTGGCACGATAATTACAGGGCTCAACGCCTATTGATAGAGGTATCAATCATCGGAATCGGAGCACAATTGCCGGAGTTCGCTCTTTGGACCTCTGACTTTTTGGTCTATAGTTCAGGTGATTTTCAATAAATTTGAATTTTCTCCAAAATGTGTAGAAATATTCGAACGATCCAAATGTCCGTTGGCACGATAATTACAGGGCTCAACGGCTATTGATACAGGTATCAATCATCGGAATCGGAGCACAATTGCCGGAGTTCGCTCTTTGGAGCTCTGACTTTTTGGTCCATATTTCAGGTGATTTTCATTAAATTTGAATTTTCTCCAAAATGTGTAGAAATATTCGAACGATCCAAATGTCCGTTGGCACGATAATTACAGGGCTCAACGCCTATTGATAGAGGTATCAATCATCGGAATCGGAGCACAATTGCCGGAGTTCGCTCTTTGGAGCTTTGACTTTTTGGTCCATAGTTCAGGTGATTTTCAATAAATTTGAATTTTCTCCAAAATGTGTAGAAATAATTGAACGATCCAAATGTCCGTTGGCACGATAATTACAGGGCTCAACGCCTATTGATAGAGGTATCAATCATCGGAATCGGAGCACAATTGCCGAAGTTCGCTCTTTGGAGCTCTGACTTTTTGGTCTATAGTTCAGGTGATTTTCAATAAATTTGAATTTTCTCCAGAATGTGTAGAAATATTCGAACTATCCAAATGTCCGTTGGCACAATAAATACAGGGCTCAACGCCTATTGATAGAGGTATCAATCATCGGAATCGGAGCACAATTGCCGGAGTTCGCTCTTTGGAGCTCTGACTTTTTGGTCTATAGTTCAGGTGATTTTCAATAAATTTGAATTTTCTCCAAAATGTGTAGAAATATTCGAACGATCCAAATGTCCGTTGGCACGATAATTACAGGGCTCAACGCCTATTGATAGAGGTATCAATCATCGGAATCGGAGCACAATTGCCGGAGTTCGCTCTTTGGAGCTCTGACTTTTTGGTCTATAGTTCAGGTGATTTTCAATAAATTTGAATTTTCTCCAAAATGTGTAGAAATATTCGAACGATCCAAATGTCCGTTGGCACGATAATTACAGGGCTCAACGCCTATTGATAGAGGTATCAATCATCGGAATCGGAGCACAATTACCGGAGTTCGCTCTTTGGAGCTCTGACTTTTTGGTCTATAGTTTAGGTGATTTTCAATAAATTTGAATTTTTTTTAAAATGTGTAGAAATATTCGAACGATCCAAATGTCCGTTGGCACGATAATTACAGGGCTCAACGCCTATTGATAGAGGTATCAATCATCGGAATCGGAGCACAATTGCCGGAGTTCGCTCTTTGGAGCTCTGACTTTTTGGTCTATAGTTCAGGTGATTTTCAATAAATTTGAATTTTCTCCAAAATGTGTAGAAATATTCGAACGATCCAAATGTCCGTTGGCACGATAATTACAGGGCTCAACGCCTATTGATAGAGGTATCAATCATCGGAATCGGAGCACAATTGCCGGAGTTCGCTCTTTGGAGCTCTGACTTTTTGGTCTATAGTTCAGGTGATTTTCAATAAATTTGAATTTTCTCCAAAATGTGTAGAAATATTCGAACGATCCAAATGTCCGTTGGCACGATAATTACAGGGCTCAACGCCTATTGATAGAGGTATCAATCATCGGAATCGGAGCACAATTGCCGGAGTTCGCTCTTTGGACCTCTGACTTTTTGGTCTATAGTTCAGGTGATTTTCAATAAATTTGAATTTTCTCCAAAATGTGTAGAAATATTCGAACGATCCAAATGTCCGTTGGCACGATAATTACAGGGCTCAACGCCTATTGATAGAGGTATCAATCATCGGAATCGGAGCACAATTGCCGGAGTTCGCTCTTTGGAGCTCTGACTTTTTGGTCTATAGTTCAGGTGATTTTCAATAAATTTGAATTTTCTCCAAAATGTGTAGAAATATTCGAACGATCCAAATGTCCGTTGGCACAATAATTACAGGGCTCAACGCCTATTGATAGAGGTATCAATCATCGGAATCGGAGCACAATTGCCGGAGTTCGCTCTTTGGACCTCTGACTTTTTGGTCTATAGTTCAGGTGATTTTCAATAAATTTGAATTTTCTCCAAAATGTGTAGAAATATTCCAACGATCCAAATGTCCGTTGGCACGATAATTACAGGGCTCAACGCCTATTGATAGAGGTATCAATCATCGGAATCGGAGCACAATTGCCGGAGTTCGCTCTTTGGAGCTCTGACTTTTTGGTCTATAGTTCAGGTGATTTTCAATAAATTTGAATTTTCTCCAAAATGTGTAGAAATATTCGAACGATCCAAATGTCCGTTGGCACGATAATTACAGGGCTCAACGCCTATTGATAGAGGTATCAATCATCGGAATCGGAGCACAATTGCCGGAGTTCGCTATTTGGAGCTCTGACTTTTTGGTCCAAATGTCCGTTGGCACGATAATTACAGGGCTCAACGCCTATTGATAGAGGTATCAATCATCGGAATCGGAGCACAATTGCCGGAGTTCGCTCTTTGGAGCTCTGACTTTTTGGTCTATAGTTCATGTGATTTTCAATAAATTTGAATTTTCTCCAAAATGTGTAGAAATATTCGAACGATCCAAATGTCCTTTGGCACGATAATTACAGGGCTCAACGCCTATTGATAGAGGTATCAATCATCGGAATCGGATCACAATTGCCGGAGTTCGCTCTTTGGAGCTTTGAATTTTTGGTCCATAGTTCAGGTGATTTTCAATAAATTTGAATTTACTCCAAAATGTGTAGAAATATTCGAACGATCCAAATGTCCGTTGGCACGATAATTACAGGGCTCAACGCCTATTGATAGAGGTATCAATCATCGGAATCGGAGCACAATTGCCGGAGTTCGCTCTTTGGAGCTCTGACTTTTTGGTCTATAGTTCAGGTGATTTTCAATAAATTTGAATTTTCTCCAAAATGTGTAGAAATATTCGAACGATCCAAATGTCCGTTGGCACGATAATTACAGGGCTCAACGCCTATTGATAGAGGTATCAATCATCGGAATCGGAGCACAATTGCCGGAGTTCGCTCTTTGGACCTCTGACTTTTTGGTCTATAGTTCAGGTGATTTTCAATAAATTTGAATTTTCTCCAAAATGTGTAGAAATATTCGAACGATCCAAATGTCCGTTGGCACGATAATTACAGGGCTCAACGCCTATTGATAGAGGTATCAATCATCGGAATCGGAGCACAATTGCCGGAGTTCGCTCTTTGGAGCTCTGACTTTTTGGTCTATAGTTCAGGTGATTTTCAATAAATTTGAATTTTCTCCAAAATGTGTAGAAATATTCGAACGATCCAAATGTCCGTTGGCACGATAATTACAGGGCTCAACGCCTATTGATAGAGGTATCAATCATCGGAATCGGAGCACAATTGCCGGAGTTCGCTCTTTGGAGCTCTGACTTTTTGGTCTATATTTCAGGTGATTTTCAATAAATTTGAATTTTCTCCAACATGTGTAGAAATATTTGAACGATCCAAATGTCCGTTGGCACGATAATTACAGGGCTCAACGCCTATTGATAGAAGTATCAATCATCGGAATCGGAGCACAATTGCCGGAGTTCGCTCTTTGGAGCTCTGAATTTTTGGTCTATAGTTCATGTGATTTTCAATAAATTTGAATTTTCTCCAAAATGTGTAGAAATATTCGAACGATCCAAATGTCCGTTGGCACGATAATTACAGGGCTCAACGCCTATTGATAGAAGTATCAATCATCGGAATCGGAGCACAATTGCCGGAGTTCGCTCTTTGGAGCTCTGACTTTTTGGTCTATATTTCAGGTGATTTTCAATAAGTTTGAATTTTCTCCAAAATGTGTAGAAATATTCAAACGATCCAAATGTCCGTTGGGACGATAATTACAGGGCTCAACGCCTATTGATAGAGGTATCAATCATCGGAATCGGAGCACAATTGCTGGAGTTCGCTCTTTGGAGCTCTGACTTTTTGGTCTATAGTTCAGGTGATTTTCAATAAATTTGAATTTTCTCCAAAATGTGTAGAAATATTCGAACGATCCAAATGTCTGTTGGCACGATAATTACAGGGCACAACGCGTATTGATAGAGGTATCAATCATCGGAATCGGAGCACAATTGCCGGAGTTCGCTCTTTGGAGCTCTGACTTTTTGGTCTATAGTTCAGGTGATTTTCAATAAACTTGAATTTTCTCCAGAATGTGTAGAAATATTCGAACGATCCAAATGTCCGTTGGCACGATAATTACAGGGCTCAACGCCTATTGATAGAGGCATCAATCATCGGAATCGGATCACAATTGCCGGAGTTCGCTCTTTGGAGCTCTGACTTTTTGGTATATAGTTCAGGTGATTTTCAATAAATTTGAATTTTCTCCAAAATGTGTAGAAATATTCGAACGATCCAAATGTCCGTAGGAACGATAATTACAGGGCGCAACGCCTATTGATAGAGGTATCAATCATCGGAATCGGAGCACAATTGCCGGAGTTCGCTCTTTGGACCTCTGACTTTTTGGTCTATAGTTCAGGTGATTTTCAATAAATTTGAATTTTCTCCAAAATGTGTAGAAATATTCGAACGATCCAAATGTCCGTTGGCACGATAATTACAGGGCTCAACGCCTATTGATAGAGGTATCAATCATCGGAATCGGAGCACAATTGCCGGAGTTCGCTCTTTGGAGCTCTGACTTTTTGGTCTATAGTTCAGGCGATTTTCAATAAATTTGAATTTTCTCCAAAATGTGTAGAAATATTCGAACGATCCAAATGTCCGTTGGCACGATAATTACAGGGCTCAACGCCTATTGATAGAGGTATCAATCATCGGAATCGGATCACAATTGCCGGAGTTCGCACTTTGGAGCTTTGACTTTTTGGTCCATAGTTCAGGTGATTTTCAATAAATTTGAATTTTCTCCAAAATGTGTAGAAATATTCGAACGATCCAAATGTCCGTTGGCACGATAATTACAGGGCTCAACGCCTATTGATAGAGGTATCAATCATCGGAATCGGAGCACATTTGCCGGAGTTCGCTCTTTGGACCTCTGACTTTTTGGTCTATAGTTCAGGTGATTTTCAATGAATTTGAATTTTCTCCAAAATGTGTAGAAATATTCCAACGATCCAAATGTTCGTTGGCACGATAATTACAGGGCTCAACGCCTATTGATAGAGGTATCAATCATCGGAATCGGAGCACAATTGCCGGAGTTCGCTCTTTGGACCTCTGACTTTTTGGTCTATAGTTCAGGTGATTTTCAATAAATTTGAATTTTCTTCAAAATGTGTAGAAATATTCGAACGATCCAAATGTCCGTTGGCACGATAATTACAGGGCTCAACGCCTATTGATAGAGGTATCAATCATCGGAATCGGAGCACAATTGTCGGAGTTCGCTCTTTGGAGCTCTGACTTTTTGGTCTATAGTTCATGTGATTTTCAATAAATTTGAATTTTCTCCAAAATGTGTAGAAATATTCGAACGATCCAAATGTCCGTTGGCACGATAATTACAGGGCTCAACGCCTATTGATAGAAGTATCAATCATCGGAATCGGAGCACAATTGCCGGAGTTCGCTCTTTGGAGCTCTGACTTTTTGGTCTATAGTTCAGGTGATTTTCAATAAATTTGAATTTTCTCCAAAATGTGTAGAAATATTCGAACGATCCAAATGTCCGTTGGCACGATAATTACAGGGCTCAACGCCTATTGATAGAGGTATCAATAATCGGAATCGGAGCACAATTGCCGGAGTCCGCTGTTTGGAGCTCTGACTTTTTGGTCTATAGTTCCGGTGATTTTCAATAAATTTGAATTTTCTCCAAAATGTGTAGAAATATTCGAACGATCCAAATGTCCGTTGGCACGATAATTACAGGGCTCAACGCCTATTGATAGAGGTATCATTCATCGGAATCGGAGCACAATTGCCGGAGTTCGCTCTTTGGAGCTCTGACTTTTTGGTCTATAGTTCAGGTGATTTTCAATAAATTTGAATTTTCTCCAAAATGTGTAGAAATATTCGAACGATCCGAATGTCCGTTGGCACGATAATTACAGGGCTCAACGCCTATTGATAGAAGTATCAATCATCGGAATCGGATCACAATTGCCGGAGTTCGCTCTTTGGAGCTCTGACTTTTTGGTCTATAGTTCAGGTGATTTTCAATAAATTTGAATTTTTTCCAAAATGTGTAGAAATATTCGAACGATCCAAATTTCTAATGGCACGATAATTACAGGGCTCAACGCCTATTGATAGAGGTATCAATCATCGGAATCGGAGCACAAATGCCGGAGTTCGCTCTTTGGAGCTCTGACTTTTTGGTCTATAGTTCAGGTGATTTTCAATAAATTTGAATTTTCTCCAAAATGTGTAGAAATATTCAAACGATCCAAATGTCCGTTGGCACGATAATTACAGGGTTCAACGCCTATTGATAGAGGTATCAATCATCGGAATCGGAGCTCAATTGCCGGAGTTCGCTCTTTGGAGCTCTGACTTTTTGGTCTATAGTTCAGGTGATTTTCAATAAATTTGAATTTTCTCCAAAATGTGTAGAAATATTCGAACGATCCAAATGTCCATTAGCACGATAATTACAGGGCTCAACGCCTATTGATAGAAGTGTCAATCATCGGAATCGGAGCACAATTGCCGGAGTTCGCTCTTTGGAGCTCTGACTTTTTGGTCTATAGTTCAGGTGATTTTCAATAAATTTGAATTTCTTCATAGTTACGGGGCTCAACGCCTATTGATAGAGGTATCAATTATCGGAATCGGAGCACAATTACCGGAGTTCGCTCTTTGGACCTCTGACTTTTTGGTCTATAGTTCAAGTGATTTTCAATAAATTTTTAATTTTCTCCAAAATGTGTAGAAATATTCGAACGATCCAAATGTCCGTTGACACGATAATTACAGGGTTCAACGCCTATTGATAGAGGTATCAATCATCGGAATCGGAGCACAATTGCCGGAGTTCGCTCTTTGGAGCTCTGACTTTTTGGTCTATAGTTCAGGTGATTTTCAATAAATTTGAATTTTCTCCAAAATGTGTAGAAATATTCGAACGATCCAAATGTCCGTTGGCACGATAATTACAGGGCTCAACGCCTATTGATAGAGGTATCAATCATCGGAATCGGAGCACAATTGCCGGAGTTCGCTCTTTGGAGCTCTGACTTTTTGGTCTATAGTTCAGGTGATTTCCAATAAACTAGAATTTTCTCCAAAAAGTGTAGAAATATTCGAACGATCCAAATGTCCGTTGGCACGATAATTACAGGGCTCAACGCCTATTGATAGAGGTATCAATCATCGGAATCGGAGCACAATTGCCGGAGTTCGCTTTTTGGAGCTCTGACTTTTTGGTCTATAGTTCAGGAGATTTTCAATAAATTTGAATTTTCTCCAAAATGTGTAGAAATATTCAAACGATCCAAATGTCCGTTGGTACGATAATTACAGGGCTCAACGCCTATTGATAGAGGTATCAATCATCGGAATCGGAGCACAATTGCCGGAGTTCACTCTTTGGAGCTCTGACTTTTTGGTCTATAATTCAGGTGATTTTCAATAAATTTGAATTTTCTCCAAAATGTGTAGAAATATTCGAACGATCCAAATGTCCGTTTTCACGATAATTACAGGGCTCATTGCCTATTGATAGAGGTATCAATCATCGGAATCGGAGCACAATTGCCGGAGTTCGCTCTTTCGAGCTCTGACTTTTTGGTCTATAGTTCAGGTGATTTTTAATAAATTTGAATTTCTCCAAAATGTGTAGAAATATTCGAACGATCCAAATGTCCGTTGGCACGTTAATTAAAGGGCTCAACGCCTATTGATAGAGGTATCAATCATCGGAATCGGAGCACAATTGCCGGAGTTCGCTCTTTGGAGCTCTGACTTTTTGGTCTATAGTTCAGGTGATTTCCATAAAATTTGAATTTTCTCTAAAATGTGTAGAAATATTCGAACGATCCAAATGTCCGTTGGCACGATAATTGCAGGGCTCAACGCGTATTAATAGAGGTATCAATCATCGGAATCGGAGCACAATTGCCGGAGTTCGCTCTTTGGAGCTCTGACTTTTGGGTCTATGGTTCAGGTCATTTTCAATAAATTTGAATTTTCTCCAAAATGTGTAGAAATATTCGAACGATCCAAATGTCCGTTGGCACGATAATTACAGGGCTCAACGCCTATTGATAGAAGTATCAACCATCGGAATCGGAGCACAATTGCCGGAGTTCGCTCTTTGGACCTCTGACTTTTTGGTCTATATTTCAGGTGATTTTCAATAAATTTGAATTTTCTCCAAAATGTGTAGAAATATTCGAACTATCCAAATGTCCGTTGGCACGATAATTGCAGGGCTCAACGCGTATTGATAGAGGTATCAATCATCGGAATCGGAGCACAATTGCCGGAGTTCGCTCTTTGGAGCTCTGACTTTTTGGTCTATAGTTCAGGTGATTTTCAATCAATTTGAATTTTCTCCAAAATGTGTAGAAATATTCGAACGATCCAAATGTCCGTTGGCACGATAATTACAGGGCTCAACGCCTATTGATAGAGGTATCAATCATCGGAATCGGAGCACAATTGCCGGAGTTCGCTCTTTGGAGCTCTGACTTTTTGGTCTCAGGTGATTTTCAATAAATTTGAATTTTCTCCAAAATGTGTAGAAATATTTGAACGATCCAAATGTCCATTGGCACGATAATTACAGGGCTCAACGCCTATTGATAGAAGTATCAATCATCGGAATCGGAGCACAATTGCCGGAGTTCGCTCTTTGGAGCTCTGACTTTTTGGTCTATAGTTCAGGTGATTTTCAATAAATTTGAATTTTCTCCAAAATGTGTAGAAATATTCGAACGATCCAAATGTCCGTTGGCACGATAATTACAGGGCTCAACGCCTATTGATAGAGGTATCAATCATCGGAATCGGAGCACAATTACCGGAGTTCGCTCTTTGGAGCTCTGACTTTTTGGTCTATAGTTCAGGTGATTTTTAATAAATTTGAATTTTCTCCAAAATGTGTAGAAATATTCGAACGATCCAAATGTCCGTTGGCACGATAATTACAGGGCTCAACGCCTATTGATAGAGGTATCAATCATCGGAATCGGAGCACAATTGCCGGAGTTCGCTCTTTGGACCTCTGATTTTTTGGTCTATAGTTCAGGTGATTTTCAATAAATTTGAATTTTCTCCAAAATGTGAAGAAATATTCGAACGATCCAAATATCCGTTGGCACGATAATTACAGGGCTCAACGCCTATTGATAGAGGTATCAATCATCGGAATCGGAGCACAATTGCCGGAGTTCGCTCTTTGGAGCTCTGACTTTTTGGTCTATAGTTCAGAAGATTTTCAATAAATTTGAATTTTCTCCAAAATGTGTAGAAATATTCGAACGATCCAAATGTCCGTTGGCACGATAATTACAGGGCTCAACGCCTATTGATAGAAGTATCAATCATCGGAATCGGAGCACAATTGCCGGAGTTCGCTCTTTGGAGCTCTGACTTTTTGGTCTATAGTTCAGGTGATTTTCAATAAATTTGAATTTTCTCCAAAATGTGTAGAAATATTCTAACGATCCAAATGTCCGTTGGCACGATAATTACAGGGCTCAACGCCTATTGATAGAGGTATCAATAATCGGAATCGGAGCACAATTGCCGGAGTCCGCTGTTTGGAGCTCTGACTTTTTGGTCTATAGTTCAGGTGATTTTCAATAAATTTGAATTTTCTCCAAAATGTGTAGAAATATTCGAACGATCCAAATGTCCGTTCGCACGATAATTACAGGGCTCAACGCCTATTGATAGAGGTATCAATCATCGGAATCGGAGCACAATTGCCGGAGTTCGCTCTTTGGAGCTCTGACTTTTTGGTCTATAGTTCAGGTGATTTTCAATAAATTTGAATTTTCTCCAAAATGTGTAGAAATATTCGAACGATCCAAATGTCCGTTGGCACGATAATTACAGGGCTCAACGCCTATTGATAGAAGTATCAATCATCGGAATCGGATCACAATTGCCGGAGTTCGCTCTTTGGAGCTCTGACTTTTTGGTCTATAGTTCAGGTGATTTTCAATAAATTTGAATTTTTTCCAAAATGTGTAGAAATATTCGAACGATCCAAATTTCTAATGGCACGATAATTACAGGGCTCAACGCCTATTGATAGAAGTATCAATCATCGGAATCGGAGCACAATTGCCGGAGTTCGCTCTTTGGAGCTCTGACTTTTTGGTCTATAGTTCAGGTGATTTTCAATAAATTTGAATTTTCTCCAAAATGTGTAGAAATATTCCAACGATCCAAATGTCCGTTGGCACGATAATTACAGGGCTCAACGCCTATTGATAGAGGTATCAATCATCGGAATCGGAGCACAATTGCCGGAGTTCGCTCTTTGGAGCTCTGACTTTTTGGTCTATAGTTCAGGTGATTTTCAATAAATTTGAATTTTCTTCAAAATGTGTAGAAATATTCGAACGATCCAAATTTCTAATGGCACGATAATTACAGGGCTCAACGCCTATTGATAGAAGTATCAATCATCGGAATCGGAGCACAATTGCCGGAGTTCGCTCTTTGGAGCTCTGACTTTTTGGTCTATAGTTCAGGTGATTTTCAATAAATTTGAATTTTCTCCAAAATGTGTAGAAATATTCGAACGATCCAAATGTCCGCTGGCACGATAATTACAGGGCTCAACGCCTATTGATAGAAGTATCAATCATCGGAATCGGAGCACAATTGCCGGAGTTCGCTCTTTGGAGCTCTGACTTTTTGGTCTATATTTCAGGTGATTTTCAATAAATTTGAATTTTCTCCAAAATGTGTAGAAATATTCGAACGATCCAAATGTCCGTAGGAACGATAATTACAGGGCTCAACGCCTATTGATAGAGGTATCAATCATCGGAATCGGAGCACAATTGCCGGAGTTCGCTCTTTGGAGCTCTGACTTTTTGGTCTATAGTTCATGTGATTTTCAATAAATTTGAAATTTCTATAAAATGTGTAGAAATATTCGAACGATCCAAATGTCCGTTGGCACGATAATTACAGGGCTCAACGCCTATTGATAGAAGTATCAATCATCGGAATCGGAGCACAATTGCCGGAGTTCGCTCTTTGGAGCTCTGACTTTTTGGTCTATAGTTCAGGTGATTTTCAATAAATTTGAATTTTCTCCAAAATGTGTAGAAATATTCGAACGATCCAAATGTCCGTTGGCACGATAATTACAGGGCTCAACGCCTATTGATAGAAGTATCAATCATCGGAATCGGATCACAATTGCCGGAGTTCGCTCTATGGAGCTCTGACTTTTTGGTCTATAGTTCAGGTGATTTTCAATAAATTTGAATTTTTTCCAAAATGTGTAGAAATATTCGAACGATCTAAATTTCTAATGGCACGATAATTACAGGGCTCAACGCCTATTGATAGAGGTATCAATCATCGGAATCGGAGCACAAATGCCGGAGTTCGCTCTTTGGAGCTCTGACTTTTTGGTCTATAGTTCAGGTGATTTTCAATAAATTTGAATTTTCTCCAAAATGTGTAGAAATATTCGAACGATCCAAATGTCCGTTGGCACGATAATTACAGGGTTCAACGCCTATTGATAGAGGTATCAATCATCGGAATCGGAGCACAATTGCCGGAGTTCGCTCTTTGGAGCTCTGACTTTTTGGTCTATAGTTCAGGTGATTTTCAATAAATTTGAATTTTCTCCAAAATGTGTAGAAATATTCGAACGATCCAAATGTCCATTAGCACGATAATTACAGGGCTCAACGCCTATTGATAGAAGTGTCAATCATCGGAATCGTAGCACAATTGCCGGAGTTCGCTCTTTGGAGCTCTGACTTTTTGGTCTATAGTTCAGGTGATTTTCAATAAATTTGAATTTCTTCATAGTTACGGGGCTCAACGCCTATTGATAGAGGTATCAATCATCGGAATCGGAGCACAATTACCGGAGTTCGCTCTTTGGACCTCTGACTTTTTGGTCTATAGTTCAAGTGATTTTCAATAAATTTTTAATTTTCTCCAAAATGTGTAGAAATATTCGAACGATCCAAATGTCCGTTGGCACGATAATTACAGGGTTCAACGCCTATTGATAGAGGTATCAATCATCGGAATCGGAGCACAATTGCCGGAGTTCGCTCTTTGGAGCTCTGACTTTTTGGTCTATAGTTCAGGTGATTTTCAATAAATTTGAATTTTCTCCAAAATGTGTAGAAATATTCAAACGATCCAAATGTCCGTTGGCACGATAATTACAGGGCTCAACGCCTATTGATAGAGGTATCAATCATCGGAATCGGAGCACAATTGCCGGAGTTCGCTCTTTGGAGCTCTGACTTTTTGGTCTATAGTTCAGGTGATTTCCAATAAATTTGAATTTTCTCCAAAAAGTGTAGAAATATTCGAACGATCCAAATGTCCGTTGGCACGATAATTACAGGGCTCAACGCCTATTGATAGAGGTATCAATCATCGGAATCGGAGCACAATTGCCGGAGTTCGCTCTTTGGAGCTCTGACTTTTTGGTCTATAGTTCAGGAGATTTTCAATAAATTTGAATTTTCTCCAAAATGTGTAGAAATATTCGAACGATCCAAATGTCCGTTTGTACGATAATTACAGGGCTCAACGCCTATTGATAGAGGTATCAATCATCGGAATCGGAGCACAATTGCCGGAGTTCACTCTTTGGAGCTCTGACTTTTTGGTCTATAATTCAGGTGATTTTCAATAAATTTGAATTTTCTCCAAAATGTGTAGAAATATTCGAACGATCCAAATGTCCGTTTTCACGATAATTACAGGGCTCATTGCCTATTGATAGAGGTATCAATCATCGGAATCGGAGCACAATTGCCGGAGTTCGCTCTTTCGAGCTCTGACTTTTTGGTCTATAGTTCAGGTGATTTTTAATAAATTTGAATTTCTCCAAAATGTGTAGAAATATTCGAACGATCCAAATGTCCGTTGGCACGATAATTAAAGGGCTCAACGCCTATTGATAGAGGTATCAATCATCGGAATCGGAGCACAATTGCCGGAGTTCGCTCTTTGGAGCTCTGACTTTTTGGTCTATAGTTCAGGTGATTTCCATAAAATTTGAATTTTCTCCAAAATGTGTAGAAATATTCGAACGATCCAAATGTCCGTTGGCACGATAATTACAGGGCTCAACGCCTATTGATAGAAGTATCAACCATCGGAATCGGAGCACAATTGCCGGACCGATAATTACAGGGCTCAACGCCTATTGATAGAAGTATTAATCATCGGAATCGGAGCACAGTTGCCGGAGTTCGCTCTTTGGAGCTCTGACTTTTTGGTCTATAGTTCAGGTGATTTTCAATAAATTTGAATTTTCTCCAAAATGTGTAGAAATATTCGAACGATCCAAATGTCCGTTGGCACGATAATTGCAGGGCTCAACGCGTATTGATAGAGGTATCAATCATCGGAATCGGAGCACAATTGCCGGAGTTCGCTCTTTGGAGCTCTGACTTTTTGGTCTATAGTTCAGAAGATTTTCAATAAATTTGAATTTTCTCCAAAATGTGTAGAAATATTCGAACGATCCAAATGTCCGTTGGCACGATAATTACAGGGCTCAACGCCTATTGATAGAGGTATCAATCATCGGAATCGGAGCACAATTGCCGGAGTTCGCTCTTTGGAGCTCTGACTTTTTGGTCTATAGTTCAGGTGATTTTCAATAAATTTGAATTTTCTCCAAAATGTGTAGAAATATTCGAACGATCCAAATGTCCATTGGCACGATAATTACAGGGCTCAACGCCTATTGATAGAAGTATCAATCATCGGAATCGGAGCACAATTGCCGGAGTTCGCTCTTTGGAGCTCTGACTTTTTGGTCTATAGTTCAGGTGATTTTCAATAAATTTGAATTTTCTCCAAAATGTGTAGAAATATTCGAACGATCCAAATGTCCGTTGGCACGATAATTACAGGGCTCAACGCCTATTGATAGAGGTATCAATCATCGGAATCGGAGCACAATTACCGGAGTTCGCTCTTTGGAGCTCTGACTTTTTGGTCTATAGTTCAGGTGATTTTTAATAAATTTGAATTTTCTCCAAAATGTGTAGAAATATTCGAACGATCCAAATGTCCGTTGGCACGATAATTACAGGGCTCAACGCCTATTGATAGAGGTATCAATCATCGGAATCGGAGCACAATTGCCGGAGTTCGCTCTTTGGACCTCTGACTTTTTGGTCTATAGTTCAGGTGATTTTCAATAAATTTGAATTTTCTCCAAAATGTGAAGAAATATTCGAACGATCCAAATGTCCGTTGGCACGATAATTACAGGGCTCAACGCCTATTGATAGAGGTATCAATAATCGGAATCGGAGCACAATTGCCGGAGTTCGCTTTTTGGAGCTCTGACTTTTTGGTCTATAGTTCAGGTGATTTCCAATAAATTTGAATTTTCTCCAAAATGTGTAGAAATATTCGAACGATCCAAATGTCCATTGGCACGATAATTACAGGGCTCAACGCCTATTGATAGAAGTATCAATCATCGGAATCGGAGCACAATTGCCGGAGTTCGCTCTTTGGACCTCTGACTTTTTGGTCTATAGTTCAGGTGATTTTCAATAAATTTGAATTTTCTCCAAAATGTGTAGAAATATTCGAACGATCCAAATGTCCGTTGGCACGATAATTACAGGGCTCAACGCCTATTGATAGAGGTATCAATCATCGGAATCGGAGCACAATTGCCGGAGTTCGCTCTTTGGAGCTCTGACTTTTTGGTCTATAGTTCAGGTGATTTTCAATAAATTTGAATTTTCTCCAAAATGTGTAGAAATATTCGAACGATCCAAATATCCGTTGGCACGATAATTACAGGGCTCAACGCCTATTGATAGAGGTATCAATCATCGGAATCGGAGCACAATTGCCGGAGTTCGCTCTTTGGAGCTCTGACTTTTTGGTCTATAGTTCAGAAGATTTTCAATAAATTTGAATTTTCTCCAAAATGTGTAGAAATATTCGAACGATCCAAATGTCCGTTGGCACGATAATTACAGGGCTCAACGCCTATTGATAGAAGTATCAATCATCGGAATCGGAGCACAATTGCCGGAGTTCGCTCTTTGGAGCTCTGACTTTTTGGTCTATAGTTCAGGTGATTTTCAATAAATTTGAATTTTCTCCAAAATGTGTAGAAATATTCTAACGATCCAAATGTCCGTTGGCACGATAATTACAGGGCTCAACGCCTATTGATAGAGGTATCAATAATCGGAATCGGAGCACAATTGCCGGAGTCCGCTGTTTGGAGCTCTGACTTTTTGGTCTATAGTTCAGGTGATTTTCAATAAATTTGAATTTTCTCCAAAATGTGTAGAAATATTCGAACGATCCAAATGTCCGTTGGCACGATAATTACAGGGCTCAACGCCTATTGATAGAGGTATCAATCATCGGAATCGGAGCACAATTGCCGGAGTTCGCTCTTTGGAGCTCTGACTTTTTGGTCTATAGTTCAGGTGATTTTCAATAAATTTGAATTTTCTCCAAAATGTGTAGAAATATTCGAACGATCCAAATGTCCGTTGGCACGATAATTACAGGGCTCAACGCCTATTGATAGAAGTATCAATCATCGAAATCGGATCACAATTGCCGGAGTTCGCTCTTTGGAGCTCTGACTTTTTGGTCTATAGTTCAGGTGATTTTCAATAAATTTGAATTTGTTCCAAAATGTGTAGAAATATTCGAACGATCCAAATTTCTAATGGCACGATAATTACAGGGCTCAACGCCTATTGATAGAGGTATCAATCATCGGAATCGGAGCACAAATGCCGGAGTTCGCTCTTTGGAGCTCTGACTTTTTGGTCTATAGTTCAGGTGATTTTCAATAAATTTGAATTTTCTCCAAAATGTGTAGAAATATTCAAACGATCCAAATGTCCGTTGGCACGATAATTACAGGGTTCAACGCCTATTGATAGAGGTATCAATCATCGGAATCGGAGCACAATTGCCGGAGTTCGCTCTTTGGAGCTCTGACTTTTTGGTCTATAGTTCAGGTGATTTTCAATAAATTTGAATTTTCTCCAAAATGTGTAGAAATATTCGAACGATCTAAATGTCCATTAGCACGATAATTACAGGGCTCAACGCCTATTGATAGAAGTGTCAATCATCGGAATCGGAGCACAATTGCCGGAGTTCGCTCTTTGGAGCTCTGACTTTTTGGTCTATAGTTCAGGTGATTTTCAATAAATTTGAATTTCTTCATAGTTACGGGGCTCAACGCCTATTGATAGAGGTATCAATCATCGGAATCGGAGCACAATTACCGGAGTTCGCTCTTTGGACCTCTGACTTTTTGGTCTATAGTTCAAGTGATTTCCAATATATTTTTAATTTTCTCCAAAATGTGTAGAAATATTCGAACGATCCAAATGTCCGTTGACACGATAATTACAGGGTTCAACGCCTATTGATAGAGGTATCAATCATCGGAATCGGAGCACAATTGCCGGAGTTCGCTCTTTGGAGCTCTGACTTTTTGGTCTATAGTTCAGGTGATTTTCAATAAATTTGAATTTTCTCCAAAATGTGTAGAAATATTCGAACGATCCAAATGTCCGTTGGCACGATAATTACAGGGCTCAACGCCTATTGATAGAGGTATCAATCATCGGAATCGGAGCACAATTGCCGGAGTTCGCTCTTTGGAGCTCTGACTTTTTGGTCTATAGTTCAGGTGATTTCCAATAAATTTGAATTTTCTCCAAAAAGTGTAGAAATATTCGAACGATCCGAATGTCCGTTGGCACGATAATTACAGGGCTCAACGCCTATTGATAGAGGTATCAATCATCGGAATCGGAGCACAATTGCCGGAGTTCGCTCTTTGGAGCTCTGACTTTTTGGTCTATAGTTCAGGTGATTTTCAATAAATTTGAATTTTCTCCAAAATGTGTAGAAATATTCGAACGATCCAAATGTCCGTTGGCACGATAATTACAGGGCTCAACGCCTATTGATAGAGGTATCAATCATCGGAATCGGAGCACAATTGCCGTAGTTCGCTCTTTGGAACTCTGACTTTTTGGTCTATAGTTCAGGTGATTTTCAATAAATTTGAATTTTCTCCAAAATGTGTAGAAATATTCAAACGATCCAAATGTCCGTTGGCACGATAATTACAGGGCTCAACGCCTATTGATAGAGGTATCAATCATCGGAATCGGAGCACAATTGCCGGAGTTCGCTCGTTGGAGCTCTGACTTTTTGGTCTATAATTCAGGTGATTTTCAATAAATTTGAATTTTCTCCAAAATGTGTAGAAATGTTCGAACGATCCAAATGTCCGTTTTCACGATAATTACAGGGCTCAACGCCTATTGATAGAGGTATCAATCATCGGAATCGGAGCACAATTGCCGGAGTTCGCTCTTTGGAGCTCTGACTTTTTGGTCTATAGTTCAGGTGATTTTCAATAAATTTGAATTTTCTCCAAAATGTGTAGAAATATTCGAACGATCCAAATGTCCGTTGGCACGATAATTACAGGGCTCAACGCCTATTGATAGAGGTATCAATCATCGGAATCGGAGCACAATTGCCGGAGTTCGCTCTTTGGACCTCTGACTTTTTGGTCTATAGTTCAGGTGATTTTCAATAAATTTGAATTTTCTCCAAAATGTGTAGAAATATTCGAACGATCCAAATGTCCGTTGGAACGATAATTACAGGGCTCAACGCCTATTGATAGAAGTATCAATCATCGGAATCGGAGCACAATTGCCGGAGTTCGCTTTTTGGAGCTCTGACTTTTTGGTCTATAGTTCAGGTGATTTTCAATAAATTTGAATTTTCTCCAAAATGTGTAGAAATATTCGAACAATCCAAATGTCCATTGGCACGATAATTACAGGGCTCAACGCCTATTGATAGAGGTATCAACCATCGGAATCGGAGCACAATTGCCGGAGTTCGCTCTTTCGAGCTCTGACTTTTTGGTCTATAGTTCAGGTGATTTTTAATAAATTTGAATTTTCTCCAAAATGTGTAGAAATATTCGAACGATCCAAATGTCCGTTGGCACGATAATTAAAGGGCTCAACGCCTATTGATAGAGGTATCAATCATCGGAATCGGAGCACAATTGCCGGAGTTCGCTCTTTGGAGCTCTGACTTTTTGGTCTATTGTTCAGGTGATTTTCATAAAATTTGAATTTTCTCCAAAATGTGTAGAAATATTCGAACGATCCAAATGTCTGTTGGCACGATAATTACAGGGCTCAACGCCTATTGATAGAGGTATCAATCATCGGAATCGGAGCACAATTGCCGGAGTTCGCTCTTTGGAGCTCTGACTTTTGGGTCTATGGTTCAGGTCATTTTCAATAAATTTGAATTTTCTCCAAAATGTGTAGAAATATTCGAACGATCCAAATGTCCGTTGGCACGATAATTACAGGGCTCAACGCCTATTGATAGAAGTATCAACCATCGGAATCGGAGCACAATTGCCGGAGTTCGCTCTTTGGAGCTCTGACTTTTTGGTCTATATTTCAGGTGATTTTCAATAAATTTGAATTTTCTCCAAAATGTGTAGAAATATTCGAACGATCCAAATGTCCGTTGGCACGATAGTTACAGGGCTCAACGCCTATTGATAGAGGTATCAATCATCGGAATCGGAGCACAATTGCCGGAGTTCGCTCTTTGGAGCTCTGACTTTTTGGTCTATAGTTCAGGTGATTTTCAATAAATTTGAATTTTCTCCAAAATGTGTAGAAATATTCGAACGATCCAAATGTCCGTCGGCACGATAATTACAGGGCTCAACGCCTATTGATAGAGGTATCAATCATCGGAATCGGAGCACAATTGCCGGAGTTCGCTCTTTAGAGCTCTGACTTTTTGGTCTATAGTTCAGGTGATTTTCAATAAATTTGCATTTTCTTCAAAATGTGTAGAAATATTCGAACGATCCAAATGTCCGTTGGCACGATAATTACAGGGCTCAACGCCTATTGATAGAAGTATTAATCATCGGAATCGGAGCACAATTGCCGGAGTTCGCTCTTTGGAGCTCTGACTTTTTGGTCTATAGTTCAGGTGATTTTCAATAAATTTGAATTTTCTCCAAAATGTGTAGAAATATTCGAACGATCCAAATGTCCGTTGGCACGATAATTGCAGGGCTTAACGCGTATTGATAGAGGTATCAATCATCGGAATCGGAGCACAATTGCCGGAGTTCGCTCTTTGGAGCTCTGACTTTTTGGTCTATAGTTCAGAAAATTTTCAATAAATTTGAATTTTCTCCAAAATGTGTAGAAATATTCGAACGATCCAAATGTCCGTTGGCACGATAATTACAGGGCTCAACGCCTATTGATAGAGGTATCAATCATCGGAATCGGAGCACAATTGCCGGAGTTCGCTCTTTGGAGCTCTGACTTTTTGGTCTATAGTTCAGGTGATTTTCAATAAATTTGAATTTTCTCCAAAATGTGTAGAAATATTCGAACGATCCAAATGTCCATTGGCACGATAAATACAGGGCTCAACGCCTATTGATAGAAGTATCAATCATCGGAATCGGAGCACAATTGCCGGAGTTCGCTCTTTGGAGCTCTGACTTTTTGGTCTATAGTTCAGGTGATTTTCAATAAATTTGAATTTTCTCCAAAATGTGTAGAAATATTCGAACGATCCAATTGTCCGTTGGCACGATAATTACAGGGCTCAACGCCTATTGATAGAGGTATCAATCATCGGAATCGGAGCACAATTACCGGAGTTCGCTCTTTGGAGCTCTGACTTTTTGGTCTATAGTTCAGGTGATTTTTAATAAATTTGAATTTTCTCCAAAATGTGTAGAAATATTCGAACGATCCAAATGTCCGTTGGCACGATAATTACAGGGCTCAACGCCTATTGATAGAGGTATCAATCATCGGAATCGGAGCACAATTGCCGGAGTTCGCTCTTTGGACCTCTGACTTTTTGGTCTATAGTTCAGGTGATTTTCAATAAATTTGAATTTTCTCAAAAATGTGAAGAAATATTTGAACGATCCAAATGTCCATTGGCACGATAATTACAGGGCTCAACGCCTATTGATAGAAGTATCAATCATCGGAATCGGAGCACAATTGCCGGAGTTCGCTCTTTGGAGCTCTGACTTTTTGGTCTATAGTTCAGGTGATTTTCAATAAATTTGAATTTTCTCCTAAATGTGTAGAAATATTCGAACGATCCAAATGTCCATTGGCACGATAATTACAGGGCTCAACGCCTATTGATAGAGGTATCAATCATCGGAATCGGAGCACAATTACCGGAGTTCGCTCTTTGGAGCTCTGACTTTTTGGTCTATAGTTCAGGTGATTTTCAATCAATTTGAATTTTCTCCAAAATGTGTAGAAATATTCGAACGATCCAAATGTCCGTTGGCACGATAATTACAGGGCTCAACGCCTATTGATAGAGGTATCAATCATCGGAATCGGAGCACAATTGCCGGAGTTCGCTCTTTGGAGCTCTGACTTTTTGGTCTATAGTTCAGGTGATTTTCAATAAATTTGAATTTTCTCCAAAATGTGTAGAAATATTCGAACGATCCAAATGTCCGTTGGCACGATAATTACAGGGCTCAACGCCTATTGATAGAGGTATCAATCATCGGAATCGGAGCACAATTGCCGGAGTTCGCTCTTTGGAGCTCTGACTTTTTGGTCTATAGTTCAGGTGATTTTCAATAAATTTGAATTTTCTCCAAAATGTGTAGAAATATTCGAACGATCCAAATGTCCATTGGCACGATAAATACAGGGCTCAACGCCTATTGATAGAAGTATCAATCATCGGAATCGGAGCACAATTGCCGGAGTTCGCTCTTTGGAGCTCTGACTTTTTGGTCTATAGTTCAGGTGATTTTCAATAAATTTGAATTTTCTCCAAAATGTGTAGAAATATTCGAACGATCCAATTGTCCGTTGGCACGATAATTACAGGGCTCAACGCCTATTGATAGAGGTATCAATCATCGGAATCGGAGCACAATTACCGGAGTTCGCTCTTTGGAGCTCTGACTTTTTGGTCTATAGTTCAGGTGATTTTTAATAAATTTGAATTTTCTCCAAAATGTGTAGAAATATTCGAACGATCCAAATGTCCGTTGGCACGATAATTACAGGGCTCAACGCCTATTGATAGAGGTATCAATCATCGGAATCGGAGCACAATTGCCGGAGTTCGCTCTTTGGACCTCTGACTTTTTGGTCTATAGTTCAGGTGATTTTCAATAAATTTGAATTTTCTCAAAAATGTGAAGAAATATTTGAACGATCCAAATGTCCATTGGCACGATAATTACAGGGCTCAACGCCTATTGATAGAAGTATCAATCATCGGAATCGGAGCACAATTGCCGGAGTTCGCTCTTTGGAGCTCTGACTTTTTGGTCTATAGTTCAGGTGATTTTCAATAAATTTGAATTTTCTCCTAAATGTGTAGAAATATTCGAACGATCCAAATGTCCATTGGCACGATAATTACAGGGCTCAACGCCTATTGATAGAGGTATCAATCATCGGAATCGGAGCACAATTACCGGAGTTCGCTCTTTGGAGCTCTGACTTTTTGGTCTATAGTTCAGGTGATTTTCAATCAATTTGAATTTTCTCCAAAATGTGTAGAAATATTCGAACGATCCAAATGTCCGTTGGCACGATAATTACAGGGCTCAACGCCTATTGATAGAGGTATCAATCATCGGAATCGGAGCACAATTGCCGGAGTTCGCTCTTTGGAGCTCTGACTTTTTGGTCTATAGTTCAGGTGATTTTCAATAAATTTGAATTTTTTCGCACGATAATACAGGGCTCAACGCCTATTGATAGAAGTATCAATCATCGGAATCGGAGCACAATTGCCGGAGTTCGCTCTTTGGAGCTCTGACTTTTTGGTCTATAGTTCAGGTGATTTTCAATAAATTTGAATTTTCTCCAAAATGTGTAGAAATATTCGAACGATCCAAATGTCCGTTGGCACGATAATTACAGGACTCAACGCCTATTGATAGAGGTATCAATCATCGGAATCGGAGCACAATTGTCGGAGTTCGCTCTTTGGAGCTCTGACTTTTTGGTCTATAGTTCAGAAGATTTTCAATAAATTTGAATTTTCTCCAAAATGTGTAGAAATATTCGAACGATCCAAATGTCCGTTGGGACGATAATTACAGGGCTCAACGCCTATTGATAGAGGTATCAATCATCGGAATCGGAGCACAATTGCCGGAGTTCGCTCTTTGGAGCTCTGACTTTTTGGTCTATAGTTCAGGTGATTTTCAATAAATTTGAATTTTCTCCAAAATGTGTAGAAATATTCGAACGATCCAAATGTCCATTGGCACGATAATTACAGGGCTCAACGCCTATTGATAGAAGTATCAATCATCGGAATCGGAGCACAATTGCCGGAGTTCGCTCTTTGGAGCTCTGACTTTTTGTCTATAGTTCAGGTGATTTTCAATAAATTTGAATTTTCTCCAAAATGTGTAGAAATATTCGAACGATCCAAATGTCCGTTGGCACGATAATTACAGGACTCAACGCCTATTGATAGAGGTATCAATCATCGGAATCGGAGCACAATTGCCGGAGTTCGCTCTTTGGAGCTCTGACTTTTTGGTCTATAGTTCAGAAGATTTTCAATAAATTTGAATTTTCTCCAAAATGTGTAGAAATATTCGAACGATCCAAATGTCCGTTGGGACGATAATTACAGGGCTCAACGCCTATTGATAGAGGTATCAATCATCGGAATCGGAGCACAATTGCCGGAGTTCGCTCTTTGGAGCTCTGACTTTTTGGTCTATAGTTCAGGTGATTTTCAATAAATTTGAATTTTCTCCAAAATGTGTAGAAATATTCGAACGATCCAAATGTCCATTGGCACGATAATTACAGGGCTCAACGCCTATTGATAGAAGTATCAATCATCGGAATCGGAGCACAATTGCCGGAGTTCGCTCTTTGGAGCTCTGACTTTTTGGTCTATAGTTCAGGTGATTTTCAATAAATTTGAATTTTCTCCAAAATGTGTAGAAATATTCGAACGATCCAAATGTCCGTTGGCACGATAATTACAGGGATCAACGCCTATTGATAGAGGTATCAATCATCGGAATCGGAGCACAATTGCCGGAGTTCGCTCTTTGGAGCTCTGACTTTTTGGTCTATAGTTCAGGTGATTTTCAATAAATTTGAATTTTCTCCAAAATGTGTAGAAATATTCGAACGATCCAAATGTCCGTTGGCACGATAACTACAGGGCTCAACGCCTATTGATAGAGGTATCAATCATCGGAATCGGAGCACAATTGCCGGAGTTCGCTCTTTGGAGCTCTGACTTTTTGGTCTATAGTTCAGGTGATTTTCAATAAATTTGAATTTTCTCCAAAATGTGAAGAAATATTCGAACGATCCAAATGTCCGTTGGCACGATAATTACAGGGCTCAACGCCTATTGATAGAGGTATCAATAATCGGAATCGGTGCACAATTGCCGGAGTTCGCTTTTTGGAGCTCTGACTTTTTGGTCTATAGTTCAGGTGATTTTCAATAAATTTGAATTTTCTCCAAAATGTGTAGAAATATTCGAACGATCCAAATGTCCGTTGGCACGATAATTCCAGGGCTCAACGCCTATTGATAGAGGTATCAATCATCGGAATCGGAACACAATTGCCGGAGTTCGCTCTTTGGAGCTCTGACTTTTTGGTCTATAGTTCAGGTGATTTTCAATAAATTTGAATTTTCTCCAAAATGTGTAGAAATATTCGAACGATCCAAATGTCCGTTGGCACGATAATTACAGGGCTCAACGCCTATTGATAGAGGTATCAATCATCGGAATCGGAGCACAATTGCCGGAGTTCGCTCTTTGGAGCTCTGATTTTTTGGTCTATAGTTCAGGTGATTTTCAATAAATTTGAATTTTCTCCAAAATGTGTAGAAATATTCGAACGATCCAAATGTCCATTGGCACGATTATTACAGGGCTCAACGCCTATTGATAGAAGTATCAATCATCGGAATCGGAGCACAATTGCCGGAGTTCGCTCTTTGGAGCTCTGACTTTTTGGTCTATAGTTCAGGTGATTTTCAATAAATTTGAATTTTCTCCAAAATGTGTAGAACTATTCGAACGATCCAAATGTCCGTTGGCACGATAATTACAGGGCTCAACGCCTATTGATAGAGGTATCAATCATCGGAATCGGAGCACAATTGCCGGAGTTCGCTCTTTGGAGCTCTGACTTTTTGGTCTATAGTTCAGGTGATTTTCAATAAATTTGAATTTTCACCAAAATGTGTAGAAATATTCGAACGATCCAAATGTCCGTTGGCACGATAATTACAGGGCTCAACGCCTATTGATAGTGGTATCAATCATCGGAATCGGAGCACAATTGCCGGAGTTCGCTCTTTGGAGCTCTGACTTTTTGGTCTATAGTTCAGGTGATTTTCAATAAATTTGAATTTTCTCCAAAATGTGTAGAAATATTCGAACGATCCAAATGTCCGTTGGCACGATAATTACAGGGCTCAACGCCTATTGATAGAGGTATCAATCATCGGAATCGGAGCACAATTGCCCGAGTTCGCTCTTTGGAGCTCTGACTTTTTGGTCCATAGTTCAGGTGATTTTCAATAAATTTGAATTTTCTCCAAAATGTGTAGAAATATTCGAACGATCCAAATGTCCGTTGGCACGATAATTACAGGGCTCAACGCCTATTGATAGAGGTATCAATCATCGGAATCGGAGCACAATTGCCGGAGTTCGCTCTTTGGAGCTCTGACTTTTTGGTCTATAGTTCAGGTGATTTTCAATAAATTTGAATTTTCTCCAAAATGTGTAGAAATATTAGAACGATCCAAATGTCCGTTGGCACGATAATTACAGGGCTCAACGCCGATTGATAGAGGTATCAATCATCGGAATCGGAGCACAATTGCCGGAGTTCGCTCTTTGGAGCTCTGACTTTTTGGTCTATAGTTCAGGTGATTTTCAATAAATTTGAATTTTCTCCAAAATGTGTAGAAATATTCGAACGATCCAAATGTCCGTTGGGACGATAATTACAGGGCTCAACGCCTATTGATAGAGGTATCAATCATCGGAATCGGAGCACAATTGCCCGAGTTCGCTCTTTGGAGCTCTGACTTTTTGGTCTATAGTTCAGGTGATTTTCAATAAATTTGAATTTTCCTTAAAATGTGTAGAAATATTCGAACGATCCAAATGTCCGTTGGCACGATAATTACAGGGCTCAACGCCTATTGATAGAGGTATCAATCATCGGAATCGGAGCACAATTGCCGGAGTTCGCTCTTTGGAGCTCTGACTTTTTGGTCTATAGTTCAGGTGATTTTCAATAAATTTGAATTTTCTCCAAAATGTGTAGAAATATTCAAACGATCCAAATGTCCGTTGGCACGATAATTACAGGGCTCAACGCCTATTGATAGAGGTATCAATCATCGGAATCGGAGCACAATTGCCGGAGTTCGCTCTTTGGAGCTCTGACTTTTTGGTCTATAGTTCAGGTGATTTTCAATAAATTTGAATTTTCTCCAAAATGTGTAGAAATATTCGAACGATCCAAATGTCCGTTGGCACGATAATTACAGGGCTCAACGCCTATTGATAGAGGTATCAATCATCGGAATCGGAGCACAATTGCCGGAGTTCGCACTTTGGAGCTCTGACTTTTTGGTCCAAATGTCCGTTGGCACGATAATTACAGGGCTCAACGCCTATTGATAGAGGTATCAATCATCGGAATCGGAGCACAATTGCCGGAGTTCGCTCTTTGGACCTCTGACTTTTTGGTCTATAGTTCAGGTGATTTTCAATAAATTTGAATTTTCTCCAAAATGTGTAGAAATATTCGAACGATCCAAATGTCCGTTGGCACGATAATTACAGGGCCCAACGCCGATTGATAGAGGTATCAATCATCGGAATCGGAGCACAATTGCCGGAGTTCGCTCTTTGGAGCTCTGACTTTTTGGTCTATAGTTCAGGTGATTTTCAATAAATTTGAATTTTATCCAAAATGTGTAGAAATATTCGAACGATCCAAATGTCCGTTGGCACGATAATTACAGGGCCCAACGCCGATTGATAGAGGTATCAATCATCGGAATCGGAGCACAATTGCCGGAGTTCGCTCTTTGGAGCTCTGACTTTTAGGTCTATAGTTCAGGTGATTTTCAATAAATTTGAATTTTCTCCAAAATGTGTAGAAATATTCGAACGATCCAAATGTCCGTTGGCACGATAATTACAGGGCTCAACGCCTATTGATAGAAGTATCAATCATCGGAATCGGAGCACAATTGCCGGAGTTCGCTCTCTGGAGCTCTGACTTTTTGGTCTATAGTTCAGGTGATTTTCAATAAATTTGAATTTTGTGCAAAATGTGTAGAAATATTCGAACGATCCAAATGTCCGTTGGCACGATAATTACAGGGCTCAACGCCTATTGATAGAGGTATCAATCATCGGAATCGGAGCACAATTGCCGGAGTTCGCTCTTTGGAGCTCTGACTTTTTGGTCTATAGTTCAGGTGATTTTCAATAAATTTGAATTTTCTCCAAAATGTGTAGAAATATTCGAACGATCCAAATGTCCATTGGCACGATAATTACAGGGCTCAACGCCTATTGATAGAGGTATCAATCATCAGAATCGGAGCACAATTGCCGGAGTTCGCTCTTTGGACCTCTGACTTTTTGGTCTATAGTTCAGGTGATTTTCAATAAATTTGAATTTTCTCCAAAATGTGTAGAAATATTCGAGCGATCCAAATGTCCGTTGGCACGATAATTACAGGGCTCAACGCCTATTGATAGAGGTATCAATCATCGGAATCGGAGCACAATTGCCGGAGTTCGCTCTTTGGAGCTCTGACTTTTTGGTCTATAGTTCAGGTGATTTTCAATAAATTTGAATTTTCTCCAAAATGTGTAGAAATATTCGAACGATCCAAATGTCCGTTGGCACGATAATTACACGGCTCAACGCCGATTGATAGAGGTATCAACAATCGGAATCGGAGCACAATTGCCGGAGTTCGCTCTTTGGAGCTCTGACTTTTTGGTCTATAGTTCAGGTGATTTTCAATAAATTTGAATTTTCTCCAAAATGTGTAGAAATATTCGAACGATCCAAATGTCCGTTGGCACGATAATTACAGGGCTCAACTCCTATTGATAGAAGTATCAATCATCGGAATCGGAGCACAATTGCCGGAGTTCGCTCTTTGGAGCTCTGACTTTTTGGTCTATAGTTCAGGTGATTTCCAATAAATTTGAATTTTCTCCAAAATGTGTAGAAATATTCAAACGATCCAAATGCCCGTTTGCACGATAATTACAGGGCTCAACGCCTATTGATAGAGGTATCAATCATCGGAATCGGAGCAGAATTGCCGGAGTTCGCTCTTTGGACCTCTGACTTTTGGTCTATAGTTCAGGTGATTTTCAATAAATTTGAATTTTCTCCAAAATGTGTAGAAATATTCGAACGATCCAAATGTCCGTTGGCACGATAATTACAGGGCTCAACGCCGATTGATAGAGGTATCAATCATCGGAATCGGAGCACAATTGCCGGAGTTCGCTCTTTGGAGCTCTGACTTTTTGGTCTATAGTTCAGGTGATTTTCAATAAATTTGAATTTTCTCCAAAATGTGTAGAAATATTCGAACGATCCAAATGTCCATTGGCACGATTATTACAGGGCTCAACGCCTATTGATAGAAGTATCAATCATCGGAATCGGAGCACAATTGCCGGAGTTCGCTCTTTGGAGCTCTGACTTTTTGGTCTATAGTTCAGGTGATTTTCAATAAATTTGAATTTTCTCCAAAATGTGTAGAACTATTCAAACGATCCAAATGTCCATTGGCACGATAATTACAGGGCTCAACGCCTATTGATAGAGGTATCAATCATCGGAATCGGAGCACAATTGCCGGAGTTCGCTCTTTGGAGCTCTGACTTTTTGGTCTATAGTTCAGGTGATTTTCAATAAATTTGAATTTTCACCAAAATGTGTAGAAATATTCGAACGATCCAAATGTCCGTTGGCACGATAATTACAGGGCTCAACGCCTATTGATAGTGGTATCAATCATCGGAATCGGAGCACAATTGCCGGAGTTCGCTCTTTGGAGCTCTGACTTTTTGGTCTATAGTTCAGGTGATTTTCAATAAATTTGAATTTTCTCCAAAATGTGTAGAAATATTCGAACGATCCAAATGTCCGTTGGCACGATAATTACAGGGCTCAACGCCTATTGATAGAGGTATCAATCATCGGAATCGGAGCACAATTGCCCGAGTTCGCTCTTTGGAGCTCTGACTTTTTGGTCTATAGTTCAGGTGATTTTCAATAAATTTGAATTTTCTCCAAAATGTGTAGAAATATTCGAACGATCCAAATGTCCGTTGGCACGATAATTACAGGGCTCAACGCCTATTGATAGAGGTATCAATCATCGGAATCGGAGCACAATTGCCGGAGTTCGCTCTTTGGAGCTCTGACTTTTTGGTCTATAGTTCAGGTGATTTTCAATAAATTTGAATTTTCTCCAAAATGTGTAGAAATATTCGAACGATCCAAATGTCCGTTGGCACGATAATTACAGGGCTCAACGCAGATTGATAGAGGTATCAATCATCGGAATCGGAGCACAATTGCCGGAGTTCGCTCTTTGGAGCTCTGACCTTTTGGTCTATAGTTCAAGTGATTTTCAATAAATTTGAATTTTCTCCAAAATGTGTAGAAATATTCGAACGATCCAAATGTCCGTTGGCACGATAATTACAGGGCTCAACGCCTATTGATAGAGGTATCAATCATCGGAATCGGAGCACAATTGCCCGAGTTCGCTCTTTGGAGCTCTGACTTTTTGGTCTATAGTTCAGGTGATTTTCAATAAATTTGAATTTTCCTTAAAATGTGTAGAAATATTCGAACGATCCAAATGTCCGTTGGCACGATAATTACAGGGCTCAACGCCTATTGATAGAGGTATCAATCATCGGAATCGGAGCACAATTGCCGGAGTTCGCTCTTTGGAGCTCTGACTTTTTGGTCTATAGTTCAGGTGATTTTCAATAAATTTGAATTTTCTCCAAAATGTGTAGAAATATTCAAACGATCCAAATGTCCGTTGGCACGATAATTACAGGGCTCAACGCCTATTGATAGAGGTATCAATCATCGGAATCGGAGCACAATTGCCGGAGTTCGCTCTTTGGAGCTCTGACTTTTTGGTCTATAGTTCAGGTGATTTTCAATAAATTTGAATTTTCTCCAAAATGTGTAGAAATATTCGAACGATCCAAATGTCCGTTGGCACGATAATTACAGGGCTCAACGCCTATTGATAGAGGTATCAATCATCGGAATCGGAGCACAATTGCCGGAGTTCGCACTTTGGAGCTCTGACTTTTTGGTCCAAATGTCCGTTGGCACGATAATTACAGGGCTCAACGCCTATTGATAGAGGTATCAATCATCGGAATCGGAGCACAATTGCCGGAGTTCGCTCTTTGGACCTCTGACTTTTTGGTCTATAGTTCAGGTGATTTTCAATAAATTTGAATTTTCTCCAAAATGTGTAGAAATATTCGAACGATCCAAATGTCCGTTGGCACGATAATTACAGGGCCCAACGCCGATTGATAGAGGTATCAATCATCGGAATCGGAGCACAATTGCCGGAGTTCGCTCTTTGGAGCTCTGACTTTTTGGTCTATAGTTCAGGTGATTTTCAATAAATTTGAATTTTATCCAAAATGTGTAGAAATATTCGAACGATCCAAATGTCCGTTGGCACGATAATTACAGGGCTCAACGCCTATTGATAGAGGTATCAATCATCGGAATCGGAGCACAATTGCCGGAGTTCGCTCTTTGGAGCTCTGACTTTTTGGTCTATAGTTCAGGTGATTTTCAATAAATTTGAATTTTCTCCAAAATGTGTAGAAATATTCGAACGATCCAAATGTCCGTTGGCACGCTAATTACAGGGCTCAACGCCTATTGATAGAAGTATCAATCATCGGAATCGGAGCACAATTGCCGGAGTTCGCTCTCTGGAGCTCTGACTTTTTGGTCTATAGTTCAGGTGATTTTCAATAAATTTGAATTTTGTGCAAAATGTGTAGAAATATTCGAACGATCCAAATGTCCGTTGGCACGATAATTACAGGGCTCAACGCCTATTGATAGAGGTATCAATCATCGGAATCGGAGCACAATTGCCGGAGTTCGCTCTTTGGAGCTCTGACTTTTTGGTCTATAGTTCAGGTGATTTTCAATAAATTTGAATTTTCTCCAAAATGTGTAGAAATATTCGAACGATCCAAATGTCCATTGGCACGATAATTACAGGGCTCAACGCCTATTGATAGAGGTATCAATCATCAGAAACGGAGCACAATTGCCGGAGTTCGCTCTTTGGACCTCTGACTTTTTGGTCTATAGTTCAGGTGATTTTCAATAAATTTGAATTTTCTCCAAAATGTGTAGAAATATTCGAGCGATCCAAATGTCCGTTGGCACGATAATTACAGGGCTCAACGCCTATTGATAGAGGTATCAATCATCGGAATCGGAGCACAATTGCCGGAGTTCGCTCTTTGGAGCTCTGACTTTTTGGTCTATAGTTCAGGTGATTTTCAATAAATTTGAATTTTCTCCAAAATGTGTAGAAATATTCGAACGATCCAAATGTCCGTTGGCACGATAATTACACGGCTCAACGCCGATTGATAGAGGTATCAACAATCGGAATCGGAGCACAATTGCCGGAGTTCGCTCTTTGGAGCTCTGACTTTTTGGTCTATAGTTCAGGTGATTTTCAATAAATTTGAATTTTCTCTAAAATGTGTAGAAATATTCAAACGATCCAAATGTCCGTTGGCATGATAATTACAGGGCTCAACGCCTATTGATAGAGGTATCAATCATCGGAATCGGAGCACAATTGCCGGAGTTCGCTCTTTGGAGCTCTGACTTTTTGGTCTATAGTTCAGGTGATTTTCAATAAATTTGAATTTTCTCCAAAATGTGTAGAAATATTCGAACGATCCAAATGTCCGTTGGCACGATAATTACAGGGCTCAACGCCAATTGATAAAGGTATCAATCATCGGAATCGGAGCACAATTGCCGGAGTTCGCTCTTTGGAGCTCTGACTTTTTGGTCTATAGTTCAGGTGATTTTCAATAAATTTGCATTTTCTCCAAAATGTGTAGAAATATTCGAACGATCCAAATGTCCGTTGGCACGATAATTACAGGGGTCAACGCCTATTGATAGAGGTATCAATCATCGGAATCGGAGCACAATTGCCGGAGTTCGCTCTTTGGAGCTCTGACTTTTTGGTCTATAGTTCAGGTGATTTTCAATAAATTTGAATTTTCTCTAAAATGTGTAGAAATATTCGAACGATCCAAATGTCCGTTGGCACGATAATTACAGGGCTCAACGCCTATTGATAGAGGTATCAATCATCGGAATCGGAGCACAATTGCCCTAATTCGCTCTTTGGAGCTCTGAATTTTTGGTCTATAGTTCAGGTGATTTTCAATAAATTTGAATTTTCTCCAAAATGTGTAGAAATATTCGAACGATCCAAATGTCCATTGGCACGATAATTACAGGGCTCAACGCCTATTGATAGAAGTATCAATCATCGGAATCGGAGCACAATTGCCGGAGTTCGCTCTTTGGAGCTCTGACTTTTTGGTCTATAGTTCAGGTGATTTTCAATAAATTTGAATTTTCTCCAAAATGTGTAGAAATATTCGAACGATCCAAATGTCCGTTGGCACGATAATTACAGGGCTCAACGCCTATTGATAGAAGTATCAATCATCGGAATCGGAGCACAATTGCCGGAGTTCGCTCGTTGGACCTCTGACTTTTTGGTCTATATTTCAGGTGATTTTCAATAAATTTGAATTTTCTCCAAAATGTGTAGAAATATTCGAACGATCCAAATGTCCGTTGGCACGATAATTACAGGGCTCAACGCCTATTGATAGAGGTATCAATCATCGAAATCGGAGCACAATTGCCGGAGTTCGCTCTTTGGAGCTCTGACTTTTTGGTCTATAGTTCAGGTGATTTTCAATAAATTTGAATTTTCTCCAAAATGTGTAGAAATATTCGAACGATCCAAATGTCCGTTGGCACGATAATTACAGGGCTCAACGCCGATTGATAGAGGTATCAGTCATCGGAATCGGAGCACAATTGCCGGAGTTCGCTCTTTGGAGCTCTGACTTTTTGGTCTATAGTTCAGGTGATTTTCAATAAATTTGAATTTTCTCCAAAATGTGTAGAAATATTCGAACGATCCAAATGTCCGTTGGCACGATAATTACAGGGCTCAACGCCTATTGATAGAGGTATCAATCATCGGAATCGGAGCACAATTGCCGGAGTTCGCTCTTTGAAGCTCTGACTTTTTGGTCTATAGTTCAGGTGATTTTCAATAAATTTGAATTTTCTCCAAAATGTGTAGAAATATTCGAACGATCCAAATGTCCGTTGGCACGATAATTACAGGGCTCAACGCCTATTGATAGAGGTATCAATCATCGGAATCGGAGCACAATTGCCGGAGTTCGCTCTTTGGAGCTCTGACTTTTTGGTCCAAATGTCCGTTGGCACGATAATTACAGGGCTCAACGCCTGTTGATAGAGGTATCAATCATCGGAATCGGAGCACAATTGCCGGAGTTCGCTCTTTGGAGCTCTGACTTTTTGGTCTATAGTTCAGGTGATTTTCAATAAATTTGAATTTTCTCCAAAATGTGTAGAAATATTCGAACGATCCAAATGTCCGTTGGCACGATAATTACAGGGCCCAACGCCGATTGATAGAGGTATCAATCATCGGAATCGGAGCACAATTGCCGAAGTTCGCTCTTTGGAGCTCTGACTTTTTGGTCTATAGTTCAGGTGATTTTCAATCAATTTGAATTTTCTCCAAAATTTGTAGAAATATTCAAACGATCCAAATGTCCGTTGGCACGATAATTACAGGGCTCAACGCCGATTGATAGAGGTATCAATCATCGGAATCGGAGCACAATTGCCGGAGTTCGCTCTTTGGAGCTCTGACTTTTTGGTCTATAGTTCAGGTGATTTTCAATAAATTTGAATTTTCTCCAAAATGTGTAGAAATATTCGAACGATCCAAATGTCCGTTGGCACGATAATTACAGGGCTCAACGCCTATTGATAGAGGTATCAATCATCGGAATCGGAGCACAATTGCCGGAGTTCGCTCTTTGGAGCTCTGACTTTTTGGTCTATAGTTCAGGTGATTTTCAATAAATTTGAATTTTCTCCAAAATGTGTAGAAATATTCGAACGATCCAAATGTCCGTTGGCACGATAATTACACGGCTCAACGCCGATTGATAGAGGTATCAACAATCGGAATCGGAGCACAATTGCCGGAGTTCGCTCTTTGGAGCTCTGACTTTTTGGTCTATAGTTCAGGTGATTTTCAATAAATTTGAATTTTCTCTAAAATGTGTAGAAATATTCAAACGATCCAAATGTCCGTTGGCATGATAATTACAGGGCTCAACGCCTATTGATAGAGGTATCAATCATCGGAATCGGAGCACAATTGCCGGAGTTCGCTCTTTGGAGCTCTGACTTTTTGGTCTATAGTTCAGGTGATTTTCAATAAATTTGAATTTTCTCCAAAATGTGTAGAAATATTCGAACGATCCAAATGTCCGTTGGCACGATAATTACAGGGCTCAACGCCAATTGATAAAGGTATCAATCATCGGAATCGGAGCACAATTGCCGGAGTTCGCTCTTTGGAGCTCTGACTTTTTGGTCTATAGTTCAGGTGATTTTCAATAAATTTGCATTTTCTCCAAAATGTGTAGAAATATTCGAACGATCCAAATGTCCGTTGGCACGATAATTACAGGGGTCAACGCCTATTGATAGAGGTATCAATCATCGGAATCGGAGCACAATTGCCGGAGTTCGCTCTTTGGAGCTCTGACTTTTTGGTCTATAGTTCAGGTGATTTTCAATAAATTTGAATTTTCTCTAAAATGTGTAGAAATATTCGAACGATCCAAATGTCCGTTGGCACGATAATTACAGGGCTCAACGCCTATTGATAGAGGTATCAATCATCGGAATCGGAGCACAATTGCCCTAATTCGCTCTTTGGAGCTCTGAATTTTTGGTCTATAGTTCAGGTGATTTTCAATAAATTTGAATTTTCTCCAAAATGTGTAGAAATATTCGAACGATCCAAATGTCCATTGGCACGATAATTACAGGGCTCAACGCCTATTGATAGAAGTATCAATCATCGGAATCGGAGCACAATTGCCGGAGTTCGCTCTTTGGAGCTCTGACTTTTTGGTCTATAGTTCAGGTGATTTTCAATAAATTTGAATTTTCTCCAAAATGTGTAGAAATATTCGAACGATCCAAATGTCCGTTGGCACGATAATTACAGGGCTCAACGCCTATTGATAGAAGTATCAATCATCGGAATCGGAGCACAATTGCCGGAGTTCGCTCGTTGGACCTCTGACTTTTTGGTCTATATTTCAGGTGATTTTCAATAAATTTGAATTTTCTCCAAAATGTGTAGAAATATTCGAACGATCCAAATGTCCGTTGGCACGATAATTACAGGGCTCAACGCCTATTGATAGAGGTATCAATCATCGAAATCGGAGCACAATTGCCGGAGTTCGCTCTTTGGAGCTCTGACTTTTTGGTCTATAGTTCAGGTGATTTTCAATAAATTTGAATTTTCTCCAAAATGTGTAGAAATATTCGAACGATCCAAATGTCCGTTGGCACGATAATTACAGGGCTCAACGCCGATTGATAGAGGTATCAGTCATCGGAATCGGAGCACAATTGCCGGAGTTCGCTCTTTGGAGCTCTGACTTTTTGGTCTATAGTTCAGGTGATTTTCAATAAATTTGAATTTTCTCCAAAATGTGTAGAAATATTCGAACGATCCAAATGTCCGTTGGCACGATAATTACAGGGCTCAACGCCTATTGATAGAGGTATCAATCATCGGAATCGGAGCACAATTGCCGGAGTTCGCTCTTTGAAGCTCTGACTTTTTGGTCTATAGTTCAGGTGATTTTCAATAAATTTGAATTTTCTCCAAAATGTGTAGAAATATTCGAACGATCCAAATGTCCGTTGGCACGATAATTACAGGGCTCAACGCCTATTGATAGAGGTATCAATCATCGGAATCGGAGCACAATTGCCGGAGTTCGCTCTTTGGAGCTCTGACTTTTTGGTCCAAATGTCCGTTGGCACGATAATTACAGGGCTCAACGCCTGTTGATAGAGGTATCAATCATCGGAATCGGAGCACAATTGCCGGAGTTCGCTCTTTGGAGCTCTGACTTTTTGGTCTATAGTTCAGGTGATTTTCAATAAATTTGAATTTTCTCCAAAATGTGTAGAAATATTCGAACGATCCAAATGTCCGTTGGCACGATAATTACAGGGCCCAACGCCGATTGATAGAGGTATCAATCATCGGAATCGGAGCACAATTGCCGAAGTTCGCTCTTTGGAGCTCTGACTTTTTGGTCTATAGTTCAGGTGATTTTCAATCAATTTGAATTTTCTCCAAAATGTGTAGAAATATTCGAACGATCCAAATGTCCGTTGGCACGATAATTACAGGGCTCAACGCCTATTGATAGAGGTATCAATCATCGGAATCGGAGCACAATTGCCGGAGTTCGCTCTTTGGAGCTCTGACTTTTTGGTCTATAGTTCAGGTGATTTTCAATAAATTTGAATTTTCTCCAAAATGTGTAGAAATATTCGAACGATCCAAATGTCCGTTGGCACGATAATTACAGGGCTCAACGCCTATTATAGAGGTATCAATCATCGGAATCGGAGCACAATTGCCGGAGTTCGCTCTTTGGAGCTCTGACTTTTTGGTCTATAGTTTATTTGATTTTCAATAAATTTGAATTTTATCCAAAATGTGTAGAAATATTCGAACGATCCAAATGTCCGTTGGCACAATAATTACAGGACTCAACGCCTATTGATAGAGGTATCAATCATCGGAATCGGAGCACAATTGCCGGAGTTCGCTCTTTGGACCTCTGACTTTTTGGTCTATAGTTCAGGTGATTTTCAATAAATTTGAATTTTCTCCAAAATGTGTAGAAATATTCGAACGATCCAAATGTCCGTTGGCACGATAATTACAGGGCTCAACGCCGATTGATAGAGGTATCAACAATCGGAATCGGAGCACAATTGCCGGAGTTCGCTCTTTGGAGCTCTGACTTTTTGGTCTATAGTTCAGGTGATTTTCAATAAATTTGAATTTTCTCCAAAATGTGTAGAAATATTCGAACGATCCAAATGTCCGTTGGCACGATAATTACAGGGCTCAACGCCTATTGATAGAAGTATCAATCATCGGAATCGGAGCACAATTGCCGGAGTTCGCTCGTTGGACCTCTGACTTTTTGGTCTATATTTCAGGTGATTTTCAATAAATTTGAATTTTCTCCAAAATGTGTAGAAATATTCAAACGATCCAAATGTCCGTTGGCACGATAATTACAGGGCTCAACGCCTATTGATAGAGGTATCAATCATCGAAATCGGAGCACAATTGCCGGAGTTCGCTCTTTGGAGCTCTGACTTTTTGGTCTATAGTTCAGGTGATTTTCAATAAATTTGAATTTTCTCCAAAATGTGTAGAAATATTCGAACGATCCAAATGTCCGTTGGCACGATAATTACAGGGCTCAACGCCGATTGATAGAGGTATCAATCATCGGAATCGGAGCACAATTGCCGGAGTTCGCTCTTTGGAGCTCTGACTTTTTGGTCTATAGTTCAGGTGATTTTCAATAAATTTGAATTTTCTCCAAAATGTGTAGAAATATTCGAACGATCCAAATGTCCGTTGGCACGATAATTACAGGGCTCAACGCCGATTGATAGAGGTATCAATCATCGGAATCGGAGCACAATTGCCGGAGTTCGCTCTTTGGAGCTCTGACTTTTTGGTCTATAGTTCAGGTGATTTTCAATAAATTTGAATTTTCTCCAAAATGTGTAGAAATATTCGAACGATCCAAATGTCCGTTGGCGCGATAATTACAGGGCTCAACGCCTATTGATAGAGGTATCAATCATCGGAATCGGAGCACAATTGCCGGAGTTCGCTCTTTGGACCTCTGACTTTTTGGTCTATAGTTCAGGTGATTTTCAATAAATTTGAATTTTCTCCAAAATGTGTAGAAATATTCGAACGATCCAAATGTCCGTTGGCACGATAATTACAGGGCCCAACGCCGATTGATAGAGGTATCAATCATCGGAATCGGAGCACAATTGCCGAAGTTCGCTCTTTTTTTAGCTCTGACATTTTGGTCTATAGTTCAGGTGATTTTCAATAAATTTGAATTTTCTCCAAAATGTGTAGAAATATTCGAACGATCCAAATGTCCGTTGGCGCGATAATTACAGGGCTCAACGCCTATTGATAGAGGTATCAATCATCGGAATCGGAGCACAATTGCCGGAGTTCGCTCTTTGGAGCTCTGACTTTTTGGTCTATAGTTCAGGTGATTTTCAATAAATTTGAATTTTCTCCAAAATGTGTAGAAATATTCGAACGATCCAAATGTCCGTTGGCACGATAATTACAGGGCTCAACGCCTATTATAGAGGTATCAATCATCGGAATCGGAGCACAATTGCCGGAGTTCGCTCTTTGGAGCTCTGACTTTTGGTCTATAGTTTAGGTGATTTTCAATAAATTTGAATTTTATCCAAAATGTGTAGAAATATTCGAACGATCCAAATGTCCGTTGGCACGATAATTACAGGACTCAACGCCTATTGATAGAGGTATCAATCATCGGAATCGTAGCACAATTGCCGGAGTTCGCTCTTTGGACCTCTGACTTTTTGGTCTATAGTTCAGGTGATTTTCAATAAATTTGAATTTTCTCCAAAATGTGTAGAAATATTCGAACGATCCAAATGTCCGTTGGCACGATAATTACAGGGCTCAACGCCGATTGATAGAGGTATCAACAATCGGAATCGGAGCACAATTGCCGGAGTTCGCTCTTTGGAGTTCTGACTTTTTGGTCTATAGTTCAGGTGATTTTCAATAAATTTGAATTTTCTCCAAAATGTGTAGAAATATTCGAACGATCCAAATGTCCGTTGGCACGATAATTACAGGGCTCAACGCCTATTGATAGAAGTATCAATCATCGGAATCGGAGCACAATTGCCGGAGTTCGCTCGTTGGACCTCTGACTTTTTGGTCTATATTTCAGGTGATTTTCAATAAATTTGAATTTTCTCCAAAATGTGTAGAAATATTCAAACGATCCAAATGTCCGTTGGCACGATAATTACAGGGCTCAACGCCTATTGATAGAGGTATCAATCATCGAAATCGGAGCACAATTGCCGGAGTTCGCTCTTTGGAGTTCTGACTTTTTGGTCTATAGTTCAGGTGATTTTCAATAAATTTGAATTTTCTCCAAAATGTGTAGAAATATTTGAACGATCCAAATGTCCGTTGGCACGATAATTACAGGGCTCAACGCCGATTGATAGAGGTATCAATCATCGGAATCGGAGCACAATTGCCGGAGTTCGCTCTTTGGAGCTCTGACTTTTTGGTCTATAGTTCAGGTGATTTTCAATAAATTTGAATTTTCTCCAAAATGTGTAGAAATATTCGAATGATCCAAATGTCCGTTGGCACGATAATTACAGGGCTCAACGCCTATTGATAGAGGTATCAATCATCGGAATCGGAGCACAATTGCCGGAGTTCGCTCTTTGGAGCTCTGACTTTTTGGTCTATAGTTCAGGTGATTTTCAATAAATTTGAATTTTCTCCAAAATGTGTAGAAATATTCAAACGATCCAAATGTCCGTTGGCACGATAATTACAGGGCTCAACGCCTATTGATGGAGGTATCAATCATCGGAATCGGAGCACAATTGCCGGAGTTCGCTCTTTGGACCTCTGACTTTTTGGTCTATAGTTCAGGTGATTTTCAATAAATTTGAATTTTCTCCAAAATGTGTAGAAATATTCGAACGATCCAAATGTCCGTTGGCACGATAATTACAGGGCTCAACGCCTATTGATAGAGGTATCAATCATCGGAATCGGAGCACAATTGCCGGAGTTCGCTCTTTGGAGCTCTGACTTTTTGGTCTAAATGTCCGTTGGCACGATAATTACAGGGCTCAACGCCTATTGATAGAGGTATCAATCATCGGAATCGGAGCACAATTGCCGGAGTTCGCTCTTTGGAGCTCTGACTTTTTGGTCTATAGTTCAGGTGATTTTCAATAAATTTGAATTTTCTCCAAAATGTGTAGAAATATTCGAACGATCCAAATGTCCGTTGGCACGATAATTACAGGGCTCAGCGCCGATTGATAGAGGTATCAATCATCGGAATCGGAGCACAATTGCCGGAGTTCGCTCTTTGGAGCTCTGACTTTTTGGTCTATAGTTCAGGTGATTTTCAATAAATTTGAATTTTCTCCAAAATGTGTAGAAATATTCGAACGATCCAAATGTCCGTTGGCACGATAATTATAGGGCTCAACGCCTATTGATAGAGGTATCAATCATCGGAATCGGAGCACAATTGCCGGAGTTCGCTCTTTGGAGCTCTGACTTTTTGGTCCAAATGTCCGCTGGCACGATAATTACAGGGCTCAACGCCTATTGATAGAGGTATCAATCATCGGAATCGGAGCACAATTGCCGGAGTTCGCTCTTTGGAGCTCTGACTTTTTGGTCTATAGTTCAGGTGATTTTCAATAAATTTGAATTTTCTCCAAAATGTGTAGAAATATTCGAACGATCCAAATGTCCGTTGGCACGGTATCAACAATCGGAATCGGAGCACAATTGCCGGAGTTCGCTCTTTGGAGCTCTGACTTTTTGGTCTATAGTTCAGGTGATTTTCAATAAATTTGAATTTTCTCCAAAATGTGTAGAAATATTCGAACGATCCAAATGTCCGTTGGCACGATAATTACAGGGCTCAACTCCTATTGATAGAAGTATCAATCATCGGAATCGGAGCACAATTGCCGGAGTTCGCTCTTTGGAGCTCTGACTTTTTGGTCTATAGTTCAGGTGATTTCCAATAAATTTGAATTTTCTCCAAAATGTGTAGAAATATTCAAACGATCCAAATGCCCGTTGGCACGATAATTACAGGGCTCAACGCCTATTGATAGAGGTATCAATCATCGGAATCGGAGCAGAATTGCCGGAGTCCGCTCTTTGGACCTCTGACTTTTGGTCTATAGTTCAGGTGATTTTCAATAAATTTGAATTTTCTCCAAAATGTGTAGAAATATTCGAACGATCCAAATGTCCGTTGGCACGATAATTACAGGGCTCAACGCCGATTGATAGAGGTATCAATCATCGGAATCGGAGCACAATTGCCGTGGTTCGCTCTTTGGAGCTCTGACTTTTTGGTCTATAGTTCAGGTGATTTTCAATAAATTTGAATTTTCTCCAAAATGTGTAGAAATATTCGAACGATCCAAATGTCCGTTGGCACGATAATTACAGGGCTCAACGCCTATTGATGGAGGTATCAATCATCGGAATCGGAGCACAATTGCCGGAGTTCGCTCTTTGGAGCTCTGACTTTTTGGTCTATAGTTCAGGTGATTTTCAATAAATTTGAATTTTCTCCAAAATGTGTAGAAATATTCAAACGATCCAAATGTCCGTTGGCACGATAATTACAGGGCTCAACGCCGATTGATAGAGGTATCAATCATCGGAATCGGAGCACAATTGCCGGAGTTCGCTCTTTGGAGCTCTGACTTTTTGGTCTATAGTTCAGGTGATTTTCAATAAATTTGAATTTTCTCCAAAATGTGTAGAAATATTCGAACGATCCAAATGTCCGTTGGCACGATAATTACAGGGCTCAACGCCTATTGATAGAGGTATCAATCATCGGAATCGGAGCACAATTGCCGGAGTTCGCTCTTTGGAGCTCTGACTTTTTGGTCTATAGTTCAGGTGATTTTCAATAAATTTGAATTTTCTCCAAAATGTGTAGAAATATTCGAACGATCCAAATGTCCGTTGGCACGATAATTACAGGGGTCAACGCCGATTGATAGAGGTATCAATCATCGGAATCGGAGCACAATTGCCCTAATTCGCTCTTTGGAGCTCTGAATTTTTGGTCTATAGTTCAGGTGATTTTCAATAAATTTGAATTTTCTCCAAAATGTGTAGAAATATTCGAACGATCCAAATGTCCATTGGCACGATAATTACAGGGCTCAACGCCGATTGATAGAAGTATCAATCATCGGAATCGGAGCACAATTGCCGGAGTTCGCTCTTTGGAGCTCTGACTTTTTGGTCTATAGTTCAGGTGATTTTCAATAAATTTGAATTTTCTCCAAAATGTGTAGAAATATTCGAACGATCCAAATGTCCGTTGGCACGATAATTACAGGGCTCAACGCCTATTGATAGAGGTATCAATCATCGGAATCGGAGCACAATTGCCCGAGTTCGCTCTTTGGAGCTCTGAATTTTTGGTCTATAGTTCAGGTGATTTTCAATAAATTTGAATTTTCTCCAAAATGTGTAGAAATATTCGAACGATCCAAATGTCCATTGGCACGATAATTACAGGGCTCAACGCCTATTGATAGAAGTATCAATCATCGGAATCGGAGCACAATTGCCGGAGTTCGCTCGTTGGACCTCTGACTTTTTGGCCTATATTTCAGGTGATTTTCAATAAATTTGAATTTTCTCCAAAATGTGTAGAAATATTCGAACGATCCAAATGTCCGTTGGCACGATAATTACAGGGCTCAACGCCTATTGATAGAGGTATCAATCATCGAAATCGGAGCACAATTGCCGGAGTTCGCTCTTTGGAGCTCTGACTTTTTGGTCTATAGTTCAGGTGATTTTCAATAAATTTGAATTTTCTCCAAAATGTGTAGAAATATTCGAACGATCCAAATGTCCGTTGGCACGATAATTACAGGGCTCAACGCCGATTGATAGAGGTATCAATCATCGGAATCGGAGCACAATTGCCGGAGTTCGCTCTTTGGAGCTCTGACTTTTTGGTCTATAGTTCAGGTGATTTTCAATAAATTTGAATTTTCTCCAAAATGTGTAGAAATATTCGAACGATCCAAATGTCCGTTGGCACGATAATTACAGGGCTCAACGCCTATTGATAGAGGTATCAATCATCGGAATCGGAGCACAATTGCCGGAGTTCGCTCTTTGGACCTCTGACTTTTTGGTCTATAGTTCAGGTGATTTTCAATAAATTTGAATTTTCTCCAAAATGTGTAGAAATATTCGAACGATCCAAATGTCCTTTGGCACGATAATTACAGGGCTCAACACCTATTGATAGAGGTATCAATCATCGGAATCGGAGCACAATTGCCGGAGTTCGCTCTTTGGAGCTCTGACTTTTTGGTCCAAATGTCCGTTGGCACGATAATTACAGGGCTCAACGCCTATTGATAGAGGTATCAATCATCGGAATCGGAGCACAATTGCCGGAGTTCGCTCTTTGGAGCTCTGACTTTTTGGTCTATAGTTCAGGTGATTTTCAATAAATTTGAATTTTCTCCAAAATGTGTAGAAATATTTGAACGATCCAAATGTCCGTTGGCACGATAATTACAGGGCCCAACGCCGATTGATAGAGGTATCAATCATCGGAATCGGAGCACAATTGCCGAAGTTCGCTCTTTGGAGCTCTGACTTTTTGGTCTATAGTTCAGGTGATTTTCAATAAATTTGAATTTTCTCCAAAATGTGTAGAAATATTCGAACGATCCAAATGTCCGTTGGCACGATAATTACAGGGCTCAACGCCTATTGATAGAGGTATCAATCATCGGAATCGGAGCACAATTGCCGGAGTTCGCTCTTTGGAGCTCTGACTTTTTGGTCTATAGTTCAGGTGATTTTCAATAAATTTGAATTTTCTCCAAAATGTGTAGAAATATTCGAACGATCCAAATGTCCGTTGGCACGATAATTACAGGGCTCAACGCCTATTATAGAGGTATCAATCATCGGAATCGGAGCACAATTGCCGGAGTTCGCTCTTTGGAGCTCTGACTTTTTGGTCTATAGTTTAGGTGATTTTCAATAAATTTGAATTTTATCCAAAATGTGTAGAAATATTCGAACGATCCAAATGTCCGTTGGCACGATAATTACAGGACTCAACGCCTATTGATAGAGGTATCAATCATCGGAATCGGAGCACAATTGCCGGAGTTCGCTCTTTGGACCTCTGACTTTTTGGTCTATAGTTCAGGTGATTTTCAATAAATTTGAATTTTCTCCAAAATGTGTAGAAATATTCGAACGATCCAAATGTCCGTTGGCACGATAATTACAGGGCTCAACGCCGATTGATAGAGGTATCAACAATCGGAATCGGAGCACAATTGCCGGAGTTCGCTCTTTGGAGCTCTGACTTTTTGGTCTATAGTTCAGGTGATTTTCAATAAATTTGAATTTTCTCCAAAATGTGTAGAAATATTCGAACGATCCAAATGTCCGTTGGCACGATAATTACAGGGCTCAACGCCTATTGATAGAAGTATCAATCATCGGAATCGGAGCACAATTGCCGAAGTTCGCTCTTTGGAGCTCTGACTTTTTGGTCTATAGTTCAGGTGATTTTCAATAAATTTGAATTTTCTCCAAAATGTGTAGAAATATTCGAACGATCCAAATGTCCGTTGGCACGATAATTACAGGGCTCAACGCCTATTGATAGAGGTATCAATCATCGGAATCGGAGCACAATTGCCGGAGTTCGCTCTTTGGAGCTCTGACTTTTTGGTCTATAGTTCAGGTGATTTTCAATAAATTTGAATTTTCTCCAAAATGTGTAGAAATATTCGAACGATCCAAATGTCCGTTGGCACGATAATTACAGGGCTCAACGCCTATTATAGAGGTATCAATCATCGGAATCGGAGCACAATTGCCGGAGTTCGCTCTTTGGAGCTCTGACTTTTTGGTCTATAGTTTAGGTGATTTTCAATAAATTTGAATTTTATCCAAAATGTGTAGAAATATTCGAACGATCCAAATGTCCGTTGGCACGATAATTACAGGACTCAACGCCTATTGATAGAGGTATCAATCATCGGAATCGGAGCACAATTGCCGGAGTTCGCTCTTTGGACCTCTGACTTTTTGGTCTATAGTTCAGGAGATTTTCAATAAATTTGAATTTTCTCCAAAATGTGTAGAAATATTCGAACGATCCAAATGTCCGTTGGCACGATAATTACAGGGCTCAACGCCGATTGATAGAGGTATCAACAATCGGAATCGGAGCACAATTGCCGGAGTTCGCTCTTTGGAGCTCTGACTTTTTGGTCTATAGTTCAGGTGATTTTCAATAAATTTGAATTTTCTCCAAAATGTGTAGAAATATTCGAACGATCCAAATGTCCGTTGGCACGATAATTACAGGGCTCAACGCCTATTGATAGAAGTATCAATCATCGGAATCGGAGCACAATTGCCGGAGTTCGCTCGTTGGACCTCTGACTTTTTGGTCTATATTTCAGGTGATTTTCAATAAATTTGAATTTTCTCCAAAATGTGTAGAAATATTCGAACGATCCAAATGTCCGTTGGCACGATAATTACAGGGCTCAACGCCTATTGATAGAGGTATCAATCATCGAAATCGGAGCACAATTGCCGGAGTTCGCTCTTTGGAGCTCTGACTTTTTGGTCTATAGTTCAGGTGATTTTCAATAAATTTGAATTTTCTCCAAAATGTGTAGAAATATTCGAACGATCCAAATGTCCGTTGGCACGATAATTACAGGGCTCAACGCCGATTGATAGAGGTATCAATCATCGGAATCGGAGCACAATTGCCGGAGTTCGCTCTTTGGAGCTCTGACTTTTTGGTCTATAGTTCAGGTGATTTTCAATAAATTTGAATTTTCTCCAAAATGTGTAGAAATATTCGAATGATCCAAATGTCCGTTGGCACGATAATTACAGGGCTCAACGCCTATTGATAGAGGTATCAATCATCGGAATCGGAGCACAATTGCCGGAGTTCGCTCTTTGGACCTCTGACTTTTTGGTCTATAGTTCAGGTGATTTTCAATAAATTTGAATTTTCTCCAAAATGTGTAGAAATATTCAAACGATCCAAATGTCCGTTGGCACGATAATTACAGGGCTCAACGCCTATTGATAGAGGTATCAATCATCGGAATCGGAGCACAATTGCCGGAGTTCGCTCTTTGGACCTCTGACTTTTTGGTCTATAGTTCAGGTGATTTTCAATAAATTTGAATTTTCTCCAAAATGTGTAGAAATATTCGAACGATCCAAATGTCCGTTGGCACGATAATTACAGGGCTCAACGCCTATTGATAGAGGTATCAATCATCGGAATCGGAGCACAATTGCCGGAGTTCGCTCTTTGGAGCTCTGACTTTTTGGTCTAAATGTCCGTTGGCACGATAATTACAGGGCTCAACGCCTATTGATAGAGGTATTAATCATCGGAATCGGAGCACAATTGCCGGAGTTCGCTCTTTGGAGCTCTGACTTTTTGGTCTATAGTTCAGGTGATTTTCAATAAATTTGAATTTTCTCCAAAATGTGTAGAAATATTCGAACGATCCAAATGTCCGTTGGCACGATAATTACAGGGCTCAACGCCGATTGATAGAGGTATCAATCATCGGAATCGGAGCACAATTGCCGGAGTTCGCTCTTTGGAGCTCTGACTTTTTGGTCTATAGTTCAGGTGATTTTCAATAAATTTGAATTTTCTCCAAAATGTGTAGAAATATTCGAATGATCCAAATGTCCGTTGGCACGATAATTACAGGGCTCAACGCCTATTGATAGAGGTATCAATCATCGGAATCGGAGCACAATTGCCGGAGTTCGCTCTTTGGAGCTCTGACTTTTTTGTCCAAATGTCCGTTGGCACGATAATTACAGGGCTCAACGCCTATTGATAGAGGTATCAATCATCGGAATCGGAGCACAATTGCCGGAGTTCGCTCTTTGGAGCTCTGACTTTTTGGTCTATAGTTCAGGTGATTTTCAATAAATTTGAATTTTCTCCAAAATGTGTAGAAATATTCGAACGATCCAAATGTCCGTTGGCACGATAATTACAGGGCTCAACGCCTATTGATAGAGGTATCAATCATCGGAATCGGAGCACAATTGCCGGAGTTCGATCTTTGGAGCTCTGACTTTTTGGTCTATAGTTCAGGTGATTTTCAATAAATTTGAATTTTCTCCAAAATGTGTAGAAATATTCGAACGATCCAAATGTCCGTTGGCACGATAATTACAGGGCTCAACGCCGATTGATAGAGGTATCAATCATCGGAATCGGAGCACAATTGCCGGAGTTCGCTCTTTGGAGCTCTGACTTTTTGGTCTATAGTTCAGGTGATTTTCAATAAATTTGAATTTTCTCCAAAATGTGTAGAAATATTCGAACGATCCAAATGTCCGTTGGCACGATAATTACAGGGCTCAACGCCTATTTATAGAAGTATCAATCATCGGAATCGGAGCACAATTGCCGGAGTTCGCTCTTTGGAGCTCTGACTTTTTGGTCTATAGTTCAGGTGATTTTCAATAAATTTGAATTTTATCCAAAATGTGTAGAAATATTCGAACGATCCAAATGTCCGTTGGCACGATAATTACAGGGCTCAACGCCTATTGATAGAGGTATCAATCATCGGAATCGGAGCACAATTGCCGGAGTTCGCTCTTTGGACCTCTGACTTTTTGGTCTATAGTTCAGGTGATTTTCAATAAATTTGAATTTTCTCCAAAATGTGTAGAAATATTCAAACGATCCAAATGTCCGTTGGCACGATAATTACAGGGCTCAACGCCTATTGATAGAGGTATCAATCATCGGAATCGGAGCACAATTGCCGGAGTTCGCTCTTTGGAGCTCTGGCTTTTTGGTCTATAGTTCAGGTGATTTTCAATAAATTTGAATTTTCTCCAAAATGTGTAGAAATATTCAAACGATCCAAATGTCCGTTGGCACGATAATTACAGGGCTGAACGCCTATTGATAGAGGTATCAATCATCGGAATCGGAGCACAATTGCCGGAGTTCGCTCTTTGAACCTCTGACTTTTTGGTCTATAGTTCAGGTGATTTTCAATAAATTTAAATTTTCTCCAAAATGTGTAGAAATATTCGAACGATCCAAATGTCCGTTGGCACGATAATTACAGGGCTCAACGCCTATTGATAGAGGTATCAATCATCGGAATCGGAGCACAATTGCCGGAGTTCGCTCTTTGGAGCTCTGACTTTTTGGTCTAAATGTCCGTTGGCACGATAATTACAGGGCTCAACGCCTATTGATAGAGGTATCAATCATCGGAATCGGAGCACAATTGCCGGAGTTCGCTCTTTGGAGCTCTGACTTTTTGGTCTATAGTTCAGGTGATTTTCAATAAATTTGAATTTTCTCCAAAATGTGTAGAAATATTCGAACGATCCAAATGTCCGTTGGCACGATAATTACAGGGCTCAACGCCGATTGATAGAGGTATCAATCATCGGAATCGGAGCACAATTGCCGGAGTTCGCTCTTTGGAGCTCTGACTTTTTGGTCTATAGTTCAGGTGATTTTCAATAAATTTGAATTTTCTCCAAAATGTGTAGAAATATTCGAACGATCCAAATGTCCGTTGGCACGATAATTACAGGGCTCAACGCCTATTGATAGAAGTATCAATCATCGGAATCTGAGCACAATTGCCGGAGTTCGCTCTTTGGAGCTCTGACTTTTTGGTTCAAAAGGTGATTTTCAATAAATTTGAATTTTCTCCAAAATGTGTAGAAATATTCGAACGATCCAAATGTCCGTTGGCACGATAATTACAGGGCTCAACGCCTATTATAGAGGTATCAATCATCGGAATCGGAGCACAATTGCCGGAGTTCGCTCTTTGGAGCTCTGACTTTTTGGTCCAAATGTCCGTTGGCACGATAATTACAGGGCTCAACGCCTATTGATAGAGGTATCAATCATCGGAATCGGAGCACAATTGCCGGAGTTCGCTCTTTGGTGCTCTGACTTTTTGGTCTATAGTTCAGGTGATTTTCAATAAATTTGAATTTTCTCCAAAATGTGTAGAAATATTCGAACGATCCAAATGTCCGTTGGCACGATAATTACAGGGCTCAACGCCTATTGATAGAGGTATCAATCATCGGAATCGGAGCACAATTGCCGGAGTTCGATCTTTGGAGCTCTGACTTTTTGGTCTATAGTTCAGGTGATTTTCAATAAATTTGAATTTTCTCCAAAATGTGTAGAAATATTCGAACGATCCAAATGTCCGTTGGCACGATAATTACAGGGCTCAACGCCGATTGATAGAGGTATCAACAATCGGAATCGGAGCACAATTGCCGGAGTTCGCTCTTTGGAGCTCTGACTTTTTGGTCTATAGTTCAGGTGATTTTCAATAAATTTGAATTTTCTCCAAAATGTGTAGAAATATTCGAACGATCCAAATGTCCGTTGGCACGATAATTACAGGGCTCAACGCCTATTGATAGAAGTATCAATCATCGGAATCGGAGCACAATTGCCGGAGTTCGCTCTTTGGAGCTCTGACTTTTTGGTCTATAGTTCAGGTGATTTTCAATAAATTTGAATTTTATCCAAAATGTGTAGAAATATTCGAACGATCCAAATGTCCGTTGGCACGATAATTACAGGGCTCAACGCCTATTGATAGAGGTATCAATCATCGGAATCGGAGCACAATTGCCGGAGTTCGCTCTTTGGACCTCTGACTTTTTGGTCTATAGTTCAGGTGATTTTCAATAAATTTGAATTTTCTCCAAAATGTGTAGAAATATTCGAACGATCCAAATGTCCGTTGGCACGATAATTACAGGGCTCAACGCCTATTGATAGAGGTATCAATCATCGGAATCGGAGCACAATTGCCGGAGTTCGCTCTTTGGAGCTCTGGCTTTTTGGTCTATAGTTCAGGTGATTTTCAATAAATTTGAATTTTCTCCAAAATGTGTAGAAATATTCAAACGATCCAAATGTCCGTTGGCACGATAATTACAGGGCTGAACGCCTATTGATAGAGGTATCAATCATCGGAATCGGAGCACAATTGCCGGAGTTCGCTCTTTGGACCTCTGACTTTTTGGTCTATAGTTCAGGTGATTTTCAATAAATTTGAATTTTCTCTAAAATGTGTAGAAATATTCGATCGATCCAAATGTCCGTTGGCACGATAATTACAGGGCTCAACGCCTATTGATAGAGGTATCAATCATCGGAATCGGAGCACAATTGCCGGAGTTCGCTCTTTGGAGCTCTGACTTTTTGGTCTAAATGTCCGTTGGCACGATAATTACAGGGCTCAACGCCTATTGATAGAGGTATCAATCATCGGAATCGGAGCACAATTGCCGGAGTTCGCTCTTTGGAGCTCTGACTTTTTGGTCTATAGTTCAGGTGATTTTCAATAAATTTGAATTTTCTCCAAAATGTGTAGAAATATTCGAACGATCCAAATGTCCGTTGGCACGATAATTACAGGGCTCAACGCCGATTGATAGAGGTATCAATCATCGGAATCGGAGCACAATTGCCGGAGTTCGCTCTTTGGAGCTCTGACTTTTTGGTCTATAGTTCAGGTGATTTTCAATAAATTTGAATTTTCTCCAAAATGTGTAGAAATATTCGAACGATCCAAATGTCCGTTGGCACGATAATTACAGGGCTCAACGCCTATTGGTAGAAGTATCAATCATCGGAATCGGAGCACAATTGCCGGAGTTCGCTCTTTGGAGCTCTGACTTTTTGGTCTATAGTTCAGGTGATTTTCAATAAATTTGAATTTTCTCCAAAATGTGTAGAAATATTCGAACGATCCAAATGTCCGTTGGCACGATAATTACAGGGCTCAACGCCTATTGATAGAGGTATCAATCATCGGAATCGGAGCACAATTGCCGGAGTTCGCTCTTTGGAGCTCTGACTTTTTGGTCTATAGTTCAGGGGATTTTCAATAAATTTGAATTTTCTCCAAAATGTGTAGAAATATTCGAACGACCCAAATGTCCATTGGCACGGTAATTACAGGGCTCAACGCCTATTGATAGAGGTATCAATCATCGGAATCGGAGCACAATTGCCGGAGTTCGATCTTTGGAGCTCTGACTTTTTGGTCTATAGTTCAGGTGATTTTCAATAAATTTGAATTTTCTCCAAAATGTGTAGAAATATTCGAACGATCCAAATGTCCGTTGGCACGATAATTACAGGGCTCAACGACTATTGATAGAGGTATCAATCATCGGAATCGGAGCACAATTGCCGGAGTTCGCTCTTTGGAGCTCTGAATTTTTGGTCTATAGTTCAGGTAATTTTCAGCAAATTTGAATTTTCTCCAAAATGTGTAGAAATATTCGAACGATCCAAATGTCCGTTGGCACGATAATTACAGGGCTCAACGCCTATTGATAGAGGTATCAATCATCGGAATCGGAGCACAATTGCCGGAGTTCGCTCTTTGGAGCTCTGACTTTTTGGTCTAAATGTCCGTTGGCACGATAATTACAGGGCTCAACGCCTATTGATAGAGGTATCAATCATCGGAATCGGAGCACAATTGCCGGAGTTCGCTCTTTGGAGCTCTGACTTTTTGGTCTAAATGTCCGTTGGCACGATAATTACAGGGCTCAACGCCTATTGATAGAGGTATCAATCATCGGAATCGGAGCACAATTGCCGGAGTTCGCTCTTTGGAGCTCTGACTTTTTGGTCTATAGTTCAGGTGATTTTCAATAAATTTGAATTTTCTCCAGAATGTGTAGAAATATTCGAACTATCCAAATGTCCGTTGGCACAATAAATACAGGGCTCAACGCCTATTTATTGAAGTATCAATCATCGGAATCGGAGCACAATTGCCGGAGTTCGCTCTTTGGAGCTCTGACTTTTTGGTCTATAGTTCAGGTGATTTTCAATAAATTTGAATTTTCTCCAAAATGTGTAGAAATATTCGAATGATCCAAATGTCCGTTGGCACGATAATTACAGGGCTCAACGCCTATTGATAGAGGTATCAATCATCGGAATCGGAGCACAATTGCCGGAGTTCGCTCTTTGGAGCTCTGACTTTTTTGTCCAAATGTCCGTTGGCACGATAATTACAGGGCTCAACGCCTATTGATAGAGGTATCAATCATCGGAATCGGAGCACAATTGCCGGAGTTCGCTCTTTGGAGCTCTGACTTTTTGGTCTATAGTTCAGGTGATTTTCAATAAATTTGAATTTTCTCCAAAATGTGTAGAAATATTCGAACGATCCAAATGTCCGTTGGCACGATAATTACAGGGCTCAACGCCTATTGATAGAGGTATCAATCATCGGAATCGGAGCACAATTGCCGGAGTTCGATCTTTGGAGCTCTGACTTTTTGGTCTATAGTTCAGGTGATTTTCAATAAATTTGAATTTTCTCCAAAATGTGTAGAAATATTCGAACGATCCAAATGTCCGTTGGCACGATAATTACAGGGCTCAACGCCGATTGATAGAGGTATCAATCATCGGAATCGGAGCACAATTGCCGGAGTTCGCTCTTTGGAGCTCTGACTTTTTGGTCTATAGTTCAGGTGATTTTCAATAAATTTGAATTTTCTCCAAAATGTGTAGAAATATTCGAACGATCCAAATGTCCGTTGGCACGATAATTACAGGGCTCAACGCCGATTGATAGAGGTATCAACAATCGGAATCGGAGCACAATTGCCGGAGTTCGCTCTTTGGAGCTCTGACTTTTTGGTCTATAGTTCAGGTGATTTTCAATAAATTTGAATTTTCTCCAAAATGTGTAGAAATATTCGAACGATTCAAATGTCCGTTGGCAAGATAATTACAGGGCTCAACGCCTATTGATAGAAGTATCAATCATCGGAATCGGAGCACAATTGCCGGAGTTCGCTCGTTGGACCTCTGACTTTTTGGTCTATATTTCAGGTGATTTTCAATAAATTTGAATTTTCTCCAAAATGTGTAGAAATATTCGAACGATCCAAATGTCCGTTGGCACGATAATTACAGGGCTCAACGCCTATTGATAGAGGTATCAATCATCGAAATCGGAGCACAATTGCCGGAGTTCGCTCTTTGGAGCTCTGACTTTTTGGTCTATAGTTCAGGTGATTTTCAATAAATTTGAATTTTATCCAAAATGTGTAGAAATATTCGAACGATCCAAATGTCCGTTGGCACGATAATTACAGGGCTCAACGCCGATTGATAGAGGTATCAATCATCGGAATCGGAGCACAATTGCCGGAGTTCGCTCTTTGGAGCTCTGACTTTTTGGTCTATAGTTCAGGTGATTTTCAATAAATTTGAATTTTCTCCAAAATGTGTAGAAATATTCAAACGATCCAAATGTCCGTTGGCACGATAATTACAGGGCTCAACGCCTATTGATAGAGGTATCAATCATCGGAATCGGAGCACAATTGCCGGAGTTCGCTCTTTGGACCTCTGACTTTTTGGTCTATAGTTCAGGTGATTTTCAATAAATTTGAATTTTCTCCAAAATGTGTAGAAATATTCGAACGATCCAAATGTCCGTTGGCACGATAATTACAGGGCTCAACGCCTATTGATAGAGGTATCAATCATCGGAATCGGAGCACAATTGCCGGAGTTCGCTCTTTGGAGCTCTGACTTTTTGGTCTATAGTTCAGGTGATTTTCAATAAATTTGAATTTTCTCCAAAATGTGTAGAAATATTCGAACGATTCAAATGTCCGTTGGCAAGATAATTACAGGGCTCAACGCCTATTGATAGAAGTATCAATCATCGGAATCGGAGCACAATTGCCGGAGTTCGCTCGTTGGACCTCTGACTTTTTGGTCTATATTTCAGGTGATTTTCAATAAATTTGAATTTTCTCCAAAATGTGTAGAAATATTCGAACGATCCAAATGTCCGTTGGCACGATAATTACAGGGCTCAACGCCTATTGATAGAGGTATCAATCATCGAAATCGGAGCACAATTGCCGGAGTTCGCTCTTTGGAGCTCTGACTTTTTGGTCTATAGTTCAGGTGATTTTCAATAAATTTGAATTTTATCCAAAATGTGTAGAAATATTCGAACGATCCAAATGTCCGTTGGCACGATAATTACAGGGCTCAACGCCGATTGATAGAGGTATCAATCATCGGAATCGGAGCACAATTGCCGGAGTTCGCTCTTTGGAGCTCTGACTTTTTGGTCTATAGTTCAGGTGATTTTCAATAAATTTGAATTTTCTCCAAAATGTGTAGAAATATTCAAACGATCCAAATGTCCGTTGGCACGATAATTACAGGGCTCAACGCCTATTGATAGAGGTATCAATCATCGGAATCGGAGCACAATTGCCGGAGTTCGCTCTTTGGACCTCTGACTTTTTGGTCTATAGTTCAGGTGATTTTCAATAAATTTGAATTTTCTCCAAAATGTGTAGAAATATTCGAACGATCCAAATGTCCGTTGGCACGATAATTACAGGGCTCAACGCCTATTGATAGAGGTATCAATCATCGGAATCGGAGCACAATTGCCGGAGTTCGCTCTTTGGAGCTCTGACTTTTTGGTCTAAATGTCCGTTAGCACGATAATTACAGGGCTCAACGCCTATTGATAGAGGTATCAATCATCGGAATCGGAGCACAATTGCCGGAGTTCGCTCTTTGGAGCTCTGACTTTTTGGTCCAAATGTCCGTTGGCACGATAATTACAGGGCTCAACGCCTATTGATAGAGGTATCAATCATCGGAATCGGAGCACAATTGCCGGAGTTCGCTCTTTGGTGCTCTGACTTTTTGGTCTATAGTTCAGGTGATTTTCAATAAATTTGAATTTTCTCCAAAATGTGTAGAAATATTCGAACGATCCAAATGTCCGTTGGCACGATAATTACAGGGCTCAACGCCTATTGATAGAGGTATCAATCATCGGAATCGGAGCACAATTGCCGGAGTTCGATCTTTGGAGCTCTGACTTTTTGGTCTATAGTTCAGGTGATTTTCAATAAATTTGAATTTTCTCCAAAATGTGTAGAAATATTCGAACGATCCAAATGTCCGTTGGCACGATAATTACAGGGCTCAACGCCGATTGATAGAGGTATCAACAATCGGAATCGGAGCACAATTGCCGGAGTTCGCTCTTTGGAGCTCTGACTTTTTGGTCTATAGTTCAGGTGATTTTCAATAAATTTGAATTTTCTCCAAAATGTGTAGAAATATTCGAACGATCCAAATGTCCGTTGGCACGATAATTACAGGGCTCAACGCCTATTGATAGAAGTATCAATCATCGGAATCGGAGCACAATTGCCGGAGTTCGCTCTTTGGAGCTCTGACTTTTTGGTCTATAGTTCAGGTGATTTTCAATAAATTTGAATTTTATCCAAAATGTGTAGAAATATTCGAACGATCCAAATGTCCGTTGGCACGATAATTACAGGGCTCAACGCCTATTGATAGAGGTATCAATCATCGGAATCGGAGCACAATTGCCGGAGTTCGCTCTTTGGACCTCTGACTTTTTGGTCTATAGTTCAGGTGATTTTCAATAAATTTGAATTTTCTCCAAAATGTGTAGAAATATTCGAACGATCCAAATGTCCGTTGGCACGATAATTACAGGGCTCAACGCCTATTGATAGAGGTATCAATCATCGGAATCGGAGCACAATTGCCGGAGTTCGCTCTTTGGAGCTCTGGCTTTTTGGTCTATAGTTCAGGTGATTTTCAATAAATTTGAATTTTCTCCAAAATGTGTAGAAATATTCAAACGATCCAAATGTCCGTTGGCACGATAATTACAGGGCTGAACGCCTATTGATAGAGGTATCAATCATCGGAATCGGAGCACAATTGCCGGAGTTCGCTCTTTGGACCTCTGACTTTTTGGTCTATAGTTCAGGTGATTTTCAATAAATTTGAATTTTCTCTAAAATGTGTAGAAATATTCGATCGATCCAAATGTCCGTTGGCACGATAATTACAGGGCTGAACGCCTATTGATAGAGGTATCAATCATCGGAATCGGAGCACAATTGCCGGAGTTCGCTCTTTGGACCTCTGACTTTTTGGTCTATAGTTCAGGTGATTTTCAATAAATTTGAATTTTCTCTAAAATGTGTAGAAATATTCGATCGATCCAAATGTCCGTTGGCACGATAATTACAGGGCTCAACGCCTATTGATAGAGGTATCAATCATCGGAATCGGAGCACAATTGCCGGAGTTCGCTCTTTGGAGCTCTGACTTTTTGGTCTAAATGTCCGTTGGCACGATAATTACAGGGCTCAACGCCTATTGATAGAGGTATCAATCATCGGAATCGGAGCACAATTGCCGGAGTTCGCTCTTTGGAGCTCTGACTTTTTGGTCTATAGTTCAGGTGATTTTCAATAAATTTGAATTTTCTCCAAAATGTGTAGAAATATTCGAACGATCCAAATGTCCGTTGGCACGATAATTACAGGGCTCAACGCCGATTGATAGAGGTATCAATCATCGGAATCGGAGCACAATTGCCGGAGTTCGCTCTTTGGAGCTCTGACTTTTTGGTCTATAGTTCAGGTGATTTTCAATAAATTTGAATTTTCTCCAAAATGTGTAGAAATATTCGAACGATCCAAATGTCCGTTGGCACGATAATTACAGGGCTCAACGCCTATTGGTAGAAGTATCAATCATCGGAATCGGAGCACAATTGCCGGAGTTCGCTCTTTGGAGCTCTGACTTTTTGGTCTATAGTTCAGGTGATTTTCAATAAATTTGAATTTTCTCCAAAATGTGTAGAAATATTCGAACGATCCAAATGTCCGTTGGCACGATAATTACAGGGCTCAACGCCTATTGATAGAGGTATCAATCATCGGAATCGGAGCACAATTGCCGGAGTTCGCTCTTTGGAGCTCTGACTTTTTGGTCTATAGTTCAGGTGATTTTCAATAAATTTGAATTTTCTCCAAAATGTGTAGAAATATTCGAACGACCCAAATGTCCATTGGCACGGTAATTACAGGGCTCAACGCCTATTGATAGAGGTATCAATCATCGGAATCGGAGCACAATTGCCGGAGTTCGATCTTTGGAGCTCTGACTTTTTGGTCTATAGTTCAGGTGATTTTCAATAAATTTGAATTTTCTCCAAAATGTGTAGAAATATTCGAACGATCCAAATGTCCGTTGGCACGATAATTACAGGGCTCAACGACTATTGATAGAGGTATCAATCATCGGAATCGGAGCACAATTGCCGGAGTTCGCTCTTTGGAGCTCTGAATTTTTGGTCTATAGTTCAGGTAATTTTCAGCAAATTTGAATTTTCTCCAAAATGTGTAGAAATATTCGAACGATCCAAATGTCCGTTGGCACGATAATTACAGGGCTCAACGCCTATTGATAGAGGTATCAATCATCGGAATCGGAGCACAATTGCCGGAGTTCGCTCTTTGGAGCTCTGACTTTTTGGTCTAAATGTCCGTTGGCACGATAATTACAGGGCTCAACGCCTATTGATAGAGGTATCAATCATTGGAATCGGAGCACAATTGCCGGAGTTCGCTCTTTGGAGCTCTGACTTTTTGGTCTATAGTTCAGGTGATTTTCAATAAATTTGAATTTTCTCCAAAATGTGTAGAAATATTCGAACGATCCAAATGTCCGTTGGCACGATAATTACAGGGCTCAACGCCTATTGATAGAAGTATCAATCATCGGAATCGGAGCACAATTGCCGGAGTTCGCTCTTTGGAGCTCTGACTTTTTGGTCTATAGTTCAGGTGATTTTCAATAAATTTGAATTTTCTCCAAAATGTGTAGAAATATTCAACCGATCCAAATGTTGTCCGTTGGCACGATAATTACAGGGCTCAACGCCTATTGATAGAGGTATCAATCATCGGAATCGGAGCACAATTGCCGGAGTTCGCTCTTTGGACCTCTGACTTTTTGGTCTATAGTTCAGGTGATTTTCAATAAATTTGAATTTTCGCCAAAATGTGTAGAAATATTCGAACGATCCAAATGTCCGTTGGCACGATAATTACAGGGCTCAACGCCGATTGATAGAGGTATCAACAATCGGAATCGGAGCACAATTGCCGGAGTTCGCTCTTTGGACCTCTGACTTTTTGGTCTATATTTCAGGTGATTTTCAATAAATTTGAATTTTCTCCAAAATGTGTAGAAATATTCGAACGATCCAAATGTCCGTTGGCACGATAATTACAGGGCTCAACGCCTATTGATAGAAGTATCAATCATCGGAATCGGAGCACAATTGCCGGAGTTCGCTCGTTGGACCTCTGACTTTTTGGTCTATATTTCAGGTGATTTTCAATAAATTTGAATTTTCTCCAAAATGTGTAGAAATATTCGAACGATCCAAATGTCCGTTGGCACGATAATTACAGGGCTCAACGCCTATTGATAGAGGTATCAATCATCGAAATCGGAGCACAATTGCCGGAGTTCGCTCTTTGGAGCTCTGACTTTTTGGTCTATAGTTCAGGTGATTTTCAATAAATTTGAATTTTGTTCAAAATGTGTAGAAATATTCGAACGATCCAAATGTCCGTTGGCACGATAATTACAGGGCTCAACGCCGATTGATAGAGGTATCAATCATCGGAATCGGAGCACAATTGCCGGAGTTCGCTCTTTGGAGCTCTGACTTTTTGGTCTATAGTTCAGGTGATTTTCAATAAATTTGAATTTTCTCCAAAATGTGTAGAAATATTCGAACGATCCAAATGTCCGTTGGCACGATAATTACAGGGCTCAACGCCTATTGATAGAGGTATCAATCATCTGAATCGGAGCACAATTGCCGGAGTTCGCTCTTTGGAGCTCTGACTTTTTGGTCTAAATGTCCGTTGGCACGATAATTACAGGGCTCAACGCCTATTGATAGAGGTATCAATCATCGGAATCGGAGCACAATTGCCGGAGTTCGCTCTTTGGAGCTCTGACTTTTTGGTCTATAGTTCAGGTGATTTTCAATAAATTTGAATTTTCTCCAAAATGTGTAGAAATATTCGAACGATCCAAATGTCCGTTGGCACGATAATTACAGGGCTCAACGCCGATTGATAGAGGTATCAATCATCGGAATCGGAGCACAATTGCCGGAGTTCGCTCTTTGGAGCTCTGACTTTTTGGTCTATAGTTCAGGTGATTTTCAATAAATTTGAATTTTCTCCAAAATGTGTAGAAATATTCGAACGATCCAAATGTCCGTTGGCACGATAATTACAGGGCTCAACGCCTATTGATAGAGGTATCAATCATCGGAATCGGAGCACAATTGCCGGAGTTCGCTCTTTGGAGCTCTGACTTTTTGGTCTATAGTTCAGGTGATTTTCAATAAATTTGAATTTTCTCCAAAATGTGTAGAAATATTCGAACGATCCAAATGTCCGTTGGCACGATAATTACAGGGCTCAACGCCTATTGATAGAGGTATCAATCATCGGAATCGGAGCACAATTGCCGGAGTTCGCTCTTTGGAGCTCTGACTTTTTGGTCTATAGTTCAGGTGATTTTCAATAAATTTGAATTTTCTCCAAAATGTGTAGAAATATTCGAACGATCCAAATGTCCGTTGGCACGATAATTACAGGGCTCAACGCCGATTGATAGAGGTATCAATCATCGGAATCGGAGCACAATTGCCGGAGTTCGCTCTTTGGAGCTCTGACTTTTTGGTCTATAGTTCAGGTGATTTTCAATAAATTTGAATTTTCTCCAAAATGTGTAGAAATATTCGAACGATCCAAATGTCCGTTGGCACGATAATTACAGGGCTCAACGCCTATTGGTAGAAGTATCAATCATCGGAATCGGAGCACAATTGCCGGAGTTCGCTCTTTGGAGCTCTGACTTTTTGGTCTATAGTTCAGGTGATTTTCAATAAATTTGAATTTTCTCCAAAATGTGTAGAAATATTCGAACGATCCAAATGTCCGTTGGCGCGATAATTACAGGGCTCAACGCCTATTGATAGAGGTATCAATCATCGGAATCGGAGCACAATTGCCGGAGTTCGCTCTTTGGAGCTCTGACTTTTTGGTCTATAGTTCAGGTGATTTTCAATAAATTTGAATTTTCTCCAAAATGTGTAGAAATATTCGAACGACCCAAATGTCCATTGGCACGGTAATTACAGGGCTCAACGCCTATTGATAGAGGTATCAATCATCGGAATCGGAGCACAATTGCCGGAGTTCGATCTTTGGAGCTCTGACTTTTTGGTCTATAGTTCAGGTGATTTTCAATAAATTTGAATTTTCTCCAAAATGTGTAGAAATATTCGAACGATCCAAATGTCCGTTGGCACGATAATTACAGGGCTCAACGACTATTGATAGAGGTATCAATCATCGGAATCGGAGCACAATTGCCGGAGTTCGCTCTTTGGAGCTCTGACTTTTTGGTCTAAATGTCCGTTGGCACGATAATTACAGGGCTCAACGCCTATTGATAGAGGTATCAATCATCGGAATCGGAGCACAATTGCCGGAGTTCGCTCTTTGGAGCTCTGACTTTTTGGTCTATAGTTCAGGTGATTTTCAATAAATTTGAATTTTCTCCAAAATGTGTAGAAATATTCGAACGATCCAAATGTCCGTTGGCACGATAATTACAGGGCTCAACGCCTATTGATAGAAGTATCAATCATCGGAATCGGAGCACAATTGCCGGAGTTCGCTCTTTGGAGCTCTGACTTTTTGGTCTATAGTTCAGGTGATTTTCAATAAATTTGAATTTTCTCCAAAATGTGTAGAAATATTCAACCGATCCAAATGTTGTCCGTTGGCACGATAATTACAGGGCTCAACGCCTATTGATAGAGGTATCAATCATCGGAATCGGAGCACAATTGCCGGAGTTCGCTCTTTGGACCTCTGACTTTTTGGTCTATAGTTCAGGTGATTTTCAATAAATTTGAATTTTCTCCAAAATGTGTAGAAATATTCGAACGATCCAAATGTCCGTTGGCACGATAATTACAGGGCTCAACGCCGATTGATAGAGGTATCAACAATCGGAATCGGAGCACAATTGCCGGAGTTCGCTCTTTGGACCTCTGACTTTTTGGTCTATATTTCAGGTGATTTTCAATAAATTTGAATTTTCTCCAAAATGTGTAGAAATATTCGAACGATCCAAATGTCCGTTGGCACGATAATTACAGGGCTCAACGCCTATTGATAGAAGTATCAATCATCGGAATCGGAGCACAATTGCCGGAGTTCGCTCGTTGGACCTCTGACTTTTTGGTCTATATTTCAGGTGATTTTCAATAAATTTGAATTTTCTCCAAAATGTGTAGAAATATTCGAACGATCCAAATGTCCGTTGGCACGATAATTACAGGGCTCAACGCCTATTGATAGAGGTATCAATCATCGAAATCGGAGCACAATTGCCGGAGTTCGCTCTTTGGAGCTCTGACTTTTTGGTCTATAGTTCAGGTGATTTTCAATAAATTTGAATTTTGTTCAAAATGTGTAGAAATATTCGAACGATCCAAATGTCCGTTGGCACGATAATTACAGGGCTCAACGCCGATTGATAGAGGTATCAATCATCGGAATCGGAGCACAATTGCCGGAGTTCGCTCTTTGGAGCTCTGACTTTTTGGTCTATAGTTCAGGTGATTTTCAATAAATTTGAATTTTCTCCAAAATGTGTAGAAATATTCGAACGATCCAAATGTCCGTTGGCACGATAATTACAGGGCTCAACGCCTATTGATAGAGGTATCAATCATCGGAATCGGAGCACAATTGCCGGAGTTCGCTCTTTGGAGCTCTGACTTTTTGGTCTAAATGTCCGTTGGCACGATAATTACAGGGCTCAACGCCTATTGATAGAGGTATCAATCATCGGAATCGGAGCACAATTGCCGGAGTTCGCTCTTTGGAGCTCTGACTTTTTGGTCTATAGTTCAGGTGATTTTCAATAAATTTGAATTTTCTCCAAAATGTGTAGAAATATTCGAACGATCCAAATGTCCGTTGGCACGATAATTACAGGGCTCAACGCCGATTGATAGAGGTATCAATCATCGGAATCGGAGCACAATTGCCGGAGTTCGCTCTTTGGAGCTCTGACTTTTTGGTCTATAGTTCAGGTGATTTTCAATAAATCTGAATTTTCTCCAAAATGTGTAGAAATATTCGAACGATCCAAATGTCCGTTGGCACGATAATTACAGGGCTCAACGCCTATTGATAGAGGTATCAATCATCGGAATCGGAGCACAATTGCCGGAGTTCGCTCTTTGGAGCTCTGACTTTTTGGTCTATAGTTCAGGTGATTTTCAATAAATTTGAATTTTCTCCAAAATGTGTAGAAATATTCGAACGATCCAAATGTCCGTTGGCACGATAATTACAGGGCTCAACGCCTATTGATAGAGGTATCAATCATCGGAATCGGAGCACAATTGCCGGAGTTCGCTCTTTGGAGCTCTGACTTTTTGGTCTATAGTTCAGGTGATTTTCAATAAATTTGAATTTTCTCCAAAATGTGTAGAAATATTCGAACGATCCAAATGTCCGTTGGCACGATAATTACAGGGCTCAACGCCGATTGATAGAGGTATCAACAATCGGAATCGGAGCACAATTGCCGGAGTTCGCTCTTTGGAGCTCTGACATTTTGGTCTATAGTTCAGGTGATTTTCAATAAATTTGAATTTTCTCCAAAATGTGTAGAAATATTCGAACGATCCAAATGTCCGTTGGCACGATAATTACAGGGCTCAACGCCTATTGATAGAAGTATCAATCATCGGAATCGGAGCACAATTGCCGGAGTTCGCTCTTTGGACCTCTGACTTTTTGGTCTATAGTTCAGGTGATTTTCAATAAATTTGAATTTTATCCAAAATGTGTAGAAATATTCGAACGATCCAAATGTCCGTTGGCACGATAATTACAGGGCTCAACGCCTATTGATAGAGGTATCAATCATCGGAATCGGAGCACAATTGCCGGAGTTCGCTCTTTGGACCTCTGACTTTTTGGTCTATAGTTCAGGTGATTTTCAATAAATTTGAATTTTCTCCAAAATGTGTAGAAATATTCAAACGATCCAAATGTCCGTTGGCACGATAATTACAGGGCTCAACGCCTATTGATAGAGGTATCAATCATCGGAATCGGAGCACAATTGCCGGAGTTCGCTCTTTGGAGCTCTGGCTTTTTGGTCTATAGTTCAGGTGATTTTCAATAAATTTGAATTTTCTCCAAAATGTGTAGAAATATTCAAACGATCCAAATGTCCGTTGGCACGATAATTACAGGGCTGAACGCCTATTGATAGAGGTATCAATCATCGGAATCGGAGCACAATTGCCGGAGTTCGCTCTTTGGACCTCTGACTTTTTGGTCTATAGTTCAGGTGATTTTCAATAAATTTGAATTTTCTCCAAAATGTGTAGAAATATTCGAACGATCCAAATGTCCGTTGGCACGATAATTACAGGGCTCAACGCCTATTGATAGAGGTATCAATCATCGGAATCGGAGCACAATTGCCAGAGTTCGCTCTTTGGAGCTCTGACTTTTTGGTCTAAATGTCCGTTGGCACGATAATTACAGGGCTCAACGCCTATTGATAGAGGTATCAATCATCGGAATCGGAGCACAATTGCCGGAGTTCGCTCTTTGGAGCTCTGACTTTTTGGTCTATAGTTCAGGTGATTTTCAATAAATTTGAATTTTCTCCAAAATGTGTAGAAATATTCGAACGATCCAAATGCCCGTTGGCACGATAATTACAGGGCTCAACGCCTATTGATAGAGGTATCAATCATCGGAATCGGAGCACAATTGCCGGAGTTCGCTCTTTGGAGCTCTGACTTTTTGGTCTAAATGTCCGTTGGCACGATAATTACAGGGCTCAACGCCTATTGATAGAGGTATCAATCATCGGAATCGGAGCACAATTGCCGGAGTTCGCTCTTTGGAGCTCTGACTTTTTGGTCTATAGTTCGGTTTAGCTGTTGCAAGCGCGCTAGTAACATTAGGTAATGCAAGAAGGCCATCGCTAGAACATCCAAAGGAGCCTAAATCGAAACGGAAACAGAGTCAACATCCAGATAGTTGTATATAGATTTTTAAGGAAATTATATATTTCAAATTTATAAATATAGATATATATTAATAATTTATAATATATATTTTCATATGAATATATTTTTATCTAATTGTATTAAAATTTAAATATTAATTTTTATCTAAAATAAATACATCAAAAAATGATTATATATAAATAATAATGATGATAAAATTATAAAACAAAACAAAAAAAAAAGAGACAAAACCAATGAGAAAATTATGAATCTCAAACGTAATAATGTCGAATACCTTATAAAATACTTTTTGGTCTATAGTTCAGGTGATTTTCAATAAATTTGAATTTTATCCAAAATGTGTAGAAATATTCGAACGATCCAAATGTCCGTTGGCACGATAATTACAGGGCTCAACGCCTATTGATAGAGGTATCAATCATCGGAATCGGAGCACAATTGCCGGAGTTCGCTCTTTGGACCTCTGACTTTTTGGTCTATAGTTCAGGTGATTTTCAATAAATTTGAATTTTCTCCAAAATGTGTAGAAATATTCAAACGATCCAAATGTCCGTTGGCACGATAATTACAGGGCTCAACGCCTATTGATAGAGGTATCAATCATCGGAATCGGAGCACAATTGCCGGAGTTCGCTCTTTGGAGTTTTGGCTTTTTGGTCTATAGTTCAGGTGATTTTCAATAAATTTGAATTTTCTCCAAAATGTGTAGAAATATTCAAACGATCCAAATGTCCGTTGGCACGATAATTACAGGGCTGAACGCCTATTGATAGAGGTATCAATCATCGGAATCGGAGCACAATTGCCGGAGTTCGCTCTTTGGACCTCTGACTTTTTGGTCTATAGTTCAGGTGATTTTCAATAAATTTGAATTTTCTCCAAAATGTGTAGAAATATTCGAACGATCCAAATGTCCGTTGGCACGATAATTACAGGGCTCAACGCCTATTGATAGAGGTATCAATCATCGGAATCGGAGCACAATTGCCGGAGTTCGCTCTTTGGAGCTCTGACTTTTTGGTCTAAATGTCCGTTGGCACGATAATTACAGGGCTCAACGCCTATTGATAGAGGTATCAATCATCGGAATCGGAGCACAATTGCCGGAGTTCGCTCTTTGGAGCTCTGACTTTTTGGTCTATAGTTCAGGTGATTTTCAATAAATTTGAATTTTCTCCAAAATGTGTAGAAATATTGGAACGATCCAAATGTCCGTTGGCACGATAATTACAGGGCTCAACGCCGATTGATAGAGGTATCAATCATTGGAATCGGAGCACAATTGCCGGAGTTCGCTCTTTGGAGCTCTGACTTTTTGGTCTATAGTTCAGGTGATTTTCAATAAATTTGAATTTTCTCCAAAATGTGTAGAAATATTCGAACGATCCAAATGTCCGTTGGCACGATAATTACAGGGCTCAACGCCTATTGATAGAAGTATCAATCATCGGAATCGGAGCACAATTGCCGGAGTTCGCTCTTTGGAGCTCTGACTTTTTGGTCTATAGTTCAGGTGATTTTCAATAAATTTGAATTTTCTCCAAAATGTGTAGAAATATTCGAACGATCCAAATGTCCGTTGGCACGATAATTACAGGGCTCAACGCCTATTGATAGAGGTATCAATCATCGGAATCTGAGCACAATTGCCGGAGTTCGCTCTTTGGAGCTCTGACTTTTTGGTCTATAGTTCAGGTGATTTTCAATAAATTTGAATTTTCTCCAAAATGTGTAGAAATTTTCGAACGATCCAAATGTCCGTTGGCACGATAATTACAGGGCTCAACGCCTATTGATAGAGGTATCAATCATCGGAATCGGAGCACAATTGCCGGAGTTCGCTCTTTGGAGCTCTGGCTTTTTGGTCTATAGTTCAGGTGATTTTCAATAAATTTGAATTTTCTCCAAAATGTGTAGAAATATTTAAACGATCCAAATGTCCGTTGGCACGATAATTACAGGGCTGAACGCCTATTGATAGAGGTATCAATCATCGGAATCGGAGCACAATTGCCGGAGTTCGCTCTTTGGACCTCTGACTTTTTGGTCTATAGTTCAGGTGATTTTCAATAAATTTGAATTTTCTCCAAAATGTGTAGAAATATTCGAACGATCCAAATGTCCGTTGGCACGATAATTACAGGGCTCAACGCCGATTGATAGAGGTATCAACAATCGGAATCGGAGCACAATTGCCGGAGTTCGCTCTTTGGACCTCTGACTTTTTGGTCTATATTTCAGGTGATTTTCAATAAATTTGAATTTTCTCCAAAATGTGTAGAAATATTCGAACGATCCAAATGTCCGTTGGCACGATAATTACAGGGCTCAACGCCTATTGATAGAAGTATCAATCATCGGAATCGGAGCACAATTGCCGGAGTTCGCTCGTTGGACCTCTGACTTTTTGGTCTATAGTTCAGGTGATTTTCAATAAATTTGAATTTTCTCCAAAATGTGTAGAAATATTCGAACGATCCAAATGTCCGTTGGCACGATAATTACAGGGCTCAACGCCTATTGATAGAGGTATCAATCATCGAAATCGGAGCACAATTGCCGGAGTTCGCTCTTTGGAGCTCTGACTTTTTGGTCTATAGTTCAGGTGATTTTCAATAAATTTGAATTTTCTCCAAAATGTGTAGAAATATTCGAACGATCCAAATGTCCGTTGGCACGATAATTACAGGGCTCAACGCCGATTGATAGAGGTATCAATCATCGGAATCGGAGCACAATTGCCGGAGTTCGCTCTTTGGACCTCTGACTTTTTGGTCTATAGTTCAGGTGATTTTCAATAAATTTGAATTTTCTCCAAAATGTGTAGAAATATTCGAACGATCCAAATGTCCGTTGGCACGATAATTACAGGGCTCAACGCCTATTGATAGAGGTATCAATCATCGGAATCGGAGCACAATTGCCGGAGTTCGCTCTTTGGAGCTCTGACTTTTTGGTCTAAATGTCCGTTGGCACGATAATTACAGGGCTCAACGCCTATTGATAGAGGTATCAATCATCGGAATCGGAGCACAATTGCCGGAGTTCGCTCTTTGGAGCTCTGACTTTTTGGTCTATAGTTCAGGTGATTTTCAATAAATTTGAATTTTCTCCAAAATGTGTAGAAATATTCGAACGATCCAAATGTCCGTTGGCACGATAATTACAGGGCTCAACGCCGATTGATAGAGGTATCAATCATCGGAATCGGAGCACAATTGCCGGAGTTCGCTCTTTGGAGCTCTGACTTTTTGGTCTATAGTTCAGGTGATTTTCAATAAATTTGAATTTTCTCCAAAATGTGTAGAAATATTCGAACGATCCAAATGTCCGTTGGCACGATAATTACAGGGCTCAACGCCTATTGATAGAGGTATCAATCATCGGAATCGGAGCACAATTGCCGGAGTTCGCTCTTTGGAGCTCTGACTTTTTGGTCTAAATGTCCGTTGGCACGATAATTACAGGGCTCAACGCCTATTGATAGAGGTATCAATCATCGGAATCGGAGCACAATTGCCGGAGTTCGCTCTTTGGAGCTCTGACTTTTTGGTCTATAGTTCAGGTGATTTTCAATAAATTTGAATTTTCTCCAAAATGTGTAGAAATATTCGAACGATCCAAATGTCCGTTGGCACGATAATTACAGGGCTCAACGCCTATTGATAGAAGTATCAATCATCGGAATCGGAGCACAATTGCCGGAGTTCGCTCTTTGGAGCTCTGACTTTTTGGTCTATAGTTCAGGTGATTTTCAATAAATTTGAATTTTCTCCAAAATGTGTAGAAATATTCGAACGATCCAAATGTCCGTTGGCACGATAATTACAGGGCTCAACGCCTATTGATAGAGGTATCAATCATCGGAATCGAAGCACAATTGCCGGAGTTCGCTCTTTGGAGCTCTGAATTTTTGGTCTATAGTTCAGGTAATTTTCAGCAAATTTGAATTTTCTCCAAAATGTGTAGAAATATTCGAACGATCCAAATGTCCGTTGGCACGATAATTACAGGGCTCAACGCCTATTGATAGAGGTATCAATCATCGGAATCGGAGCACAATTGCCGGAGTTCGCTCTTTGGAGCTCTGACTTTTTGGTCTAAATGTCCGTTGGCACGATAATTACAGGGCTCAACGCCTATTGATAGAGGTATCAATCATCGGAATCGGAGCACAATTGCCGGAGTTCGCTCTTTGGAGCTCTGACTTTTTGGTCTATAGTTCAGGTGATTTTCAATAAATTTGAATTTTCTCCAAAATGTGTAGAAATATTCGAACGATCCAAATGTCCGTTGGCACGATAATTACAGGGCTCAACGCCTATTGATAGAAGTATCAATCATCGGAATCGGAGCACAATTGCCGGAGTTCGCTCTTTGGAGCTCTGACTTTTTGGTCTATAGTTCAGGTGATTTTCAATAAATTTGAATTTTCTCCAAAATGTGTAGAAATATTCAACCGATCCAAATGTTGTCCGTTGGCACGATAATTACAGGGCTCAACGCCTATTGATAGAGGTATCAATCATCGGAATCGGAGCACAATTGCCGGAGTTCGCTCTTTGGACCTCTGACTTTTTGGTCTATAGTTCAGGTGATTTTCAATAAATTTGAATTTTCTCCAAAATGTGTAGAAATATTCGAACGATCCAAATGTCCGTTGGCACGATAATTACAGGGCTCAACGCCGATTGATAGAGGTATCAACAATCGGAATCGGAGCACAATTGCCGGAGTTCGCTCTTTGGACCTCTGACTTTTTGGTCTATATTTCAGGTGATTTTCAATAAATTTGAATTTTCTCCAAAATGTGTAGAAATATTCGAACGATCCAAATGTCCGTTGGCACGATAATTACAGGGCTCAACGCCTATTGATAGAAGTATCAATCATCGGAATCGGAGCACAATTGCCGGAGTTCGCTCTTTGGAGCTCTGACTTTTTGGTCTATAGTTCAGGTGATTTTCAATAAATTTGAATTTTCTCCAAAATGTGTAGAAATATTCGAACGATCCAAATGTCCGTTGGCACGATAATTACAGGGCTCAACGCCTATTGATAGAGGTATCAATCATCGAAATCGGAGCACAATTGCCGGAGTTCGCTCTTTGGAGCTCTGACTTTTTGGTCTATAGTTCAGGTGATTTTCAATAAATTTGAATTTTGTTCAAAATGTGTAGAAATATTCGAACGATCCAAATGTCCGTTGGCACGATAATTACAGGGCTCAACGCCGATTGATAGAGGTATCAATCATCGGAATCGGAGCACAATTGCCGGAGTTCGCTCTTTGGACCTCTGACTTTTTGGTCTATAGTTCAGGTGATTTTCAATAAATTTGAATTTTCTCCAAAATGTGTAGAAATATTCGAACGATCCAAATGTCCGTTGGCACGATAATTACAGGGCTCAACGCCTATTGATAGAGGTATCAATCATCGGAATCCGAGCACAATTGCCGGAGTTCGCTCTTTGGAGCTCTGACTTTTTGGTCTAAATGTCCGTTGGCACGATAATTACAGGGCTCAACGCCTATTGATAGAGGTATCAATCATCGGAATCGGAGCACAATTGCCGGAGTTCGCTCTTTGGAGCTCTGACTTTTTGGTCTATAGTTCAGGTGATTTTCAATAAATTTGAATTTTCTCCAAAATGTGTAGAAATATTCGAACGATCCAAATGTCCGTTGGCACGATAATTACAGGGCTCAACGCCGATTGATAGAGGTATCAATCATCGGAATCGGAGCACAATTGCCGGAGTTCGCTCTTTGGAGCTCTGACTTTTTGGTCTATAGTTCAGGTGATTTTCAATAAATTTGAATTTTCTCCAAAATGTGTAGAAATATTCGAACGATCCAAATGTCCGTTGGCACGATAATTACAGGGCTCAACGCCTATTGATAGAGGTATCAATCATCGGAATCGGAGCACAATTGCCGGAGTTCGCTCTTTGGAGCTCTGACTTTTTGGTCTATAGTTCAGGTGATTTTCAATAAATTTGAATTTTCTCCAAAATGTGTAGAAATATTCGAACGATCCAAATGTCCGTTGGCACGATAATTACAGGGCTCAACGCCTATTGATAGAGGTATCAATCATCGGAATCGGAGCACAATTGCCGGAGTTCGCTCTTTGGAGCTCTGACTTTTTGGTCTATAGTTCAGGTGATTTTCAATAAATTTGAATTTTCTCCAAAATGTGTAGAAATATTCGAACGATCCAAATGTCCGTTGGCACGATAATTACAGGGCTCAACGCCGATTGATAGAGGTATCAACAATCGGAATCGGAGCACAATTGCCGGAGTTCGCTCTTTGGAGCTCTGACTTTTTGGTCTATAGTTCAGGTGATTTTCAATAAATTTGAATTTTCTCCAAAATGTGTAGAAATATTCGAACGATCCAAATGTCCGTTGGCACGATAATTACAGGGCTCAACGCCTATTGATGGAAGTATCAATCATCGGAATCGGAGCACAATTGCCGGAGTTCGCTCTTTGGAGCTCTGACTTTTTGGTCTATAGTTCAGGTGATTTTCAATAAATTTGAATTTTATCCAAAATGTGTAGAAATATTCGAACGATCCAAATGTCCGTTGGCACGATAATTACAGGGCTCAACGCCTATTGATAGAGGTATCAATCATCGGAATCGGAGCACAATTGCCGGAGTTCGCTCTTTGGACCTCTGACTTTTTGGTCTATAGTTCAGGTGATTTTCAATAAATTTGAATTTTCTCCAAAATGTGTAGAAATATTCGAACGATCCAAATGTCCGTTGGCACGATAATTACAGGGCTCAACGCCTATTGATAGAGGTATCAATCATCGGAATCGGAGCACAATTGCCGGAGTTCGCTCTTTGGAGCTCTGGCTTTTTGGTCTATAGTTCAGGTGATTTTCAATAAATTTGAATTTTCTCCAAAATGTGTAGAAATATTCAAACGATCCAAATGTCCGTTGGCACGATAATTACAGGGCTGAACGCCTATTGATAGAGGTATCAATCATCGGAATCGGAGCACAATTGCCGGAGTTCGCTCTTTGGACCTCTGACTTTTTGGTCTATAGTTCAGGTGATTTTCAATAAATTTGAATTTTCTCCAAAATGTGTAGAAATATTCGAACGATCCAAATGTCCGTTGGCACGATAATTACAGGGCTCAACGCCTATTGATAGAGGTATCAATCATCGGAATCGGAGCACAATTGCCGGAGTTCGCTCTTTGGAGCTCTGACTTTTTGGTCTAAATGTCCGTTGGCACGATAATTACAGGGCTCAACGCCTATTGATAGAGGTATCAATCATCGGAATCGGAGCACAATTGCCGGAGTTCGCTCTTTGGAGCTCTGACTTTTTGGTCTATAGTTCAGGTGATTTTCAATAAATTTGAATTTTCTCCAAAATGTGTAGAAATATTCGAACGATCCAAATGCCCGTTGGCACGATAATTACAGGGCTCAACGTCTATTGATAGAGGTATCAATCATCGGAATCGGAGCACAATTGCCGGAGTTCGCTCTTTGGAGCTCTGACTTTTTGGTCTAAATGTCCGTTGGCACGATAATTACAGGGCTCAACGCCTATTGATAGAGGTATCAATCATCGGAATCGGAGCACAATTGCCGGAGTTCGCTCTTTGGAGCTCTGACTTTTTGGTCTATAGTTCGGTTTAGCTGTTGCAAGCGCGCTAGTAACATTAGGTAATGCAAGAAGGCCATCGCTAGAACATCCAAAGGAGCCTAAATCGAAACGGAAACAGAGTCAACATCCAGATAGTTGTATATAGATTTTTAAGGAAATTATATATTTCAAATTTATAAATATAGATATATATTAATAATTTATAATATATATTTTCATATGAATATATTTTTATCTAATTGTATTAAAATTTAAGTATTAATTTTTATCTAAAATAAATACATCAAAAAATGATTATATATAAATAATAATGATGATAAAATTATAAAACAAAACAAAAAAAAAAGAGACAAAACCAATGAGAAAATTATGAATCTCAAACGTAATAATGTCGAATACCTTATAAAATACTTTTTGGTCTATAGTTCAGGTGATTTTCAATAAATTTGAATTTTATCCAAAATGTGTAGAAATATTCGAACGATCCAAATGTCCGTTGGCACGATAATTACAGGGCTCAACGCCTATTGATAGAGGTATCAATCATCGGAATCGGAGCACAATTGCCGGAGTTCGCTCTTTGGACCTCTGACTTTTTGGTCTATAGTTCAGGTGATTTTCAATAAATTTGAATTTTCTCCAAAATGTGTAGAAATATTCAAACGATCCAAATGTCCGTTGGCACGATAATTACAGGGCTCAACGCCTATTGATAGAGGTATCAATCATCGGAATCGGAGCACAATTGCCGGAGTTCGCTCTTTGGAGCTCTGGCTTTTTGGTCTATAGTTCAGGTGATTTTCAATAAATTTGAATTTTCTCCAAAATGTGTAGAAATATTCAAACGATCCAAATGTCCGTTGGCACGATAATTACAGGGCTGAACGCCTATTGATAGAGGTATCAATCATCGGAATCGGAGCACAATTGCCGGAGTTCGCTCTTTGGAGCTCTGACTTTTTGGTCTATAGTTCAGGTGATTTTCAATAAATTTGAATTTTCTCTAAAATGTGTAGAAATATTCGAACGATCCAAATGTCCGTTGGCACGATAATTACAGGGCTCAACGCCTATTGATAGAGGTATCAATCATCGGAATCGGAGCACAATTGCCGGAGTTCGCTCTTTGGAGCTCTGACTTTTTGGTCTAAATGTCCGTTGGCACGATAATTACAGGGCTCAACGCCTATTGATAGAGGTATCAATCATCGGAATCGGAGCACAATTGCCGGAGTTCGCTCTTTGGAGCTCTGACTTTTTGGTCTATAGTTCGGTTTAGCTGTTGCAAGCGCGCTAGTAACATTAGGTAATGCAAGAAGGCCATCGCTAGAACATCCAAAGGAGCCTAAATCGAAACGGAAACAGAGTCAACATCCAGATAGTTGTATATAGATTTTTAAGGAAATTATATATTTCAAATTTATAAATATAGATATATATTAATAATTTATAATATATATTTTCATATGAATATATTTTTATCTAATTGTATTAAAATTTAAGTATTAATTTTTATCTAAAATAAATACATCAAAAAATGATTATATATAAATAATAATGATGATAAAATTATAAAACAAAACAAAAAAAAAAGAGACAAAACCAATGAGAAAATTATGAATCTCAAACGTAATAATGTCGAATACCTTATAAAATACTTTTTGGTCTATAGTTCAGGTGATTTTCAATAAATTTGAATTTTATCCAAAATGTGTAGAAATATTCGAACGATCCAAATGTCCGTTGGCACGATAATTACAGGGCTCAACGCCTATTGATAGAGGTATCAATCATCGGAATCGGAGCACAATTGCCGGAGTTCGCTCTTTGGACCTCTGACTTTTTGGTCTATAGTTCAGGTGATTTTCAATAAATTTGAATTTTCTCCAAAATGTGTAGAAATATTCAAACGATCCAAATGTCCGTTGGCACGATAATTACAGGGCTCAACGCCTATTGATAGAGGTATCAATCATCGGAATCGGAGCACAATTGCCGGAGTTCGCTCTTTGGAGCTCTGGCTTTTTGGTCTATAGTTCAGGTGATTTTCAATAAATTTGAATTTTCTCCAAAATGTGTAGAAATATTCAAACGATCCAAATGTCCGTTGGCACGATAATTACAGGGCTGAACGCCTATTGATAGAGGTATCAATCATCGGAATCGGAGCACAATTGCCGGAGTTCGCTCTTTGGAGCTCTGACTTTTTGGTCTATAGTTCAGGTGATTTTCAATAAATTTGAATTTTCTCTAAAATGTGTAGAAATATTCGAACGATCCAAATGTCCGTTGGCACGATAATTACAGGGCTCAACGCCTATTGATAGAGGTATCAATCATCGGAATCGGAGCACAATTGCCGGAGTTCGCTCTTTGGAGCTCTGACTTTTTGGTCTAAATGTCCGTTGGCACGATAATTACAGGGCTCAACGCCTATTGATAGAGGTATCAATCATCGGAATCGGAGCACAATTGCCGGAGTTCGCTCTTTGGAGCTCTGACTTTTTGGTCTATAGTTCAGGTGATTTTCAATAAATTTGAATTTTCTCCAAAATGTGTAGAAATATTCGAACGATCCAAATGTCCGTTGGCACGATAATTACAGGGCTCAACGCCGATTGATAGAGGTATCAATCATTGGAATCGGAGCACAATTGCCGGAGTTCGCTCTTTGGAGCTCTGACTTTTTGGTCTATAGTTCAGGTGATTTTCAATAAATTTGAATTTTCTCCAAAATGTGTAGAAATATTCGAACGATCCAAATGTCCGTTGGCACGATAATTACAGGGCTCAACGCCTATTGATAGAAGTATCAATCATCGGAATCGGAGCACAATTGCCGGAGTTCGCTCTTTGGAGCTCTGACTTTTTGGTCTATAGTTCAGGTGATTTTCAATAAATTTGAATTTTCTCCAAAATGTGTAGAAATATTCGAACGATCCAAATGTCCGTTGGCACGATAATTACAGGGCTCAACGCCTATTGATAGAGGTATCAATCATCGGAATCGGAGCACAATTGCCGGAGTTCGCTCTTTGGAGCTCTGACTTTTTGGTCTATAGTTCAGGTGATTTTGAATAAATTTGAATTTTCTCCAAAATGTGTAGAAATATTCGAACGACCCAAATGTCGATTGGCACGGTAATTACAGGGCTCAACGCCTATTGATAGAGGTATCAATCATCGGAATCGGAGCACAATTGCCGGAGTTCGATCTTTGGAGCTCTGACTTTTTGGTCTATAGTTCAGGTGATTTTCAATAAATTTGAATTTTCTCCAAAATGTGTAGAAATATTCGAACGATCCAAATGTCCGTTGGCACGATAATTACAGGGCTCAACGCCTATTGATAGAGGTATCAATCATCGGAATCGGAGCACAATTGCCGGAGTTCGCTCTTTGGAGCTCTGACTTTTTGGTCTAAATGTCCGTTGGCACGATAATTACAGGGCTCAACGCCTATTGATAGAGGTATCAATCATCGGAATCGGAGCACAATTGCCGGAGTTCGCTCTTTGGACCTCTGACTTTTTGGTCTATAGTTCAGGTGATTTTCAATAAATTTGAATTTTCTCCAAAATGTGTAGAAATATTCGAACGATCCAAATGTCCGTTGGCACGATAATTACAGGGCTCAACGCCGATTGATAGAGGTATCAATCATCGGAATCGGAGCACAATTGCCGGAGTTCGCTCTTTGGAGCTCTGACTTTTTGGTCTATAGTTCAGGTGATTTTCAATAAATTTGAATTTTCTCCAAAATGTGTAGAAATATTCGAACGATCCAAATGTCCGTTGGCACGATAATTACAGGGCTTAACGCCTATTGATAGAAGTATCAATCATCGGAATCGGAGCACAATTGCCGGAGTTCGATCTTTGGAGCTCTGACTTTTTGGTCTATAGTTCAGGTGATTTTCAACAAATTTGAATTTTCTCCAAAATGTGTAGAAATATTCGAACGATCCAAATGTCCGTTGGCACGATAATTACAGGGCTCAACGCCTATTGATAGAAGTATCAATCATCGGAATCGGAGCACAATTGCCGGAGTTCGCTCTTCGGAGCTCTGACTTTTTGGTCTATAGTTCAGGTGATTTTCAATAAATTTGAATTTTCTCCAAAATGTGTAGAAATATTCGAACGATCCAAATGTCCGTTGGCACGATAATTACAGGGCTCAACGCCTATTGATAGAGGTATCAATCATCGGAATCGGAGCACAATTGCCGGAGTTCGCTCTTTGGAGCTCTGACTTTTTGGTCTATAGTTCAGGTGATTTTGAATAAATTTGAATTTTCTCCAAAATGTGTAGAAATATTCGAACGACCCAAATGTCCATTGGCACGGTAATTACAGGGCTCAACGCCTATTGATAGAGGTATCAATCATCGGAATCGGAGCACAATTGCCGGAGTTCGATCTTTGGAGCTCTGACTTTTTGGTCTATAGTTCAGGTGATTTTCAATAAATTTGAATTTTCTCCAAAATGTGTAGAAATATTCGAACGATCCAAATGTCCGTTGGCACGATAATTACAGGGCTCAACGCCTATTGATAGAGGTATCAATCATCGGAATCGGAGCACAATTGCCGGAGTTCGCTCTTTGGAGCTCTGAATTGTTGGTCTATAGTTCAGGTAATTTTCAGCAAATTTGAATTTTCTCCAAAATGTGTAGAAATATTCGAACGATCCAAATGTCCGTTGGCACGATAATTACAGGGCTCAACGCCTATTGATAGAGGTATCAATCATCGGAATCGGAGCACAATTGCCGGAGTTCGCTCTTTGGAGCTCTGACTTTTTGGTCTATAGTTCAGGTGATTTTCAATAAATTTGAATTTTCTCCAAAATGTGTAGAAATATTCGAACGATCCAAATGTCCGTTGGCAAGATAATTACAGGGCTCAACGCCTATTATAGAGGTATCAATCATCGGAATCGGAGCACAATTGCCGGAGTTCGCTCTTTGGAGCTCTGACTTTTTGGTCTATAGTTCAGGTGATTTTCAATAAATTTGAATTTTATCCAAAATGTGTAGAAATATTTGAACGATCCAAATGTCCTTTGGCACGATAATTACAGGGCTCAACGAATATTGATAGAGGTATCAATCATCGGAATCGGAGCACAATTGCCGGAGTTCGCTCTTTGGAGCTCTGACTTTTTGGTCTATAGTTCAGGTGATTTTCAATAAATTTGAATTTTCTCCAAAATGTGTAGAAATATTCGAACTATCCAAATGTCCACTGGCACGATAATTACAGGGCTCAACGCCTATTGATAGAAGTATCAATCATCGGAATCGGAGCACAATTGCCGGAGTTCGCTCTTTGGACCTCTGACTTTTTGGTCTATATTTCAGGTGATTTTCAATAAATTTGAATTTTCTCCAAAATGTGTAGAAATATTCGAACGATCCAAATGTCTATTGGCACGATAATTACAGGGCTCAACGCCTATTGATAGAAGTATCAATCATCGGAATCGGAGCACAATTGCCGGAGTTCGCTCTTTGGACCTCTGACTTTTTGGTCTATTTTTCAGGTGATTTTCAATAAATTTGAATTTTCTCCAAAATGTGTAGAAATATTCAAACGATCCAAATGTCCGTTGGCACGATAATTACAGGGCTCAACGCCTATTGATAGAGGTATCAATCATCGGAATCGGAGCACAATTGCCGGAGTTCGCTCTTTGGAGCTCTGACTTTTTGGTCTATAGTTCAGGTGATTTTCAATAAATTTGAATTTTCTCCAAAATGTGTAGAAATATTCGAACGATCCAAATGGCCGTTGGCACGATAATTACAGGGCTCAACGCCTATTGATAGAGGTATCAATCATCGGAATCGGAGCACAATTGCCGGAGTTCGCTCTTTGGAGCTCTGACTTTTTGGTCTATAGTTCAGGTGATTTTCAATAAATTTGAATTTTCTCCAAAATGTGTAGAAATATTCAAACGATCCAAATGTCCGTTGGCACGATAATTACAGGGCTGAACGCCTATTGATAGAGGTATCAATCATCGGAATCGGAGCACAATTGCCGGAGTTCGCTCTTTGGACCTCTGACTTTTAGGTCTATAGTTCAGGTGATTTTCAATAAATTTGAATTTTCTCCAAAATGTGTAGAAATATTCGAACGATCCAAATGTCCGTTGGCACGATAATTACAGGGCTCAACGCCTATTGATAGAGGTATCAATCATCGGAATCGGAGCACAATTGCCGGAGTTCGCTCTTTGGAGCTCTGACTTTTTGGTCTAAATGTCCGTTGGCACGATAATTACAGGGCTCAACGCCTATTGATAGAGGTATCCATCATCGGAATCGGAGCACAATTGCCGGAGTTCGCTCTTTGGAGCTCTGACTTTTTGGTCTATAGTTCAGGTGATTTTCAATAAATTTGAATTTTCTCCAAAATGTGTAGAAATATTCGAACGATCCAAATGTCCGTTGGCACGATAATTACAGGGCTCAACGCCGATTGATAGAGGTATCAATCATCGGAATCGGAGCACAATTGCCGGAGTTCGCTCTTTGGAGCTCTGACTTTTTGGTCTATAGTTCAGGTGATTTTCAATAAATTTGAATTTTCTCCAAAATGTGTAGAAATATTCGAACGATCCAAATGTCCGTTGGCACGATAATTACAGGGCTCAACGCCTATTGATAGAGGTATCAATCATCGGAATCGGAGCACAATTGCCGGAGTTCGCTCTTTGGAGCTCTGACTTTTTGGTCTATAGTTCAGGTAATTTTCAGCAAATTTGAATTTTCTCCAAAATGTGTAGAAATATTCGAACGATCCAAATGTCCGTTGGCACGATAATTACAGGGCTCAACGCCGATTGATAGAGGTATCAATCATCGGAATCGGAGCACAATTGCCGGAGTTCGCTCTTTGGACCTCTGACTTTTTGGTCTATAGTTCAGGTGATTTTCAATAAACTTGAATTTTCTCCAAAATGTGTAGAAATATTCGAACGATCCAAATGTCCGTTGGCACGATAATTACAGGGCTCAACGCCGATTGATAGAGGTATCAATCATCGGAATCGGAGCACAATTGCCGGAGTTCGCTCTTTGGAGCTCTGAATTTTTGGTCTATAGTTCAGGTAATTTTCAGCAAATTTGAATTTTCTCCAAAATGTGTAGAAATATTCGAACGATCCAAATGTCCGTTGGCACGATAATTACAGGGCTCAACGCCTATTGATAGAGGTATCAATCATCGGAATCGGAGCACAATTGCCGGAGTTCGCTCTTTGGAGCTCTGACTTTTTGGTCTATAGTTCAGGTGATTTTCAATAAATTTGAATTTTCTCCAAAATGTGTAGAAATATTCGAACGATCCAAATGTCCGTTGGCACGATAATTACAGGGCTCAACGCCTATTATAGAGGTATCAATCATCGGAATCGGAGCACAATTGCCGGAGTTCGCTCTTTGGAGCTCTGACTTTTTGGTCTATAGTTCAGGTGATTTTCAATAAATTTGAATTTTATCCAAAATGTGTAGAAATATTCGAACGATCCAAATGTCCTTTGGCACGATAATTACAGGGCTCAACGAATATTGATAGAGGTATCAATCATCGGAATCGGAGCACAATTGCCGGAGTTCGCTCTTTGGAGCTCTGACTTTTTGGTCTATAGTTCAGGTGATTTTCAATAAATTTGAATTTTCTCCAAAATGTGTAGAAATATTCGAACTATCCAAATGTCCACTGGCACGATAATTACAGGGCTCAACGCCTATTGATAGAAGTATCAATCATCGGAATCGGAGCACAATTGCCGGAGTTCGCTCTTTGGACCTCTGACTTTTTGGTCTATATTTCAGGTGATTTTCAATAAATTTGAATTTTCTCCAAAATGTGTAGAAATATTCGAACGATCCAAATGTCTATTGGCACGATAATTACAGGGCTCAACGCCTATTGATAGAAGTATCAATCATCGGAATCGGAGCACAATTGCCGGAGTTCGCTCTTTGGACCTCTGACTTTTTGGTCTATTTTTCAGGTGATTTTCAATAAATTTGAATTTTCTCCAAAATGTGTAGAAATATTCAAACGATCCAAATGTCCGTTGGCACGATAATTACAGGGCTCAACGCCTATTGATAGAGGTATCAATCATCGGAATCGGAGCACAATTGCCGGAGTTCGCTCTTTGGAGCTCTGACTTTTTGGTCTATAGTTCAGGTGATTTTCAATAAATTTGAATTTTCTCCAAAATGTGTAGAAATATTCGAACGATCCAAATGGCCGTTGGCACGATAATTACAGGGCTCAACGCCTATTGATAGAGGTATCAATCATCGGAATCGGAGCACAATTGCCGGAGTTCGCTCTTTGGAGCTCTGACTTTTTGGTCTATAGTTCAAGTGATTTTCAATAAATTTGAATTTTCTCCAAAATGTGTAGAAATATTCAAACGATCCAAATGTCCGTTGGCACGATAATTACAGGGCTGAACGCCTATTGATAGAGGTATCAATCATCGGAATCGGAGCACAATTGCCGGAGTTCGCTCTTTGGACCTCTGACTTTTAGGTCTATAGTGCAGGTGATTTTCAATAAATTTGAATTTTCTCCAAAATGTGTAAAAATATTCGAACGATCCAAATGTCCGTTGGCACGATAATTACAGGGCTCAACGCCTATTGATAGAGGTATCAATCATCGGAATCGGAGCACAATTGCCGGAGTTCGCTCTTTGGAGCTCTGACTTTTTGGTCTAAATGTCCGTTGGCACGATAATTACAGGGCTCAACGCCTATTGATAGAGGTATCAATCATCGGAATCGGAGCACAATTGCCGGAGTTCGCTCTTTGGAGCTCTGACTTTTTGGTCTATAGTTCAGGTGATTTTCAATAAATTTGAATTTTCTCCAAAATGTGTAGAAATATTCGAACGATCCAAATGTCCGTTGGCACGATAATTACAGGGCTCAACGCCTATTGATAGAGGTATCAATCATCGGAATCGGAGCACAATTGCCGGAGTTCGCTCTTTGGACCTCTGACTTTTTGGTCTATAGTTCAGGTGATTTTCAATAAATTTGAATTTTCTCCAAAATGTGTAGAAATATTCGAACGATCCAAATGTCCGTTGGCACGATAATTACAGGGCTCAACGCCGATTGATAGAGGTATCAACAATCGGAATCGGAGTACAATTGCCGGAGTTCGCTCTTTGGACCTCTGACTTTTTGGTCTATATTTCAGGTGATTTTCAATAAATTTGAATTTTCTCCAAAATGTGTAGAAATATTCGAACGATCCAAATGTCCGTTGGCACGATAATTACAGGGCTCAACGCCTAATGATAGAAGTATCAATCATCGGAATCGGAGCACAATTGCCGGAGTTCGCTCGTTGGACCTCTGACTTTTTGGTCTATATTTCAGGTGATTTTCAATAAATTTGAATTTTCTCCAAAATGTGTAGAAATATTCGAACGATCCAAATGTCCGTTGGCACGATAATTACAGGGCTCAACGCCTATTGATAGAGGTATCAATCATCGGAATCGGAGCACAATTGCCGGAGTTCGCTCTTTGGAGCTCTGACTTTTTGGTCTATAGTTCAGGTGATTTTCAATAAATTTGAATTTTCTCCAAAATGTGTAGAAATATTCGGACGATCCAAATGTCCGTTGGCACGATAATTACAGGGCTCAACGCCGATTGATAGAGGTATCAATCATCGGAATCGGAGCACAATTGCCGGAGTTCGCTCTTTGGACCTCTGACTTTTTGGTCTATAGTTCAGGTGATTTTCAATAAATTTGAATTTTCTCCAAAATGTGTAGAAATATTCAAACGATCCAAATGTCCGTTGGCACTATAATTACAGGGCTCAACGCCTATTGATAGAGGTATCAATCATCGGAATCGGAGCACAATTGCCGGAGTTCGCTCTTTGGACCTCTGACTTTTTGGTCTATAGTTCAGGTGATTTTCAATAAATTTGAATTTTCTCCAAAATGTGTAGAAATATTCGAACGATCCAAATGTCCGTTGGCACGATAATTACAGGGCTCAACGCCTATTGATAGAGGTATCAATCATCGGAATCGGAGCACAATTGCCGGAGTTCGCTCTTTGGAGCTCTGACTTTTTGGTCTAAATGTCCGTTGGCACGATAATTACAGGGCTCAACGCCTATTGATAGAGGTATCAATCATCGGAATCGGAGCACAATTGCCGGAGTTCGCTCTTTGGAGCTCTGACTTTTTGGTCTATAGTTCAGGTGATTTTCAATAAATTTGAATTTTCTCCAAAATGTGTAGAAATATTCGAACGATCCAAATGTCCGTTGGCACGATAATTACAGGGCTCAACGCCGATTGATAGAGGTATCAATCATCGGAATCGGAGCACAATTGCCGGAGTTCGCTCTTTGGAGCTCTGACTTTTTGGTCTATAGTTCAGGTGATTTTCAATAAATTTGAATTTTCTCCAAAATGTGTAGAAATATTCGAACGATCCAAATGTCCGTTGGCACGATAATTACAGGGCTCAACGCCTATTGATAGAGGTATCAATCATCGGAATCGGAGCACAATTGCCGGAGTTCGCTCTTTGGAGCTCTGACTTTTTGGTCTATAGTTCAGGTGATTTTCAATAAATTTGAATTTTCTCCAAAATGTGTAGAAATATTCGAACGATCCAAATGTCCGTTGGCACGATAATTACAGGGCTCAACGCCTATTGATAGAGGTATCAATCATCGGAATCGGAGCACAATTGCCGGAGTTCGATCTTTGGAGCTCTGACTTTTTGGTCTATAGTTCAGGTGATTTTCAATAAATTTGAATTTTCTCCAAAATGTGTAGAAATATTCGAACGATCCAAATGTCCGTTGGCACGATAATTACAGGGCTCAACGCCGATTGATAGAGGTATCAACAATCGGAATCGGAGCACAATTGCCGGAGTTTGCTCTTTGGAGCTCTGACTTTTTGGTCTATAGTTCAGGTGATTTTCAATAAATTTGAATTTTCTCCAAAATGTGTAGAAATATTCGAACGATCCAAATGTCCGTTGGCACGATAATTACAGGGCTCAACGCCTATTGATAGAAGTATCAATCATCGGAATCGGAGCACAATTGCCGGAGTTCGCTCTTTGGAGCTCTGACTTTTTGGTCTAAATGTCCGTTGGCACGATAATTACAGGGCTCAACGCCTATTGATAGAGGTATCAATCATCGGAATCGGAGCACAATTGCCGGAGTTCGCTCTTTGAAGCTCTGACTTTTTGGTCTATAGTTCAGGTGATTTTCAATAAATTTGAATTTTCTCCAAAATGTGTAGAAATATTCGAACGATCCAAATGTCCGTTGGCACGATAATTACAGGGCTCAACGCCTATTGATAGAGGTATCAATCATCGGAATCGGAGCACAATTGCCGGAGTTCGCTCTTTGGAGCTCTGACTTTTTGGTCTATAGTTCAGGTGATTTTCAAAAAATTTGAATTTTCTCCAAAATGTGTAGAAATATTCGAACGACCCAAATGTCCATTGGCACGATAATTACAGGGCTCAACGCCTATTGATAGAGGTATCAATCATCGGAATCGGAGCACAATTGCCGGAGTTCGATCTTTGGAGCTCTGACTTTTTGGTCTATAGTTCAGGTGATTTTCAATAAATTTGAATTTTCTCCAAAATGTGTAGAAATATTCGAACGATCCAAATGTCCGTTGGCACGATAATTACAGGGCTCAACGCCTATTGATAGAGGTATCAATCATCGGAATCGGAGCACAATTGCCGGAGTTCGCTCTTTGGAGCTCTGACTTTTTGGTCTATAGTTCAGGTGATTTTCAATAAATTTGAATTTTCTCCAAAATGTGTAGAAATATTCGAACGATCCAAATGTCCGTTGGCACGATAATTACAGGGCTCAACGCCTATTGATAGAGGTATCAATCATCGGAATCGGAGCACAATTGCCGGAGTTCGCTCTTTGGAGCTCTGAATTTTTGGTCTATAGTTCAGGTAATTTTCAGCAAATTTGAATTTTCTCCAAAATGTGTAGAAATATTCGAACGATCCAAATGTCCGTTGGCACGATAATTACAGGGCTCAACGCCTATTGATAGAGGTATCAATCATCGGAATCGGAGCACAATTGCCGGAGTTCGCTCTTTGGAGCTCTGACTTTTTGGTCTATAGTTCAGGTGATTTTCAATAAATTTGAATTTTCTCCAAAATGTGTAGAAATATTCGAACGATCCAAATGTCCGTTGGCACGATAATTACAGGGCTCAACGCCTATTATAGAGGTATCAATCATCGGAATCGGAGCACAATTGCCGGAGTTCGCTCTTTGGAGCTCTGACTTTTTGGTCAATAGTTCAGGTGATTTTCAATAAATTTGAATTTTATCCAAAATGTGTAGAAATATTCGAACGATCCAAATGTCCTTTGGCACGATAATTACAGGGCTCAACGAATATTGATAGAGGTATCAATCATCGGAATCGGAGCACAATTGCCGGAGTTCGCTCTTTGGAGCTCTGACTTTTTGGTCTATAGTTCAGGTGATTTTCAATAAATTTGAATTTTCTTCAAAATGTGTAGAAATATTCGAACTATCCAAATGTCCACTGGCACGATAATTACAGGGCTCAACGCCTATTGATAGAAGTATCAATCATCGGAATCGGAGCACAATTGCCGGAGTTCGCTCTTTGGACCTCTGACTTTTTGGTCTATATTTCAGGTGATTTTCAATAAATTTGAATTTTCTCCAAAATGTGTAGAAATATTCGAACGATCCAAATGTCTATTGGCACGATAATTACAGGGCTCAACGCCTATTGATAGAGGTATCAATCATCGGAATCGGAGCACAATTGCCGGAGTTCGCTCTTTGGAGCTCTGACTTTTTGGTCTATATTTCAGGTGATTTTCAATAAATTTGAATTTTCTCCAAAATGTGTAGAAATATTCGAACGATCCAAACGTCCGTTGGCACGATAATTACAGGGCTCAACGCCTATTGATAGAGGTATCAATCATCGGAATCGGAGCACAATTGCCGGAGTTCGCTCTTTGGAGCTCTGACTTTTTGGTCTATAGTTCAGGTGATTTTCAATAAATTTGAATTTTCTCCAAAATGTGTAGAAATATTCGAACGATCCAAATGGCCGTTGGCACGATAATTACAGGGGTCAACGCCTTTTGATAGAGGTATCAATCATCGGAATCGGAGAACAATTGCCGGAGTTCGCTCTTTGGACCTCTGACTTTTTGGTCTATAGTTCAGGTGATTTTCAATAAATTTGAATTTTCTCGAAAATGTGTAGAAATATTCGAACGATCCAAATGTCCGTTGGCACGATAATTACAGGGCTCAACGCCTATTGATAGAGGTATCAATCATCGGAATCGGAGCACAATTGCCGGAGTTCGCTCTTTGGAGCTCTGACTTTTTGGTCTATAGTTCAGGTGATTTTCAATAAATTTGAATTTTCTCCAAAATGTGTAGAAATATTCGAACGATCCAAATGTCCGTTGGCACGATAATTACAGGGCTCAACGCCTATTGATAGAGGTATCAATCATCGGAATCGGAGCACAATTGCCGGAGTTCGCCCTTTGGACCTCTGACTTTTTGGTCTATAGTTCAGGTGATTTTCAATAAATTTGAATTTTCTCCAAAATGTGTAGAAATATTCGAACGATCCAAATGTCCGTTGGCACGATAATTACAGGGCTCAACGCCTATTGATAGAGGTATCAATCATCGGAATCAGAGCACAATTGGCGGAGTTCGCTCTTTGGACCTCTGACTTTTTGGTCTATATTTCAGGTGATTTTCAATAAATTTGAATTTTCTCCAAAATGTGTAGAAATATTCAAACGATCCAAATGTCCGTTGGCACGATAATTACAGGGCTCAACGCCTATTGATAGAGGTATCAATCATCGGAATCGGAGCACAATTGCCGGAGTTCGCTCTGACTTTTTGGTCTATAGTTCAGGTGATTTTCAATAAATTTGAATTTTGTCCAAAATGTGTAGAAATATTCGAACGATCCAAATGTCCATTGGCACGATAATTACAGGGCTCAACGCCTATTGATAGAGGTATCAATCATCGGAATCGGAGCACAATTGCCGGAGTTCGCTCTTTGGAGCTCTGACTTTTTGGTCTATAGTTCAGGTGATTTTCAATAAATTTGAATTTTCTCCAAAATGTGTAGAAATATTCGAACGATCCAAATGTCCATTGGCACGATAATTACAGGGCTCAACGCCTTTTGATAGAGGTATCAATCATCGGAATCGGAGCACAATTGCCGGAGTTCGCTCTTTGGAGCTCTGACTTTTTGGTCTATAGTTCAGGTGATTTTCAATAAATTTGAATTTTCTCGAAAATGTGTAGAAATATTCGAACGATCCAAATGTCCGTTGGCACGATAATTACAGGGCTCAACGCCTATTGATAGAGGTATCAATCATCGGAATCGGAGCACAATTGCCGGAGTTCGCTCTTTGGAGCTGTGACTTTTTGGTCTATAGTTCAGGTGATTTTCAATAAATTTGAATTTTCTCCAAAATGTGTAGAAATATTCCAACGATCCAAATGTCCGTTGGCACGATAATTACAGGGCTCAACGCCTATTGATAGAAGTATCAATCATCGGAATCGGAGCACAATTGCCGGAGTTCGCTCTTTGGAGCTCTGACTTTTTGGTCTATAGTTCAGGTGATTTTCAATAAATTTGAATTTTCTCCAAAATGTGTAGAAATATTCGAACGATCCAAATGTCCGTTGGCACGATAATTACAGGGCTCAACGCCTATTGATAGAGGTATCAATCATCGGAATCGGAGCACAATTGCCGGAGTTCGCTCTTTGGAGCTGTGACTTTTTGGTCTATAGTTCAGGTGATTTTCAATAAATTTGAATTTTCTCCAAAATGTGTAGAAATATTCCAACGATCCAAATGTCCGTTGGCACGATAATTACAGGGCTCAACGCCTATTAATAGAAGTATCAATCATCGGAATCGGAGCACAATTGCCGGAGTTCGCTCTTTGGAGCTCTGACTTTTTGGTCTATAGTTCAGGTGATTTTCAATAAATTTGAATTTTCTCCAAAATGTGTAGAAATATTCCAACGATCCAAATGTCCGTTGGCACGATAATTACAGGGCTCAACGCCTATTGATAGAGGTATCAATCATCGGAATCAGAGCACAATTGCCGGAGTTCGCTCTTTGGAGCTCTGACTTTTTGGTCTATAGTTCAGGTGATTTTCAATAAATTTGAATTTTCTCCAAAATGTGTAGAAATATTTGAACGATCCAAATGTCCGTTGGCACGATAATTACAGGGCTCAACGCCTATTGATATAGGTATCAATCATCGGAATCGGAGCACAATTGCCGGAGTTCGCTCTTTGGACCTCTGACTTTTTGGTCTATAGTTCAGGTGATTTTCAATAAATTTGAATTTTCTCCAAAATGTGTAGAAATATTCCAACGATCCAAATGTCCGTTGGCACGATAATTACAGGGCTCAACGCCTATTGATAGAAGTATTAATCATCGGAATCGGAGCACAATTGCCCGAGTTCGCTCTTTGGAGCTCTGACTTTTTGGTCTATAGTTCAGGTGATTTTCAATAAATTTGAATTTGCTCCAAAATGTGTAGAAATATTCGAACGATCCAAATGTCCGTTGGCACGATAATTACAGGGCTCAACGCCGATTGATAGAGGTATCAATCATCGGAATCGGAGCACAATTGCCGGAGTTCGCTCTTTGGAGCTCTGACTTTTTCGTCTATATTTCAGGTGATTTTCAATAAATTTGAATTTTCTCCAAAATGTGTAGAAATATTCGAACGACCCAAATGTCCATTGGCACGGTAATTACAGGGCTCAAGGCCTATTGATAGAGGTATCAATCATCGGAATCGGAGCACAATTGCCGGAGTTCGCTCTTTGGAGCTCTGACTTTTTGGTCTATAGTTCAGGTGATTTTCAATAAATTTGAATTTTCTCCAAAATGTGTAGAAATATTCAAACGATCCAAATGTCCGTTGGCACGATAATTACAGGGCTCAACGCCTATTGATAGAGGTATCAATCATCGGAATCGGAGCACAATTGCCGGAGTTCGCTCTTTGGAGCTCTGACTTTTTGGTCTATATTTCAGGTGATTTTCAATAAATTTGAATTTTCTCCAAAATGTGTAGAAATATTCGAACGATCCAAATGTCCGTTGGCACGATAATTACAGGGCTCAACGCCTATTGATAGAGGTATCAATCATCGGAATCGGAGCACAACTGCCGGAGTTCGCTCTTTGGAGCTCTGACTTTTTGGTCTATAGTTCAGGTGATTTTCAATAAATTTGAATTTTCTCCAAAATGTGTAGAAATATTCGAACGATCCAAATGCCCATTGGCACGATAATTACAGGGCTCAACGCCTATTGATAGAGGTATCAATCATCGGAATCGGAGCACAATTGCCGGAGTTCGCTCTTTGAATTTTCTCCAAAATGTGTAGAAATATTCGAACGATCCAAATGTCCATTGGCACGATAATTACAGGGCTCAACGCCTTTTGATAGAGGTATCAATCATCGGAATCAATAAAGCAATAAATTTTAATTTTCTCCAAAATGTGTAGAAATATTCGAACGGTCCAAATGTCCTTTGGCACGATAATTACAGGGCTCAACGCCTATTGATAGAAGTATCAATCATCGGAATCGGAGCACAATTGCCGGAGTTCGCTCTTTGGACCTCTGACTTTTTGGTCTATATTTCAGGTGATTTTCAATAAATTTGAATTTTCTCCAAAATGTGTAGAAATATTCAAACGATCCAAATGTCCGTTGGCACGATAATTACAGGGCTCAACGCCTATTGATAGAGGTATCAATCATCGGAATCGGAGCACAATTGCCGGAGTTCGCTCTTTGGAGCTCTGACTTTTTGGTCTATAGTTCAGGTGATTTTCAATAAATTTGAATTTTCTCCAAAATGTGTAGAAATATTCGAACGATCCAAATGGCCGTTGGCACGATAATTACAGGGCTCAACGCCTTTTGATAGAGGTATCAATCATCGGAATCGGAGCACAATTGCCGGAGTTCGCTCTTTGGAGCTCTGACTTTTTGGTCTGTAGTTCAGGTGATTTTCAATAAATTTGAATTTTCTCCAAAATGTGTAGAAATATTCGAACGATCCAAATGTCCGTTGGCACGATAATTACAGGGCTCAACGCCTATTGATAGAGGTATCAATCATCGGAATCGGAGCACAATTGCCGGAGTTCGCTCTTTGGAGCTGTGACTTTTTGGTCTATAGTTCAGGTGATTTTCAATAAATTTGAATTTTCTCCAAAATGTGTAGAAATATTCAAACGATCCAAATGGCCGTTGGCACGATAATTACAGGGCTCAACGCCTATTGATAGAAGTATCAATCATCGGAATCGGAGCACAATTGCCGGAGTTCGCTCTTTGGAGCTCTGACTTTTTGGTCTATAGTTCAGGTGATTTTCAATAAATTTGAATTTTCTCCAAAATGTGTAGAAATATTCGAACGATCCAAATGTCCGTTGGCACGATAATTACAGGGCTCAACGCCTATTGATAGAGGTATCAATCATCGGAATCGGAGCACAATTGCCGGAGTTCGCTTTTTGGAGCTGTTACTTTTTGGTCTATAGTTCAGGTGATTTTCAATAAATTTGAATTTTCTCCAAAATGTGTAGAAATATTCCAACGATCCAAATGTCCGTTGGCACGATAATTACAGGGCTCAACGCCTATTGATAGAAGTATCAATCATCTTAATCGGAGCACAATTGCCGGAGTTCGCTCTTTGGAGCTCTGACTTTTTGGTCTATATTTCAGGTGATTTTCAATAAATTTGAATTTTCTCCAAAATGTGTAGAAATATTCCAACGATCCAAATGTCCGTTGGCACGATAATTACAGGGCTCAACGCCTATTGATAGAGGTATCAATCATCGGAATCAGAGCACAATTGCCGGAGTTCGCTCTTTGGAGCTCTGACTTTTTGGTCTATAGTTCAGGTGATTTTCAATAAATTTGAATTTTCTCCAAAATGTGTAGAAATATTTGAACGATCCAAATGGCCGTTGGCACGATAATTACAGGGCTCAACGCCTATTGATATAGGTATCAATCATCGGAATCGGAGCACAATTGCCGGAGTTCGCTCTTTGGACCTCTGACTTTTTGGTCTATAGTTCAGTTGATTTTCAATAAATTTGAATTTTCTCCAAAATGTGTAGAAATATTCCAACGATCCAAATGTCCGTTGGCACGATAATTACAGGGCTCAACGCCTACTGATAGAAGTATTAATCATCGGAATCGGAGCACAATTGCCCGAGTTCGCTCTTTGGAGCTCTGACTTTTTGGTCTATAGTTCAGGTGATTTTCAATAAATTTGAATTTTCTCCAAAATGTGTAGAAATATTCAAACGATCCAAATGTCCGTTGGCACGATAATTACAGGGCTCAACGCCTATTGATAGAAGTATCAATCATCGGAATCGGAGCACAATTGCCGGAGTTCGCTCTTTGGACCTCTGACTTTTTGGTCTATATTTCAGGTGATTTTTAATAAATTTGAATTTTCTCCAAAATGTGTAGAAATATTCGAACGATCCAAATGTCCGTTGGCACGATAATTACAGGGCTCAACGCCTATTGATAGAGGTATCAATCATCGGAATCGGAGCACAATTGCCGGAGTTCGCTCTGACTTTTTGGTCTATAGTTCAGGTGATTTTCAATAAATTTGAATTTTCTCCAAAATGTGTAGAAATATTCGAACGATCCAAATGTCCGTTGGCACGATAATTACAGGGCTCAACGCCTATTGATAGAGGTATCAATCATCGGAATCGGAGCACAATTGCCGGAGTTCGCTCTTTGGAGCTCTGACTTTTTGGTCTATAGTTCAGGTGATTTTCAATAAATTTGAATTTTCTCCAAAATGTGTAGAAATATTCAAACGATCCAAATGTCCTTTAGCACGATAATTACAGGGCTCAACGGATATTGATAGAGGTATCAATCATCGGAATCGGAGCACAATTGCCGGAGTTCGCTCTTTGGACCTCTGACTTTTTGGTCTATAGTTCAGGTGATTTTCAATAAATTTGAATTTTCTTCAAAATGTGTAGAAATATTCGAACGATCCAAATGTCCATTGGCACGATAATTACAGGGCTCAACGCCTATTGATAGAAGTATCAATCATCGGAATCGGAGCACAATTGCCGGAGTTCGCTCTTTGGACCTCTGACTTTTTGGTCTATATTTCAGGTGATTTTTAATAAATTTGAATTTTCTCCAAAATGTGTAGAAATATTCGAACGATCCAAATGTCCGTTGGCACGATAATTACAGGGCTCAACGCCTATTGATAGAGGTATCAATCATCGTAATCGGAGCACAATTGCCGGAGTCCGCTCTTTGGAGCTCTGACTTTTTGGTCTATAGTTCAGGTGATTTTCAATAAATTTGAATTTTCTCCAAAATGTGTAGAAATATTCCAACGATCCAAATGTCCGTTGGCACGATAATTACAGGGCTCAACGCCTATTGATGGAGGTATCAATCATCGGAATCGGAGCACAATTGCCCGAGTTCGCTCTTTGGAGCTCTGACTTTTTGGTCTATAGTTCAGGTGATTTTCAATAAATTTGAATTTTCTCCAAAATGTGTAGAAATATTCGAACGATCCAAATGTCCGTTGGCACGATAATTACAGGGCTCAACGCCTATTATATAGGTATCAATCATCGGAATCGGAGCACAATTGCCGGAGTTCGCTCTTTGGAGCTCTGACATTTTGGTCTATAGTTCAGGTGATTTTCAATAAACTTGAATTTTCTCCAAAATGTGTAGAAATATTCAAACTATCCAAATGTCCGTTGGCACGATAATTACAGGGCTCAACGCCTATTGATAGAGGTATCAATCATCGGAATCGGAGCACAATTGCCGGAGTTCGCTCTTTGGAGCTCTGACTTTTTGGTCTATAGTTCAGGTGATTTTCAATAAATTTGAATTTTCTCCTAAATGTGTAGAAATATTCGAACGATCCAAATGTCCGTTGGCACGATAATTACAGGGCTCAACGCCTATTGATAGAGGTATCAATCATCGGAATCGGAGCACAATTGCCGGAGTTCGCTCTTTGGATCTCTGACTTTTTGGTCTATAGTTCAGGTGATTTTCAATAAATTTGAATTTTCTCCAAAATGTGTAGAAATATTCGAACGATCCAAATGTCCGTTGGCATGATAATTACAGGGCTCAACGCCTATTATAGAGGTATCAATCATCGGAATCGGAGCACAATTGCCGGAGTTCGCTCTTTGGAGCTCTGACTTTTTGGTCTATAGTTCAGGTGATTTTCAATAAATTTGAATTTTCTCCAAAATGTGTAGAAATATTCGAACGATCCAAATGTCCTTTGGCACGATAATTACAGGGCTCAACGAATATTGATAGAGGTATCAATCATCGGAATCGGAGTACAATTGCCGGAGTTCGCTCTTTGGAGCTCTGACTTTTTGGTCTATAGTTCAGGTGATTTTCAATAAATTTGAATTTTTTCCAAAATGTGTAGAAATATTCGAACGATCCAAATGTCCGTTGGCACGATAATTACAGGGCTCAACGCCTATTGATAGAAGTATCAATCATCGGAATCGGAGCACAATTGCCGGAGTTCGCTCTTTGGACCTCTGACTTTTTGGTCTATATTTCAGGTGATTTTCAATAAATTTGAATTTTCTTCAAAATGTGTAGAAATATTCGAACGATCCAAATGTCCGTTGGCACGATAATTACAGGGCTCAACGCCTATTTATAGAGGTATCAATCATCGGAATCGGAGCACAATTGCCGGAGTTCGCTCTTTGGAGCTCTGACTTTTTGGTCTTTAGTTCAGGTGATTTTCAATAAATTTGAATTTTCTCCAAAATGTGTAGAAATATTCGAACGACCCAAATGTCCGTTGGCACGATATTTACAGGGCTCAACGCCGATTGATAGAGGTATCAATCATCGGAATCGGAGCACAATTGCCGGAGTTCGCCCTTTGGACCTCTGACTTTTTGGTCTATAGTTCAGGTGATTTTCAATAAATTTGAATTTTTTCCAAAATGTGTAGAAATATTCGAAGGATCCAAATGTCCGTTGGCACGATAATTACAGGGCTCAACGCCTTTTGATAGAGGTATCAATCATCGGAATCGGAGCACAATTGCCGGAGTTCGCTCTTTGGAGCTCTGACTTTTTGGTCTATAGTTCAGGTGATTTTCAATAAATTTGAATTTTCTCCAAAATGTGTAGAAATATTCGAACGATCCAAATGTCTATTGGCACGATAATTACAGGGCTCAACGCCTATTTATAGAAGTATCAATCATCGGAATCGGAGCACAATTGCCGGAGTTCGCTCTTTGGACCTCTGACTTTTTGGTCTATATTTCAGGTGATTTTCAATAAATTTGAATTTTCTCCAATATGTGTAGAAATATTCAAACGATCCAAATGTCCGTTGGCACGATAATTACAGGGCTCAACGCCTATTGATAGAGGTATCAATCATCGTAATCGGAGCACAATTGCCGGAGTTCGCTCTTTGGAGCTCTGACTTTTTGGTCTATAGTTCAGGTGATTTTCAATAAATTTGAATTTGCTCCAAAATGTGTAGAAATATTCGAACGATCCAAATGGCAGTTGTCACGATAATTACAGGGCTCAACGCCTTTTGATAGAGGTATCAATCATCGGAATCGGAGCACAATTGCCGGAGTTCGCTCTTTGGAGCTCTGACTTTTTGGTTCAGGTGATTTTCAATAAATTTGAATTTACTCCAAAATGTGTAGAAATATTCGAACGATCCAAATGTCCGTTGGCACGATAATTACAGGGCTCAACGCCTATTGATAGAGGTATCAATCATCGGAATCGGAGCACAATTGCCGGAGTTCGCTCTTTGGAGTTTTGACTTTTTGGTCTATAGTTCAGGTGATTTTCAATAAATCTGAATTTTCTCCAAAATGTGTAGAAATATTCGAACGATCCAAATGTCCATTGGCACGATAATTACAGGGCTCAACGCCTATTGATAGAAGTATCAATCATCGGAATCGGAGCACAATTGCCGGAGTTCGCTCTTTGGAGCTCTGACTTTTTGGTTCAGGTGATTTTCAATAAATTTGAATTTACTCCAAAATGTGTAGAAATATTCGAACGATCCAAATGTCCGTTGGCACGATAATTACAGGGCTCAACGCCTATTGATAGAGGTATCAATCATCGGAATCGGAGCACAATTGCCGGAGTTCGCTCTTTGGAGCTCTGACTTTTTGGTCTATAGTTCAGGTGATTTTCAATAAATTTGAATTTTCTCCAAAATGTGTAGAAATATTCGAACGATCCAAATGTCCGTTGGCACGATAATTATACAGGGCTCAACGCCTATTGATAGAGGTATCAATCATCGGAATCGGAGCACAATTGCCGGAGTTCGCCCTTTGGACCTCTGACTTTTTGGTCTATAGTTCAGGTGATTTTCAATAAATTTGTATTTTCTCCAAAATGTGTAGAAATATTCGAAAGATCCAAATGTCCGTTGGCACGATAATTACAGGGCTCAACGCCTATTTATTGAGGTATAAATCATCGGAATCGGAGCACAATTGCCCGAGTTCGCTCTGTGGAGCTCTGAATTTTTGGTCTATAGTTCAGGTGATTTTCAATAAATTTGAATTTTCTCCAAAATGTGTAGAAATATTCGAACGATCTAAATGTCCGTTGACACGATAATTACAGGGCTCAACGCCTATTGATAGAAGTATCATTCATCGGAATCGGAGCACAATTGCCGGATTTCGCTCTTTGGACCTCTGACTTTTTGGTCTATATTTCAGGTGATTTTCAATAAATTTGAATTTTCTCCAAAATGTGTAGAAATATTCGAACGATCCAAATGTCCGTTGGCACGATAATTACAGGGCTCAACGCCTATTGATAGAGGTATCAATCATCGGAATCGGAGCACAATTGCCGGAGTTCGCTCTTTGGACCTCTGACTTTTTGGTCTATAGTTCAGGTGATTTTCAATAAATTTGAATTTTCTCCAAAATGTGTAGAAATATTCGAACGATCCAAATGTCCGTTGGCACGATAATTACAGGGCTCAACGCCTATTGATAGAGGTATCAATCATCGGAATCGGAGCACAATTGCCGGAGTTCGCTCTTTGGGCCTCTGACTTTTTGGTCTATATTTCAGGTGATTTTCAATAAATTTGAATTTTCTCCAAAATGTGTAGAAATATTCGAACGATCCAAATGTCCGTTGGCACGATAATTACAGGGCTCAACGCCTATTGATAGAGGTATCAATCATCGGAATCGGAGCACAATTGCCCAAATTCGCTCTTTGGAGCTCTGACTTTTTGGTCTATAGTTCAGGTGATTTTCAATAAATTTGAATTTTCTCCAAAATGTGTAGAAATATTCGAACGATCCAAATGTCCGTTGGCACGATAATTACAGGGCTCAACGCTTATTGATAGAAGTTTCAATCATCGGAATCGGAGCACAATTGCCGGAGTTCGCTCTTTGGACCTCTGACTTTTTGGTCTATATTTCAGGTGATTTTCAATAAATTTGAATTTTCTCCAAAATGTGTAGAAATATTCGAACGATCCAAATGTCCGTTGGCACGATAATTACAGGGCTCAACGCCTTTTGATAGAGGTATCAATCATCGGAATCGGAGCACAATTGCCGGAGTTGGATCTTTGGAGCTCTGACTTTTTGGTCTATAGTTCAGGTGATTTTCAATAAATTTGAATTTTCTCCTAAATGTGTAGAAATATTCCAACGATCCAAATGTCCGTTGGCACGATAATTACAGGGCTCAACGCCTATTGATAGAGGTATCAATCATCGGAATCGGAGCACAATTGCTGGGGTTCGCTCTTTGGACCTCTGACTTTTTGGTCTATATTTCAGGTGATTTTCAATAAATTTGAATTTTCTCCAAAATGTGTAGAAATATTCGAACGATCCAAATGTCCGTTGGCACGATAATTACAGGGCTCAACGCCTTTTGATAGAGGTATCAATCATCGGAATCGGAGCACAATTGCCGGAGTTCGCTCTTTGGAGCTCTGACTTTTTGGTCTATAGTTCAGGTGATTTTCAATAAATTTGAATTTTCTCCAAAATGTGTAGAAATATTCCAACGATCCAAATGTCCGTTGGCACGATAATTACAGGGCTCAACGCCTATTGATAGAAGTATCAATCATCGGAATCGGAGCACAATTGCCGGAGTTCGCTCTTTGGACCTCTGACTTTTTGGTCTATATTTCAGGTGATTTTCAATAAATTTGAATTTTCTCCAAAATGTGTAGAAATATTCGAACGATCCAAATGTCCGTTGGCACGATAATTACAGGGCTCAACGCCTATTGATAGAGGTATCAATCATCGGAATCGGAGCACAATTCCCGGAGTTCGCTCTTTGGAGCTCTGACTTTTTGGTCTATAGTTCAGGTGATTTTCAATAAATTTGAATTTTCTCCAAAATGTGTAGAAATATTCGAACGACCCAAATGTCCGTTGGCACGATAATTACAGGGATCAACGCTTATTGATAGAGGTATCAATCATCGGAATCGGAGCACAATTGCCGGAGTTCGCTCTTTGGAGCTCTGACTTTTTGGTCTATAGTTCAGGTGATTTTCAATAAATTTGAATTTTCTCCAAAATGTGTAGAAATATTCGAACGACCCAAATGTCCGTTGGCACGATAATTACAGGGCTCAACGCCTATTGATAGAAGTATCAATCATCGGAATCGGAGCACAATTGCCGGAGTTCGCTCGTTGGACCTCTGACTTTTTGGTCTATATTTCAGGTGATTTTCAATAAATTTGAATTTTCTCCAAAATGTGTAGAAATATTCGAACGATCCAAATGTCCGTTGGCACGATAATTACAGGGCTCAACGCCTATTGATAGAGGTATCAATCATCGGAATCGGAGCACAATTGCCGGAGTTCGCTCTTTGGAGCTCTGACTTTTTGGTCTATAGTTCAGGTGATTTTCAATAAATTTGAATTTTCTCCAAAATGTGTAGAAATATTCGAACGACCCAAATGTCCGTTGGCACGATAATTACAGGGATCAACGCTTATTGATAGAGGTATCAATCATCGGAATCGGAGCACAATTGCCGGAGTTCGCTCTTTGGAGCTCTGACTTTTTGGTCTATAGTTCAGGTGATTTTCAATAAATTTGAATTTTCTCCAAAATGTGTAGAAATATTCGAACGATCCAAATGTCCGTTGGCACGATAATTACAGGGCTCAACGCCTATTGATAGAGGTATCAATCATCGGAATCGGAGCACAATTGCCGGAGTTCGCTCTTTGGACCTCTGACTTTTTGGTCTATAGTTCAGGTGATTTTCAATAAATTTGAATTTTCTCCAAAATGTGTAGAAATATTCGAACGATCCAAATGTCCGTTGGCACGATAATTACAGGGCTCAACGCCTATTGATAGAGGTATCAATCATCGGAATCGGAGCACAATTGCCGGAGTTCGCTCTTTGGACCTCTGACTTTTTGGTCTATATTTCAGGTGATTTTCAATAAATTGGAATTTTCTCCAAAATGTGTAGAAATATTCGAACGATCCAAATGTCCGTTGGCACGATAATTACAGGGCTCAACGCCTATTTATAGAGGTATCAATCATCGGAATCGGAGCACAATTGCCGGAGTTCGCTCTTTGGACCTCTGACTTTTTGGTCTATAGTTCAGGTGATTTTCAATAAATTGGAATTTTCTCCAAAATGTGTAGAAATATTCGAACGATCCAAATGTCCGTTGGCAAGATAATTACAGGGCTCAATGCCTATTGATAGAGGTATCAATCATCGGAATCGGAGCACAATTGCCGGAGTTCGCTCTTTTGACCTCTGACTTTTTGGTCTATAGTTCAGGTGATTTTCAATAAATTTGAATTTGCTTAAATGTCCGTTGGCACGATAATTGCAGGGCTCAACGCCTATTGATAGAAGTATCAATCATCGGAATCGGAGCACAATTGCCGGAGTTCGCTCTTTGGAGCTCTGACTTTTTGGTCTATAGTTCAGGTGATTTTCAATAAATTTGAATTTTCTCCAAAATGTGTAGAAATATTCGAACGATCCAAATGTCCGTTGGCACGATAATTACAGGGCTCAACGCCTATTGATAGAGGTATCAATCATCGGAATCGGAGCACAATTGCCGGAGTTCGCTCTTTGGACCTCTGACTTTTTGGTCTATAGTTCAGGTGATTTTCAATAAATTTGAATTTTCTCCAAAATGTGTAGAAATATTCGAACGATCCAAATGTCCGTTGGCACGATAATTACAGGGCTCAACGCCTATTGATAGAGGTATCAATCATCGGAATCGGAGCACAATTGCCGGAGTTCGCTCTTTGGAGCTCTGACTTTTTGGTCTATAGTTCAGGTGATTTTCAATAAATTTGAATTTTCTCCAAAATGTGTAGAAATATTCGAACGATCCAAATGTCCGTTGGCACGATAATTACAGGGCTCAATGCCTATTGATAGAGGTATCAATCATCGGAATCGGAGCACAATTGCCGGAGTTCGCTCTTTGGACCTCTGACTTTTTGGTCTATAGTTCAGGTGATTTTCAATAAATTTGAATTTTCTCCAAAATGTGTAGAAATATTCGAACGATCCAAATGTCCGTTGGCACGATAATTACAGGGCTCAACGCCTATTGATAGAAGTATCAATCATCGGAATCGGAGCACAATTGCCGGAGTTCGCTCTTTGGAGCTCTGACTTTTTGGTCTATAGTTCAGGTGATTTTCAATAAATTTGAATTTTCTCCAAAATGTGTAGAAATATTCGAACGATCCAAATGTCCGTTGGCACGATAATTACAGGGCTCAACGCCTATTGATAGAGGTATCAATCATCGGAATCAGAGCACAATTGCCGGAGTTCGCTCTTTGGACCTCTGACTTTTTGGTCTATAGTTCAGGTGATTTTCAATAAATTTGAATTTTCTCCAAAATGTGTAGAAATATTCGAACGATCCAAATGTCCGTTGGCACGATAATTACAGGGCTCAACGCCTATTGATAGAGGTATCAATCATCGGAATCGGAGCACAATTGCCGGAGTTCGCTCTTTGGACCTCTGACTTTTTGGTCTATATTTCAGGTGATTTTCAATAAATTTGAATTTTCTCCAAAATGTGTAGAAATATTCGAACGATCCAAATGTCCGTTGGCACGATAATTACAGGGCTCAACGCCTATTGATAGAGGTATCAATCATCGGAATCGGAGCACAATTGCCGGAGTTCGCTCTTTGGAGCTCTGACTTTTTGGTCTATAGTTCAGGTGATTTTCAATAAATTTGAATTTTCTCCAAAATGTGTAGAAATATTCGAACGATCCAAATGTCCGTTGGCACGATAATTACAGGGCTCAACGCCTATTGATAGAGGTATCAATCATCGGAATCGGAGCACAATTGCCGGAGTTCGCTCTTTGGAGCTCTGACTTTTTGGTCTATAGTTCAGGTGATTTTCAATAAATTTGAATTTTCTCCAAAATGTGTAGAAATATTCGAACGATCCAAATGTCCGTTGGCACGATAATTACAGGGCTCAACGCCTATTGATAGAGGTATCAATCATCGGAATCGGAGCACAATTGCCGGAGTTCGCTCTTTGGACCTCTGACTTTTTGGTCTATATTTCAGGTGATTTTCAATAAATTTGAATTTTCTCCAAAATGTGTAGAAATATTCGAACGATCCAAATGTCCGTTGGCACGATAATTACAGGGCTCAACGCCTATTTATAGAGGTATCAATCATCGGAATCGGAGCACAATTGCCGGAGTTCGCTCTTTGGACCTCTGACTTTTTGGTCTATAGTTCAGGTGATTTTCAATAAATTTGAATTTTCTCCAAAATGTGTAGAAATATTCGAACGATCCAAATGTCCGTTGGCACGATAATTACAGGGCTCAATGCCTATTGATAGAGGTATCAATCATCGGAATCGGAGCACAATTGCCGGAGTTCGCTCTTTGGACCTCTGACTTTTTGGTCTATAGTTCAGGTGATTTTCAATAAATTTGAATTTTCTCCAAAATGTGAAGAAATATTCAAACGATCCAAATGTCCGTTGGCACGATAATTACAGGGCTCAACGCCTATTGATAGAAGTATCAATCATCGGAATCGGAGCACAATTGCCGGAGTTCGCTCTTTGGAGCTCTGACTTTTTGGTCTATAGTTCAGGTGATTTTCAATAAATTTGAATTTTCTCCAAAATGTGAAGAAATATTCAAACGATCCAAATGTCCGTTGGCACGATAATTACAGGGCTCAACGCCTATTGATAGAAGTATCAATCATCGGAATCGGAGCACAATTGCCGGAGTTCGCTCTTTGGAGCTCTGACTTTTTGGTCTATAGTTCAGGTGATTTTCAATAAATTTGAATTTTCTCCAAAATGTGTAGAAATATTCGAACGATCCAAATGTCCGTTGGCACGATAATTACAGGGCTCAACGCCTATTGATAGAGGTATCAATCATCGGAATCAGAGCACAATTGCCGGAGTTCGCTCTTTGGACCTCTGACTTTTTGGTCTATAGTTCAGGTGATTTTCAATAAATTTGAATTTTCTCCAAAATGTGTAGAAATATTCGAACGATCCAAATGTCCGTTGGCACGATAATTACAGGGCTCAACGCCTATTGATAGAGGTATCAATCATCGGAATCGGAGCACAATTGCCGGAGTTCGCTCTTTGGACCTCTGACTTTTTGGTCTATATTTCAGGTGATTTTCAATAAATTTGAATTTTCTCCAAAATGTGTAGAAATATTCGAACGATCCAAATGTCCGTTGGCACGATAATTACAGGGCTCAACGCCTATTGATAGAGGTATCAATCATCGGAATCGGAGCACAATTGCCGGAGTTCGCTCTTTGGAGCTCTGACTTTTTGGTCTATAGTTCAGGTGATTTTCAATAAATTTGAATTTTCTCCAAAATGTGTAGAAATATTCGAACGATCCAAATGTCCGTTGGCACGATAATTACAGGGCTCAACGCCTATTGATAGAGGTATCAATCATCGGAATCGGAGCACAATTGCCGGAGTTCGCTCTTTGGAGCTCTGACTTTTTGGTCTATAGTTCAGGTGATTTTCAATAAATTTGAATTTTCTCCAAAATGTGTAGAAATATTCGAACGATCCAAATGTCCGTTGGCACGATAATTACAGGGCTCAACGCCTATTGATAGAGGTATCAATCATCGGAATCGGAGCACAATTGCCGGAGTTCGCTCTTTGGACCTCTGACTTTTTGGTCTATATTTCAGGTGATTTTCAATAAATTTGAATTTTCTCCAAAATGTGTAGAAATATTCGAACGATCCAAATGTCCGTTGGCACGATAATTACAGGGCTCAACGCCTATTTATAGAGGTATCAATCATCGGAATCGGAGCACAATTGCCGGAGTTCGCTCTTTGGACCTCTGACTTTTTGGTCTATAGTTCAGGTGATTTTCAATAAATTTGAATTTTCTCCAAAATGTGTAGAAATATTCGAACGATCCAAATGTCCGTTGGCACGATAATTACAGGGCTCAATGCCTATTGATAGAGGTATCAATCATCGGAATCGGAGCACAATTGCCGGAGTTCGCTCTTTGGACCTCTGACTTTTTGGTCTATAGTTCAGGTGATTTTCAATAAATTTGAATTTTCTCCAAAATGTGAAGAAATATTCAAACGATCCAAATGTCCGTTGGCACGATAATTACAGGGCTCAACGCCTATTGATAGAAGTATCAATCATCGGAATCGGAGCACAATTGCCGGAGTTCGCTCTTTGGAGCTCTGACTTTTTGGTCTATAGTTCAGGTGATTTTCAATAAATTTGAATTTTCTCCAAAATGTGAAGAAATATTCAAACGATCCAAATGTCCGTTGGCACGATAATTACAGGGCTCAACGCCTATTGATAGAAGTATCAATCATCGGAATCGGAGCACAATTGCCGGAGTTCGCTCTTTGGAGCTCTGACTTTTTGGTCTATAGTTCAGGTGATTTTCAATAAATTTGAATTTTCTCCAAAATGTGTAGAAATATTCGAACGATCCAAATGTCCGTTGGCACGATAATTACAGGGCTCAACGCCTATTGATAGAGGTATCAATCATCGGAATCAGAGCACAATTGCCGGAGTTCGCTCTTTGGACCTTTGACTTTTTGGTCTATAGTTCAGGTGATTTTCAATAAATTTGAATTTTCTCCAAAATGTGTAGAAATATTCGAACGATCCAAATGTCCGTTGGCACGATAATTACAGGGCTCAACGCCTATTGATAGAGGTATCAATCATCGGAATCGGAGCACAATTGCCGGAGTTCGCTCTTTGGACCTCTGACTTTTTGGTCTATATTTCAGGTGATTTTCAATAAATTTGAATTTTCTCCAAAATGTGTAGAAATATTCGAACGATCCAAATGTCCGTTGGCACGATAATTACAGGGCTCAACGCCTATTGATAGAGGTATCAATCATCGGAATCGGAGCACAATTGCCGGAGTTCGCTCTTTGGAGCTCTGACTTTTTGGTCTATAGTTCAGGTGATTTTCAATAAATTTGAATTTTCTCCAAAATGTGTAGAAATATTCGAACGATCCAAATGTCCGTTGGCACGATAATTACAGGGCTCAACGCCTATTGATAGAGGTATCAATCATCGGAATCGGAGCACAATTGCCGGAGTTCGCTCTTTGGAGCTCTGACTTTTTGGTCTATAGTTCAGCTGATTTTCAATAAATTTGAATTTTCTCCAAAATGTGTAGAAATATTCGAACGATCCAAATGTCCGTTGGCACGATAATTACAGGGCTCAACGCCTATTGATAGAGGTATCAATCATCGGAATCAGAGCACAATTGCCGGAGTTCGCTCTTTGGACCTCTGACTTTTTGGTCTATAGTTCAGGTGATTTTCAATAAATTTGAATTTTCTCCAAAATGTGTAGAAATATTCGAACGATCCAAATGTCCGTTAACACGATAATTACAGGGCTCAACGCCTATTTATAGAGGTATCAATCATCGGAATCGGAGCACAATTGCCGGAGTTCGCTCTTTGGACCTCTGACTTTTTGGTCTATAGTTCAGGTGATTTTCAATAAATTTGAATTTTCTCCAAAATGTGTAGAAATATTCGAACGATCCAAATGTCCGTTGGCACGATAATTACAGGGCTCAATGCCTATTGATAGAGGTATCAATCATCGGAATCGGAGCACAATTGCCGGAGTTCGCTCTTTGGACCTCTGACTTTTTGGTCTATAGTTCAGGTGATTTTCAATAAATTTGAATTTTCTCCAAAATGTGAAGAAATATTTAAACGATCCAAATGTCCGTTGGCACGATAATTACAGGGCTCAACGCCTATTGATAGAAGTATCAATCATCGGAATCGGAGCACAATTGCCGGAGTTCGCTCTTTGGAGCTCTGACTTTTTGGTCTATAGTTCAGGTGATTTTCAATAAATTTGAATTTTCTCCAAAATGTGTAGAAATATTCGAACGATCCAAATGTCCGTTGGCACGATAATTACAGGGCTCAACGCCTATTGATAGAGGTATCAATCATCGGAATCAGAGCACAATTGCCGGAGTTTGCTCTTTGGACCTCTGACTTTTTGGTCTATAGTTCAGGTGATTTTCAATAAATTTGAATTTTCTCCAAAATGTGTAGAAATATTCGAACGATCCAAATGTCCGTTGGCACGATAATTACAGGGCTCAACGCCTATTGATAGAGGTATCAATCATCGGAATCGGAGCACAATTTCCGGAGTTCGCTCTTTGGACCTCTGACTTTTTGGTCTATATTTCAGGTGATTTTCAATAAATTTGAATTTTCTCCAAAATGTGTAGAAATATTCGAACGATCCAAATGTCCGTTGGCACGATAATTACAGGGCTCAACGCCTATTGATAGAGGTATCAATCATCGGAATCGGAGCACAATTGCCGGAGTTCGCTCTTTGGAGCTCTGACTTTTTGGTCTATAGTTCAGGTGATTTTCAATAAATTTGAATTTTCTCCAAAATGTGTAGAAATATTCGAACGATCCAAATGTCCGTTGGCACGATAATTACAGGGCTCAACGCCTATTGATAGAGGTATCAATCATCGGAATCGGAGCACAATTGCCGGAGTTCGCTCTTTGGACCTCTGACTTTTTGGTCTATATTTCAGGTGATTTTCAATAAATTTGAATTTTCTCCAAAATGTGTAGAAATATTCGAACGATCCAAATGTCCGTTGGCACGATAATTACAGGGCTCAACGCCTATTTATAGAGGTATCAATCATCGGAATCGGAGCACAATTGCCGGAGTTCGCTCTTTGGACCTCTGACTTTTTGGTCTATAGTTCAGGTGATTTGCAATAAATTTGAATTTTCTCCAAAATGTGTAGAAATATTCGAACGATCCAAATGTCCGTTGGCACGATAATTACAGGGCTCAATGCCTATTGATAGAGGTATCAATCATCGGAATCGGAGCACAATTGCCGGAGTTCGCTCTTTGGACCTCTGACTTTTTGGTCTATAGTTCAGGTGATTTTCAATAAATTTGAATTTTCTCCAAAATGTGAAGAAATATTCAAACGATCCAAATGTCCGTTGGCACGATAATTACAGGGCTCAACGCCTATTGATAGAAGTATCAATCATCGGAATCGGAGCACAATTGCCGGAGTTCGCTCTTTGGAGCTCTGACTTTTTGGTCTATAGTTCAGGTGATTTTCAATAAATTTGAATTTTCTCCAAAATGTGAAGAAATATTCAAACGATCCAAATGTCCGTTGGCACGATAATTACAGGGCTCAACGCCTATTGATAGAAGTATCAATCATCGGAATCGGAGCACAATTGCCGGAGTTCGCTCTTTGGAGCTCTGACTTTTTGGTCTATAGTTCAGGTGATTTTCAATAAATTTGAATTTTCTCCAAAATGTGTAGAAATATTCGAACGATCCAAATGTCCGTTGGCACGATAATTACAGGGCTCAACGCCTATTGATAGAGGTATCAATCATCGGAATCAGAGCACAATTGCCGGAGTTCGCTCTTTGGACCTCTGACTTTTTGGTCTATAGTTCAGGTGATTTTCAATAAATTTGAATTTTCTCCAAAATGTGTAGAAATATTCGAACGATCCAAATGTCCGTTGGCACGATAATTACAGGGCTCAACGACTATTGATAGAGGTATCAATCATCGGAATCGGAGCACAATTGCCGGAGTTCGCTCTTTGGACCTCTGACTTTTTGGTCTATATTTCAGGTGATTTTCAATAAATTTGAATTTTCTCCAAAATGTGTAGAAATATTCGAACGATCCAAATGTCCGTTGGCACGATAATTACAGGGCTCAACGCCTATTGATAGAGGTATCAATCATCGGAATCGGAGCACAATTGCCGGAGTTCGCTCTTTGGAGCTCTGACTTTTTGGTCTATAGTTCAGGTGATTTTCAATAAATTTGAATTTTCTCCAAAATGTGTAGAAATATTCGAACGATCCAAATGTCCGTTGGCACGATAATTACAGGGCTCAACGCCTATTGATAGAGGTATCAATCATCGGAATCGGAGCACAATTGCCGGAGTTCGCTCTTTGGAGCTCTGACTTTTTGGTCTATAGTTTAGGTGATTTTCAATAAATTTGAATTTTCTCCAAAATGTGTAGAAATATTCGAACGATCCAAATGTCCGTTGACACGATAATTACAGGGCTCAACGCCTATTGATAGAGGTATCAATCATCGGAATCAGAGCACAATTGCCGGAGTTCGCTCTTTGGACCTCTGACTTTTTGGTCTATAGTTCAGGTGATTTTCAATAAATTTGAATTTTCTCCAAAATGTGTAGAAATATTCGAACGATCCAAATGTCCGTTGGCACGATAATTACAGGGCTCAACGCCTATTTATAGAGGTATCAATCATCGGAATCGGAGCACAATTGCCGGAGTTCGCTCTTTGGACCTCTGACTTTTTGGTCTATAGTTCAGGTGATTTTCAATAAATTTGAATTTTCTCCAAAATGTGAAGAAATATTCAAACGATCCAAATGTCCGTTGGCACGATAATTACAGGGCTCAACGCCTATTGATAGAAGTATCAATCATCGGAATCGGAGCACAATTGCCGGAGTTCGCTCTTTGGAGCTCTGACTTTTTGGTCTATAGTTCAGGTGATTTTCAATAAATTTGAATTTTCTCCAAAATGTGTAGAAATATTCGAACGATCCAAATGTCCGTTGGCACGATAATTACAGGGCTCAACGCCTATTGATAGAGGTATCAATCATCGGAATCAGAGCACAATTGCCGGAGTTCGCTCTTTGGACCTCTGACTTTTTGGTCTATAGTTCAGGTGATTTTCAATAAATTTGAATTTTCTCCAAAATGTGTAGAAATATTCGAACGATCCAAATGTCCGTTGGCACGATAATTACAGGGCTCAACGCCTATTGATAGAGGTATCAATCATCGGAATCGGAGCACAATTGCCGGAGTTCGCTCTTTGGACCTCTGACTTTTTGGTCTATATTTCAGGTGATTTTCAATAAATTTGAATTTTCTCCAAAATGTGTAGAAATATTCGAACGATCCAAATGTCCGTTGGCACGATAATTACAGGGCTCAACGCCTATTGATAGAGGTATCAATCATCGGAATCGGAGCACAATTGCCGGAGTTCGCTCTTTGGAGCTCTGACTTTTTGGTCTATAGTTCAGGTGATTTTCAATAAATTTGAATTTTCTCCAAAATGTGTAGAAATATTCGAACGATCCAAATGTCCGTTGGCACGATAATTACAGGGCTCAACGCCTATTGATAGAGGTATCAATCATCGGAATCGGAGCACAATTGCCGGAGTTCGCTCTTTGGAGCTCTGACTTTTTGGTCTATAGTTCAGGTGATTTTCAATAAATTTGAATTTTCTCCAAAATGTGTAGAAATATTCGAACGATTCAAATGTCCGTTGGCACGATAATTACAGGGCTCAACGCCTATTGATAGAGGTATCAATCATCGGAATCGGAGCACAATTGCCGGAGTTCGCTCTTTGGACCTCTGACTTTTTGGTCTATATTTCAGGTGATTTTCAATAAATTTGAATTTTCTCCAAAATGTGTAGAAATATTCGAACGATCCAAATGTCCGTTGGCACGATAATTACAGGGCTCAACGCCTATTTATAGAGGTATCAATCATCGGAATCGGAGCACAATTGCCGGAGTTCGCTCTTTGGACCTCTGACTTTTTGGTCTATAGTTCAGGTGATTTTCAATAAATTTGAATTTTCTCCAAAATGTGTAGAAATATTCGAACGATCCAAATGTCCGTTGGCACGATAATTACAGGGCTCAATGCCTATTGATAGAGGTATCAATCATCGGAATCGGAGCACAATTGCCGGAGTTCGCTCTTTGGACCTCTGACTTTTTGGTCTATAGTTCAGGTGATTTTCAATAAATTTGAATTTTCTCCAAAATGTGAAGAAATATTCAAACGATCCAAATGTCCGTTGGCACGATAATTACAGGGCTCAACGCCTATTGATAGAAGTATCAATCATCGGAATCGGAGCACAATTGCCGGAGTTCGCTCTTTGGAGCTCTGACTTTTTGGTCTATAGTTCAGGTGATTTTCAATAAATTTGAATTTTCTCCAAAATGTGTAGAAATATTCGAACGATCCAAATGTCCGTTGGCACGATAATTACAGGGCTCAACGCCTATTGATAGAGGTATCAATCATCGGAATCAGAGCACAATTGCCGGAGTTCGCTCTTTGGACCTCTGACTTTTTGGTCTATAGTTCAGGTGATTTTCAATAAATTTGAATTTTCTCCAAAATGTGTAGAAATATTCGAACGATCCAAATGTCCGTTGGCACGATAATTACAGGGCTCAACGCCTATTGATAGAGGTATCAATCATCGGAATCGGAGCACAATTGCCGGAGTTCGCTCTTTGGGCCTCTGACTTTTTGGTCTATATTTCAGGTGATTTTCAATAAATTTGAATTTTCTCCAAAATGTGTAGAAATATTCGAACGATCCAAATGTCCGTTGGCACGATAATTACAGGGCTCAACGCCTATTGATAGAGGTATCAATCATCGGAATCGGAGCACAATTGCCGGAGTTCGCTCTTTGGAGCTCTGACTTTTTGGTCTATAGTTCAGGTGATTTTCAATAAATTTGAATTTTCTCCAAAATGTGTAGAAATATTCGAACGACCCAAATGTCCGTTGGCACGATAATTACAGGGATCAACGCTTATTGATAGAGGTATCAATCATCGGAATCGGAGCACAATTGCCGGAGTTCGCTCTTTGGAGCTCTGACTTTTTGGTCTATAGTTCAGGTGATTTTCAATAAATTTGAATTTTCTCCAAAATGTGTAGAAATACTCGAACGATCCAAATGTCCGTTGGCACGATAATTACAGGGCTCAACGCCTATTGATAGATGTATCAATCATCGGAATCGGAGCACAATTGCCGGAGTTCGCTCTTTAGACCTCTGACTTTTTGGTCTATAGTTCAGGTGATTTTCAATAAATTTGAATTTTCTCCAAAATGTGTAGAAATATTCGAACGATCCAAATGTCCGTTGGCACGATAATTACAGGGCTCAACGCCTATTGATAGAGGTATCAATCATCGGAATCGGAGCACAATTGCCGGAGTTCGCTCTTTGGACCTCTGACTTTTTGGTCTATATTTCAGGTGATTTTCAATAAATTTGAACTTTCTCCAAAATGTGTAGAAATATTCGAACGATCCAAATGTCCGTTGGCACGATAATTACAGGGCTCAACGCCTATTTATAGAGGTATCAATCATCGGAATCGGAGCACAATTGCCGGAGTTCGCTCTTTGGACCTCTGACTTTTTGGTCTATAGTTCAGGTGATTTTCAATAAATTTGAATTTGCTCAAATGTCCGTTGGCACGATAATTACAGGGCTCAACGCCTATTGATAGAAGTATCAATCATCGGAATCGGAGCACAATTGCCGGAGTTCGCTCTTTGGAGCTCTGACTTTTTGGTCTATAGTTCAGGTGATTTTCAATAAATTTGAATTTTCTCCAAAATGTGTAGAAATATTCGAACGATCCAAATGTCCGTTGGCACGATAATTACAGGGCTCAACGCCTATTGATAGAGGTATCAATCATCGGAATCGGAGCACAATTGCCGGAGTTCGCTCTTTGGAGCTCTGACTTTTTGGTCTATAGTTCAGGTGATTTTCAATAAATTTGAATTTTCTCCAAAATGTGTAGAAATATTCGAACGATCCAAATGTCCGTTGGCACGATAATTACAGGGCTCAACGCCTATTGATAGAGGTATCAATCATCGGAATCGGAGCACAATTGCCGGAGTTCGCTCTTTGGACCTCTGACTTTTTGGTCTATATTTCAGGTGATTTTCAATAAATTTGAATTTTCTCCAAAATGTGTAGAAATATTCGAACGATCCAAATGTCCGTTGGCACGATAATTACAGGGCTCAACGCCTATTTATAGAGGTATCAATCATCGGAATCGGAGCACAATTGCCGGAGTTCGCTCTTTGGACCTCTGACTTTTTGGTCTATAGTTCAGGTGATTTTCAATAAATTTGAATTTTCTCCAAAATGTGTAGAAATATTCGAACGATCCAAATGTCCGTTGGCACGATAATTACAGGGCTCAATGCCTATTGATAGAGGTATCAATCATCGGAATCGGAGCACAATTGCCGGAGTTCGCTCTTTGGACCTCTGACTTTTTGGTCTATAGTTCAGGTGATTTTCAATAAATTTGAATTTTCTCCAAAATGTGTAGAAATATTCGAACGATCCAAATGTCCGTTGGCACGATAATTACAGGGCTCAACGCCTATTGATAGAAGTATCAATCATCGGAATCGGAGCACAATTGCCGGAGTTCGCTCTTTGGAGCTCTGACTTTTTGGTCTATAGTTCAGGTGATTTTCAATAAATTTGAATTTTCTCTAAAATGTGAAGAAATATTCGAACGATCCAAATATCCATTGGCACGATAATTACAGGGCTCAACGCCTATTGATAGAAGTATCAATCATCGGAATCGGAGCACAATTGCCGGAGTTCGCTCTTTGGAGCTCTGACTTTTTGGTCTATAGTTCAGGTGATTTTCAATAAATTTGAATTTTCTCCAAAATGTGAAGAAATATTTGAACGATCCAAATGTCCGTTGGCACGATAATTACAGGGCTCAACGCCTATTGATAGAAGTATCAATCATCGGAATCGGAGCACAATTGCCGGAGTTCGCTCTTTGGAGCTCTGACTTTTTGGTCTATAGTTCAGGTGATTTTCAATAAATTTGAATTTTCTCCAAAATGTGTAGAAATATTCGAACGATCCAAATGTCCGTTGGCACGACAATTACAGGGCTCAACGCCTATTGATAGAGGTATCAATCATCGGAATCGGAGCACAATTGCCGGAGTTCGCTCTTTGGAGCTCTGACTTTTTGGTCTATAGTTCAGGTGATTTTCAATAAATTTGAATTTTCTCCAAAATGTGTAGAAATATTCGAACGATCCAAATGTCCGTTGGCACGATAATTACAGGGATCAACGCTTATTGATAGAGGTATCAATCATCGGAATCGGAGCACAATTGCCGGAGTTCGCTCTTTGGAGCTCTGACTTTTTGGTCTATAGTTCAGGTGATTTTCAATAAATTTGAATTTTCTCCAAAATGTGTAGAAATATTCGAACGATCCAAATGTCCGTTGGCACGATAATTACAGGGCTCAACGCCTATTGATAGAGGTATCAATCATCGGAATCGGAGCACAATTGCCGGAGTTCGCTCTTTGGAGCTCTGACTTTTTGGTCTATAGTTCAGGTGATTTTCAATAAATTTGAATTTTCTCCAAAATGTGTAGAAATATTCGAACGACCCAAATGTCCGTTGGCACGATAATTACAGGGCTCAACGCCTATTGATAGAAGTATCAATCATCGGAATCGGAGCACAATTGCCGGAGTTCGCTCTTTGGACCTCTGACTTTTTGGTCTATATTTCAGGTGATTTTCAATAAATTTGAATTTTCTCCAAAATGTGTAGAAATATTCGAACGCTCCAAATGTCCGTTGGCACGATAATTACAGGGCTCAACGCCTATTGATAGAGATATCAATCATCGGAATCGGAGCACAATTGCCGGAGTTCGCTCTTTGGAGCTCTGACTTTTTGGTCTATAGTTCAGGTGATTTTCAATAAATTTGAATTTTCTCCAAAATGTGTAGAAATATTCGAACGACCCAAATGTCCGTTGGCACGATAATTACAGGGATCAACGCTTATTGATAGAGGTATCAATCATCGGAATCGGAGCACAATTGCCGGAGTTCGCTCTTTGGAGCTCTGACTTTTTGGTCTATAGTTCAGGTGATTTTCAATAAATTTGAATTTTCTCCAAAATGTGTAGAAATATTCGAACGATCCAAATGTCCGTTGGCACGATAATTACAGGGCTCAACGCCTATTGATAGAGGTATCAATCATCGGAATCGGAGCACAATTGCCGGAGTTCGCTCTTTGGAGCTCTGACTTTTTGGTCTATAGTTCAGGTGATTTTCAATAAATTTGAATTTTCTTCAAAATGTGTAGAAATATTCGAACGATCCAAATGTCCATTGGCACGATAATTACAGGGCTCAACGCCTATTGATAGAAGTATCAATCATCGGAATCGGAGCACAATTGCCGGAGTTCGCTCTTTGGACCTCTGACTTTTTGGTCTATAGTTCAGGTGATTTTCAATAAATTTGAATTTTCTCCAAAATGTGTAGAAATATTCGAACGATCCAAATGTCCGTTGGCACGATAATTACAGGGCTCAACGCTTATTGATTGAGGTATCAATCATCGGAATCGGAGCACAATTGCCGGAGTTCGCTCTTTGGAGCTCTGACTTTTTGGTCTATAGTTTAGGTTATTTTCAATAAATTTGAATTTTCTCCAAAATGTGTAGAAATATTCGAACGATCCAAATGTCCGTTGGCACGATAATTACAGGGCTCAACGCCTATTGATAGAGGTATCAATCATCGGAATCGGAGCACAATTGCCGGAGTTCGCTCTTTGGAGCTCTGACTTTTTGGTCTATAGTTCAGGTGATTTTCAATAAATTTGAATTTTCTCCAAAATGTGTAGAAATATTCGAACGATCCAAATGTCCGTTGGCACGATAATTACAGGGATCAACGCTTATTGATAGAGGTATCAATCATCGGAATCGGAGCACAATTGCCGGAGTTCGCTCTTTGGAGCTCTGACTTTTTGGTCTATAGTTCAGGTGATTTTCAATAAATTTGAATTTTCTCCAAAATGTGTAGAAATATTCGAACGATCCAAATGTCCGTTGGCACGATAATTACAGGGCTCAACGCCTATTGATAGAGGTATCAATCATCGGAATCGGAGCACAATTGCCGGAGTTCGCTCTTTGAAGCTCTGATTTTTTGGTCTATAGTTCAGGTGATTTTCAATAAATTTAAATTTTCTCCAAAAAGTGTAGAAATATTCGAACGATCCAAATGTCCGTTGGCACGATAATTACAGGGATCAACGCCTATTGATAGAGGTATCAATCATCGGAATCGGAGCACAATTGCCGGAGTTCGCTCTTTGGAGCTCTGACTTTTTGGTCTATAGTTCAGGTGATTTTCAATAAATTTGAATTTTCTCCAAAATGTGTAGAAATATTCGAACGATCCAAATGTCCGTTGGCACGATAATTACAGGGCTCAACGCCTATTGATAGAGGTATCAATCATCGGAATCGGAGCACAATTGCCGGAGTTCGCTCTTTGGAGCTCTGACTTTTTGGTCTATAGTTCAGGTGATTTTCAATAAATTTGAATTTTCTCCAAAATGTGTAGAAATATTCGAACGATCCAAATGTCCGTTGGCACGATAATTATAGGGCTCAACGCCTATTGATGGAGGTATCAATCATCGGAATCGGAGCACAATTGCTGGATTTCGCTCTTTGGAGCTCTGACTTTTTGGTCTATAGTTCAGGTGTTTTCAATAAATTTGAATTTTCTCCAAAATGTGTAGAAATTTTCGAACGATCCAAATGTCCGTTGGCACGATAATTACAGGGCTCAACGCCTATTGATAGAGGTATCAATCATCGGAATCGGAGCACAATTGCCGGAGTTCGCTCTTTGGAGCGAGACTTTTTGGTCTATAGTTCAGGTGATTTTCAATAAATTTGAATTTTCTCCAAAATGTGTAGAAATATTCGAACGATCCAAATGTCCGTTAACACGATAATTACAGGGCTCAACGCCTATTGATAAAGGTATCAATCATCGGAATCGGAGCACAATTTCCGGAGTTCGCTCTTTGGAGCTCTGACTTTTTGGTCTATAGTTCAGGTGATTTTCAATAAATTTGAATTTTCTCCAAAATGCGTAGAAATATTCGAACGATCCAAATGTCCGTTGGCACGATAATTACAGGGCTCAACGCCTATTGATAGAGGTGATTTTCAATAAATTTGAATTTTCTCCAAAATGTGTAGAAATATTCGAACGATCCAAATGTCCGTTGGCACGATAATTACAGGGCTCAACGCCTATTGATAGAGGTATCAATCATCGGAATCGGAGCACAATTGCCGTAGTTCGCTCTTTGGAGCTCTGACTTTTTGGCCTATAGTTCAGGTGATTTTCAATAAATTTGAATTTTCTCCCAAATGTCCGTTGGCACGATAATTACAGGGCTCAACGCCAATTGATAGAGGTCTCAATCATCGGAATCGGAGCACAATTGCCGGATTTCGCTCTGACTTTTTGGTCTATAGTTCAGGTGATTTTCAATAAATTTGAATTTTCTCCAAAATGTGTAGAAATATTCGAACGATCCAAATGTCCATTGGCACGATAATTACAGGGCTCAACGCCTATTGATAGAGGTATCAATCATCGGAATCGGAGCACAATTGCCGGAGTTCGCTCTTTGGACCTCTGACTTTTTGGTCTACATTTCAGGTGATTTTCAATAAATTTGAATTTTCTCCAAAATGTGTAGAAATATTCGAACGATCCAAATGTCCGTTGGCACGATAATTACAGGGCTCAACGCCTATTGATAGAGGTGATTTTCAATAAATTTGAATTTTGTGCAAAATGTGTAGAAATTTTCGAACGATCCAAATGTCCGTTGGCACGATAATTACAAGGCTCAACGCCTATTGATAGAGGTATCAATCATCGGAATCGGAGCACAATTGCCGTAGTTCGCTCTTTGGAGCTCTGACTTTTTGGTCTATAGTTCAGGTGATATTCAATAAATTTGAATTTTCTCCAAAATGTGTAGAAATATTCGAACGATCCAAATGTCCGTTGGCACGATTATTACAGGGCTCAACGCCTATTGATAGAGGTATCAATCATTGGAATCGGAGCACAATTGCCGGAGTTCGCTCTTTGGAGCTCTGACTTTTTGGTCTATAGTTCAGGTGATTTTCAATAAATTTGAATTTTCTCCAAAATGTGTAGAAATATTCGAACGATCCAAATGTCCGTTGGCACGATAATTACAGGGCTCAACGCCTATTGATAGAGGTATCAATCATCGGAATCGGAGCACAATTGCCGGAGTTCGCTCTTTGGAGCTCTGACTTTTTGGTCTATAGTTCAGGTGATTTTCAATAAATTTGAATTTTGTCCAAAATGTGTAGAAATATTCGAACGATCCAAATGTCCGTTGGCACGATAATTACAGGGCTCAACGCCTATTGATAGAAGTATCAATCATAGGAATCGGAGCACAATTGCCGGAGTTCACTCTTTGGAGCTCTGACTTTTTGGTCTATAGTTCAGGTGATTTTCAATAAATTTGAATTTTCTCCAAAATGTGTAGAAATATTCGAACGATCCAAATGTCCGTTAACACGATAATTACAGGGCTCAACGATATTGATAAAGGTATCAATCATCGGAATCGGAGCACAATTGCCGGAGTTCGCTCTTTGGAGCTCTGACTTTTTGGTCTATAGTTCAGGTGATTTTCAATAAATTTGAATTTTCTCCAAAATGTGTAGAAATATTTGAACGATCCAAATGTCCGTTAGCACGATAACTACAGGGCTCAACGCCTATTGATAGAGGTATCAATCATCGGAATCGGAGCACAATTGCCAGAGTTCGCTCTTTGGAGCTCTGACTTTTTGGTCTATAGTTAAGGTAATTTTCAATAAATTTGAATTTTCCCCAAAATGTGTAGAAATATTCGAACGATCCAAATGTCCGTTGGCACGATAATTACAGGGCTCAACGCCTATTTATAGAGGTAATAATCATCGGAATCGGAGCACAATTGCCGGAGTTCACTCTTTGGAGCTCTGACTTTTTGGTCTATAGTTCAGGTGATTTTCAATAAATTTGAATTTTGTCCAAAATGTGTAGAAATATTCGAACGATCCAAATGTCCGTTGGCACGATAATTACAGGGCTCAACGCCTATTGATAGAAGTATCAATCATAGGAATCGGAGCACAATTGCCGGAGTTCACTCTTTGGAGCTCTGACTTTTTGGTCTATAGTTCAGGTGATTTTCAATAAATTTGAATTTTGTCCAAAATGTGTAGAAATATTCGAACGATCCAAATGTCCGTTGGCACGATAATTACAGGGCTCAACGCCTATTGATAGAGGTATCAATCATCGGAATCGGAGCACAATTGCCGGAGTTCGCTCTTTGGAGCTCTGACTTTTTGGTCTATAGTTCAGGTGATTTTCAATAAATTTGAATTTTCTCCAAAATGTGTAGAAATATTTGAACGATCCAAATGTCCGTTAGCACGATAACTACAGGGCTCAACGCCTATTGATAGAGGTATCAATCATCGGAATCGGAGCACAATTGCCAGAGTTCGCTCTTTGGAGCTCTGACTTTTTGGTCTATAGTTAAGGTAATTTTCAATAAATTTGAATTTTCCCCAAAATGTGTAGAAATATTCGAACGATCCAAATGTCCGTTGGCACGATAATTACAGGGCTCAACGCCTATTTATAGAGGTAATAATCATCGGAATCGGAGCACAATTGCCGGAGTTCGCTCTTTGGAGCTCTGACTTTTGTGGTCTATAGTTCAGGTGATTTTCAATAAATTTGAATTTTCTCCAAAATGTGTAGAAATATTCGAACGATCCAAATGTCCGTTGGCACGATAATTACAGGGCTCAACGCCTATTGATAGAGGTATCAATCATCGGAATCGGAGCACAATTGCCGGAGTTTGCTTTTTGGAGCTCTGACTTTTTGGCCTATAGTTCAGGTGATTTTCAATAAATTTGAATTTTCTCCAAAATGTGTAGAAATATTTCAACGATCCAAATGTCCGTTGGCACGATAATTACAGGGCTCAACGCCTGTTGATAGAGGTATCAATTATCGGAATCGGAGCACAATTGCCGGAGTTCGCTCTTTGGAGCTCTGACTTTTTGGTCTATAGTTCAGGTGATTTTCAATAAATTTGAATTTTCTCCAAAATGTGTAGAAATATTCGAACGATCCAAATGTCCGTTAGCACGATAACTACAGGGCTCAACGCCTATTGATAGAGGTATGAATCATCGGAATCGAAGCACAATTGCCGGAGTTCGCTCTTTGGAGCTCTGACTTTTTGGTCTATAGTTCAGGTAATTTTCAATAAATTTGAATTTTCCCCAAAATGTGTAGAAATATTCGAACGATCCAAATGTCCGTTGGCACGATAATTACAGGGCTCAACGCCTATTGATAGAGGTATCAATCATCGGAATCGGAGCACAATTGCCGGAGTTTGCTTTTTGGAGCTCTGACTTTTTGGCCTATAGTTCAGGTGATTTTCAATAAATTTGAATTTTCTCCAAAATGTGTAGAAATATTTCAACGATCCAAATGTCCGTTGGCACGATAATTACAGGGCTCAACGCCTGTTGATAGAGGTATCAATTATCGGAATCGGAGCACAATTGCCGGAGTTCGCTCTTTGGAGCTCTGACTTTTTGGTCTATAGTTCAGGTGATTTTCAATAAATTTGAATTTTCTCCAAAATGTGTAGAAATATTCGAACGATCCAAATGTCCGTTAGCACGATAACTACAGGGCTCAACGCCTATTGATAGAGGTATCAATCATCGGAATCGGAGCACAATTGCCAGAGTTCGCTCTTTGGAGCTCTGACTTTTTGGTCTATAGTTCAGGTAATTTTCAATAAATTTGAATTTTCCCCAAAATGTGTAGAAATATTCGAACGATCCAAATGTCCGTTGGCACGATAATTACAGGGCTCAACGCCTATTTATAGAGGTAATATTTATCGGAATCGGAGCACAATTGCCGGAGTTCGCTCTTTGGAGCTCTGACTTTTGTGGTCTATAGTTCAGGTGATTTTCAATAAATTTGAATTTTCTCCAAAATGTGTAGAAATATTTGAACGATCCAAATGTCCGTTGGCACGATAATTACAGGGCTCAACGCCTATTGATAGAGGTATCAATCATCGGAATCGGAGCACAATTGCCGGAGTTCGCTCTTTGGAGCTCTGACTTTTTGGTCTATAGTTCAGGTGATTTTCAATAAATTTGAATTTTCTCCAAAATGTGTAGAAATATTCGAACGATCCAAATGTCCGTTGGCACGATAATTACAGGGCTCAACGCCTATTGATAGAGGTATCAATCATCGGAATCGGAGCACAATTGCCGGAGTTCGCTCTTTGGAGCTCTGACTTTTTGGTCTATAGTTCAGGTGATTTTCAATAAATTTGAATTTTCTCCAAAATGTGTAGAAATATTCGAACGACCCAAATGTCCGTTGGCACGATAATTACAGGGATCAACGCTTATTGATAGAGGTATCAATCATCGGAATCGGAGCACAATTGCCGGAGTTCGCTCTTTGGAGCTCTGACTTTTTGGTCTATAGTTCAGGTGATTTTCAATAAATTTGAATTTTCTCCAAAATGTGTAGAAATACTCGAACGATCCAAATGTCCGTTGGCACGATAATTACAGGGCTCAACGCCTATTGATAGAGGTATCAATCATCGGAATCGGAGCACAATTGCCGGAGTTCGCTCTTTAGACCTCTGACTTTTTGGTCTATAGTTCAGGTGATTTTCAATAAATTTGAATTTTCTCCAAAATGTGTAGAAATATTCGAACGATCCAAATGTCCGTTGGCACGATAATTACAGGGCTCAACGCCTATTGATAGAGGTATCAATCATCGGAATCGGAGCACAATTGCCGGAGTTCGCTCTTTGGACCTCTGACTTTTTGGTCTATATTTCAGGTGATTTTCAATAAATTTGAACTTTCTCCAAAATGTGTAGAAATATTCGAACGATCCAAATGTCCGTTGGCACGATAATTACAGGGCTCAACGCCTATTTATAGAGGTATCAATCATCGGAATCGGAGCACAATTGCCGGAGTTCGCTCTTTGGACCTCTGACTTTTTGGTCTATAGTTCAGGTGATTTTCAATAAATTTGAATTTGCTCAAATGTCCGTTGGCACGATAATTACAGGGCTCAACGCCTATTGATAGAGGTATCAATCATCGGAATCGGAGCACAATTGCCGGAGTTCGCTCTTTGGACCTCTGACTTTTTGGTCTATATTTCAGGTGATTTTCAATAAATTTGAATTTTCTCCAAAATGTGTAGAAATATTCGAACGATCCAAATGTCCGTTGGCACGATAATTACAGGGCTCAACGCCTATTTATAGAGGTATCAATCATCGGAATCGGAGCACAATTGCCGGAGTTCGCTCTTTGGACCTCTGACTTTTTGGTCTATAGTTCAGGTGATTTTCAATAAATTTGAATTTTCTCCAAAATGTGTAGAAATATTCGAACGATCCAAATGTCCGTTGGCACGATAATTACAGGGCTCAATGCCTATTGATAGAGGTATCAATCATCGGAATCGGAGCACAATTGCCGGAGTTCGCTCTTTGGACCTCTGACTTTTTGGTCTATAGTTCAGGTGATTTTCAATAAATTTGAATTTTCTCCAAAATGTGTAGAAATATTCGAACGATCCAAATGTCCGTTGGCACGATAATTACAGGGCTCAACGCCTATTGATAGAAGTATCAATCATCGGAATCGGAGCACAATTGCCGGAGTTCGCTCTTTGGAGCTCTGACTTTTTGGTCTATAGTTCAGGTGATTTTCAATAAATTTGAATTTTCTCCAAAATGTGTAGAAATATTCGAACGATCCAAATGTCCGTTGGCACGATAATTACAGGGCTCAACGCCTATTGATAGAGGTATCAATCATCGGAATCGGAGCACATTTGCCGGAGTTCGCTCTTTGGACCTCTGACTTTTTGGTCTATAGTTCAGGTGATTTTCAATAAATTTGAATTTTCTCCAAAATGTGTAGAAATATTCGAACGATCCAAATGTCCGTTGGCACGATAATTACAGGGCTCAACGCCTATTGATAAAAGTATCAATCATCGGAATCGGAGCACAATTGCCGGAGTTCGCTCTTTGGAGCTCTGACTTTTTGGTCTATAGTTCAGGTGATTTTCAATAAATTTGAATTTTCTCTAAAATGTGAAGAAATATTCGAACGATCCAAATATCCGTTGGCACGATAATTACAGGGCTCAACGCCTATTGATAGAAGTATCAATCATCGGAATCGGAGCACAATTGCCGGAGTTCGCTCTTTGGAGCTCTGACTTTTTGGTCTATAGTTCAGATGATTTTCAATAAATTCGAATTTTCTCCAAAATGTGAAGAAATATTTGAACGATCCAAATGTCCGTTGGCACGATAATTACAGGGCTCAACGCCTATTGATAGAAGTATCAATCATCGGAATCGGAGCACAATTGCCGGAGTTCGCTCTTTGGAGCTCTGACTTTTTGGTCTATAGTTCAGGTGATTTTCAATAAATTTGAATTTTCTCCAAAATGTGTAGAAATATTCGAACGATCCAAATGTCCGTTGGCACGACAATTACAGGGCTCAACGCCTATTGATAGAGGTATCAATCATCGGAATCGGAGCACAATTGCCGGAGTTCGCTCTTTGGAGCTCTGACTTTTTGGTCTATAGTTCAGGTGATTTTCAATAAATTTGAATTTTCTCCAAAATGTGTAGAAATATTCGAACGATCCAAATGTCCGTTGGCACGATAATTACAGGGATCAACGCTTATTGATAGAGGTATCAATCATCGGAATCGGAGCACAATTGCCGGAGTTCGCTCTTTGGAGCTCTGACTTTTTGGTCTATAGTTCAGGTGATTTTCAATAAATTTGAATTTTCTCCAAAATGTGTAGAAATATTCGAACGATCCAAATGTCCGTTGGCACGATAATTACAGGGCTCAACGCCTATTGATAGAGGTATCAATCATCGGAATCGGAGCACAATTGCCGGAGTTCGCTCTTTGGAGCTCTGACTTTTTGGTCTATAGTTCAGGTGATTTTCAATAAATTTGAATTTTCTCCAAAATGTGTAGAAATATTCGAACGACCCAAATGTCCGTTGGCACGATAATTACAGGGCTCAACGCCTATTGATAGAAGTATCAATCATCGGAATCGGAGCACAATTGCCGGAGTTCGCTCTTTGGACCTCTGACTTTTTGGTCTATATTTCAGGTGATTTTCAATAAATTTGAATTTTCTCCAAAATGTGTAGAAATATTCGAACGCTCCAAATGTCCGTTGGCACGATAATTACAGGGCTCAACGCCTATTAATAGAGATATCAATCATCGGAATCGGAGCACAATTGCCGGAGTTCGCTCTTTGGAGCTCTGACTTTTTGGTCTATAGTTCAGGTGATTTTCAATAAATTTGAATTTTCTCCAAAATGTGTAGAAATATTCGAACGACCCAAATGTCCGTTGGCACGATAATTACAGGGATCAACGCTTATTGATAGAGGTATCAATCATCGGAATCGGAGCACAATTGCCGGAGTTCGCTCTTTGGAGCTCTGACTTTTTGGTCTATAGTTCAGGTGATTTTCAATAAATTTGAATTTTCTCCAAAATGTGTAGAAATATTCGAACGATCCAAATGTCCGTTGGCACGATAATTACAGGGCTCAACGCCTATTGATAGAGGTATCAATCATCGGAATCGGAGCACAATTGCCGGAGTTCGCTCTTTGGAGCTCTGACTTTTTGGTCTATAGTTCAGGTGATTTTCAATAAATTTGAATTTTCTTCAAAATGTGTAGAAATATTCGAACGATCCAAATGTCCATTGGCACGATAATTACAGGGCTCAACGCCTATTGATAGAAGTATCAATCATCGGAATCGGAGCACAATTGCCGGAGTTCGCTCTTTGGAGCTCTGACTTTTTGGTCTATAGTTCAGGTGATTTTCAATAAATTTGAATTTTCTCCAAAATGTGTAGAAATATTCGAACGATCCAAATGTCCGTTGGCACGATAATTACAGGGCTCAACGCTTATTGATTGAGGTATCAATCATCGGAATCGGAGCACAATTGCCGGAGTTCGCTCTTTGGAGCTCTGACTTTTTGGTCTATAGTTCAGGTTATTTTCAATAAATTTGAATTTTCTCCAAAATGTGTAGAAATATTCGAACGATCCAAATGTCCGTTGGCACGATAATTACAGGGCTCAACGCCTATTGATAGAGGTATCAATCATCGGAATCGGAGCACAATTGCCGGAGTTCGCTCTTTGGAGCTCTGACTTTTTGGTCTATAGTTCAGGTGATTTTCAATAAATTTGAATTTTCTCCAAAATGTGTAGAAATATTCGAACGATCCAAATGTCCGTTGGCACGATAATTACAGGGATCAACGCTTATTGATAGAGGTATCAATCATCGGAATCGGAGCACAATTGCCGGAGTTCGCTCTTTGGAGCTCTGACTTTTTGGTCTATAGTTCAGGTGATTTTCAATAAATTTGAATTTTCTCCAAAATGTGTAGAAATATTCGAACGATCCAAATGTCCGTTGGCACGATAATTACAGGGCTCAACGCCTATTGATAGAGGTATCAATCATCGGAATCGGAGCACAATTGCCGGAGTTCGCTCTTTGGAGCTCTGATTTTTTGGTCTATAGTTCAGGTGATTTTCAATAAATTTAAATTTTCTCCAAAAAGTGTAGAAATATTCGAACGATCCAAATGTCCGTTGGCACGATAATTACAGGGATCAACGCCTATTGATAGAGGTATCAATCATCGGAATCGGAGCACAATTGCCGGAGTTCGCTCTTTGGAGCTCTGACTTTTTGGTCTATAGTTCAGGTGATTTTCAATAAATTTGAATTTTCTCCAAAATGTGTAGAAATATTCAAACGATCCAAATGTCCGTTGGCACGATAATTACAGGGCTCAACGCCTATTGATAGAGGTATCAATCATCGGAATCGGAGCACAATTGCCGGAGTTCGCTCTTTGGAGCTCTGACTTTTTGGTCTATAGTTCAGGTGATTTTCAATAAATTTGAATTTTCTACAAAATGTGTAGAAATATTCGAACGATCCAAATGTCCGTTGGCACGATAATTATAGGGCTCAACGCCTATTGATGGAGGTATCAATCATCGGAATCGGAGCACAATTGCTGGATTTCGCTCTTTGGAGCTCTGACTTTTTGGTCTATAGTTCAGGTGTTTTCAATAAATTTGAATTTTCTCCAAAATGTGTAGAAATTTTCGAACGATCCAAATTTCCGTTGGCACGATAATTACAGGGCTCAACGCCTATTGATAGAGGTATCAATCATCGGAATCGGAGCACAATTGCCGGAGTTCGCTCTTTGGAGCTCTGACTTTTTGGTCTATAGTTCAGGTGATTTTCAATAAATTTGAATTTTCTCCAAAATGTGTAGAAATATTCGAACGATCCAAATGTCCGTTAACGCGATAATTACAGGGCTCAACGCCTATTGATAAAGGTATCAATCATCGGAATCGGAGCACAATTTCCGGAGTTCGCTCTTTGGAGCTCTGACTTTTTGGTCTATAGTTCAGGTGATTTTCAATAAATTTGAATTTTCTCCAAAATGCGTAGAAATATTCGAACGATCCAAATGTCCGTTGGCACGATAATTACAGGGCTCAACGCCTATTGATAGAGGTGATTTTCAATAAATTTGAATTTTCTCCAAAATGTGTAGAAATATTCGAACGATCCAAATGTCCGTTGGCACGATAATTACAGGGCTCAACGCCTATTGATAGAGGTATCAATCATCGGAATCGGAGCACAATTGCCGTAGTTCGCTCTTTGGAGCTCTGACTTTTTGGCCTATAGTTCAGGTGATTTTCAATAAATTTGAATTTTCTCCAAAATGTGTAGAAATATTCGAACGATCCAAATGTCCGTTGGCACGATAATTACAGGGCTCAACGCCAATTGATAGAGGTATCAATCATCGGAATCGGAGCACAATTGCCGGATTTCGCTCTGACCTTTTGGTCTATAGTTCAGGTGATTTTCAATAAATTTGAATTTTCTCCAAAATGTGTAGAAATATTCGAACGATCCAAATGTCCATTGGCACGATAATTACAGGGCTCAACGCCTATTGATAGAGGTATCAATCATCGGAATCGGAGCACAATTGCCGGAGTTCGCTCTTTGGACCTCTGACTTTTTGGTCTACATTTCAGGTGATTTTCAATAAATTTGAATTTTCTCCAAAATGTGTAGAAATATTCGAACGATCCAAATGTCCGTTGGCACGATAATTACAGGGCTCAACGCCTATTGATAGAGGTGATTTTCAATAAATTTGAATTTTGTGCAAAATGTGTAGAAATATTCGAACGATCCAAATGTCCGTTGGCACGATAATTACAGGGCTCAACGCCTATTGATAGAGGTATCAATCATCGGAATCGGAGCACAATTGCCGGAGTTCGCTCTTTGGAGCTCTGACTTTTTGGTCTATAGTTCAGGTGATTTTCAAATTTGAATTTTCTCCTAAATCTGTAGAAATATTCGAACGATCCTAATGTCCGTTGGCACGATAATTATAGGGCTCAACGCCTATTGATAGAGGTATCAATCATCGGAATCGGAGCACAATTGCTGGATTTCGCTCTTTGGAGCTCTGACTTTTTGGTCTATAGTTCAGGTGATTTTCAATAAATTTGAATTTTCTCCAAAATGTGTAGAAATATTCGAACGATCCAAATGTCCGTTGGCACGATAATTACAGGGCTCAACGCCTATTGATAGAGGTATCAATCATCGGAATCGGAGCACAATTGCCGGAGTTCGCACTTTGGAGCTCTGACTTTTTGGTCTATAGTTCAGGTGATTTTCAATAAATTTGAGTTTTCTCCAAAATGTGTAGAAATTTTCGAACGATCCAAATGTCCGTTGGCACGATAATTACAAGGCTCAACGCCTATTGATAGAGGTATCAATCATCGGAATCGGAGCACAATTGCCGGAGTTCGCTCTTTGGAGCTCTGACTTTTTGGTCTATAGTTCAGGTGATATTCAATAAATTTGAATTTTCTCCAAAATGTGTAGAAATATTCGAACGATCCAAATGTCCGTTGGCACGATTATTACAGGGCTCAACGCCTATTGATAGAGGTATCAATCATTGGAATCGGAGCACAATTGCCGGAGTTCGCTCTTTGGAGCTCTGACTTTTTGGTCTATAGTTCAGGTGATTTTCAATAAATTTGAATTTTCTCCAAAATGTGTAGAAATATTCGAACGATCCAAATGTCCGTTGGCACGATAATTACAGGGCTCAACGCCTATTGATAGAGGTATCAATCATCGGAATCGGAGCACAATTGCCGGAGTTCGCTCTTTGGAGCTCTGACTTTTTGGTCTATAGTTCAGGTGATTTTCAATAAATTTGAATTTTGTCCAAAATGTGTAGAAATATTCGAACGATCCAAATGTCCGTTGGCACGATAATTACAGGGCTCAACGCCTATTGATAGAAGTATCAATCATAGGAATCGGAGCACAATTGCCGGAGTTCACTCTTTGGAGCTCTGACTTTTTGGTCTATAGTTCAGGTAATTTTCAATAAATTTGAATTTTCTCCAAAATGTGTAGAAATATTCGAACGATCCAAATGTCCGTTAACACGATAATTACAGGGCTCAACGATATTGATAAAGGTATCAATCATCGGAATCGGAGCACAATTGCCGGAGTTCGCTCTTTGGAGCTCTGACTTTTTGGTCTATAGTTCAGGTGATTTTCAATAACGCTCTGACTTTTTGGCCTATAGTTCAGGTGATTTTCAATAAATTTGAATTTTCTCCAAAATGTGTAGAAATATTTCAACGATCCAAATGTCCGTTGGCACGATAATTACAGGGCTCAACGCCTGTTGATAGAGGTATCAATTATCGGAATCGGAGCACAATTGCCGGAGTTCGCTCTTTGGAGCTCTGACTTTTTGGTCTATAGTTCAGGTGATTTTCAATAAATTTGAATTTTCTCCAAAATGTGTAGAAATATTCGAACGATCCAAATGTCCGTTAGCACGATAACTACAGGGCTCAACGCCTATTGATAGAGGTATCAATCATCGGAATCGGAGCACAATTGCCAGAGTTCGCTCTTTGGAGCTCTGACTTTTTGGTCTATAGTTCAGGTAATTTTCAATAAATTTGAATTTTTCCCAAAATGTGTAGAAATATTCGAACGATCCAAATGTCCGTTGGCACGATAATTACAGGGCTCAACGCCTATTTATAGAGGTAATATTTATCGGAATCGGAGCACAATTGCCGGAGTTCGCTCTTTGGAGCTCTGACTTTTGTGGTCTATAGTTCAGGTGATTTTCAATAAATTTGAATTTTCTCCAAAATGTGTAGAAATATTTGAACGATCCAAATGTCCGTTGGCACGATAATTACAGGGCTCAACGCCTATTGATAAATGTATCAATCATCGGAATCGGAGCACAATTGCCGGAGTTCGCTTTTTGGAGCTCTGACTTTTTGGCCTATAGTTCAGGTGATTTTCAATAAATTTTAATTTTCTCCAAAATGTGTAGAAATATTTGAACGATCCAAATGTCCGTTGGCACGATAATTACAGGGCTCAACGCCTATTGATAGAGGTATCAATCATCGGAATCGGAGCACAATTGCCGGAGTTCGCTCTTTGGAGCTCTGACTTTTTGGTCTATAGGTCAGGTGATTTTCAATAAATTTGAATTTTCTCCAAAATGTGTAGAAATATTTGAACGATCCAAATGTCCGTTGGCACGATAATTACAGGGCTCAACGCCTGTTGATAGAGGTATCAATCATCGGAATCGGAGCACAATTGCCGGAGTTCGCTCTTTGGAGCTCTGACTTTTTGGTCTATAGTTCAGGTGATTTTCAATAAATTTGAATTTTCTCCAAAATGTGTAGAAATATTCGAACGATCCAAATGTCCGTTGGCACGATAGTTACAGGGCTCAACGCCTATTGATAGAGGTATCAATCATCGGAATCGGAGCACAATTGCCGGAGTTCGCTCTTTGGAGCTCTGACTTTTTGGTCTATAGTTCAGGTGATTTTCAATAAATTTAAATTTTCTCCAAAATGTGTAAAAATATTTAAACGATCCAAATGTCCTTTGGCACGATAATTACAGGGCTCAACGCCTATTGATAGAGGTATCAATCATCGGAATCGTAGCACAGTTGCCGGAGTTCGCTCTTTGGAGCTATGACTTTTTGGTCTATAGTTCAGGTGATTTTCAATAAATTTAAATTTTCTCCAAAATGTGTAGAAATATTCGAACGATCCAAATGTCCGTTGGCACGATAATTACAGGGCTCAACGCCTATTGATAAATGTATCAATCATCGGAATCGGAGCACAATTGCCAGAGTTCGCTTTTTGGAGCTCTGACTTTATGATCTATAGTTCAGGTGATTTTCAATAAATTTGAATTTTCTCCAAAATGTGTAGTAATATTTGAACGATCCAAATGTCCGTTGGCACGATAATTACAGGGCTCAACGCCTATTGATAGAGGTATCAATCATCGGAATCGGAGCACAATTGCCGGAGTTCGCTCTTTGGAGCTCTGACTTTTTGGTCTATAGTTCAGGTGATTTTCAATAAATTTGAATTTTCTCCAAAATGTGTAGAAATATTCGAACGATCCAAATGTCCGTTGGCACGATAATTACAGGGATCAACGCTTATTGATAGAGGTATCAATCATCGGAATCAGAGCACAATTGCCGGAGTTCGCTCTTTGGAGCTCTGACTTTTTGGTCTATAGTTCAGGTGATTTTCAATAAATTTGAATTTTCTCCAAAATGTGTAGAAATATTTGAACGATCCAAATGTCCGTTGGCACGATAATTACAGGGCTCAACGCCTATTGATAGAGGTATCAATCATCGGAATCGGAGCACAATTGCCGGAGTTCGCTCTTTGGAGCTCTGACTTTTTGGTCTATAGTTCAGGTGATTTTCAATAAATTTGAATTTTCTCCAAAAAGTGTAGAAATATTCGAACGATCCAAATGTCCGTTGGCACGATAATTACAGGGATCAACGCCTATTGATAGAGGTATCAATCATCGGAATCAGAGCACAATTGCCGGAGTTCGCTCTTTGGAGCTCTGATTTTTTGGTCTATAGTTCAGGTGATTTTCAATAAATTTGAATTTTCTCCAAAATGTGTAGAAATATTCAAACGATCCAAATGTCCGTTGGCACGATAATTACAGGGCTCAACGCCTATTGATAGAGGTATCAATCATCGGAATCGGAGCACAATTGCCGGAGTTCGCTCTTTGGAGCTCTGACTTTTTGGTCTATAGTTCAGGTGATTTTCAATAAATTTGAATTTTCTCCAAAATGTGTAGAAATATTTGAACGATCCAAATGTCCGTTGGCACGATAATTACAGGGCTCAACGCCTATTGATAGAGGTATCAATCATCGGAATCGGAGCACAATTGCCGGAGTTCGCTCTTTGGAGCTCTGACTTTTTGGTCTATAGGTCAGGTGATTTTCAATAAATTTGAATTTTCTCCAAAATGTGTAGAAATATTCGAACGATCCAAATGTCCGTTGGCACGATAATTACAGGGCTCAACGCCTGTTGATAGAGGTATCAATCATCGGAATCGGAGCACAATTGCCGGAGTTCGCTCTTTGGAGCTCTGACTTTTTGGTCTATAGTTCAGGTGATTTTCAATAAATTTGAATTTTCTCCAAAATGTGTAGAAATATTCGAACGATCCAAATGTCCGTTGGCACGATAGTTACAGGGCTCAACGCCTATTGATAGAGGTATCAATCATCGGAATCGGAGCACAATTGCCGGAGTTCGCTCTTTGGAGCTCTGACTTTTTGGTCTATAGTTCAGGTGATTTTCAATAAATTTAAATTTTCTCCAAAATGTGTAAAAATATTTAAACGATCCAAATGTCCTTTGGCACGATAATTACAGGGCTCAACGCCTATTGATAGAGGTATCAATCATCGGAATCGTAGCACAGTTGCCGGAGTTCGCTCTTTGGAGCTATGACTTTTTGGTCTATAGTTCAGGTGATTTTCAATAAATTTAAATTTTCTCCAAAATGTGTAGAAATATTCGAACGATCCAAATGTCCGTTGGCACGATAATTACAGGGCTCAACGCCTATTGATAAATGTATCAATCATCGGAATCGGAGCACAATTGCCAGAGTTCGCTTTTTGGAGCTCTGACTTTATGATCTATAGTTCAGGTGATTTTCAATAAATTTGAATTTTCTCCAAAATGTGTAGTAATATTTGAACGATCCAAATGTCCGTTGGCACGATAATTACAGGGCTCAACGCCTATTGATAGAGGTATCAATCATCGGAATCGGAGCACAATTGCCGGAGTTCGCTCTTTGGAGCTCTGACTTTTTGGTCTATAGTTCAGGTGATTTTCAATAAATTTGAATTTTCTCCAAAATGTGTAGAAATATTCGAACGATCCAAATGTCCGTTGGCACGATAATTACAGGGATCAACGCTTATTGATAGAGGTATCAATCATCGGAATCAGAGCACAATTGCCGGAGTTCGCTCTTTGGAGCTCTGACTTTTTGGTCTATAGTTCAGGTGATTTTCAATAAATTTGAATTTTCTCCAAAATGTGTAGAAATATTTGAACGATCCAAATGTCCGTTGGCACGATAATTACAGGGCTCAACGCCTATTGATAGAGGTATCAATCATCGGAATCGGAGCACAATTGCCGGAGTTCGCTCTTTGGAGCTCTGACTTTTTGGTCTATAGTTCAGGTGATTTTCAATAAATTTGAATTTTCTCCAAAAAGTGTAGAAATATTCGAACGATCCAAATGTCCGTTGGCACGATAATTACAGGGATCAACGCCTATTGATAGAGGTATCAATCATCGGAATCGGAGCACAATTGCCGGAGTTCGCTCTTTGGAGCTCTGACTTTTTGGTCTATAGTTCAGGTGATTTTCAATAAATTTGAATTTTCTCCAAAATGTGTAGAAATATTCAAACGATCCAAATGTCCGTTGGCACGATAATTACAGGGCTCAACGCCTATTGATAGAGGTATCAATCATCGGAATCGGAGCACAATTGCCGGAGTTCGCTCTTTGGAGCTCTGACTTTTTGGTCTATAGTTCAGGTGATTTTCAATAAATTTGAATTTTCTCCAAAATGTGTAGAAATATTCGAACGATCCAAATGTCCGTTGGCACGATAATTATAGGGCTCAACGCCTATTGATGGAGGTATCAATCATCGGAATCGGAGCACAATTGCTGGATTTCGCTCTTTGGAGCTCTGACTTTTTGGTCTATAGTTCAGGTGTTTTCAATAAATTTGAATTTTCTCCAAAATGTGTAGAAATATTCGAACGATCCAAATGTCCGTTGGCACGATAATTACAGGGCTCAACGCCTATTGATAGAGGTATCAATCATCGGAATCGGAGCACAATTGCCTGAGTTCGCACTTTGGAGCTCTGACTTTTTGGTCTATAGTTCAGGTGATTTTCAATAAGTTTGAGTTTTCTCCAAAATGTGTAGAAATTTTCGAACGATCCAAATGTCCGTTGGCACGATAATTACAGGGCTCAACGCCTATTGATAGAGGTATCAATCATCGGAATCGGAGCACAATTGCCGGAGTTCGCTCTTTGGAGCTCTGACTTTTTGGTCTATAGTTCAGGTGATTTTCAATAAATTTGAATTTTCTCCTAAATCTGTAGAAATATTCGAACGATCCAAATGTCCGTTGGCACGATAATTACAGGGCTCAACGCCTATTGATAGAGGTATCAATCATCGGAATCGGAGCACAATTGCCGGAGTTCGCTCTTTGGACCTCTGACTTTTTGGTCTATAGTTCAGGTGATTTTCAATAAATTTGAATTTTCTCCAAAATGTGTAGAAATATTCGAACGATCCAAATGTCCGTTAGCAAGATAATTACAGGGCTCAACGCCTATTGATAGAGGTATCAATCATCGGAATCGGAGCACAATTGCCGGAGTGCGCCCGTAGGAGCACTGACTTTTTGGTCTATAGTTCATGTGATTTTCAATAAATTTGAATTTTCTCCAAAATGTGTAGAAATATTCGAACGATCCAAATGTCCGTTGGCACGATAATTACAGGGCTCAACGCCTATTGATAGAAGTATCAATCATAGGAATCGGGGCACAATTGCCGGAGTTCACTCTTTGGAGCTCTGACTTTTTGGTCTATAGTTCAGGTGATTTTCAATAAATTTGAATTTTCTCCAAAATGTGTAGAAATATTCGAACGATCTAAATGTCCGTTAACACGATAATTACAGGGCTCAACGCCTATTGATATAGGTATCAATCATCGGAATCGGAGCACAATTTCCGGAGTTCGCTCTTTGGAGCTCTGACTTTTTGGTCTATAGTTCAGGTGATTTTCAATAAATTTGAATTTTCTCCAAAATGCGTAGAAATATTCGAACGATCCAAATGTCCGTTGGCACGATAATTACAGGGCTCAACGCCTATTGATAGAGGTGATTTTCAATAAATTTGAATTTTCTCCAAAATGTGTTGAAATATTCGAACGATCCAAATGTCCGTTGGCACGATAATTACAGGGCTCAACGCCTATTGATAGAGGTATCAATCATCGGAATCGGAGCACAATTGCCGGAGTTCGCTCTTTGGAGCTCTGACTTTTTGGCCTATAGTTCAGGTGATTTTCAATAAATTTGAATTTTCTCCAAAATGTGTAGAAATATTCGAACGATCCAAATGTCCGTTGGCACGATAATTACAGGGCTCAACGCCAATTGATAGAGGTATCAATCATCGGAATCGGAGCACAATTGCCGGATTTCGCTCTGACTTTTTGGTCTATAGTTCAGGTGATTTTCAATAAATTTGAATTTTCTCCAAAATGTGTTGAAATATTCGAACGATCCAAATGTCCATTGGCACGATAATTACAGGGCTCAACGCCTATTGATAGAGGTATCAATCATCGGAATCGGAGCACAATTGCCGGAGTTCGCTCTTTGGACCTCTGACTTTTTGGTCTACATTTCAGGTGATTTTCAATAAATTTGAATTTTCTTCAAAATGTGTAGAAATATTCGAACGATCCAAATGTCCGTTGGCACCATAATTACAGGGCTCAACGCCTATTTATAGAGGTATCAATCATCGGAATCGGAGCACAATTGCCGAAGTTCGCTCTTTGGAGCTCTGACTTTTTGGTCTATAGTTCAAGTGATTTTCAATAAATTTGAATTTTCTCCAAAATGTGTAGAAATATTCGAACGATCCAAATGTCCGTTGGCACGATAATTACAGGGCTCAACGCCTATTTATAGAGGTATCAATCATCGGAATCGGAGCACAATTGCCGGAGTTCGCTCTTTGGAGCTCTGACTTTTTGGTCTATAGTTCAGGTGATTTTCAATAAATTGGAATTTTCTCCAAAATGTGTAGAAATATTCGAACGATCCAAATGTCCGTTGGCACGATAATTACAGGGCTCAACGCCTGTTGATAGAGGTATCAATCATCGGAATCGAAGCACAATTGCCGGAGTTCGCTCTTTGGAGCTCTGACTTTTTGGTTATAGTTCAGGTGATTTTCAATAAATTGGAATTTTCTCCAAAATGTGTAGAAATATTCAAACGATCCAAATGTCCTTTGGCACGATAATTACAGGGCTCAACGCCTATTGATTGAGGTATCAATCATCGGAATCGGAGCACAATTGCCGGAGTTCGCTCTTTGGAGCTCTGACTTTTTGGTTTATAGTTCAGGTGATTTTCAATCAATTTGAATTTTCTCCAAAATGTGTAAAAATATTTGAACGATCCAAATGTCCTTTGGCACGATAATTACAGGGCTCAACGCCTATTGATGAGGTATCAATCATCGGAATCGGAGCACAATTGCCGGAGTTCGCTCTTTGGAGCTCTGACTTTTTGGTCTATAGTTCAGGTGATTTTCAATAAATTTGAATTTTCTCCCAAATGTATAAAAATATTCGAACGATCCAAATGTCCGTTGGCAAGATAATTACAGGGCTCAACGCCTATTTATAGAGGTATCAATCATCGGAATCGGAGCACAATTGACGGAGTTCGCTCTTTGGAGCTCTGACTTTTTGGTCTATAGTTCAGGTGATTTTCAATAAATTGGAATTTTCTCCAAAATGTGTAGAAATATTCGAACGATCCAAATGTCTGTTGGCACGATAATTACAGGGCTCAACGCCTATTGATAGAGGTATCAATCATCGGAATCGGAGCACAATTGCCGGAGTTCGCTCTTTGGAGCTCTGACTTTTTGGTTTATAGTTCAGGTGATTTTCAATAAATTTGAATTTTCTCCAAAATGTGTAAAAATATTTGAACGATCCAAATGTCCTTTGGCACGATAATTACAGGGCTCAACGCCTATTGATAGAGGTATCAATCATCGGAATCGGAGCACAATTGCCGGAGTTCGCTTTTTGGAGCTCTGACTTTTTGGTCTATAGTTCAGGTGATTTTCAATAAATTTGAATTTTCTCCAAAATGTGTAGAAATATTCGAACGATCCAAATGTCCATTGGCACGATAATTACAGGGCTGAACGCCTATTGATAAATGTATCAATCATCGGAATCGGAGCACAATTGCCGGAGTTCGCTCTTTGGAGCTCTGACTTTTTGGTCTATAGTTCAGGTGATTTTCAATAAATTTGAATTTTGTGCAAAATGTGTAGAAATATTCGATCCAAATGTCCGTTGGCACGATAATTACAGGGCTCAACGCCTATTGATAAATGTATCAATCATCGGAATCGGAGCACAATTGCCGGAGTTCGCTTTTTGGAGCTCTGACTTTATGATCTATAGTTCAGGTGATTTTCAATAAATTTAAATTTTCTCCAAAATGTGTAGAAATATTTGAACGATCCAAATGTCCGTTGGCACGATAATTACAGGGCTCAACGCCTATTGATAGAGGTATCAATCATTGGAATCGGAGCACAATTGCCGGAGTTCGCTCTTTGCAGCTCTGACTTTTTGGTTTATAGTTCAGGTGATTTTCAATAAATTTGAATTTTCTCCAAAATGTGTAGAAATATTCGAACGATCCAAATGTCCTTTGGCACGATAATTACAGGGCTCAACGCCTATTGATAGAGGTATCAATCATCGGAATCGGAGCACAATTGCCGGAGTTCGCTCTTTGGACCTCTGACTTTTTGGTCTATAGTTCAGGTGATTTTCAATAAATTTGAATTTTCTCCAAAATGTATAGAAATATTCGAACGATCCAAATGTCCGTTGGCACGATAATTACAGGGCTCAACGCCTATTGATAGAGGTATCAATCATCGGAATCGGAGCACAATTGCCGGAGTTCGCTCTTTGGAGCTCTGACTTTTTGGTCTATAGTTCAGGTGATTTTCCAAAAATTTGAATTTTCTCCAAAATGTGTAGAAATATTCGAACGATCCAAATGTCCGTTGGCACGATAATTACAGGGCTCAACGCCTATTGATAGAGGTATCAATCATCGGAATCGGAGCACAATTGCCGGAGTTCGCTCTTTGGAGCTCTGACTTTTTGGTCTATAGTTCAGGTGATTTTCAATAAATTTGAATTTTCTCCAAAATGTGTAGAAATATTCGAACGATCCAAATGTCCTTTGGCACGATAATTACAGGGCTCAACGCCTATTGATAGAGGTATCAATCATCGGAATCGGAGCACAATTGCCGGAGTTCGCTTTTTGGAGCTCTGACTTTTTGGTCTATAGTTCAGGTGATTTTCAATAAATTTGAATTTTCTCCAAAATGTGTAGAAATGTTCGAACGATCCAAATGTCCATTGGCACGATAATTACAGGGCTCAACGCCTATTGATAAATGTATCAATCATCGGAATCGGAGCACAATTGCCGGAGTTCGCTCTTTGGAGCTCTGACTTTTTGGTCTATAGTTCAGGTGATTTTCAATAAATTTGAATTTTGTGCAAAATGTGTAGAAATATTCGAACGATCCAAATGTCCGTTGGCACGATAATTACAGGGCTCAACGCCTATTGATAAATGTATCAATCATCGGAATCGGAGCACAATTGCCGGAGTTCGATTTTTGGAGCTCTGACTTTATGATCTATAGTTCAGGTGATTTTCAATAAATTTGAATTTTCTCCAAAATGTGTAGAAATATTTGAACGATCCAAATGTCCGTTGGCACGATAATTACAGGGCTCAACGCCTATTGATAGAGGTATCAATCATTGGAATCGGAGCACAATTGCCGGAGTTCGCTCTTTGGAGCTCTGACTTTTTGGTCTATAGTTCAGGTGATTTTCAATAAATTTGAATTTTCTCCAAAATGTGTAGAAATATTCGAACGATCCAAATGTCCGTTGGCACGATAATTACAGGGCTCAACGCCTATTTATAGAGGTATCAATCATCGAAATCGGAGCACAATTGCCGGAGTTCGCTCTTTGGAGCTCTGACTTTTTGGTCTATAGTTCAGGTGATTTTCAATAAATTTGAATTTTCTTCAAAATGTGTAGAAATATTTGAACGATCCAAATGTACGTTGGCACGATAATTATAGGGCTCAACGCCTATTGATAGAGGTATCAATCATCGGAATCGGAGCACAATTGCCGGAGTTCGCTCTTTGGAGCTCTGACTTTTTGGTCTATAGTTCAGGTGATTTTCAATAAATTGGAATTTTCTCCAAAATGTGTAGAAATATTCGAACGATCCAAATGTCCGTTGGCACGATAATTACAGGGCTCAACGCCTGTTGATAGAGGTATCAATCATCGGAATCGGAGCACAATTGCCGGAGTTCGCTCTTTGGAGCTCTGACTTTTTGGTCTATAGTTCAGGTGATTTTCAATAAATTGGAATTTTCTCCAAAATGTGTAGAAATATTCAAACGATCCAAATGTCCTTTGGCACGATAATTACAGGGCTCAACGCCTATTGATAGAGGTATCAATCATCGGAATCGGAGCACAATTGCCGGAGTTCGCTCTTTGGAGCTCTGACTTTTTGGTTTATAGTTCAGGTGATTTTCAATAAATTTGAATTTTCTCCAAAATGTGTAAAAATATTTGAACGACCAAATGTCCTTTGGCACGATAATTACAGGGCTCAACGCCTATTGATAGAGGTTTTCAATCATCGGAATCGGAGCACAATTGCCGGAGTTCGCTCTTTGGAGCTCTGACTTTTTGGTCTATATTCAGGTGATTTTCAATTAATTTGAATTTTCTCCAAAATGTATAGAAATATTCGAACGATCCAAATGTCCGTTGGCACGATAATTACAGGGCTCAACGCCTATTGATAGAGGTATCAATCATCGGAATCGGAGCACAATTGCCGGAGTTCGCTTTTTGGAGCTCTGACTTTTTGGTCTATAGTTCAGGTGATTTTCAATAAATTTGAATTTTCTCCAAAATGTGTAGAAATATTCGAACGATCCAAATGTCCATTGGCACGATAATTACAGGGCTCAACGCCTATTGATAAATGTATCAATCATCGGAATCGGAGCACAATTGCCGGAGTTCGCTCTTTGGAGCTCTGACTTTTTGGTCTATAGTTCAGGTGATTTTCAATAAATTTGAATTTTGTGCAAAATGTGTAGAAATATTCGAACGATCCAAATGTCCGTTGGCACGATAATTACAGGGCTCAACGCCTATTGATAGAGGTATCAATCATCGGAATCGGAGCACAATTGCCGGAGTTCGCTCTTTGGAGCTCTGACTTTTTGGTCTATAGTTCAGGTGATTTTCAATAAATTTGAATATTCTCCAAAATGTGTAGAAATATTCGAACGATCCAAATGTCCTTTGGCACGATAATTACAGGGCTCAACGCCTATTGATAGAGGTATCAATCATCGGAATCGGAGCACAATTGCCGGAGTTCGCTCTTTGGTGCTCTGACTTTTTGGTCTATAGTTCAGGTGATTTTCAATAAATTTGAATTTTCTCCAAAATGTGTAGAAATATTCGAACGATCCAAATGTCCGTTGGCACGATAATTACAGGGCTCAACGCCTATTGATAAATGTATCAATCATCGGAATCGGAGCACAATTGCCGGAGTTCGCTCTTTGGAGCTCTGACTTTTTGGTCTATAGTTCAGGTGATATTCAATAAATTTGAATTTTCTCCAAAATGTGTAGAAATATTCGAACGATCCAAATGTCCGTTGGCACGATAATTACAGGGCTCAACGCCTATTGATAGAGGTATCAATCATCGGAATCGGAGCACAATTGCCGGAGTTCGCACTTTGGAGCTCTGACTTTTTGGTCTATAGTTCAGGTGATTTTCAATAATTTTGAATTTTCTCCAAAATGTGTAGAAATATTCGAACGAACCAAATGTCCGTTGGCACGATAATTACAGGGCTCAACGCCTATTGATAGAGGTATCAATCATCGGAATCGGAGCACAATTGCCGGAGTTCGCTCTTTGGAGCTCTGACTTTTTGGTCTATGGTTCAGGTGATTTTCAATAAATTTGAATTTTCTCCAAAATGAGTGGAAATATTCAAACGATCCAAATGTCCGTTGGCACGATAATTACAGGGCTCAACGCCTATTGATAGAGGTATCAATTATCGGAATCGGAGCACAATTGCCGGAGTTCGCTCTTTGGAGCTCTGACTTTTTGGTCTATAGTTCAGGTGATTTTCAATAAATTTGAATTTTCTCCAAAATGTGTAGAAATATTCGAACGATCCAAATGGCCGTTGGCACGATAATTACAGGGCTCAACGCCTATTGATAGAGGTATCAATCATCGGAACCGGAGCAAAATTGTCGGAGTTCGCTCTTTGGAGCTCTGACTTTTTGGTCTATAGTTCAGGTGATTTTCAATAAATTGGAATTTTCTCCAAAATGTGTAGAAATATTCGAACGATCCAAATGGCCGTTGGCACGATAATTACAGGGCTCAACGCCTATTGATAGAGGTATCAATCATTGGGATCGGAGCACAATTGCCGGAGTTCGCTCTTTGGAGCTCTGACTTTTTGGTCTATAGTTCAGGTGATTTTCAATAAATTTTAATTTTCTCCAAAATGTGTAGAAATATTCGAACGATCCAAATGTCCGTTGGCACGATAATTGCAGGGCTCAACGCCTATTGATATAGGTATCAATCATCGGAATCGGAGCACAATTGCCGGAGTTCGCTCTTTGGAGCTCTGACTTTTTGGTCTATAGTTCAGGTGATTTTCAATAAATTTTAATTTTCTCCAAAATGTGTAGAAATATTCGAACGATCCAAATGTCCGTTGGCACGATAATTGCAGGGCTCAACGCCTATTGATAGAGGTATCAATCATCGAAATCGGAGCACAATTGCCGGAGTTCACTCTTTGGAGTTATGACTTTTTGGTCTATAGTTCAGGTGATTTTCAATAAATTTAAATTTTCTCCAAAATGTGTAGAAATATTCGAACGATCCAAATGTCCGTTGGCACGATAATTACAGGGCTCAACGCCTATTGATAGAGGTATCAATCATCGGAATCGGAGCACAATTGCCGGAGTTCGCTCTTTGGAGCTCTGACTTTTTGGTCTATAGTTCAGGTGATTTTCAATAAATTTGAATTTTCTCTAAAATGTGTAGAAATATTTGAACGATCCAAATGTCCGTTGGCACGATAATTACAGGGCTCAACGCCTATTGATAGAGGTTTTCAATCATCGGAATCGGAGCACAATTGCCGGAGTTCGCTCTTTGGAGCTCTGACTTGTTGGTCTATAGTTCAGGTGATTTTCAATAAATTTGAATTTTCTCCAAAATGTGTAGAAATATTCGAACGATCCAAATGTCCGTTGGCACGATAATTACAGGGCTCAACGCCTATTGTTAGAGGTATCAATCATTGGAATCGGAGCACAATTGCCGGAGTTCGCTCTTTGGAGCTCTGACTTTTTGGTCTATAGTTCAGGTGATTTTCAATAAATTTGAATTTTCTCCAAAATGTGTAGAAATATTCGAACGATCCAAATGTCCGTTGGCACGATAATTACAGGGCTCAACGCCTATTGATATAGGTATCAATCATCGGAATCGGAGCACAATTGCCGGAGTTCGCTCTTTGGAGCTCTGACTTTTTGGTCTATAGTTCAGGTGATTTTCAATAAATTTGAATTTTCTCCAAAATGTGTAAAAATATTTAAACGATCCAAATGTCCTTTGGCACGATAATTACAGGGCTCAACGCCTATTGATAGAGGTATCAATCATCGGAATCGGAGCACAATTGCCGGAGTTCGCTTTTTGGAGCTCTGACTTTTTGGTCTATAGTTCAGGTGATTTTCAATAAATTTGAATTTTCTCCAAAATGTGTAGAAATATTCGAACGATCCAAATGTCCATTGGCACGATAATCGACGAGGTATCAATCATCGGAATCGTAGCACAATTGCCGTAGTTCGCTCTTTGGAGCTCTGACTTTTTGGTCTATAGTTCAGGTGATTTTCAATAATTTTGAATTTTCTCCAAAATGTGTAGAAATATTCGAACGATCCAAATGTCCGTTGGCACGATAATTACAGGGCTCAACGCCTATTGTTAGAGGTATCAATCATTGGAATCGGAGCACAATTGCCGGAGTTCGCTCTTTGGAGCTCTGACTTTTGGGTCTATAGTTCAGGTGATTTTCAATAAATTTGAATTTTCTCCAAAATGTGTAGAAATATTCGAACGATCCAAATGTCCGTTGGCACGATAATTACAGGGCTCAACGCCTATTGATAGAGGTATCAATCATCGGAATCGGAGCACAATTGCCGGAGTTCGCACTTTGGAGCTCTGACTTTTTGGTCTATAGTTCAGGTGATTTTCAATAATTTTGAATTTTCTCCAAAATGTGTAGAAATATTCGAACGAACCAAATGTCCGTTGGCACGATAATTACAGGGCTCAACGCCTATTGATAGAGGTATCAATCATCGGAATCGGAGCACAATTGCCGGAGTTCGCTCTTTGGAGCTCTGACTTTTTGGTCTATGGTTCAGGTGATTTTCAATAAATTTGAATTTTCTCCAAAATGAGTGGAAATATTCAAACGATCCAAATGTCCGTTGGCACGATAATTACAGGGCTCAACGCCTATTGATAGAGGTATCAATTATCGGAATCGGAGCACAATTGCCGGAGTTCGCTCTTTGGAGCTCTGACTTTTTGGTCTATAGTTCAGGTGATTTTCAATAAATTTGAATTTTCTCCAAAATGTGTAGAAATATTCGAACGATCCAAATGGCCGTTGGCACGATAATTACAGGGCTCAACGCCTATTGATAGAGGTATCAATCATCGGAACCGGAGCACAATTGTCGGAGTTCGCTCTTTGGAGCTCTGACTTTTTGGTCTATAGTTCAGGTGATTTTCAATAAATTTGAATTTTCTCCAAAATGTGTAGAAATATTCGAACGATCCAAATGTCCGTTGGCACGATAATTACAGTGCTCAACGTCTATTGATAGGGGTATCAATCATCGGAATCGGAGCACAATTGCCGGAGTTCGCTCTTTGGAGCTCTGACTTTTTGGTCTATAGTTCAGGTGATTTTCAATAAATTTGAATTTTCTCCAAAATGTGAAGAAATATTCGAACGATCCAAATGTCCGTTGGCACGATAATTACAGGGCTCAACGCCTATTGATATAGGTATCAATCATCGGAATCGGAGCACAATTGCCGGAGTTCGCTCTTTGGAGCTCTGACTTTTTGGTCTATAGTTCAGGTGATTTTCAATAAATTTGAATTTTCTCCAAAATGTGTAGAAATATTCGAACGATCCAAATGTCCGTTGGCACGATAATTACAGGGCTCAACGCCTATTGATAGAGGTATCAATCATCGAAATCGGAGCACAATTGCCGGAGTTCACTCTTTGGAGTTCTGACTTTTTGGTCTATAGTTCAGGTGATTTTCAATAAATTTAAATTTTCTCCAAAATGTGTAGAAATATTCGAACGATCCAAATGTCCGTTGGCACGATAATTACAGGGCTCAACGCCTATTGATATAGGTATCAATCATCGGAATCGGAGCACAATTGCCGGAGTTCGCTCTTTGGAGCTCTGACTTTTTGGTCTATAGTTCAGGTGATTTTCAATAAATTTGAATTTTCTCTAAAATGTGTGGAAATATTCGAACGAACCAAATGTCCGTTGGCACGATAATTACAGGGCTCAACGCCTATTGATAGAGGTATCAATCATTGGAATCGGAGCACAATTGCCGGAGTTCGCTCTTTGGAGCTCTGACTTTTTGGTCTATGGTTCAGGTGATTTTCAATAAATTTGAATTTTCTCCAAAATGTGTGGAAATATTCAAACGATCCAAATGTCCGTTGGCACGATAATTACAGGGCTCAACGCCTATTGATAGAGGTATCAATTATCGGAATCGGAGCACAATTGCCGGAGTTCGCTCTTTGGAGCTCTGACTTTTTGGTCTATAGTTCAGGTGATTTTCAATAAATTTGAATTTTCTCCAAAATGTGTAGAAATATTCGAACGATCCAAATGGCCGTTGGCACGATAATTACAGGGCTCAACGCCTATTGATAGAGGTATCAATCATCGGAACCGGAGCACAATTGTCGGAGTTCGCTCTTTGGAGATCTGACTTTTTGGTCTATAGTTCAGGTGATTTTCAATAAATTTGAATTTTCTCCAAAATGTGTAGAAATATTCGAACGATCCAAATGTCCGTTGGCACGATAATTACAGTGCTCAACGTCTATTGATAGAGGTATCAATCATCGGAATCGGAGCACAATTGCCGGAGTTCGCTCTTTGGAGCTCTGACTTTTTGGTCTATAGTTCAGATGATTTTCAATAAATTTGAATTTTCTCCAAAAAGTGTAGAAATATTCGAACGATTCAAATGTCCGTTGGCACGATAATTACAGGCCTCAACGCCTATTGATAGAGGTATCAATCATCGGAATCGGAGCACAATTGCCGGAGTTCGCTCTTTGGAGCTCTGACTTTTTGGTCTATAGTTCAGGTGATTTTCAATAAATTTGAATTTTCTCCAAAATGTGTAGAAATATTCGAACGATCCAAATGTCCGTTGGCACGATAATTACAGGGCTCAACGCCTATTGATAGAGGTATCAATCATTGGAATCGGAGCACAATTGCCGGAGTTCGCTCTTTGGAGCTCTGACTTTTTGGTCTATAGTTCAGGTGATTTTCAATAAATTTGAATTTTCTCCAAAATGTGTAGAAATATTCGAACGATCCAAATGTCCGTTGGCACGATAATTACAGGGCTCAACGCCTATTGATAGAGGTATCAATCATTGGAATCGGAGCACAATTGCCGGAGTTCGCTCTTTGGAGCTCTGACTTTTTGGTCTATAGTTCAGGTGATTTTCAATAAATTTGAATTTTCTCCAAAATGTGTAGAAATATTCGAACGATCCAAATGTCCGTTGGCACGATAATTACAGGGCTCAACGCCTATTGATAGAGGTATCAATCATCGGAATCGGAGCACAATTGCCGGAGTTCGCTCTTTGGACCTCTGACTTTTTGGTCTATATTTCAGGTGATTTTCAATAAATTTGAATTTTCTCCAAAATGTGTAGAAATATTCGAACGATCCAAATGTCCATTGGCACGATAATTACAGGGCTCAACGCCTATTGATAGAAGTATCAATCATCGGAATCGGAGCACAATTGCCGGAGTGCGCTTGTTGGAGCTCTGACTTTTTGGTCTATATGTAGTTCAGGTGATTTTCAATAAATTTGAATTTTCTCCAAAATGTGTAGAAATATTCAAACGATCCAAATGTCCGTTGGCACGATAATTACAGGGCTCAACGCCTATTGATAGAGGTATCAATCATCGGAATCGGAGCACAATTGCCGGAGTTCGCTCTTTGGAGCTCTGACTTTTTGGTCTATAGTTCAGGTGATTTTCAATAAACTTGAATTTTCTCCAAAATGTGTAGAAATATTCAAACGATCCAAATGTCCGTTGGCACGATAATTACAGGGCTCAACGCCTATTGATAGAGGTATCAATCATCGGAATCGGAGCACAATTGCCGGAGTTCGCTCTTTGGAGCTCTGACTTTTTGGTCTGTAGTCCATGTGATTTTCAATAAAATTGAATTTTCTACAAAATGTGTAGAAACATTCGAACGATCCAAATGCCCATTGGCATAACAATTACAGGTTTCAATGCCTATCGATAGAAGTATCAATCATCGGAATCGTAGCAAAATTGCAGGTTTTCGATTTTGTAGCTTTGATTTTTTATCTTACATGTTACATACATCATCTTACAAAATTTGTGGCATAGTAATGTAGATTGGGATGACAATCTACCGGATGACATACTTAATGAATGGCTCAAATTGCGACAAGAAATCTAGAATTCAAATTCCATTCAGCTTAAAAGATAGTTGGGCAGCAAAACTGATGGAGATAAGGAACGAGAAAGCAAGCTCATAATATCACGTATTACACTTTGGGCTGACTCAAAAATAGTTCTGGACTGGCTGTTCAGCGAACCAAGGAGATGGGCAACGTTCGTCGTCAATGAGTTTGCAAAATCTCAAGCCTGTTCAAAAGAAGTCTCGCGGATTGCGCGAGTCGTGGTATATCCTTGGACGAATTGACGAATCACCCGTTTTGGTGGACTGGACCCAGCTTCATAAGCCAATCAGATTAATACTGGCCACTGCAGTCAAATTTTGATGTAGCCCAAAATATCGAGAAGAAAACAGTTAAGATTGACAGCAACTCCGGGAAAGAAAGGGGCAGGAAATTATGGCAGTGATAATAGGACACTAACTTATATTTTCACAAAATGTTCAAGCTACAGTAAAATTTAGATTTTAATCAGACAGAATCAATATTGTGCAGAGAGATGCAGCTCATAGAATTTCCACAAGACTACAAGGTATTGTAACATCAAAAGGCGGTCGGCAAAAACAGCCAACTCTTTCAATATGCACTTTTTTTAGACGATGATATGGTTAAGAGAGTGTGCTGTCGAATTAAGAATAGCTTGGCACCATATAACACGAAGCACCCAATCATATTGTCTTCAAAATGGACAATAAGTTAATGTATCGTACATCAAATCCACAATGATCATTGTCACCCTGGACCTGCACTTTTAATGGCCATAATTCAAAAAAAGTATTGCATCATAGAAGCACGAAATTTGGCACGCCTAACATTTCGACGTTGTATCGGTTACATAAAACAACGACCACGTATGGAGAGTCAAATCATGGGAAACTTGCGAAGAGAAGATAGAATCTGATAATGAGATTATCGTCACAAAAACACAATCATCAGTGAACCAGCAACTTTACGACTGATGTTATTGATACTCGGAATGATACAAATGCTTTTATCCCCTGCTACGTCGTTAAACACAATAGAGGCTTTCCCATCTGATGCAGGGATTTAAGAACGATAATTTTAAATAAATCAGGAATCATTACGATAGATTTTTTAATTTTTTGTTGAATGTTAATTAATTCTTGTAATTTCCAAATATGCTACCGGTCTTACGACACTTTTAAATGTGTTTTTTATTAACACGTAGAAACATTTTAGTATTTACGAACGGTAATTCAACGAAAACCGGCTAATAGACAGAATTCTATTTATTTAATTTTTAATTTAATATGTTCCGAAGATTGTAAGAGAATTCAATCCAGTTTCGAACTGATGAGCTTATGATTATGAAAAAATCAATCCTCACGACAATCACATAAGCTGTGAACGCTAATTTTACTTTTTAATTTTTTGTTGAATGTTAATTAATTCTTGTTAATAAAAAACACATTTAAAAGTGTCGTAAGACCGGTAGCATATTTAGAAATTACAAGAATTAATTAACATTCAACAAAAAATTAAAAAGTAAAATTAGCGTTCACAGCTTATGTGATTGTCGTGAAGAAGAAAAAATTGTAATTGAATTTATCTGTATTAGTACGATTCGCTAGTACATAAAGCACAGGACATTCTGTATATATAGAATGTAAATTGTGGTATAGTCAGTCCAGTCGCCGCGGCCTGATGAGAGGATTGATTTTTTCATAATCATAAGCTCATCAGTCCGAAACTGGATTGAATTCTATTACAATCTTCGGAACATATTAAATTAAAAATTACGATAGACCTTAAGTGTAATTTAAAATATGCCGAGTTCCAGCTAACAGCCATTGAAAAACCAATTTTACAAACCATTGTATACAGCAACCAAATCTAACCAAATTACGACTCGAACATTAGGATGAGATTTATAACTTTAGTCACCTGACATTTTGGAACACTCTTATTGCAACCAGGCATATTATAGTAAAATTAAAATGACGAACGTGTTTATTTAGAAAAAATTTAATCAACGTAAATTCTTACATAAGTCATTAACTGATTTGGTCGCACGTATAATTTGTGTTATATAAACTAATTTGCCTTAATAATGCCAAACCTTGTTTGAGAGCCCGATTAATAAAATTATTCATATTAACATGTTTATCAAATTTAGTATGAAAACAAAAACAAAAAAAATGTCATTCAATCACCCATAATAATTCATATGCAAATCAGTTTTGTGCTCGTTATCATAGCACCAAACCGATTTGAATTAATTAAATTCTAAATTGTTAGAGAGCTAATTACTCGTTATCAGCATACTGAACATAAAATTAAAACAAAAAAAACAAAAGTTTCATGTTCTACTTTCCATACATATTGTATGTGTTATCTGTATATGTTGTACATATGTATGTATGTGTTTGTTTGCAGGCGCGTACAAAAGTACAAAAAGTTCTTGGGAAACCATTTTTTTTTTGCTATATTTCCCTACTAAATTCATGCCTCGAGAACATTTTCACAAATAGAAAATTGTTAACCTTCATTGTAAAGCTTTTCCATTTTTTATGTTCTCCCCCTTTAAACCGTTTTTTGTTTCCTTCTTGATATTGTTGGCGTTTTCCTGAGTGTTATTCATTTTACCATTAAGTATGTACGCTATTTGGAAAATGATTGAATATGTGTGTGGGAGGAATACTACAAACTGGCCTTGAAAATTTAAAACGAAGTTCCTTCACACACAAACACACACATACCCAAATACATCTATTTTCATATAATTACGGTAGATCTGTTTTTTAATGCGTTTTTTATTGGGGTGGAAATTTAAAACAGAAGTTAATAAAAATTTTCTTTATAATTTCGGTAAGATAAGCGTGTGTGTGGCACCGTAATTAAATAATTTTGAATACGAATGGGAAGACGTATAAAAGTTTAATCTCGTGCTTTATTCAAAATCACGTATTTACTAAAATGACGTAGACATAATTTTCAAGATTATCCCATTACCTCGATATTTGTGAGTATGGGACAGATTTTTGTTATTGTACAAATCTCCTGTTTATTTTTGTTAAGAAGTTTTTAAAGCGGGAAAGTCACATTCTTTCTTTGGTAAAATATCAATTTTGTCAGCCATTAACGTATAATTTTTATTTTGTATAATTTAAATTAAAAATAATAATTTTCTTGAAATTTATTATTAACTAATTAAATTGTTGTATAAATATAAATCATCTATTCGCGTGAAGTTTGTCCTAAATTTGTCCTAAAATTACAAAAACAAAATTTAGGACAAACTTCATGCAACTGTACAAATGTGTGAAGTTTGTCCTAAAATTAAACATTTGTCCTAACAATTGATTTTCCTGTGAATGTATTAGTAAGAATAATAAATCTCTCGTTATTATGAATTTGTACGTAAACAATTATTTTACTTATCTAATTTAAATTTTAAAAAAAAACTTTTAAATAAACTTAAGTCTTAATTTAAATTGTCAAAAAAAAACAATTTAAAAAATCAAAGTTCAGTAGAAAAGTGATATATAAAAATTATTCAATCTGGTCCAAAAGATCGTAACTTAGTGGACACAACATTTACAAACAGTCGGAGAAACCCCCTCTGTCCTAAAACAATAATAAAGACGTCATTCCGGATAGTGAACGATGTCCCTACCTTAAAAAAAACATTCAAAAATCTAGAAGATAAATGATATAGGCAGACGTATTGCTTCCCTATATGTAAATTCATATAAAGAAATTAAGCAGTATGTATATTAGCATAAAGTTGGATATTAAAAAATGCCTCAGTCTGGCCCCAAGATCGTACCCAAGTGGACATAAATCAATAAGTGTAGAGGGTAATCCCCTCTATCCTAGAAATGTTACAACTTTCAAAAATCTAGAAGATAAGTGACTTAGAACAGACGTGTTGCGTTCCTATATCTAAGTTTATAAAAAGTTGGATATTAAAAAAAATCTCAATCTGGTCCCAAGATCGTACCCAAGTGGACATATATCAATGAGGGTAAAGGGCAATCCCCTCTATCTTAGAAATGTTACAACTTTCAAAAATGTTGTAACATTTCTAAGATAGAGGGCATTGCCCTTTACCCTTATTGATATATGTCCACCTGGGTACGATCTTGGGGACAGAATGAAAATTTTTTTAATATCCAACTTTATACAAACTTAGATATAGGAACGCAACACGTCTGTCCTAAGTCACTTATCTTCTAGATTTTTGAAAGTTGTAACATTTCTAGGATAGAGGGGATTACCCTCTACACTTATTGATTTATGTCCACTTGGGTACAATCTTGGGGCCAGATTGAGATTTTTTTTTAATATCCAACTTTTTACAAACTTAGATATAGGAACGCAACACGTCTGTTCTAAGTCACTTATCTTCTAGATTTTTGAAAGTTGTAACAAGTTGTAAGATTTTTGAAAGTTGTTGATTGCCTTTTACCCTTATTGATATATGTCGACTTGGGTACGATCTTGGGGCTAGATTGAGATTTTTTTTAATATCCAACTTTATACAAACTTACATATAGGAACGCAACACGTCTGTCCTAAGTCACTTATCTTATTGAAGAAACCGCCACCTAAACTTAAACGCATATGTCCATTTGGGTACGATATTTGGGCCAGACCGAGGCCTTTTTTAATATCCAACTTTATGCTAATATACATACTGCTTAATTTCTTTATATGAATTTACATATAGGGAAGCAATACGTCTGCCTATATCATTTATCTTCTAGATTTTGTAACGAAGACCTGACGACCTTCGTTAACAGAAATTTATTTTACTTGATCAGAGGTCTCAACTCGGTCTAATTTAGCCAGCTAGTACTCAGGGAATGGCGTGGGGTGAGGAAAACAGGTTTGTTGAGACATGAGCAAGTCATGAAAGACCGAACACGAAGAAAACCATCCTGGATGAAATCCAGGTAAATGAGAGAAGGAAAAAGGAACCAAGCTACAATAAACTCACCTGAGACCAACTCACCTACATCACATCCTCATACAAAAACTTAGTTTCTCATCCTGAAATTAAAACACACCAGCGAACGACTTAAAGAGGAAGTGGTGGAACCATTAAGAAAAAAAAAACACATTTAATCGAAAGAATTTATAGAGACAAAAAATTATATGTTTAATGAAATGAATTATCAAAAAGAAAATTGTGAAACAAAAATAAATTACCATTAGAACTTAATACTAATGACGTCATACCAAAAAAAGACTAATAATTAATTATTTTTAGCAAAGAATAAGAAATAAAGATTACCCGAAAAATTATGCGAATCCCCAAAAATAATTAATTATTATAAAATAACGATATTAATTATAAAATTATAAAAGTTAATTTAATATAATTCGACAATAACTAATAATAATAATAATAAAAATACAAATAAAATAAGAAAATAACTTAACTAAAGAGTACCATAGCCAAGGTGACTCAAAAAAATTCCGGTTACCGCTACATGTGCATTGGTTATCCAAATTTATATATGATGCACATTTTATGCCTATTTTTAATATATCCACTAATCACCAATATGATATTTATTTCACGTTATATTGTTTATTAATTATTTAGTAATTATTTTTATTTTTATTTTTTTATGTATAGCTATTTGAATTTTTATTGTGATTTTTTTTTTCTTTTGTTTTAATAGTTCACGCAAATATGTTGCGCAGTTAACCAGTACATGTGGTCACCTGTTTTTTTTCACAATGTTTTCATATCATAACACAACTAACTGATCAATGACGCATTTTTATCGTTATAATACGGATAAACATTAAGGTATTATCGTTATAATATGGATAATACGGATATACTATATGTAAATAATGTCGGTACATATTGAATTTTAATAAAATATCACGTATTTACATTCGTACGGGATCACACACAATGTTTATTATTATTCACTACTATAGTTTCTTTTGATTTTCACTATTATTATCCGTATTTTTTACAGTTATACTTTTATGAAGCCAATATTTTTCATTAAGCGTGGTTTCGTAATACACAGTTTTTTTTTGTTTTTTTTTTTTTAAATCATAAATACATAGTCTCTTGACTATTAATTTTTCAATATCACTTATAACTATCCTTACGATTTCATATAATTAAACTTTATGGTTATTACCACCAATAATTAGTTTTAAATAAAAAAAATTTATTTTTTTATTCACAATTTTTCTTTTCATAAAAATATTATTATAAAAAAAACCCGAGGTGTTTGTTCCTCAACGATCCAACAAAAACTGTCCCAAAATGAACCACGTTCCTCTTTTTATTATTTTTTTTTTAAATCGATCACACCACACAAAAAAAAGTTTCAGGAGAGGTCGACAATTTACAGAATCAATAAATAATTCTGTTAACACCTTGGTTGTAGTGGCCACATTTATTGACCGCTACAATTTTTGAATGTTTTTTTTAAGGTAGGGACATCGTTCACTTTCCTGAATGACGTCTTTATTATTGTTTTAGGACAGAGGTTCTCCGACTGTTTGTAAATGTTGTGTCCACTAAGTTACGATCTTTTGGACCAGATTGAATAAGGCCGTTCAAACTATACTTGCCCAGATGTTTATGCCTCCTGTAAGCTAGCGCCGGGCATGAGAGGAAGTGGCTCAGAGTCTCTTCCTCCTCCTCATCCATACAGCTTCAACAGAAGTCATTTCCCATTGAACCAAGCCTCCTTGCATGCTCCCAAATGAGGCAGTTTCCTGTGAGCACCCCCACGAGTATATCTAAGTCAGATCTACGTAGGGATAGTAGTGTTTTGGAGCGCTTCAAGTCCAGTTTCGCCCAGACTTGCCGACATACATAGCATGTTATGGTGTTAGTCCACCTCTTCTGTGCCGAGACTATCGCCTCATTTCTAAGCGCCCTATAAAACGCTGCTATCGGCCTCCTCAGATTTGCCCTTTCCGGTTTCAATTGGAGAGTTGTACCTTGCCTCGCCAGTTCGTCCGCCCTGCAGTTCCCCAGTACGTCCGAGTGACCGGGGACCCAGACTATCCGGATATTGAAATGCTCACTCATGTCGTTAAGAGATGAGCGGCACTTCAATGCCACCACGGACGTCAGAGAAACTGATTCCAGCGACTTGATTGCCGCCTGACTGTCCACATATATTGTTATATCCCTTGTGGATATTACATTATGCTTCAACCAAGTCAGCGCTTCCTCAATCGCTACCACCTCCGCCTGGTACACACTGCAGTGATTAGGAAGACGAACGGATATATTCACATTTAATTTTTCACAATAGACTCCTGCTCCGACTTTGCCGTCTAGGTTGGAGCCGTCAGTATAGAATTGTATACTTCCAGTTTCTGTTATTGACCTTTTCCCCCAGGACTCCCTTGAGGGGAGAAGAGTCTGGAAACCTTTTTCAAAGCATACAATCGGTATCGTGTAGTCACTATTCTCCACATTTGCCTTTAGCGACCTGAAGACATTTCCATTCAAACACGGCAGAGAGTCGTGCAGCCGTAGTTGCCGCTCTCTGCTTACCAAAGATGTCGACAGGAAGAAGGTAGAACAAAGCCTCCAGAGTACGTGTAGGGGTTGTCCTCAGATCCCCGCTTATAAGCAAGCAGACCGTTCTCTGTACCTTCTCTATCTTATTCTTATAAGTTTTATTGTTTAGTGCTGACCACCACACACTCACCCCCACCACACACACACACACACACTCACATAGACCCCATCTCCTACAGACGGCGTTCCTTCATGAGTACAGAGCCATGGTGGACTTCTTTACTCTCTCTAAAATATTGGGCATCCAATTTAGCTTACTGCTACTTTTATACTTCCTTAATCGTGCCTAGGTACTTCCCCAAGATCGCGATCGCTACGTCATCTACATACGCTATCATCCCTATTCCCTCCCCCTCCAGTTCCAAAAGTAATCCATTGATAACTATGTTCTAGAGAAGAGGTGTTTGGACACCACCTTGCGGAGTTCCTCTAACTACTCGCCTCCTATCGGTGGATTCCCTCATATTCTCGTTAATAATTCTGCATTCTAGCATCTGATTTATCAACCTCCCTAGGGGGTACTCCACATCTAAGAAAGACAGTCCTTCCCGAACTGCCTCCGTCCTGCCATTGTTAAAGGCGCCCTCTATATCGAGGAAGGTAACCGTACGGTACTCTTTCGAGTGGATTGATTTCTTAATTGTTCGCACCAGGGAATGCAGAGCCGTGTCCACAGATCTCTCTTTCCAGTACGCATGCTGAGAAGTCGCCCAATTACTGGTTTTATTTTTGCACGTATGTACAAGTCGATCAGTCTTTCCAATGTTTTCAGAATAGTCTCCAAGACCTCCTTATTTCGTTTTTATACTTTTTAAGGTGCTCCTTATAGGATTCCCAGTCCTGAGCTTTCCTAGAGCCCTTTGCTCTATTGAATGCTTTCCTACAACCTATACGAAGGATTCCCAACTCCCTTGACCACCATACCGGTTTCTGCTTCCCTTTAGGCATTCTCTTGGGGCAAGCAGTGTCCAAGGACAAGTTGCAGGCGCTTGGGATTCCCCCCCAGGAAATCCAGCTCCTTCTCTGTGGCTGGGGGCTCCGGAGCCTCGGTCGGTAAGAGTCCTACTAACACTTCCCCGTATTTGTTCCAGTTAGTCCTTTCCGGATAACAGGGTGAATGTCAATATTAAACGTTACGTACCGATGGTCCGAGAAGGAGTGTTCCTTCGCCACCCTCCATTCTTTGGCCATATGCGTAATGGAGTCTGATGCAAAGGTAACATCCAGTACCTCCTGCCTGTTACTAATAATAAAAGTGGGCTTTAGCCCCAGATTACACACTGCAAGATTAGTACCCAATAAGTAATCAAATAAGTACTCACCCCTATCATTGATGTCGGTGCTACCCCAGATTGTATGATGCGCATTTGCATCACAACCCAGTATTACACCGATTATTACCCGTTCCGCTTCGAGTATCAGTTCCCCAAGGTTATCCGGATGGAACCTCCTTCTCTCGGTCCATATAGGCTGAAACCAGCCATAGTAAGCAGCCTCCCGTCTCCACGCCGACTGCCGTTACGTCTCCACTACTATATTGTGGAAGAAGAAAAATACTCAAGTTATTTTTAGCGAGAATGCAACATCTGATCTTATCGGACCCAGAAGAGTATAAAATTGTATACCCTTTTACACCGAGGCCACACATCTTGTTTTTGCTAATCCGGGGTTCTTGAACTAGGATTATGTCCTCATCCGATTTGGTCAGTCTGAGGATCAAGGCTGCAGAAGCAGCCTTAGAATGGTGAAGATTAATCTGAACCGTGCTCAGCATAAACAGATCAACTCACCTTCCTTCATATACCCTCCGCAGTCGCGGCAAAGTTTAATTTCTCGGTCCTAGGTGGACGTCATCACTCCTGACGCTCCCTTCCGGTGATCCCTGTTGGATCTTTATGCCACCCTCCTCCCGCATCGACTCGACCCGATCTTCCTCGTTCGAGTCCAGGGAGGCGACTACCCATAGCCGTCAATCGCTCCACCGCTGAGCTCCCAACGTCCCGCGTTTTAGCACCTTCTCTCTGCTCTTTCCCTGGTAGGTCTTCCACAATCGCTTGGACCTCATCCTTTTTAAACACCTTCAGGATAATTGACCCTAAACCGAAGCTGATTACCCCCTTCTTTTTAGCTAGAGAGGCTAGGGACTCTTTGCTCACCACAAAAATGGAGAACCTAGATCCTCCCTTCGCCTCCTCTTGTTTAATGATCTTCCAATTATTTGTCGGAAAATCAGGATGGCTCGGTTGGCAGCCAGACGCGTGCCCTTGGTCTGCTAGGTATCTCGTCCCTGTCAAGAACTGCCAGCTTCGCGATACTGTATCAACACTTTTTAATCGCAGACACATTGTTAATAAATTAGGAAATGAGTTTCTTTCCTGAATAGCAGCAGCAACAAATAAATTATCAGCTGCAGCATCTTTACATCTTGGGCATCTCAAGGTCGTCGTTTTGAAATTAACCGATGGTCTTTGGCATCCGGAAGTGTTGTATGCGAGAGTCCATGTTTCTAAACGGATCATCGGAATTTAATAAAAATTTCCAGTTTTCGATTGAAATTTTTTTTTTGTCAAACACAAGAGAAAGACTATCGATATAGTGTAATGTAGTTCGTCACTATCTGTTATTACGACGGTAACTCATCCCAGTATAAAGTTAAATAAAATATTGATTATAAAGAAGAGCACAATCATGGAATTTTTTTTGCTTCTTTTGAATACACTTCACCATAAACCAATACTGCTGTTTATCTCCCCTTCTACAAACAATTCATTTACATGACAAACAAAAAACGGATTCTGGTACATGCAAACACAATAGTATTATTTACTTACCCAATGCAGAAGTATCATTCTATACAAACGGTATACCACATTGTTGAGAAGTTCTTTAATTATCTTTCGCACAAAGAAAATGACATTTGGAAATGCTACAAAAAAGCAACAACAACAACAACAACAACAACAACAACAAAAGTTTAAAGATTGTGTTAAACCAAAACTGTTTTATTCAATGGGGGGAAAAGAATAGTTTTCCAACAATGTTGAACAAATTTAAATTTTATTGTGGTTTTCTACTATATGATGATAGTTCAGTAAAACATTTTTTTTGCTTTTTTCAAGTCATTGTCACTTTGTTTGATTGATGATGTATATAGTAGAGCTATGTGGGTTTTCGAATAGTTGCCATAAATATAAATTATTCCGCAGAACTAATTTTCTCAGATATTTTACAGTTATGTTGGCACGTAATGCATTTAACTTATTTTTAGACAACCAAATTAGATACATTTCCCATTTTATATAAATTCTCATTCCATTTAAAACTACATGCTCTACTTGTCCTGATGATGTGCTGCACATTTTATTTTGAAAATAGGAAATGCAAACCAAAAAAGGTCAAGGGTAATTCGTATTTATTTATGTAGCTACAGTGTTCCTTCAACTTATGCATACCTAGAACGGTCGTAATTAGGTGATACTTGTTCGATTTTTCCTTCTAAAATTTCTTAGTCGATGCTAAATTAAAAAATTTGTTTAGAACTTATTCAATTGGTGTAGAATTCGAAAGGTTAATGTTATTTTTCTTCTTCCGCTGACGATATATCCTTTGGAGAGATTTGGTTGCCACTTCGAGAGGGCTATACCACTCCCGTATATTCTACCCCTGCCCCGTCTTCCGTTTCATTTTACTCTTACGAGTTGTTGGGAATTGCAAATCGCCTGCAGGTCACCCAGCTTTATTACAGGAAGGCTAAATAAAACGGGAGGGTGCTTGGTATCCAGAGTCCGCATACTTTGGACTGACTAACCAATCAGCTATTCATCCATCGGCATATGCTGTTCCACTTTAGCGCCGTACATGGCCTTAATTACCAGTGGTTACCACGAAGAGGCAGCACGTTCACTTGCGAATTGTAAACAGGTGACCCTTACACAATTGTACCTATCACGCAGCTGTCTAATACAAGACCAGAACAGCTCACGTGATCCACACCCTACTGGAAGGTTACGGAGCTGGTTGATTAATCTACTTAACTTTGCCCCCCCCTCCAATAGATGCCAAACCACCCCCACGAGGCCATACTTTCCTTGAAGCCGACTCCAGGGCTTATTTAATTAGCCTTGATGATTTTATGAGTCTGATGAAGAAATTTTATGTGATTCATTCGCATTATGAAAGTGGCTCCTTCTTTGATGGGACCGAAAATTATTCTAATGATCTTACACTCAGTTACAGCAATTTTATGGATGTTTTATGGTGTTAGTGTCCAAGACTCATAACAAAAATGACAACTGGTCTTATCAGCGCTTTGTAGATGTCCAGTTTTACTATGAACGATGTATGAGGAGACGTTAATATAGAAAGTTTACGCGACACACAATAGAGCCTGAAGTCCTTCTGAAAGAATTTTTACTCCCAGTAAAGTGTGATGGGCCATTGGCCCCTTTAAATCGTTAAATTCTGCTGAAGGCAATAGTATTTCCCAGCCTTACTGCGGAAGGTTTTCAGGAAATTCTCTGTAGCCTAGTTCGGATTTATCGGGCAAAGTAGGCCTTTAACCACATCCCAAAAACTTTGGAGGAGAACAAATTTGGTCTTTATACCAAAGGATGAGGACGTTCCAGGCACCCAGCCCAAGGCATATCGCCCAATTAGCCCCACACCGTTTCTGCTGGAAACGATGGTAAATCGATTGTATCACCAAATCTTAGTGGTCTAGTGACTGACATTGAAAAAGAGATTGCTGGAAAAAAATCGCCCTCTCTGCCTTTATGGATATTGAGGGGGCTTTATTTAATACATGAGAAGATGGCTAGCAGCGGCTGATGGTCTGTCTGCAGCTCAAATTTGCGGCCGTACACGAAACGATGGAATTTTTTCAGTGTCTGCACCAGGGCCAACGCCTCCCTTTGAACCTGGGCATAATTTTTTTCCGCCTTCGTAAACGATCCCGATACGTGCATGACGGGTTTTCTGGTGCCGTCATCCAGTTGGTGCATGAGTACACCGCCCCATCCATAGCTGGACGCATCTGCTGCGACAATAATTTTTTTGGCTGGGTCGTAGTGCGTTAGAGCCAAATCAGATGCGAGCACTTCCTTTAGCTGGCTAATTGCCGTGCCTTGGGCTTCGGTCCACTCGTATTCGACTTCGTCTTTCAGCAGTTCATCGAGTGGCCCGCGCATTTTCTTGAGTTTGGATATGAACTTACCATAGCAATTTACCGCATCCAAGAAAGTGCGCAGCTGAGTAATGTCCAATGGCGGTGGCAGCTGCTGTATGACTTCCAACTTGGCTTGATTTGGCCGAATGCCGGTTTCATCAATGATGTGGCATTTTGATGGTTTGAGAGTGAAGCCATATTCTTGCATGCGGCTTGAAACGTTGAATAGGCGCTCGCTGTGCTGTTTATCGTCTTTGCCTCCGATGATAATGTCTTCGATCCAAGGGTAAACTACGTCGATTCCGCCTGTCATAGTATCCATTAATTGTTGGAAAATGCCGGGAGCCGGTTTAGCGCCTGGTTGCAAGCGATTAACCTGAAACAGCCCGCAATGAGTGTTGATCAGCATCAGCTTTTTTGAAGCATCGTCGAGTTTCACCTGCAGGAAGGCGTCAGACATGTGTCGATGACAGTGAAAATTGTAGTTCCCGCGAGCTTACCCATTATTCCCTCTTGCCTTAGGAGCGGTATTTATTCGGTTCCAGCGCGTCATTTGCTGCGTTCCATTTAACGTGGCAAAGTACACACAAGTAATTCTGACTGCACGCAGCTACACTTGGCTAAATTTTATGAGTAGTTTGCTTTTTAAATTTATGGCGACTTCGTTACCAGAATATTTAATACAAATAATCGATTGGAAACGGCTGATCAGTTTTTAAATTAATAATTAATTTTCCAACTTTCCATGTTGCACGTAAATTTTTTTAAATTAAATTTTATTTTCGCAACTAATATTCTGCGTTCCATTTACCATCTACACCCAAGTACTTATTTGTACTTTGCCACATCAAATGGAACGCAGCAACTGAGTCCTGTAGGGACACCCGTATGCGCCCGTCTTTCTTTTTCACTACCACGATTGGTACTGCATAGTCCGCGTAGCTGATTGGTACTATGACACCCTGGCACTGCAATCTAAACAGTTTCGATTGGCTTTGAGGCTGCATGTGGCACCGGCCGTGCGTGGCGATAGATCGGGTTTGCCTGTGGCTTAAGTGTGAGCGACTCCTTCATTTGGTTGCAGCAACCCAAGGTTTTGGAGAAAAGCAGTGGAAAATTCGCTTCAACCACTTGTTCGAGTGTGCGTGGACCGCTGTTGATTGTCTTGACGTTGTGGCAATATACTGACGGCGGCACATCCCATAAATTCAGTCTCGTCATCCATTCGTTGCCGAAAAGGTTCAGTAATGACGGTGAGACGAAAATTGTCCCAATAGCTTCGTACTCGCCTATCGTCAAAGTCGCGTCGAAACATCCCAAGATCTGGATTGCCAGAAAGAAATGCCAGAAGCGTTTATGGCAGTTCCATTGTACCGTTTTAAACTTGGTTCGCTAAGCTTCACCCAGTTTGCCTGCGAGATGATGGTGAAATCTGAGCCACTGTCATGCTGAAGCTTTACTTTAATACCGCCCACGGTTGCCGTGACAAATTTTTTTGTTGATTCCTTTTGGTGGGTGCTGCCCGCGTTACTTCGACGACGTGGATTTTTCCGTCGTTGTTGTTGGAGCAGAACCCCGCCTCACTTTTATGTCCAATTCCATTATACAACAAGCGTGTCTTTCCGTTAAACGGACAGTCTTTGTGGAAATGGTTTCCCCCACAGCGAGCACACGGCCTCGGCGGTACAAATGGGTTCGGTGCGCTCGTCGAATTGGTTATAGTTTGCTGTGGGGTCTATCATTGTGACGTGGAATTTCGTTCAGGTTGCGTCTTTTTGCGTACGACCAGAACTTCCTGTTTTACCGTTTCCGGATGCTCGACCATAGCCCTCTCTTTTTCGAGGGTTCGCATCCGTTCGCAGGTGCTGACCAGTGTGTTCAGGTTCAGTTTGGGCATTGTTCCGATCCTGCTGCCTCGCTTTGCGTATAATGTAAATCCAGCATATCGAGCAGCCTGTTGAGAATTGCTGCGTCTTCCGAATCGACAAGACCTTGTACGGACGCGAGCATCTTTAGGTCTTCTTCGCTGCATTTAGTGATTTCGAATTTCACGCATTCGCGCGTGACTCGGGCTGCATAGCTTTTATCGTCCTCTCCTCTTTCTTTTTTTAATTTGAAGACTTTATAAAGAAGCGCGAAACGTAACTCTTTTGACACAAAAATCCGTCTGAGCTCTATTACTGCGGTCCCTAATGACAGCTCCATCGGCAACTTGGGCAATATTGTGTTCGCGAACTTTTGGTAGTCGAGTTGCGAGAGTTTTTGCAATAATAGTCCGACTTTTGTCGCGTCTGGCAACGTTTTGGCTTCTCCTTCGAAGATACTTTGGTACCTCGCGTACCAAAGATCGAATGTGACGCTATTTTCGGGGTCGTATACGAATTTTTCAATACGATCCGACAAATCTTTGACCACTGAGAACCCTTGCACTATCAGCGGTGATCCGGCTGAGTTTTCATCTGCGTTGACACAAATGTTGGCCTGCTGTTTCGAAAGCAATAATTCGAAACGTTTCTCGGCTGCTTTACTTTCTGTCTTCGCCCGTTTATCAGCCGCAGCCAAAACTGTTTCCATCAATTCTTTTATTTGGTTTGCGTCCATTTTTGTATGTATAGTGTAGTGCTGGACTTTTTGATTTTGAGGTTAAACGCTCAAACACGAAACAAAAAAACTTGGTAACAAATTTGTTTTAGAATTTTAGAATTCTGTTCGCGGATTCGGTTCTTCTCCTCGTCGCCACTGTGACAACTTCAGTTGTTCGGAATAAAACGATATGTATATATTTAATATCTTATATTTATTAATATTTTACATGTGTATCTCCTTACGTATCGTGTGTTTGACATTCCTCCTTTTACTACCCACCGCTACCTTTTCTAGTAGCGTTCGTTGTCTGCCCTACAGTCGCACGTGCCATACAGTAGCACACCTCACAGTCAGAAATGGAGTTGATTATCTCCCGTATATCACAGTTAGTAGTTTAGTAGTGGCGATAATTGGTTCAGAAGGGTGATTTCACTATACATTTCGCTGATAATTTATTTCATCCCTGCTTATCCAAATCTGCGGGAACATTTCTTTTACGTCGGCTGCAAAGGCTACATAATGCTCTCGAAATCTTAACAAAATTTCTGTCAATGACGATTTGAGAGTGTACCGGAAGATTAATATATAAATTAACAAGGCAGTGCTTGTCTTTGATAAAGCGTCAAACATAACACTTAGCTTAGCGATGATACTTGATTAGTATGGAAAAAGTTGGAGTGTACCTCTTCTCTGATACTGTCTGATTAGTAATTTGACGATATACTTGCAACCTTGAGCGTTGACTGTAGACGTGAGAGTATGTTGGTGATAAGGTAGGACAAATTTAAGTAACTATTCCTCGCAAATCTAAACGGGAATGCCGTTTGAAATATACAGTGACAATATGACCGAATGTCAGCATGCAAATTTAATGCATTGGCTGCACCTGTGACAAACACGCTTAACTGTGCCCTTCTTAAACCAATTTTGTCAGAAGGCCGGGAGAAAGAAATCCAGTTCGTGATCAATTTGAGGCTATTGTCATTTGTCGAAACGAAAATAATAAATGTTGAATGACTTTCTGCTAGGTTGCTCAAGTGGAGTAGTCACTGCTTCAACAGAACAACATTAAACCCAACAAAAATTTAATATTCGTTGCAAAAACCAAGTACAGTTTCACTTCTCCAGCTAATTAAACCTCAACCTTTTGGTAATTTATTTAGATCGTAGCGCTTTGAGAGTTTTACCTGGCAAACAACAAACTAAATAAACTTTCAGTTTAGAGCTCAGTTTGGCACAAAATGATTTTAATTTCCTTTTAGTTGTTCATTTGGCCTGCAAATGCTTGCTCTTCATGCCTTTATGATAATTCGTTAAAAAAAAACCAAGGCATACAATTTAAGGTCATCATGCAATTATATTGTCCAATTAATTATATGAATTTGGTCAAAATAACAATAACGTGTACATTTTAGTACCATATAGTATGTACATGCAATTAACGTATCCAATATAATTGAACCAACAATTTAATAATAAACGTCACATGTAAATGTTCGGGGGCGTGATGCCACATTTAGCGCTCGATACAAATAAAATCGTTTTAAAATTGTTTTGTGCATCCAATAAATTTGTTACTCATCTTCATAATAAGATAAACATCATAATTTAGTTTGAACATTCTATTTTTGATGATTGACCGACTGACAACACACAACAACAACAATACATGAAACAATTTAAGATGATTTTACTTTTTTAAGCCTTTGGTTGTGTTGTTTTTCGCTATATTTTTGACGTTAGACGTACCGGATTTTTTTTTTCACTGTAAATTACTGTTAATCATCATAATTTGTATACTGATGTCATTATACAGATGCGCACACGAAACAAAACATATGTTTGCGAAAATCTTATTTTTGTTCTGAGCTATTTAAATCCCAACAACATTCCTTATTTGGTACAGTCATATACAATAATGTATACAGATGTTTTACCTTAAAATGTAGGATTTAGGTTTTTGTAAGTACACGAGCACTTAACACATCTGTAACTAAATCTACGTAAATGAAAATATTGTAGTTTGTTTATTGAAGAAATTTGCTAAATTTTCGCCGAACTGGAAAATAAAACAAAAAAAAAATTCTCCACCTATACATAATTTACTTGGTTACCGTAAAATGTATAAAAATAAAAGCTTTGCTTCATTTAGAAAGCATAAAAAAAAAGTTGTATTTTTTTGCTGCCAGAAAGGGATTTAAGTAAATAATAAAAAATCTCAACAAAAGCAGCAGTTTCTAGTGGTAAATAAAAATTTACTATACACAGCCGAGACACAGCCAAGAAAATGATTTTAAAATTTCCACCTAATCCTGTAACAATTTTTATAATCTATCTAGTGATTTATTCAACTTTCAATCCCGAAATGAACCTCTTAAGTCAATCTTCAGCTTAACCTACAACTCAATTTACAGCTCAACCTCTATCTCAATCGCAGCACAATCCTAAACGCAATTACCAAATTAACGGCCAACGCAGTCATCAATAACCCTTAACAAAACTGCAAATCAACCGTTAATTAATTCCCCAACTGAACAACTTACACCCCAATGCAAGCTAACTAAATCCTAATCCTAAATCCCCTCCTCTGCTCAACTCTACACTTATTTTCCAACTCAATCGCAAAATTAACTCGATTCGAAAACTACATACGTATATGAACTCAACTCAGTCTAACCTCCCATTAAACCCTATACTCGATCTGAAATTAATCCCTAACCGAACTTCACTTTCAAATCCAACTCAATTTCAACTCAAATCCTACTCACCATCATGCCGGCATACGTACCGTCGTACCATCAACTTAAACAATCATTCCATCATACCATTATTCCATTATACCATCAAACCATCATGACAATATACCATTAAACCATCAAACCATCCAACCATTTTAAAATCCCATTACCATCGCAAACGTAAAATTCCAATTAAAATTCGTTACAAAATGTACAAATCCTATCCAAGTTGAATTTCATCCCAAAAATAATTTAAGAATCCCAATACTAGTCTATGTATCGAACTTCATCATAATCGGTTGAGAGCATACTTGGCCATATTCCAGAATTTCGTCTAAAAATCGTTTTAGAATCCCATTTCCAATGCACTAAGTTGATCCAGTTGATCCAAGTTGATAAACCTTTCAACTGAAAAGTTGCTTGTTATTCCACCATTTCGGAGAATGATCAGGTACTCATGCATCAGGGCCGTATTTACGATTCTAATTATCGACCTTCACTTGCTGCATAGCAGAGTTACATATTAACTTAGGAAGAACATGGATTATCCTCAATGTATTCATATCAGACAGAAGTGAGCTTGGCATAAGCAAGCCAGTCCTTACGACTTTAACCTTCACTCTGTGTATAGCTTACTATCACGTTGTCTGTGTATAGGGGTCAATCTGACCCCATAGATATCTTCATGTAGTTCATAGGGAAAGTAAATAAAAAGTCTTTATTTTCTACAAATATAATTACATTCAAGATTCAAAACATATAAAAAAAAATAACAGTTGCATTCATTTTTAATCAGATGCGTAATCTGATACCACTTCCTCTTCATCCGAAACCATTTCCCGTTTTTTTATGCATTCTATTCATATGATTTTGGTGTGGTTGGGACAAAATAGCTCATTACAAAATTGACATCTTGTTACTTTCTTTTACTCTAGTAAAATAAAGTATAGTAATCATGAAAATTTTGGACCTTGATATTTTTAGTGATTTATCTGTTTTGAGGCCCCCTGAGTCCGAAAAAGTGGGTTTCGAAATGGTGTCTGTCTGTCAGTCTGTCAGTCTGTCAGTCTGTCAGTCTGTCAGTCTGTCAGTCTGTCAGTCTGTCAGTCTGTCAGTCTGTCAGTCTGTCTGTGTCCTCTCTACAGCCCAGATGGTTTAACCAATCGAACTGAAACTTCAGATTTAAGCTTTTTTGATAAATTGGGAGGTCCCAGTGAATTTTACTCCAAATCGGCTAACCGGAAGTGGCCACTCCCTTGGTCCAGAAAATTTATTTTGCAAATATCTTAAAAAGTATAAGGTTTACAAAAAACTACTAAAACAAAATGTTTCCAAAAATTAAAAACAAATAAAATTAAAAAAAAAAAAATTAAAAAAAAAAATTTAAAAATTTAAAAATTAAAAAAAAAAAAAATTAAAAAATTATAAAAAAAAATTAAAATTTCTCAAAATTCTCTGTTCGTAAAAGAAAGTCGTGTGTTGGCCACACCTCCATTTTTCTGGTTTTCATATCAGATGATTTATGGCTCTAGTAACATTTTCGTCGTTTGCTAACTGTGTTAACCGTCACTTCTTCGCCTGTTGATTCCCGCCTTATTGGTAATGCTTTTTAACCTATTAAGTCGATTCCTGTCCTTATTTTTATTTAACTTTCTAATGTTATAGAGCCGCTCCAACACGTTGGCCTGCACTAGTTGCATAGCCAATTCTTTTAGAAATAATTTTCTTTCGGATGCTTTCCGAGTTTCAAAAAAAGGGGCGGTTGGCGCTTTTATACAAAACGTAAAGGCTGCAACATCAGCGAGGTCAGTAAGGTTAAAAAAATAACACCATCGGCCATCGTTGAGTTTTCCTTTTCCATGTACAGGTTCTCACTAATTTATAGAAGGTGTCCCCCTTTTGTTGCGTTATAATAGCAAAACATTTTTATTTGGTTTAGGAAAAAAACGCACAAGTGTTTGGTTGATATCAAAACAGAATTTTCAAGGTTTTAGTTCTCGTGTTTTTAATTCCACCTTACTACTAAACTCTTTGGGGAGATCGGTTTTATTTCATCTAATTGTACCAATTAAGTAGTGTATTTGTTTTTTCTGCAAAAGTTAATCGGCTAGAGAACAACTGGTGGAAAAGTTGTCCATGGTAATTATTATTTCTTATGCTCCCTTGGTTGCCTACCAACATATACTTCTGCGTTGAATGGGTAAGAATTGTTTGCGTCGCATAGCCAAAATATTTTAATTCTAATATTTTAATTCTAAACTTCTCTGGCTTCGAAGGTACCAATATACTGTCGGAAAGAATGTCTCCCTCGACCTAGAGCCAATTGTTGATCAATGATTAAATTTCATGATGGTTTATGAGGCTCTAATGTTTGCCAAGGACATATTCCATATATATTGGAATGCTGCCAATCTATCGATTTTTAGCCGCTATACTGTCTTAGACAGCTATAGTAACTGAGTGGTTTGATTTATTTCTGTTTAAACCGTCAAGTCTTCTCTTTCTCGCAGTAGGAGGAAGTTGCGTGTTTTGGTTACAATCGGAGGTTTCAAGCTCCACTTTCCGATAGTTTCCGTTACATACTAGTGTTTGTTTCTTTATCCTCAACAGTCGCATTTTCAACATTTTGTTATTAATTTCCTCGATCGTCAGCGACAAGTTGAAAATGTTAATCGTTATCAAAATTTATCGGTTCAACATGCTCATCCTCATCGTAGCTACAAATGTTTATCGGCGCAGCTTATTCACGCTCATCGCCATCGGAAACTCTACATCAACAGTGTCGTTTGCTATTTCTGCTTCATCTGATACCTTAGGAGTAGAAACTCTATCGAGAAGTCCAAGGGACTTTTGGCTGCTCTGTCTTTTCGCACCATAATAACAATATCTATAACCAGGATAAGCTATTTTTACTACTAAGCACCTTGAATTACAAACAAAAACTAAACCAGAAATTTCGTTCAACGATCATTCCAAATATCGGTAACGGTAAAATAATACAAAAGTAAAATGAGGAAAAATATCAAGAATAGGTATGTACCTATGTATGTGTATGCCAGAGACGGGTAGTGTCGAAAACTGGTATTTGGAGCACAGTTTATGTTACGTTTTGACACGAGTTCTGGACAGTCTTTTAAAACCTTTCTTTTCGACATTTTTTGACATGACTTTTTGACAGCGAAAAAAACTGAAAAATGCACAATTTTAGCTTCATTAACGTTCAGGACTGGTTCGACCAGTTAGAACAGTTTCTAAATTAACCGGTATATTTCAATAATGTACTCACGAAACAATAAGAATTTTTATTTCCTCTCTTTTTCCAATATCACACGCACAGCTTTTGACACTTTTCGACAGTTTTTGACAGTTGTTGACATTTTTCGACAATTTTTGGTCATAATTTAAGGTTCTTTACCCATTTTTGACAAAATTTTCGAAAACTCAAATTTTTCAGCGTTTTTATGTATAATACACATACAAAAAGTGAATAACAAAGCAGTTTCTCTCTCAGTCTCACTTACTAATTAGCAGAAAAATTGCACAACACATACATATACAATACATTCATAGAAATAAAACGTAAATAATTTTTGGATTTATATAGAAAATAGTGCATGGAAGTAAATTGGGGTCATTTTGACCCCAGTACACAAAAATGCGCGTGGTTTATTTCAGACTATGGTAATTACAAAATTTACAAGTAATTTTGGCCTGATTTTCATTGTATTGCGTGTATGAGATATTAGTTGAGGCTATCGTATAGAGCATGGGCCATTTAAATAATAAGAAACGTATTATTTTAATTTTAAAATCGACTGGGGTCAATTTGACCCCAATACACAGAGAGAAGGTTAAAGACGTCCATTTTTAGACAATTGTTCAGTCTTACTATATTCCCTTCTTAGGTAAAACGACATTATTGGGTAGAATTTAAAAAAGCTCACCATAGGAGTTGTTATATTATTTTGGGCCACTGGGAACTACTTCAACCTTACAGATTAGTTATTTTAGCCTTATTCTTCAGCTTCCTAGTAGTCTTGATTAATTTTTTCAGATCAGAATACCAAAGCGGTTTGTTCCGAGATTTTTTTTTGTAAGAAGAGGACATTTTCTCGAAACAGTTGATATTGTGAAGAATAAGCTCGAGATAGAATAACCCCAAATCACTCATTTTCCTATTACGGTTTGCTTTAAAAGTGGCCTATTCATGCTAATTGTTGGTAGTCCCAGGTGAATAAATTATAAACTTGGGATGGTTGGTAAGGTTATGGTAGGGATTTTATTCACTTTATTTTTATAAACAAGAAGGAGGTGATCAGGAAAATTATCAATCCCTAAGTGAACCACGTAATCCCTTACTCAACCCTAACCTAGTCTCTCAACCTAACGAGTGTCCCATTAAGACCGCCTATTTTGAAATCTGAATAAAACCGCGGTGTTAATTTGAAAAGATCTGATGTTTTGATTGTAATAAAGAGTGTTGAGATGGAGATTATGTATGGAACACAATATCCGATAAATGGCCGCTTTGACAAAATTTCTGATGACAATTTGCCTTAGTGAAGGCCTAATTTCATCAATGCACAACGAATTTCTTGGATGATCTTGGAGCCGCATTCTCGAAGAATAACGGTCCAATCATTCAATGCATAGGACGTTAAAGATCAGCTGTGGATTCTCAGCTCTCCAAATGCGACAATTCTGTTTGTTGACATAGCTATCAAGTTGGAAATGTGCCTCATCGGAGAAGATGAATTTCTTCGAAAAATCACCATTCACTGGTTTTTGTTCTAAGATCCACTCTATATCTCCATGACTAAGCCTCAATGTTCACAAATGGCGCGAAATTCAAAAAAGGCGGCCTTAATGGGATAACAAACTCAAGGCCCATTCAACGATTCAGCTCTAACTCAACCTCTAGACAACGCCAAATTGACACCCCAACTCGACGCACCAACTCATCCCAAAACCCAACTTTAAACACGTTTAACGTTAAAATCAATCATGATCTAATCAACCATATGCCATTTACAGGTGTGTGGAACAAAATCAAGGAATGATACCATCGCGTTGATTTATAAGTTTTTGGAAATACCATCTATTAAAGGTACGGTATGGGGCTTAGAATCAGCACCAACATATAGCTGATGAAGTTGTTAGGGGCTTACAGGCATTGGGCACTATGCAGAGGGATATTGATAACAGACTGCTAGCTGCTGCACATTGGAAGCATAAGCTACCCTGCGTTCAAAGGGTGTTACCTCTAACAAACAAAAACACATACTACGTAGTCACAACAGCCACTAATTCAAGCAGTGCTTCTGTAACATGTGCTATTTGTCTTAAAGAGCATCGAATCTTAGAGTGCTACCAATTTAAAAGTAAAAAAACGACCGACCGGGGCTAGTCAAATTTAAATGCAACAATTGTCTCAATCCTGTTCATCCAGTAAGCGCATGCAGGTCTAACAGCACACATTGTTCCATGATGAAATTCAATCCAATTATAGTATGGCAGCATTGAACAACATTTCCACACCGTCATCTAATGAGTTGCTAACAGACACCAGCTCAATTAACATATGTACATCATACTTCATTAACTCATAGTTATGGGCAATCAATCCCTCCAACTGTCACGATCGATATCACTGGCATTAGGGGATTAATCACAAGTTCAGAGTACTGCTAGATTCAGGATCCCAATGCTCCTTTATATCGGAATCGTGTGTAATTGGAGCAGATTATCCTTTTGAAATTTTAACAAACGGTCAGATAAGTCTTCAGAAGGATCGCTGCTTGCAGGAGCAATAAATTCGTTAGAAGCAGCTAATGTAAAATTAAGCTTTGAGAAAATGGAAATCAAACGTAGCAGATCTGTGTGACTCAACCGACCATAAGTTTGTGGGGATGTCATTTGGTGAAGAATTAAATTCGATAACAATTCTAGGATTGCAGAGGCTGCCCATTAGAGAGGCGTTTACCTTTAAGGTTAACTTCGACCGTAATACTCTTGCTACAAAAAGCACTTTTCTATCAGAAGCGCCAGGAGTCTTCGATCCTCTGGCCTGGCTTGCTCCAGCAACAATTGTAATGGAGATCCTATTTCAGCAGCTGTGGCTATTAAAGTTCGATTGAGATTACATACTTCCTAATGATGTACTTACGCTTTAGAGAAAAGTAAAAGTCGTATTGTCAAACCTCACCCATTCACAATCAACACAAAGAAATCCTTTTTATTTTTGCTATGCCAACGAATCAGCTTATGCAGCGGTAATCTATTATCATACCGAAAATAATACAGGTGAAGCAGAAGTACGTTTGATAACCGTCAAAAGAAGAGCAGCACCAGTAAGCAAATAAGATGCATATAAGTTATTGCAATTTTGTGCCTGGACAGATTAGGCTTTGGTGTTAACATGGCTGTCAGCACATCCGATAACCAAAAAGGAGTTCGAGTCTCAACAAATCAAGGTAGTGTCCGTGTTCCAAATTCTAAGAACCAGAATAGTAGCGTGGCCAAAATTAAAACTAGTATTTGCATATTGTCTAAGATTTATACATAATGCAACACCTAAGCGTAAAACGGTAACTAGGCATGGGTTCTACGTGTGATAAAAATCAACCCTAACTCAACATAATCTCAACCCTAAACGCAGTTCGTATTTCAACCCTAACTCAAACCCTAACTTAATCCCCAAGCAGTGAGTTATGCCGGTGAATACAGTGACATCAGAGTTGTTTTGTTTTTCGCCAAAACATGTAGTGAATTGTAAGCAGCTTTTGTCATACAACCAGACGTTTTTTTGCAGCTACGCGTTTCATGCACAAAACATTCGCAAATTTGCTGGTCAAAAGCCAAATATATTTAGCCAAATATTTTTATTCATAGAATACTCCATATAATGCAAAATCTTTGCTTCATTGTTGGACAAATGGACTTGTATGGCCCACAAAATTCAAAAATTCCGCATATTGTTTGATCAAGCCGTAGATACAAACTTTATTTTTGTAACATAAAACCAATTCTCACCTTTAGTTGGTCTTCCACGACTTATGTAGGTATGTGTAATAAGGGCTTTAGTAGGCTCACCATCTGAAAGCTGGCAGCCACTCCAAATATCGCTGGAATTAGAAAACTGCCCATAAAACCGAGGGAACCGATGAAAAAAGTCCCGTCAATGTTTGTTCTCTATAGCATTGTTAGCAATATTAATTATTTCTGCAATATCTTAGCTATACAGACACTTAATGTGCATTAAGGGAAATCAAAATGACCTGAAGCACTTACGCCATTGTATTTCGTTGTGAGTAATAACAAAAATGTTTAACTCGCCTAATAAAAGAAATCCACCGAGACGCAAAATTTATTTCTAACGTTCGCCTATATACATAGTAGCAGAGAGCACAAAAACAAATTCTGAAAAATGTGTTTCCCATTCAAGCCCAACAACAACAACAACAACAAATAAAATCGAAACTAGAAATTAATTTTCCACACTCACCTCACAAAATCTTTTAAGTGTTTCCATTATGTTTGGAACGAGTTTTCCTTTTTCTGGCAAAACAGAAAATACAAAAAACATGATGCCGAACCATAAAAAAAATAAAAAATCGAAAGAAAAATGTTAAGGATTGCGGTAATTTTTCATTCGCTTTCGTTTCGCTCGCACCAACAAAATCCTCAAAAAAAAATGTTTTGATTAATTTTAAAAAAGCTTTACGATGACAACACAAAAGTTGGTTGGATATTTTCGTTTTTGTTGTTGTTGTTGTGCTTTTCGTCATCAATCTTCGAATTTTCAAGTTCATGAGGGAACAAAATACGAAGGCAACATAAACCTTGAAATGATAAAGCATGAAACAGATTTTTTATTGTTGTGCTTGGTTGGGTGCTTATGTGGGAGTGTGGTGTAATGGTCAAAAATATTACATTTACGTTATTAGTATTAATATTAATATTAATATTTTACGCACCCTTGTCAGTGTCTTTGAATAGAATGAAAAATGTTTGCCATTTTAGTGATGATACCTTTTGATGAGAATATCTCTTTATACATACATAGGTATGTTGTATATGTACAAGGTCGAGTCTTATAAGGTCACACCGCCTATCCGTTAAACATACATGACACAATGATTGAGTATGACTGCGACACGTGATATTCTCACACCATGGTACATTAAACCTAAATTTGGATTAACCTCGTAAAAAGCAAAAAATCGTCGCTGAATATTTTGATATTTGCATATCGCCAAAAATATATTTTCACACAAGCGCCGAAGAACACTGTGCAATGAAGAAGACTTAATTTTAAGACGATCATTTTTAATTAAAAGAAAATTTGTTTTGATTATTATTATTATTCAAAGCTTATAATTATTCGCGTTTTTTTTCAACAAAAGAAAAGGAAAATTTTCGATTTTTTTTTGTCCCCGCGGTTGAATGAACCACTAAATTACAAACGAAAAATTTTATTTTTAAAAATAATTTAATTTAGATAAATTTAGAATGTATTACGAATTTTTTGTATACAAAAAAAATTTTTAAGAAATTGTCGCCATTATAGTTGTTATGACATTGTAGACACTTTGACGGGTTTGTATTCGATTGTTATTAGGACTGGCGCTTTTCGTCTAAATACAAATCAATAAACATTGGTTGGTTTGTATGAAATTTATGTTCGTATTTGAATACATCTTAATCTGTATTCTGTGAAGCGTACATCATTTATCATTCCTTATGTATAGACATTTCAGAATCGGCCACATCTAACTAGAAAATTCACAGAAATCCAGGAATTTAATTCCTTATATGATATACACTTCTTTGGGAGTGCTCTTTTATGGTAAATGTAATATATACTCGTATATATACATATATATACCATATATATATATATATATATATATATATATATATATATATATATATATATATATATATATATATATATATATATATATATATATATATATATCAGTGGCGTAGTCTGGTTTTTGGAGGTGAGGAAGCACTTGACGTTAAGTAGTTCTGAGCTTGATCCCATTCGCTAAAAAACAATTGATTAATTATAATACAACAATTAGGATTGCAGACCAGAGCACTATTCCTGTTTTCCCTGGGAATTGAGAATTGATTTATTATGACCTTTTTAGAATATTTTGGTATTAGTTTTTCAAGAGCATGTTGTACCAGTCGACACAGTCTGTTTTGGATAAAAAATACCTAAACAGTCTAAAAGTGTCAGAATATTGCCACGGGGGCTATTTGTTAATTGGATTCGATATTTTGTATTGAATTCTTATTTGAAAAGAAACAGTTTCGTTCGTTTCTTATTCGAATACCCTCGCAGATTAAAACTGTTGTGTGCAGTTTCTTAATATTTTTTTATTTATTTCTATAAAATTATACAACTAACAACCATTAAAAGATAAAACAAAAATAAATTTAAAGGAAGCCGCAAATTGATCTAAAATATCAATCAATATCAATGTCAGCAGTGAGTGCAGTGAGCAAGTAAAATTGCAAGCCATCCGACGCCAACCTTGGAAATTATCATCACTGCACCTTGTGGAAATCTATCATTGCAAACTTCTGCTAGTGCCTCCATTTTGTTTATATTTGTGAAATCTTATAAAATAGAAAAGTAATGACTACCAGTCAACAAAAATTAGAGGCGTTTCAAAAGGAACACAGCGTCATTACTGAGCAAATATCTAGATTAGCAAAATATGTTCAACTGTTACAGCCTAGTTCAGACATTTTTGGTATATCTGTTCGTCAAAAACATACTAATAAATTGTTAAAAAAATGTTGGTGAAGTGGAACGGGAAATATGTTTTATAAGCTATGATGAAGCCTCGGGAATTCATATATTCGAAGACATTTAATATGAGTTTAAATAAACGGAGTCGAAAGGCAAGCATGAATGATACAGATTCATCATTATTTGATACCACAATGAATACTGAAAGATCTATACAAGTGAAACTGACAACAGGACTGGTCCAAATTCTAATGGAAAACTTTTAAAATCGTTTGCAATCATTTCGATAAAATGTGATGTTTGCAATTCTTACGATCATTTTTGTATCAGTGTAAAATGTTCGCGAATAAATCGATTGACTAGCGGAGAAAGGATAGTAATGAATCAAAGCGTTGCTTTAATTGCCTCTTGGACACTCGCTCAGTATACCAATATAAATCACAAAGAAGCATCATTAAAAACTTGTTACAAATTAAAATTTTAACAGTAAATTTAAAATATTTTTTTTATTCACCACAATAAAAATTTAACGCGTTACTTACCGTATATAAATTTTGACAGGTGTTGTTAAAAAAAACATAACCTAATATTTTGTTGTTTTAAATCTTTATTTAAACCATGTACGCCATCAAGGTGTCCATTTAATTTGAACTATGAATTTAACATTTTATAAGATATACATATTTGGACAGACAGGGAAAACGGGCAAAATGTAATTGTAGATTTTCTAATATGGTCGGATGCCGGAAACTCTATTGTAGTAGAACGAGTAGATGTATTTTAAAAACAGAATGAATTCATGTTTGATTTATTTCAAATTGAATACGCTTACAAATTATGAGAAATGAAAGATGGCTGACTGCATTAGAAGTGTATTCCAAAAATTTAAAACTACCATTATTATAGAAAATCAACTATCTCTCTCTATTAATTAAAAAAAATGATTGAAATTCTTTTTGTTGTCACAATAATAAGGTACAATTTGTACAATTTAAGATTGTCAAAATTTTAACCAATTCACACAGCAAAATAGGTTTTGGTAGTTAAAAATATTTCACCTCGATTATTTATTTTCACCTAATTTTTAACTAAATATTTTTAACACATTGACTAACAGCCTAAATCCAACAGAGTCTAAGTTAACCGCACCAGGGCATCCGACGTTTTATCAAGGAAATCTGAAGACAAATTTATTAGTACAATTAATGTCACCAACGACATTAGTTAAGGTAAAGGATTGGTGTGGAAATAGGGTTACATACAAGCTGCTGTTGGATACTGGATCCCAACTCTTGCTTATCTCGGAAGCCTGTATGAATCGCTTAAAATTGCCAAACAGGAATGGACGTATATCAGTGTCTGGTATAGGAGAAAGTCGGACAGACTCCACAAAGGAGATTACATCAATCCAGATGACCAGCCTAAACAACTGCAACTCAGAATTTCACGTCGAAGTAACTGCTGCACTTCCACCACCAATACCACACCAAACATCGTTCATGCAGGAATATATTGAACTCGGACATTTGGTGGAAATTAGCACAGAAAGGGTGAACCAAGATACTTGAGTATTTTTACCACATCACGGTGTTTTAAAAGAAGATAGTATCAGCACAATGTTAATATTAGTATTCAATGCACCAGCCAAAACCGGATCGACCGCTTCGCTCAATGATGAACTCCTAGTTGGACCAACAATACAATCAAGTATCTTCGAAATAATTTTCTGATTTCGGGAACATGCCTTTCTCACGAGTTCAGATATTGTCAAGATGTACAGGCAAATTTTATTGAATGATGAAGACCAGGAAAACCAATGGACGTACAGAACGTGCTCACTTATGGTACCGCTTCTTTCCCGTTCTTAGCAACAAGGGTTATGAAGGAACTAGCCAGACTAAACCAAAATACATATCCGGCTGCCGCAACTTTACTTAATGCTACACCAACGATTTGAGGGAAGCAATAACTTTGAAAGATGATATAACTAAAACGCACTAAAGTGACTGAGTCGCTCAGTCAGAACAGAAAAAATTTAATGAATTTCAAAACAGTAAACTATCAAAAGTTTTATTTTTCTTGCAAACAAACGCGCAGGAAAGTTACCTGGCTTCAACAGTGATTTTTAATGAAAACTTTCACATTTAAATACAACACATACACGACATCTCTTTCTAGGGCTACAGACCAATAGTCGGGTTAATTGTTCTTTTACCTACTTTTTAACAGTGTACAGATTAAATTCAAATGTTGTACTAAAAAGTTGGGTAAAATATGAAAAAACCGTTGTTTTTAACTTTTTCATGTTTCACTGATTTTTGCTAAAATTTTCGCGTTTTCATTAAATTTATTAAATGTACGTACAGGTAATAAACGAATGAAAAGCAATAAAAATATTTGACGATTTTTCTTTGCATCTAATAGCCAGCGATTTCATCCCTCCAAATCATAATTTGTGCCCATCAAACCATTTTTATTTCTAGAGAATTGGTACGCCAATTGAGGTAAATTTGTACTAAAATTAAAATTTACTGTGCTAAATGATTTACCCGGCTATTGGTCCGCAGCCTGGGTTGTGTGAAACTAGCTCATATACGTTTTCAGACATTTAGGTTTTTCTGCTATCTTTATGTTAAGGAACGATCGTATGGTTGTAGAATGTAAAGCAATCGAGAAAACCAAGAAATAGAAGCTAATGTGAATGAAGATAATTTTATGCAGTGTAAATATTTCATAGAAAAATAATCAAACGTTATTTTAGTTACCTTTTGGAATTTTGTTTCAATTAGTTTTTTACATTTAGCAGCCAATATGAAAATGTTAAAGATCATGTAATGAAGCACATTAGCATTTTGAGTTAGAATTATAGGGAATCAGTGCTTCCCTTGCTTCCAAAGACGCTACGCCCCTAATATATATATATATATATATATATATATATATATATATATATATAGTGGTTCCATACCAAAACGATCAAAAAATCGCAAATTTTGGCCTGACCCCTTTTGATTTTGATGATAGTTGGTGAAAATATTCTCCATATGAAATAACCCCACCCACATTGTTTTCTTTTCTTTTACGTCACTCTGTTTCGATACAGGGTGATTTGCCGTTTTCTACTTTTCGTTAAAATTAAAATTTGTGAATAGCTCGTTCTCAAAAACCACTTAACCGATTTTAATATTTGTTAGTTCAATTGAAAGGGATTGAGTTCTGGTTTTGTATAAATTTTTAAAAAAAAATCCAAATTAAATTTTTGTTTATGAAAAAGAGCATTCTTTTGAATAATATCATTTTTCGGTCTTTTGGGCCACAACGAGTTGCCTATTTTTTATTTTTTTTAAAAGCTTATTTATTTTACCAACTAATAAAAAATAAAAAAAAATTGTGTTAGGAACAATTTTAAAGTTATGATTTTTTTAATACACCAGCCTCGACATATTTTTTGTATAAATTTTTAATCATTCTACCTGCATTTTGCACCATTTACTGTATTTTAAAAGGTTATCCCATTTTATTTTATGTATTAGTGTTGTTTACTATTTTATAGTTTTTTTAAAACAATAAACCAGAAATAAATAATTTTGAAATAATTTTTATTTTGTTATATCAAACAGTTTTGATTTTTTACAAAATTAAGTTTTTTTAATATATAAAGATGTCTTATTAATAGGAGAAAAACTATGATATTGGTGAGTGCCTGGTATTTACCTAACTAAGTTATATCTGTTTTTTAATTTTCTTTCAATTTTCAAATAATCTTTAGTACTAAACCATGAATAGTTGACTTTTGATTCATTTTTCACAGCCCATGAATATAGTTCATGTGGCGTAGTTATTTGATTTTCAAACGGTCTTTGTAAACTTGCTCGAGCAGCATTCCTCTTGAGAACTCCTCCTAATGTATCACAAGGTCCTTTTCCATGGCATGTTGCACAAAAATGCCACTCTGCTTCCAAGTCGAAATCCTCTTTAAAATTGCAGAGATTGTAAAAATCCATTTTATTTTTATACTAAACCCCTGATCCATCGGAAAAAAACAAATTTTTTTTATTTGTTGTAATTTTTCCTTTATGAAATTGACTAGGCCTTGAATGAATAATCTCACTGCTACGTGTTTGTGCTTTGTTGATTCAGATATAGCCACCAAGCTTGTGAATTCCAATTTATTATGGTTAACATCGCCCATCGAATGTGATCCTTCATTGTTTTTATAGTAAACGGCACAGGGATGTATCGTACACTGTGCGTTAGACCAATGAAATCCTTGAACCGCATCCTAAACTACGAATGAATAGTTCTCCGAAAAGTTGCATATAACTATACATTCATCATGGTTTAAATTAGATTTCCTATGTTTCAGGTAAGTTGCTTGTTGTTCTGCTTGCAGACCAGCTTTTTGGTAACGATGTTAATACCATATATTTGTCATTGAAGGTATTGGAACTTTCACAATTTTCTCGTAATTGTTGAATTATTTCATTATTGTCGCCTTCAATGTTATTTTGAATTTCACCAGAACTACAAGGTAGTTGAAATATTTCCTCAGAAATTGTTGCTACAACTTCTTGCATTTTTTGTTTCTTATAATTGTCAGATCTCATTTTCCTACGTACTATAGGAGAACTATTGATTTACTCTAAAGTAGAGTTGAGTGATGAAAGGTCAGGATAGACGTATTGCTTCTCACTTAATATTATTAAAATCTTTGATGGCGATGATGATGATGATGTAATTGGTAAACTGTTTTGATCCAAATTAATTTGCTGAACACCAAAAGGTCCTGAAGCTTCACTTATTACATTATTTTGTTTACTTTTATATATTTCGAAGAAGCATGAAGTACAAATGTTCCCTCCTTTAATTAAGGAAACACCTTTTGTATGATCTATCTCAATTATATAATTAGAGATTTTACGAATAAGCGATCTATTTTTAAGGCACATTTCACACTTAATTTTCATATTGAAACTTTAATATTTTTACGGGGTTTAAATATTACTTCAAATTCACGTTTACAAATGACATAAATATAACAGTTCCATCGTATTTATATGGAAATATTTTATTTGAAAGTTAAGTTTTAGCCTCCTAAGTTTTAAGTTTTAAATTTATTTCTTTGTTAAAATACCAAATGAAGTCATATTAACAGACCAAAATGTGACAGACCCGTTTTCCTGAACAAAAGAAAACGTTATAAAGTGATAATGCCGTAGTTATTCGAAACTTGTACCCCTATATTTTTGGAACAACCTGTAATAAAGTTTTTATAGTTTTATTGCTTTTAAAACAACTATAAAATAGTAAACAACACTAAAAAATTTAAACACAAAATATATCGAGGCTGGTGTATTAAAAAAATCATAACTTTAAAATTGTTCCTAACACAATTTTTTTTTATTTTTTATTAGTTGGTAAAATAAATAAGCTTTTAAAAAAAATAAAAAATAGGCAACTTGTTGTGGCCCAAAAGACCGAAAAATGACATTACTCAAAAGAATACTCTTTTTCAAAAACAAAAATTTAATTTGGATTTTTTTCAAAAAATTTATACAAAACAAGAACTCAATCCCTTTCAATTGAACTAACAAATATTGAAATCGGTTAAGTGGTTTTTGAGAACGAGCTCTTCACAAATTTTAATTTTAACGATAAGTAGAAAACGGCAAATCACCCTGTATCGAAACAGAGTGACGTAAAGGAAAAGAAAACAATGTGGGTGGAGTTATTTCATATGACGAACATTTTCACCAAATTTCATCACAATCAAAAGGGGTCAGGCCAACGGCTGTTCGTTATCGTATGGAATCGCTTTATATATATATATTATATATATATATATATATATATATATATATATATATATATATATATATATATATATATATATATATATATATATATATATATATATATATATATATATATATATATATATATATATATATATATATATATATATATATATATATATATATATATATATATATATATATATATATATATATATATATATATATATATATATATATATATATATATATATATATATATATATATATATATATATATATATATATATATATATATATATATATATATATATATTAGGGATAAAATAGTCAACTCAGCAAATTCATATCTACCACATAAACTATTTTAAACGTATGGTTGATCAACGTGACCAGGTAATCATATTCATTGAGTCGAGGCAAATTTGATGAGTTAGTAATTTTAGGCTTGAAATTAAAGAAATTTAGATTTATAAAATTCAGGCCGATTTTAGCTTTTATGCAAAACTTGTGTTAAAGTGAATCCGTCGCGCAAAAGAAAAGAATAATAATTTGATTATCAATAAGTTATTAATTCAAAGTGAACACGTGTATCGTGTGATTTTTTTTTAAGTGCAAAGACGTCCCTAGCTGAAAGTTGACAAACTGCTACAAGGATTTGAGGTTCCGCCACATTTCACCAGTAAAACTAGAACCAGCACACGACACAAAAATCGGACTCAGGTAACAAATTTTTACAAATTTTATTACCAATTATACGGAAACCGTCACCATCGCGTACTACTTGATAGGCACGAAAAGACAAACTTTAAATTAATTTGTGCACTATTAAATAAACACAAATTTACCTACATTATAATAAATCGGTGATAGCCAAAACAGGCGATCAATTTACCACAATTCCATTGTATGACAAGAAAAAAGGCTATTGATTAGATTACAACTCAGCCGGCGGCGAATTTAGAGCAATCGGCACAATTAGGTCAAAAACAAGTTGAGCACGATCAGGTGCTAACGTATCTGAATCAAAAAAAGGAGACACCTCCACCTCCACCGAAAGATGAGAAAATTATTGTTGATTTGTTCAGGATTCCAGATCCTATCAAATCAATTCCATCTTTTGATGGAAATAAAAAACAGTTGTAGTATGGTTACGCCGCAACAGTTTAGCTTTTATACCTATACAAGCAATTCAAAATAAAGTAGAGGGAAAAGCTAAGGATATACTATGCTTAGCAGGAAACCCTTGAACATTTCATGAGATGATAGAAATCTTGCTAGAATCGTTGGGCGATAAGCAAGAACTTTCATCCTACAAATCACAGCTTTGGTCAACAAAGCAGAATGATTTGTCAGTGCACAGCTATTTCAACAAAATCAAGGAAATAGTACAAAACACAATATAATCAAACATGGCATGCCATAAATGCATTCATTGAAGATATCGTCAGCGTTTGTACCGGGACTAAGGAAACCATACTTCGGCTATGACCAAGCCGCAAAACCCCAAAACTTAGAAGAAGCTTATGCTTTTCTTTGTAAGTTTAACTCTAATGAGATGATATCAGGTAATTCAAAAAAGGTGAATTACCAAACAAAAACCGGGTTTTAACCGAAAAATAATTCAGATCAATCTTAAGAACCAGCATTGCCTGGTTGAAGAGAAATCAACACCAATGGAAATAAATCCCTCAATTCGTTCTAGAAGAACAAGAACAAGTGTATGGAAATACACTTATATATAAGAAAACTATCGAAAGTTTAATCAGGATGGATCACTTGTGCGAAAACGAAAAGCAAATTCTTGTAAACACCATTTACGATCACCAAGAAATACTGTTGAATCAAAAATTATCCGCAACAACAGTAATCAAACACAAAATAATAACAAAAGATGCAACCCCAGTCTATACCAGAACATAAAGGTATCCACACAATTTTAAAAGGGACGTAGAGGACCACATTCAGGAAATGCTGGATAGTGGAATCATCCGAAATTCGAGTAGCCCCTACTCCTCCCCAATTTGGGTAGCACCCAAAAAGGCAGACGCTTCGGGTATTCGTAAAATTAGGGTAGTAATCGACTATCGAAAATTAAACGACAAAACTTTTGATGACAAATTCCCTATACCTCAAATCAAGGAAATATTGGACAATTTAGGGAAATCCACCTATTTTACAACATTAGACTTAAAATCGGCTTTTCATCAAATTTAAATGGATAAATCCTCACAAGAGAAAACCGCTTTCTCAACAGATCAAGTGCACTTTGAGTTCACTGGAATGCCATTTGGTCTTAAAAATGGCCCAGCAACTTTCCAGCGAGCCATGAATAACGTCATACACAGACTGGTAGGGAACGACATTATAATTCTGGATTCAATTTGACCAACCACATAGAAAATCTGCGGGACGTACTCAAATGACTATCAGATTTTAACTTAAAAATACAATTCGATAAATGCGAGTTTCTTAAAAGATAAACCGAATTTCTTGGCATGTAGCCACCTAAGAAGGGGTTAAGCTAAATCCCGATAAAATACAAAACATCCTCGAATGGCCTCTACCGACTACTCAGAAAAAGATTAAACAATTTCTCAGCTTGTCAGGATACTACCGTCGGTTTATCCGTAATTTATTTTTGAAGAAAGGTAATGTTGTTAACATTACCGACCCGGAGTACATAGAATCGTAATAAACTATTACAAGAACCAAATCATATTCAAAATTTCTATCCTAGATACCGTAATTAGGGAGGAAATATTCCCTAACTTCAGAAGGGCGATTATCGTAAGAGAATCTTTCGATAAAAATGATATTTTACCAACGTCCTAAGAAATTTCCATAATGGCAAACAAGCACACATACTAGCACTAGAAAGTCTCTACCAAAAAATTCAAAAATTCGAGAATTCAATTCTCAAAAAGGGCATTTCGTATTTACCACTAAAATAGTGGAGGACGTAACGAATTCGAATCGGCAAGATGCAATCGTGAGAAAAGAAAATGAAAGAGCTCACAGAGGCATCAAAGAAGTAGAGAATCAGATTAAGAGAGCATACTTTTTTCCAAACATCACAAAAAAAGTAAGCAGTTACGTAAATTCATGTTCCATATGGAATATGCACAAATACGAGAGAAAGCATTACAATAAAGAAATATCACCAAGGCCAAACACCACTAAACTACTGGAGAGAGTTCATATTGATATTTTCACAATAAATAAGACCAGTTTTTTGCCAATAATTGATGCCTTTTCTAAACATCTCCAGATGATTCAAATAGAATCAAAAAATTTGATCAATATAGAAAAAGCATTAACAACATATTTCACCTCTTGCGGTATATCGAACACAATAATTTCGGACGATGAGACTAATTTCTAGTCAATCCAATTAAAGGAATATTTAAGTAAATTAAATTCAAAAATTGAATATGCATCCTCTTCTGAATCTAATGGGCAAGTCTAAAAGACCCATTCTACCATTATTGAGATATATAATACAAACAAAAATAAACTCCCTAACAGCACTACAGCAAGTGTCATAGAGTTAGCGGTAGCTCTCTATAACAATTTAGTTCACTTGATAATTTTCAATCAAAATAATGTAGTGAATGGAAAAAAATAAAGTCAGAGAAGAGCCCCCAGATTAAAAGGAAAACCAAGTAGTGTTCTTAAAACCTAACATTAGAACAAAAACGCAGCCTAGGGGTATTGAAGCACTAGCAAGAGAAACAACGTATAAAACATTTAAAACCATAGTCGAGGCAATGAACTAAAAAAGTTCGGAATTTTTTAGTACAGGACGGATCGGAATGCGGTTTTCTGCATTCTCTTCCAAAAATTTTTTGTAAAAAATGTGGCTACTTTGTACCTTATACAAAACGGAAATTGCATTGCTGCAGCCAAAAATGCATTTTTTGAGACGCCTTTTGGAAGATTTAATGACTTGGTAAATAAGAGTCAGAACTGGCCCAAATCAGGTACGAATCAGGCTGATCACGATTATGATGTTCAAATTGACCCACAGCCGACGTCATCTCCATGGGACTCTCCCAAAATTCACGCGGGGAAGGAGAGAAACTTGGCGCCCGGGGGTTTTTAGGTCGCTGAATTCAAATATGGCATCGGCGAACACCCCACGGATACCTGGTGCGCCGCAAACTGTTCGCAGACGTCATCTCCGAGAATTTTCCTGACAAGAGTGCCAAAAACAACCCGAAAATCATTGTGGCAATTTCATGTCGAAAACGTCCCCCCGAACACCTGGTGCTCCGGAACCTGGCCCTAAACATGAACTCCGTGGCTTTTCCTGACACAATCGAAAAAGACGAACCGAAAATCATTATGGGCCGCTTAATCCAAATTTCACGTCGAAAACTACCCTCCCAACACCTGGTGCACCGGAACTTTTATCTTGACATCGATGTCATTCCCATGAAAGTCAACCAAACCTGATGTCTTAGAGACCGACGTCAATACTGCGATAGCTGTGTGGAAATGTTAATTCTAGTTAAATTATGTGTGGAGGAAAGAAATAGAATGAATAGAAAGTCAATATTTATGTAATTGGCGTTTAAAAAATTTTTATTGAACTCAAATTAAATACAATCCAACTGTAACTTTACCTTACCTCATTAATTAATAACTTCAATTTTTAAATAAGTAACTAAATATCAAATTCTCCATCAAGTGACACATCGCTAATCTGTTCATTTTCTTCGTCATCAACTGACGTATTCATAAGTAGACCATCTTCCTCATGTACGGCCTCTGTCTCTGCTGTAATAACGTTTTCAATTGAATATCTGTCAGTATTGTTGCAAGTTGAGCCTTCACAAATTTTACAGGCAAGATTACAAGGGAGGCCGTGCTTCCTGCAACTACAGGACATCAGATTACAATCTCCTGCGTATCCACAGAATATTAGTTCCGTAATATTCTTGGGCGCAGGGTTTTGTACCATTTCTACAGGGACCAGTGTGTCTCCTTCCTTTCTCCACCCCCATTTTGTTAGGTCCATGGCCACCTGGGCCTGAATTCCGGTTCGGTGACAAATGAGAATGAGAAATGACTTTATGTTTTATTTCGCCTACTCTAAATAAAAATGCAACCGACTAGTTGAAATAAAAAATCAAGTCATTTCTCATTATCATTTGTCACCGAACCGGAATTCAGGCCCTGGTCTCCGTGCAGCCAATCTTGCACTTGAAAATAGACCACCCTCTTTAGATGTTGTTGAATGGCGTCTAGTGTGGGGAGAATTTTCCCTAAATTAACTCTCCCCTTTACAGCGGTTAATTTTTCAGGTTTATTGAGCCTTGGAGATTTCTGTAGAAATATTTCATTATCTGCCGGGCAGAGTGCGGTCAATATTACGGCAACGTCTATATCTTCGGTGACTATGACTACCTTTTTTGTAACGTCCCTGGATTTTTCAGAGCTGTCGTTACAATCGTATGATCAGCGTCCACTGCACATTGGTCTGAAACTATCCCGACTGTGGTCAGTGTGTCCCGGAGCATTTCAATAATTTTATTTTTATTATTTTGATTTTGTAAAAATTTATCCTGTGGTATTTGTAACATCTGCTGAACTTCACCGATTAGCGCGACGGTTTCTTTCAGATTCTTTGGTACTGAGGGTATGGTAACCATTAAAAATAACTATCGCGCGTCGGCCGTAATGGTTCAAAGTATACTTTATGTAATTTTCCATAATCGCAATATCTGCTCCATAGACTGTTGAATTTTGTCACCATAGTCCCTTTATATGTGATTTGCTTACATAAATTGATACTAAAATAACTTTTGTGGTATTTTATAGCTTTAACATTTTCATCCGGGTCATCGGGGATCGAGAGATTATCTAAAATTTGATCGCGCACGGATAATTCCAAAGTTGACTGTTCTTGTAGATGTTGTCTTGTATCTTCGCTAGTACACTTCTCCGAAAATTTGAAGTTAGCCTGAACCGCAACAGATTCAACATCATCAGAATTGTTGTCTACTCTTAATTTCTTGGGTTTGGGTTCTGGTGTACTTAGCTTGCTGAGATCATTTTTTATAAAGTAATTAAATTGGCACGTCCGTTCTTTTTAAATTTCCACACTAAACTAATAATATAATTTATCTACCTACAAATTTTTTTCTGTCTATTAAATAATCTTTTCTAAATCGGGGAATCCCATTTTGTCATTTCTTTTTTGTTTTTTTACATTAATTTACCGCAACACAAAATTAAAGGAAACATGCAATAACGTAAATTTTATTCAAACGTTTCCATTATAAACGAGAAAATTCGCCTATGGATACCCCAGAGATAAGGGAGAAAAACAAGACGACGAATTGCTTTATACAAGTTGGCATCCTGCGCCGAATATAGAGTGGTTGGAAACCAGTTTGGAGTCCATAAGACTTCCGTTAACAGAAGTTTAAAGCAGTTTTGTGCCGCGGTCATCAAAATTTTACTACCAGAAACATCATTAATATGTGATGAATTTAAACGAAGAAGTTGTGTCCCTATTGTGTTAGGAGCAATAGACGGATATCATTTACCTGTAAAACGAGACCATTAAACACAGGCATCTTTCATTAATCGATAATAATTTTAAACAATTATTTTCAGGTTCCTGGATATAACTGTCAAGCATCCAGAGTGCACACATGATACAGCGGTGTTAAAGGATTATTACATTTATAATAATATCAACAATTTTGAAAAGCTAATAGGTGTACTTAAGTAATTATGTATAAATTTTGTTAATTGTACGTTGGTAAATTTTACAGCCATCAAAATTAATAAACAAAAGGAAATTAAGGTATTTGTTGTCGGTGGTCAACACTAGAATCAACAATTCCACACAGCTATTGCAGAATTGACGTCGGTCTCTAAGACATCAGGTTTGATTGACATTCATGGGAATGACATCGATGTCAAGATAAAAGTTCCGGTGCACCAGGTGTTGGGAGGGTAGTTTTCGACGTGAAATTTGAATTAAGCGGCCCAAAAAACCCCCCATAACGATTTTCGGTTCATCTTTTCCGATTGTGTCAGGAAAAGCCACGGAGATCACGTTTAGGGCCAGGTTCCGTAGCACCAGGTATTCGGGGGGTCGTTTTCGAAACGCCCCCACAATGATTTTCGTGTTGTTTTTGGCACTATTGGCAGGAAAACTCTCGGAGATGACGTCCGCATACAGGTTCCGGCGCACCAGGTGTCATTTGAATTCAGCGACCTAAAAACCCCCGGGCGCCGAGTTTCTCTCCTTCCCCGCGTGAATTTTGGGAGAGTCCCACGGAGATGACGTTCATTGACGTTCCTGAGCTCTAGGTCGGCTGTGGGTCAATTTCAACATCATAATCGAGATCAGCGACCTCAAAAATCCCCGGGTACCCGATTTGGGCCAGTTCTGACTCTTATTTACAAAGTTATTAAATCTTCCAAAAGGCTATCTCAAAAAATGCATTTTTTGAATGCATTTTTGGCTGCAGCAATGCAATTTCCGGTTTGTATAAGGCACAAAGTAGCCACATTTTTTACAAAAAAAATTTGGAAGAGAATGCAAAAAACCGCATTCCGATGAAGCACTTAAATTGATTACACCGAAGATCGCAATCAATGATAAAACACTCCTTTACATATTGGAGATACCAAAATTAGAAGATGAGACATCAACAGCAATAAGGGTGGTTCCATTAAATATCAATAATAGCATCAACGAAAATTATCCGCAATACCTTATTAAAAACAAACAAAAATTATTCACCACAACAAATTACAATAGCTATGTACAGAGGCACTCGGAGATAAAAGAAGTCAAGGACAATTGTATTAAACCACTAGTTATGGGAAGCAAGAGCACATGCAATGTAATATTAGAAACAGACACAACAGTACAGTGGATCTCCGAAGGCAAAATACTGATAAACAATGCGAGAAACAGCGAATGACAATAGGAACCTGATGGGAAACTTTTTAATAAAGATTTGGAACTGTACAGTAGTTATTAACGAAAGGAAGTTCCAACAACAAAACATTTGTTCAATCATATCTATATCTACCGTTTTGGTAGTTTCCATGTTATTTCGAGGTTATGCAAAGCATTCTGTATTTCCTCTGCTTCGCTTCTAATTTCGAAGGATTGCAACTTCTTGTTTTGAACTATTAAAGTGCAGTTTTGTAATGTTACGTGCGGAATCACATTCCAACGCCTGACGTAATGATGCAAATTTTCACATGGTCATTTTAAATGGACTCGTCAGCTCTGTGAAATGCTTCAATTTTGTTCGTGTTTCGTCTTCTAACATCGATACAGACTGCTACGTTTTTAAGTTCCGAACTTATCCATAATCTCGAATAGTAGTGTGTAGTGTTTTTCAGGTAGTGATGCATCTTGACCTTCTTTACAATGTCGCAAAACTATTTTATATTCGATGAAAATGCAACGATGGTTTCTAATCGTTTAATTTTCAAGGGAGGTGTTTGCTTGTCCGCTCCATAGCTGAGTTAAACATTAACTCAAGGTATCCATGCTGTCTAGAAATTGTTGTTCTGTGGTATTGGATCATAGATATCATCTGTTGTTGGATTCACCACATTTTGAGGTAAAATTTGATTAAACATTTACAATTTTGTGAACTTTAGGTAACAATTTATAATCAAGTTAAACAGAAGCAATTTAGAGAACTTTGTAAATTATTTAACATTATTTACTGAGCTTAAACTTTATATGGTGAGTGTTAGTTTCCTCGTGCACAATATTCTACTCCCACTCTGGATATCACCAAACCTTAAAATATCCATTTTTCGATAAGGGCAAGAACTCGCAACTGTACTGTAAACAAAAGTAAACTATGTGGCAACATTTATTAAGCATAAAGATGTTGAAATTTCCATTATCTTCCAAAAATCCCCCTTTTCATTATGCAGAAATACAAAAGAGCTTAATCATTGGCCCATATAAAATAATCGTCTACAAGTATATAGAACAACCCTAAATTATTATGTTTTAATTATTCGAGCAAATACAAGGAAAGCTTTTAATTATCAGAAAGCTTCCTTTTATTTATAAACACAAATTTCTGGTTTCACGTAATTACTTTTAATAAATCAATGAAAACAAAAAAAAAAAATTCAAGACAAGCGTTAAATATTTACCATAAAAACATACACATATATGTGTAGCAAGCAGCAATTGCGATTTACACGCAGAGACCAAATAAAATGTTATTGTGCGGATATATACCAAAATTTATGTCTTAATAAAATTTATGAGACAATAAATCAGGCCAGTGTCGTTCGAATTTTATTTATGTTTATTGTCATATAAATATAAATAAATAAATTATTTGAAAAGCTTAAATATAAATTAGGTTGGTATATGTTGTTCGATATGCGTGGATATGCGCGTGTCAAAAATATACAAATTACCGTGAAATTTAGTCAACTGCGAACAAATTATATTTAGGGAAATGATAACATTCAAAATTACATTGTTTTGTCGGCTTAAACTCATGGAGATAGAACAGAATCGGAATGCTGTGTCTCACGGCGACACAAACAAAATTTTGGGCATTTACAGATGTCTACTTGTGGAAAATGGATGTGGAATTCGAGAATAGGGCCCCTGGTGTATGAAATACAAAGGCAACCATTGCATAGCTGTTCGAGTAATTTGTTCGATTTTCCTGTTTCCTCTTGAAACATTTATTGTTCTAAAGATCAGATCGATTTGTATCACAATACTATTCCCCTTGGAACTTTGTCAAACTAACCGACTATGCAAAGGGAATTAATGATTTTGAAGGGAAAATCAACGCAAGTGAATGCCTTTGTAAACCTTCCTAAAATAACAAAAACAACAAATTTTGCGAATTCATCTGTGTAAAGCTAGCCTTTAACGAATAAATTTACTTTATCCATTTTGTAAGGGAAAACGTCTAAATATTCTTATTTTCCGAACATTTTCCAATACCTAGAAATACCGGGCCAAAAGACTAAGTAAACTTCTGAATTACTGTGGAGTTCTGCTGGAGTGGCCAAAACATGTTGTAATTAATATTTTAAATGTTATGCGGGATTGTAAGAAACATTCTAACTGCTGCTCTATACATTCGACGATTTAAAATCTATTCTCTACACTATTACTAAGCCCGATTCAATGTTTTGGAACAGTCGAGGAGATGTTCAAAATTTCCACACACTCTTCTGAATTATTTGGTAAACGATCAAGTTTATACAAGCCCAGCTCACTTCAGTAAAAGCCCCAACCCAACTCTAAACTTAACCATAGCTCAACCCCATCTCAACTTTCAAGTCAAACCCAACCAAACACTCAATTCAACAACAAACTCTAAGTTCTACAGTTCTACTCAAACACTAGATCAACGCTGTTCGAAAATTACATTCTTACATGAATTTAAGTTAATCTAATCTCGACCTTAACCCTCGACGTAATCCCCTAAGCAATCCCCAACTGAACCCCATCGCTTAACTCGACAGCAGTCCGACTGAACTAAGAAGAAGTAAAGCTAACTTTTAACTCAACCCACACCTCTTTCCAAATAAATCCCCAACGGAACATTTCATTAAACCTCAATCAAACCCCAACTCAACAAAATCTATAATTAAACCAACACGGTCCGAAAACTTCTTGTGTCTATGAATTCAACTCAATCCTAATCGTAGCTCTAACTAGATCTCCAACTCAATCCTCAACATATGCCAAACTCAAAAAATCTGAAGAGAAACTACAAACTTAAAACAACTCAAACTAAATTCCAACTGAACCCTCAGCATAACGCTAAGTAAATTCCCAACTTAGTCGCTGACTTAACTCAATCCCTACTTAACTCCAATTCAACTCTAACTCAGCCCTAGTCCAATCTCAATTTAACCCCTACTCGACCTGCAAACTTTCCCTTACATCAACCCCATATTCATGCCCAACTTAACTCCCAAATCAACTCGGTCTTGAGCACCACATGCAAACATGAATGAACTCATCTCAAGGTAACCCTAATTCAACCGCCAATTCAACACACAAATCAATCCCCAGATAAAAAGATCAATATACCCTTACACAACCAAAACTCAACCCGCAAATGAAACCCAACTTAAAACTTAACTAAACCGGAAATTCAACGTCCTACTCTATCCTTAAGCCAAGATATATATAAAGTTGCTCAACTGTAAACTAATCCCTAACCCAATCCCAACTCAACCCTAAGCTTCAACACTCAACTCAATTTTCAAACCAACTTCTATAAAATTTTGACCAACTGCTCACTAAACTAAACGCTAATCCAACTCCAACTCAACTTCAAGTAAACCCCAACTGAACCCGCATATTGACCCCTAACTTAACCTTCAACTCATCGCCAAACTCAACGCCCAATTCAACCGTCAAGCCAGCTTTTATTAAAAATTGTTAAGTAATTATACAAACAGGTGGTTTTAAGCCAATTTGTACCCAATCCTCTTGACGTACTGATTCGAAAATTTTTTCAATTCTCCGTCTTAACCATAGCAACATATTGGCGAAAAAACTAGTTAAAATTCGATAAGCCAGATATGCGCAAACATCCAGACAGAATCGCTAATACATACATGAAATATGGAGGATTAAGACGAACAATTTCAAACAACTCTGTGATGAGACAGACGATAATTCTAGGGACAGCGCTTATGGAATAGTAATGTCTAGTTAAAAAGTCAAAGGCCAATCATCCCTTAAGACATTAGCATTGAAATGTATAGTGTAATACTACGGAAATATTGGAGATGATGGTACAAGAGATTTTGAATGCCTGAGCAAATTTTAAAATACTGTAGTGCACAGTATGACGATGCTGGTGATCGTTAAGCATCTGAACAATATTGAGGTGGTCACCAGCAGTTAGGGAATGGCTGAAATAATTCGATTAGGATCTATGTAGCTGAACACTAGAAAGTTATACGGTGCAACGATCTGGGGAGAAACACTGGAGGAGAAAAGAAATAGGAGGCGGCTGGATAAAATCTGCAGGTTAAGCGCAATGATCACCATTAACGGAGCCCTGTAGTGTGTCAAGAGTGAGATATAAACAATAGAAATATCTATTCCACAACAAGATTGTAAGAACATTCGGATACTTCGGAGACACGACGTTGGACAGGTTCATTTTAAACAATAACACAGACTGTAAAACTATCATCTTACACAGTTCTTAACGTGACACAGTGGATGCTGAAGCTACATGTGCCTTGTTGACTAACATGTCTTTTTTTTACCAAAAGTTTGGGAACGTGGATGAAAACCTTTTCGAATGTCGAATGTGTATGTGTATGCAAACCTAACTCTGGGAAGCAGTATGATAAATGCTAAAATCTCAGCATAGGGCATTGCCTTCGCTAGCATAACAAAGGCTCAAAAAAAGCTGCGTAAACTGGAAGCAGCTGGGAATAATGTACTAAGTAATTTTTTGAGGCTATCTAGGAGAGCATCGGCATTGGAAAAGGGGTGGTTTTAGTGGATAAAAACCCCATATCAGGTATTAATATGGATTTATCGCAAGGTGTGCAAATTCGTCTTAGCAACATCCATGTGGAATAATATAGGTAAAGCGGGCAGTCCCGGTACATATTGGTATTCGAACATATTGCACAGACATAATCAAAAATAGACACAGACACATATACGCACCTTTTAAAATGAAAATTGTTAATTTTTCAAAATACAAAATACGTTGGTGGTAGCCAGCCTCGCCAGAGGAATGAATTTATGAAGATGCATTTACCGTAGTAATATGTCCCTCTTGAATATAAAATTGTCTTGTTCTGACTCATTTAAGGTAAGTCGATGATTTTCATTTTAAAATCATTTGAAGTATTCCGTGGCGTGATTTTAAGAAAAAGTAAAAAAAAAAAAATTGGCTGGGCTGTTTGTTGTCTCAGGAGAGTACATTGCTATAGTAGCCCTATTTACTCCAACCAAAATGTTAGGTCTCCAACTAAGCTTGTGAAGATAACCAGTTCTGTCTTGGGCGGGTTGATTAACACTCAATATTTGCCGGTCCATTTCGTTAATCGTACTTACGTATTTTTCGGAGGCAGCTGTCATAGTGCCCTTTGCTGGGTCTTATTATTGATCGAAAATAAAAATTTAACAGCCTTTTCAAGGCTTTCAATAAGGATGATAGAGTGTTAGGTCTTAGGTCCTTTGGGTGGACTTGTAAGCCCAAAGTTTCCGTTTCTTACTTACGTCCAAGAACCTTCCGATTTAATCAAATAATCGAGAAACATCGTATACCTCCACCATTTTATCACAAAACTGTTTAAAATACTTCATTTGTGTCTTCCTTATCTCTCGTTTGTACATTCTCAGATTGTCCTTGTAGAAATCCCAGTTTTAAGCGTCCCTTGTACTTTTGGCTCAGTTAAAGGCTATCCTACAGGCTTTACGATAGATCTCCCGTTCCCTGGACCACCTTACTGGTTTTTGCTTTGCCCTAGATTAAAAAGTTTCTTTATTGTTCCCTGATAACTCTTCATTCTTTAACCATATGAAAAATGTGGTCTGGGGCGAAGGTCACATCTAGAACCTCCAGCAAATAATCAAAAAGTAGCTCATCCCCTTTCGTTGATGTCTATGCTTCCGCACGCATTGTGGGTTGCGCATTAGCATCACATCCAAGATTTCCTTGAGGATAAGCTTTGAGATCCTACCCTTGACAATGCAAGGTTCGTATATTAAAACCACATTCTCTTCAGTCTGAAGAGTTATGGCCTCTAGAATTAATACCTATGGGAAATTCGCGAGCACTTATCGCATAGCGTTGGATCCTTAAAAGTTTTCTCAAAATTTTATGAAATTTTCGAAAATTGTCCATGACGTTAGCTCGAGTTAGGGTGTTGAAAATTAATCCTTATGGGAAATTCATGAACACTTATCGCATAGCGTTGAATTCGTTGAGGTTCGTGAGAGTTTCCAAAATGTCCCATGACGTTATCTCGATTTATCTATGTTTATCTCCAGATTCTGGTAAATATCTTTGTTGGTATCATCATAAATTTAGGAATAAGGCAGCCAAATGCCAACGTGGTTGTACTTGGAAAGCAAATTCCAACTCATCAGGAAGTTCGGAAAACTAAATCGTCCCGTCGTAAATTCGACGAACTATGGGATTGTAGCAAATCGTCGATTATTTGTTAGATATCTAAAAACTAAGTTAATATTTTTAGTAGATACCGGAGCTGATGCATCAGTCATACCTCCAAAACATTTTAACGATTTGCTTCCTGATAGAGAACCATTACTTTTCGCAGAAAACGGTACCCCAATAAAAACTTTTGGTACGCAACTAAATTGTTGTCGATTTAGGTCTACGTCGAGAATTTAAGCACGCTTTTGTAATAGGAAATGTAACGAAACCCATATTAGGTGTTGATTTTTTAATTAAATTCGGATTAAACAAATCTCTCAATTAATACAATTGAGATACAATTACCAGGAGCATATCTACAAAACAGCAAATACAGTTCCATTTGGTCTCTTCGAGTTTGTTAGAATGCCCTATGGATTGCAAAATGCAGCCCAAACATTTAACGTTTTTTAAATGAAGTGACCAATGGACTCGATTTTGTGTTTGAATACATCGACGATATGTTGGTGGCTAGTCACTCGCACCAAGAACATAAATTACACCTAGAAAAATTATTTAGCCGATTATCGGAAAATGGTCTAAACATAAAGCCCTAGAAGTGTGAATTTGGAGTCAATCGGATCAAATTTCTCAGTCACGAAATAACGAAAGACGAAATTTTACCATCATTTAACTGAATAGCGGCAATTAGGGATTTCCCTCAACCTAAATCCTGAGTGTGAGGTGGCTTTTAATAAAATTAAATCAGCCCTCGCCCAGTGTACACTTTTGGCACATCGAATGGAGAATTGTCGAATAAGCATCACTACAGATGTTTCTAGCTAGCGTGGCTCTAGGCGGTATATTGGAGCAACACAGAAATGGTACTCGTGAACCAATCGGATTCCTTTCCAAGAAGCTATCTCCTGATGAGAGGAAGTACTCCGCATTTGATAGAGAGTTATTAGCCATTTGCTGCGCTATTAAGCACTTTCGATACTTTGTGGAAGGATTCTACGGTTTTTACAGATCACAAACCTATGTGTACAGCGATTTCATCTAAGACAGAACGTAGTCCACGTCAGGCTCGTCACTTAGATTATATATCACAATTCACCACAGATATTCGATATGAGCCAAAATCTACAATCGTCAAAACAAAATGATCGGTTTGGCAAATCCGCATGATTACATTTCGATCAGCTTGGTTAGTGAGTATTAATTCGAATTAATTCTTTGCCTCTACCACCTTATACATTCTTTTTCATCATTTTTTTTTTATAATTTTATATTGGTCCAAGCATATACTATAAGTGTAACCTTTTTGGTAAAATGTTTAAGCAAACATAGACTGATTTAGTAGATAGAAAATTTTCATTAAAAAGGCTAGTAAATGAAAAAATATTTAAATAGGTTTCGGACAAATCATAAACATTAAATTTGAACATTATACCTGAGTATTTGGGAGTCATTTTGATATTCTTTCTACTCCAAGTTTCTTTATGGTCATCGTCTTGTAATTTTGGGACAAAGTTTGGACAAACTTCACGCGAGTATATTTTGAACTCTGCATTGTATTTTCCATACGAGAGACTTTATAATTTTATTATACGTATACATCAAAATAAAAGTTTTGGGATCAAAACTGTTCATCATAAAACCACAAATGATAAAAAAAAAACTTTTTTGAGGTTAATGTATAACTTATGGTAGATAAGTACCTGATCAACTATCTCCGTTAAAACAATGAAATACTATATACACAATAAAGTATTTATGTAACCTTTATACTTGTGCACATATATACTATGTATAGTTAAATGAACTCTAAACTGCCAATGGTAACATGAACATGCAAAATCTAATCAATATCATTATGTACTGCACATGTATAATAGCTGGAAACATTTTATATTCATTGTATTTAGTAGCAGCAACAACTTACGTATAATGTAGAAGTATGGTTGGTCGAAGCACAATACACAAAATAAAAATAACTAATCGTTTTCACTATTGTACAGCTCACAAAACTTTTGTCATAAATATTACAGTGTTGTTCTTGGATGTACGGGAGGGATATTTCTTTCTTAAACAGAATACATTCTTAAAGAGGAACCTACAACTATTCCATTTTATATTACCAAGCCAACCAACCGTAAAAAAAAAAAAAAATTCAAAACTATAAAATTAAATTAAATCGTTAAAAAAAATCATTTTCGTCCACATTGAAGATAAATTTTTAAAAATTACCTCGTAAAAAAATTAAGATAAATTTATAAATAATTTAATTTAATATCACTTAAAATAATTGTTTTACTTACAGCAATAATGTTGTACACAGTAATTGGTATTTTGCTATAATTGCACATACACAAACTTACATACATACATATATACAAAATTATATTTTGGCACCAAAAAGTGTTTTTGTTTGTGTCGTCGCCGTCGTTGTCGTCGATTGCATCTTATTATTTACATGCAAGATGCAATTTAAGATTTTTTTTTTTTTTTATAAATATAAACGACGAGATTAGTGATCTGGTGTTCGACATACAATCGAATGTAATCCTTCGAATGTAAAAATGTCTTTTAGTTCAATAAAGCAAAAAAAAAAACAAGGGCGAGCTCACGCTCAACTCGCAAAAAAATTATGTGAAAACCTTTATTTATAAGTATCTATTTAATCATTTCAAGCCTCTTTTATGAGCTTGAGATACTAATGTCGATAGACGGCTGCTATTCGTTCAGTATTTAAATTTGGCATTTATGGTTGAAAAAGTCAATAAGTTATTCTATTTGGGTTTGGAGGACGAACCTTACCAACATTAATTGTTTAATTAAAAATGGGAATTTATAATTTATTTATTGACCACGAGAAATACAAACGACTATATTTCAGTATAGTCGTGTCTTGGTGAGCTTGAGCAAAGTACACTTCTGTTAAGTTAACCTTCCAAACCTGCCCTGTAGGCTATTAAAATACACTATTACTCATATACACGGCAATCTTGTTGAAGATTCCATATTTAGACTTTTGTGAATGGTCACGGCAAACCCGGTGAGCAAAGCGCAAGTGGCATCGCCACAATTTGATCAAATTTGAACTAAATGAAATATGGCAGTTCTATTAGACACAGGCGCTACTCACAGGCGGTTATTCGAATCTGATTAACAATTTTATAATTTTTGTCTCCTATAAACCTCACATAACCAAACTCAGCACCAGCACGAGCAATACTAAACATAGCAAACCCAGTGCTGTCGAACTGAGTACGATCGGCGTATTTGTACTACTTTCGCCTAGGGGTTACTCCTGTAATCTGGTATTTCATTCTGTACTCCCTTGTTTTATTAACTGCTATACCAATAATACATTTACACAATATTTTAACTTATCGGCTTTTTTTTCCAATAATTATAATATTCTGGGAGCTGGCATTTTCATAACGTATATTTTTAAAGGTAATTTATAATTGTTTTTGTCATTCTCCGCCAAAAACCCACCCATATAAAACGAGTTTCTTGCAATAATGTGCTAATATTTAAATTACTTCAACTTCACAATGCTTTTTTCAGAATTTGAACATTTGTTGGTAAAACTTATAAAATGTTCATTTAGAGTTTTTTACAATTTATAAAAACATCAAGGCACTCTGTATGGGACACCAGATAAACTCAAACATGACAAAGATTACCTGATATTAACAAAAAAACGTTTATCTACTTTGGTTAAATATTTAGATTAGGACCTTTTGAATACAAAAATTACGCTGCAAGACAAATTATGCGGCCATTTATCCTTATCGCACAAAAACGATGTATGGAATTCTGGGACTAGGACCCTCTTTTATAGGGATATAATTTCTGCAGACATTTAACCTTTTCTATCAAGTTGTACGGAAGTGTTGATTTATGCAGTGTAATATGGGAAATTTAATTTCTTTTTTCTTGTCTGGCAAGGTTAAATGATGACAGCAGAAATTGTCTTTCAATTTTATTTTGACATTCTCCTTCTTCCCCGTGGCGTACTGCAGCTATCGGGGGGGTCACAGGTGGTGGATAGTGGACGACCTATCGATAGGTAGGTTAGCGGTGTATTAAATAAGCCGCCCCCAACCGCAGTCCAGCTGGTGGGAGAGTCTCAGGGAACTGGGGAGTGGTTAACCTCAGTTCATTAAATTCTGAGTGCCTATGATGCCCAGCATGGAAAGGCGAACAGATGGCGCCAGAAAACCATCGACCAATGACCACGGCGCACTGGGCGTCACGTCCTCTCTGCACCTCCGGAGTCTCCGCGGGTGATGAATGGGGGTACCCTATAAACGGGTGACCCGGTGAATGGAATGGATCTCATTGGATTGGGCTCTCCAAGTGAATGGGAGGCCGGGGTGCTAGCGAGCCGAATGGGCTGGATTAAGGTATTAAGCGACCCGTGCTGATGGTCAACTAGGCTGGGGGCCCATTTAACAAAGCCCAGTCGCTAACGGTGTCCTCTAGATACCTGGCGACCTCCAGTTGAAATTAGCCTTACCTGCGTATACGGATCTCTGCGCAGGCGGACCTTTATTTCTCCGATACTCGTGGGAATCCAATGGAAAGATCGAACATAAAAACAAAGGGCACCGGCTCTCCTCAAAAGCCAGTATCAACGGAGGGAGGTACCTCGAACCAGACGGGTGGGGCCTCTAAGATTGCAAAGGTGGTTGACTCTAGGGCACAAGTCCCGGGAGTTAGCGGTACCAACGCAGCACAGGGGAGTGGGACGAGAGACATTCCTCCGGCGAAAAGGCGATACAGGAATCGTCGGTCGGCATTCCGAATTCTCGAGAAGTGGGCTGCGACCCCCGAGGTGCAGCTTACGGAAGAGCAAAGAACATCAGTAGCTTGGGCAAGGAGCACTGTGGGCTGCGGAAGCTCGGAAAGGGACCATATGTCGAAAAGACAGCAGTCCCAGGACGAGGTAGAAGTAGTCAACAGCAAGCGGGCCAAGTTGGTGACTGAAAGGAAGCCTAACTCCAACTCAGGGACAAAGCTGTTCAGCGATGTCCTGAGGGAGTATGTGTTGATGCTACCCATTATTGACGAAAGTCAAGAAGATGGGAGCATCACGGCGGAAAAATGGAGGTTGGTGTATTATGCACTCAACCTCTTCTTTTTAAAGGTCCTGGGTGAAAATCCGGGACCACCCCCATCCTGCAGAGATGCGGGATGGTATCAAGGGCGTGTGAAGATGACTGCATGCTCGGACTCTAGATCTGTGGATCTTTACAAATAGGCTATAGCCAAAGTAGGGGAGGTGTGGCCAGGCGCAAAGCTTGCGGCAGTTAGCCGGGAGGAAATTCCCAGCAGGCCGAGGGCACGTGTCTGGCTGCCATCAGAACCGGCTAGCCCTGACGGGGCTTTGAAAATTATTCAGGCCATTAACCCGGATCTTCCGACCGGAAATTGGAAGATCGCCAAGCTGGAGGAGGCGAAGGGGGGCTCGAAATTATCAATCATGGTAATAAATAAGGAGTCCCTTGCCCTCCTTCACAAAACGAAGGGAGTAATTGACTTCGGTTTCGGGTCAATTACTCTCAACGTTTATAAAAAGGATGGGGCGGATGCGCGTACGGGAGGCCAACCGGAGGATAGTGGCAACCCGCCCAGGCCTGAAGGGGGTACCAGCAGCACGGGGGGAGAAGCTGAGGGTAAGGGGGAGAGGGAATCCGGCGACCTCGGTAGGGCAAGGACTCCCTCGAAGGATGAGGAGGGGCACATAAGCGAAGGAGCTGGTGTAACGATGGAGGAGGATGTCGGCATCCCGGCCAGACGGGGGGCACTGACAAGTCCTCTATAGAGGGTATGAGGAGTGGCGAGACGGGCTTATCCGACGCATCCCAAAATACCGGGAATTAATATTCCTGCGGTAGCAGGAATTTATCATGGAGGTGGGTAGAGGTTAAATGGTTATGATTAAGATAACTCAAATTAACCTTCACCATTCTAAGGCTGCTTCGGCAGCTCTACTCAGGCTGACTAGTTCGGGTAAGGATGTGATACTAATCCAAGTGCGTACACAAAGGGTAGATCTGTGGACACTGCTCTGCACGCCTTGGTGTGTACGATTGAGAAACCGATTAGTTCGAAGGAATTCTGTTTAATGGCTTTCCTGGATATAGAAGGCACCTTTAATAATGTGAAAGCGGAGGCAATCAAGGAGGGATTTTCATTTTTGGAGGTGGACGTTCCTCTGATAGGGTTAATCAATTATATGCTGGGAAGCAGGATTGATAGCTCGAAGTTGGGGGACTCCACCAGCAAGAGGCGAGTAACTAGGAGAACTCCGCAGGGGGAGGGGGTGGTTCTGTCCCCTCTTCTCTGGAACATAGTGGTAAACGGGTTACTACTTGAATTGGAGAGAGAGGGTATTGAAGTTATCGCTTACGCAGATGACGTAGCTTTAGCTGTTACCGAGAAATTCCTGGGCACGATAGTAGACGTATTGCAGAATGCGCTTACCATCGTTACGAAATGGGCTGGCAAATGTGGACTTGGTATTAACCCGTCCAAGACAGAGCTGGTACTCTTCACTAAGAAATATAAAATCCCGGTAGTTGTCCCTTCTACCTTAAATGGCACGAGACTTGCTATTACTGACAGAGCTAGATATCTGGGCATTATCTTGGACAGTAAGCTTAGTTGGAAGCTCAACATGTTGGAGAGAATAAACAAAGCTACTATTGCTTGTACTCCTGTAGGAACGCCATTGGTCATAGATGGGGTCTGAAGCCGGAGCTGGTACACTGGCTCTACACCGCGGTAGTGAGACCTGTACTCATGTACGAGGTGGGTGTTTGGTGGCCAGCTCTGGACAAGGTAACTTATAAAAGTAAGATTGAGAGAGTGCAAAGAACAGCCTGTATGCTTGTTAGCGTGGCATTGAGGTCGACACCGACAAGTGCCTTAGAGGTTATGTTGCACCTTCTTCCGGTCGACATTTTTGGCAAACAGATGGCGGCAAATACGGCTGTACGACTTGCAGCCGTCTCTCAGTGGAGGTGTTTTAGTATAGGACACTCTATTATTGTTAGATCGTTGAAGGATGAGCTGGCGAATCTTGACTACATTAAACCTACTCTACGCTTCGAGAAGCGATTTCGGACCTCCTTCCCTTCAAGGGAATCCTGGAGGGATAGACCGTTATCGGAAACCAAAGCGTTGCAATTCTTCACAGATGGCTCCAAGCTAGACGGCAAAGTAGGAGCTGGAGTATTCTGTGACAAATTAAATGTAAACATTTCTATTCATCTCCCTGATTACTGCAGCGTGTACCAAGCTGATGTCGTAGCGATTGAGGAGGTCATGACGTGGTTGAAATATAACGTGTTATCCTCAGACGATATCACAATCTATGTGGACAGTCAAGCGACGATCCGGTCGTTAGAATCGGTGTCTTTGGCGTCACGGGTGGCATTGAGTTGTCACTCATCTCTAAATGAGATGGGTGAGCATTTCAATATCCAGGTAGTCTGGGTCCCAGGTCACTCGGGCGTCATGGGGTACTGCAGGGCAGATGAACTTGCTAGGCATGGTACGACTCTCCAGCTGCAACCGGAAAGGGCAAGTCTGGGGAGGCCTATTACAGCGCTGAGACAAGCACTTGGGAAGCAGGCGCTATCCTCAGCGGGGGAAAGGTGGTCTAACGCCCTCACCTGTACAGTTGCAAGACAAGTTTGGCCAAAGCTGGACTTGGGGCGCACTAGGGCATTAATATCCTTACGCTGACGTGAATTAAGAACGGTCGTAGGAATTCTCACGGGACACTGCCTTTTTGGAGAACATGCAAGAAGGCTGGGTCTGGAGACTAATGACTTCTGCAAAAGCTGCAGAACGAAGTGCTGGACGAAGAGGAGGAAGAGACGTTGGTCCACTTCCTTTGCTCGTGTCCAGCATTGGCTCTCAGAAGGCACAAACACTTAGGTAAGTTCAAGATGGACTGCCTCTCATATCTCGAAAACAGTAAAGTGCGGGACGTCTTACGCTACATAAGTAGCTCGAAATGGGTCCAATAGGGAAAAAGGGGATACATCCTGTGGTATCACAATGGACCGTCACCGGTCTAAGTGTGCGTAAGCAGCCACTCCAACCTAACCTAACCTTCTCCTTCTTGCCTAGGTAAGATATACGTAGGAATAGGGTGACCATACCTTCTGGTTTTTAGATAATATTCATTCAAATCTCTAAATTTATTAGCGGCAATGGAAAATTCAGGAGTGAGCAGAAAAATAATAATTTCAACAAAATTTAATTCGAACTCCAATTCAAATGACTGGCCCAATGTTTACTCTTTATATTTCTAGGAACTCCTTATATAGAATCGGCTTAATACCTTCGAAATAAAACTTTACTAAAATACATGGACAAATATGTGTGTTCCATTTGGTGCGGTAGGCGAAGAAAATTGTCTGGGTTTGCTGTGTATAGAAAAAAAAATTGCCAAATTTAATTTTTGATTTATGATATCGATCATAATAGTATAATACATACTATTAGCATGAATAGTGTTCGAAAATATTTCTTGCCGTTGGGCCATGTTTTATTTTAAAAATTCTGATTCCCGCCGTACCTTATGGCAGAAAATTTTTTATGGCCATTAAATAATCGGTTGTATAATAGGAATTACTTATAGAATTTACAAAATATTGTAGATAATAAATATCACTTAAATCCATCTGGAGATTGAGAAGACAGTCAGTCTGAATTAGCTAAGTACAGCTGTGTTTTTTTATTCGCTCCGGATAGCTCCTATCGAGAGCCGTCATATAAAAAGTGACTCCGGATAGCGCTCCGTATAAATAGGTAGAGCCAAATATTTTTTATATCAAGTTTTCGCTAAACAGTTGAATTAAAAATGATAGTTTGATGTTAAATAAATTTAGTTTACCAATAAATAGCGCGTCAAACTTAAATTTAGGCGTAGAAAAATTACGGCTCTCGATAGCAGCTATCGGGAGCGAATAAAAAAACACAGCTTACATGTCTGTGTAAAAACAAAGAAAAATTGCTGAAATAATGTTTCTAATAAATGGCTTCATCCCAAATATCATTAATTGACTCTTATTTTATTTATCAAATTAGACCCCCAAACGAGGTGACCCAAGAAATTATCAGAGTGTGAATAGTTCTGTTTTAAATTAGGGACTACAGAAGGTATCAGCATTAAAACTCAGCTATAAAACTTCACTAAAATCCATTGACAAACATGCTCCATTTGGTGCTGCAACCTGAAAATGTAGTAAACGCCTGGAGTGGTTGTGAAAGTAAGAAACAAATTTTTCTTTGGCAAATCTAATTTCCTTCAATTTTTTCTAATAACCAAAGTGTCATTATAGTCAATATTTGTTGAATTCTAGCCATGTTTTATTTAAGAAACTCCATTGAAATTTATTATCGGACTAAGCCAATACATTTGATGATTAATGAATTAGTTATAGCACCACCAAATTAAGAATCAAGTTTAAAACTTTTTAGAAGAGATTTCACTATGTGCATATTTTGTAACCAGTCGTCGCCACCAAACCAATTTTATTAGCAATTTTTTTAAATTAAATACACAACATATTTCGAGACTTAAAAATTATCCTATTATTTAGGTACCTACTAAGGTATCATCTGACTGTGACATCTCAGACATATCTGAATTCGCATATCTGTCAAAATTAGGCTTTTGGAAATGAAAAGGGTTCGAAGCTAAAGTTGCTTTAAGATCAATTTTCCATTTACCACGTAAAAATTAGGTAAAAATAGCTAAACATTAAAAATTTCGCTTACGGTTTCGCTGGTCGGTACTCTTCTCTACGAGAAAAACTTAAAAATCTCTAAGCGAGTTAATAATTATTTAGCTTGAGTAGCATACAGGGCTTAACACTTTAATAGTAAAATAGATAAAGAGTTCTAAACCAATAAATAAGTCACTTTTCTTTTGATATTCAAATTTCGCTCAAAAATTAAAAACAATTTTAGTGTAATTTGCTGGATCGTGATTTTTTTTTAACCAAAATACCAACGATTATTTATGTATAAAATCATGTAAATATTGTATGTCATATATGTACTTCCTTCGGATTAGAAACACTGCCCTGAAAACGTACTCCGTTTAAAGTATTAAGAGCAACAGCACTGCGACATGGACTCTGAGGCCTTGAGCGCAGATACTGACATCACTTGATTGGAGAGACGCGACAGGCGATACACAACCTGTTGACTTTTTTTCTTTTTTATCAGGCTGACTCCGTTAAAACCCAGATCAACCATCGAACGAAGTGGAGCAAGCCCCTAACCTCAATCCAATTCTAAAACTCTATTTTCACAATTCCACAACATAATATTTATGTTTATCCGATTACATTTTAGTTCACACAAAACTATTACACAGATACTCTGACTTAGTGAATTTTAAACTTTTTCTTAAAATTTTGCCCGTGTCAATTTCTTTTTTTAAAATAAGACGGCAAATTGGCAATATAAGCGTAGGCTGAGACTTTATCCACTTGTGGTTGTGAATGTGATAGAAGGAATATTCAAATATTTTTATAAAAAATTCTTAAATTTTTTTTGCTCAAAATACGATTTTCTTTGAATAAACACAAATTAGCGTATCCTAATTTACCGCTAACAAGTCATTTCTTGCGAATTTCACTTTCACCCTTAAAATTGTCTGCAGCTTTAATGAAAGTTCTTTATTTTTGATTTAAGGTTTTACTTCGAACTTCCCTCAAAAAAATTCTTCTAAAAATCATAACCATCCTCGTTCAACTATACCGAGGCGCCCTAAGGTCTAAATAGTTGTGTTAATGTTAACTAACCATTATAAAATATATAGGGATAATTAAATAAAGTTATTCAATTAAATTTGGCGATTGAATTTACGGTTTTTAGGATCAAAATAATTAACAGTCTTGCCTCGTCACACCTACCTAAGGACGAAAAAAAATAAATCGAAGCTTCTAATAGTATTACAGGCTCCCGGAATTAGAAACATCATTTTAGAGTCCCATTTCCCTGGCATATGTCGAATTTCTTCCTAACCGGTTAAGAATAGTCAAGTTGCATCCGAATTGGCTATATTCCAGATGAAAATAATTGAAATGATTGAGCCCGTACAGAGTTGCGTTAAAATTAATTATTTAGCATACGCACGTTTCAATAAGGCGATTTTTTTAGACTTCGTCCAGGTTTCCAGTCTAGGTACCTACTGTGGTATCGTCTGGCAATGACATTTCATTAAATTGCACCAAAATATCTTCCAGTTCCCAAAAATTAGCTTTGTGAAAATGATGAACATGTTCGCATATTTGACATCTTTGAATTGGAATACGTCTCCCAAAGTTCCGCTTTTGAAAATGTGAATGGTTCGAAGCTTAAACGCTTTAATAGTAACATAGATAATGAGTTCTAAACCAATAAATAAATAACTTTTCTTTTAATATTCAAATTTGGCTCGAAAACTAAAAACAATTTTAATGTAATTTTCTGGATCGTGATTTTTTTTTTTAACACAACACACCAACAATTATTTATATCCAAGGTCTAACTGATTGTATTTCGTATGTACTGTACTCCCTTCAGGCTTAAAATACTCCCCTGAAAATTTGAATCGTACTCCGTTTAAAGTTTTTCAAAGCAACAGCACTGAGCATACCCTATTAAACAATTTCAAAATTTTATTATGCACAGCTCGCTAAGATGTATAATACTTTGCCTGTGTACTTTGTCTTTGTTCAAATGTATTTCCATTTCGGTTTTTTGAGTCATTTGCACTACACATGCATACTTTTGTTGCCTTTACATTTTAATCTGATGGAAATTGTAATTCGAACTATACCGGGTGATTATTTTAACCTGAAAAAAACGGTAAGATCAAAATTTAATTATTCCGTGGGGGAAATACATTAGTGTTAAAATTAGTATCCCCCTCCTCCTTTTAGGTTGAAAAAATTGTTGAAAATTTGTCGAAAAATAATTTTTATCTATAGTCATTCGGTAGACCAAAAATTGGTTTAGCTAACCCAAAAAAATGAGTGGTTAAACAAATCTTGATCAAATTGTTAGTTTCAATACCTGCCACAAGAGTTGAATTGACAAGAAAATACATGAATAAAAATAGACCAAAGTTTGGTTAATTTTTGCTGTTGCTTTGACCAAGCCGTTCACCAAATAAAATACTTAACTCATTTTGGTTGAAAGCAATACACTTAATTTCAATTGTAATAGATTATTCGTAAAAACCAGATAAAAAGCAAAATGTATAGAGAGATGACAGACAGTTCTTAAAAAATATTTGTACCTTAAATAAAAATTAATACACACCATCATTGAAAAGAGTTTGTTTATAAAAATAAATCATTCTGTTTAATGTTGTTCGGTTTTTCCCTTGTGCTTGATGTGTTATTCAATTGATGTGATAATTTTGTGCATTTCGTTCGGCAAGGATGGATGTAAAATTCGGTACAAAATTTATTAAGTTATTTGTGAAAATTATCGACTTGATTTTCTAACGGTAGTGAGAGGAAATTGTGCAAACGCGACAGTGAAATTTATTGTGCATTGTGATTTGGTGACCATCTGAGCTAATCAAAGTCGTAGTAATGGGAAAAACTACAAACATAAAGTTGTGTGAATAATACAGGGTGTGATTTGAGAGTGTATTGTGTATCGTGACTCAGCTAACAAATATTTGCGCGATAAAACTTGTTCAAGAATAATCGGTATAACGGTGTTTTGTGAACTCTTCATAAGTGCTGGTGGTGTGAACATATTTATTGTAAGTAATGGAACGAAAGCTAAAATCTTTAAAAGCACAGCGTACATCGTTTGTGGGTAAAATTGATTTGCTACTGGAATTCGCGAATAATTTATCTGACGAGGCAATTTTTGAAGGTATTCAAGCTAGGTTGAATACCGGATAGGTAGGGGTAGGTTAAATCAACGGAGTCGAAGAGAAATGTTTCGATATAGAGGCGAAGCTGGATTTATGGTTGAGAATGAACTCAACTGAATCGAGCATAAATTTCACGATGTCTCAAAATGATGGCTCACATATGTGTCACAATGGGGCCCAGGAGCTCAAATTACCTAAGTCTTCAGTACCAATTTTTTCCGGTGATTATTCGGAATGGCACACCATTTACGATTTAAACTGTACTAATATTCATGACCGACCAGGATTAACGCCATCACAGAAATTTCAATTTCTGTGCGGATATTTAAGAGGTGAAGCAAGCAACTTGATAAAGCATCTTAGGATAACTGATGCGAATTACAAGGAGGCAATTCAAAAATTGCGTGAACGTTACAGTCGCAAAAGCAACTTGTGAATTCATTTGTCGGAACATTTCTGGACCAACCGACAATTGGCGTTCCATCAGCTGGTAGTATCCGTAAGTTGTTGGACACATCTGACGAAATTTTGAGAGGAATCATGGCGATTGGTATAGAAGCCGAAAAAGAGATCCGTGGATCATTCGGACCATTTTAAACAAGCTAGATAATGATACGAAATCCAAATGGATGGAACAAACAGGAAAAGAGGATTTTCCCACAATCAAAACATTACTTGAGTTTTTGCAAAATCGGGTCAACGATTTAGAAAATATTCAGTCGGTACAATCCGTGGAACGTGTGAACCAACATTCTAAGCCAACAAGGGCCAAAGTCAATCCAATCTAATGTGGCAAATGAAGACGTGCAGTCAAATGAAGAAGTGACAAAAGATAAAATTGTTATGGGTGTCGAAGTGTCACAAGGCTGTCATAAAATTGTACTACCAACTGCTATAGTTTATATTTCGGGCAATGATGGTCATGTAATAGGTTCTTGCCGTGCTCTACTCGATTGTGGATCTCAAGCGTCCTTTGTGTGTAAAAGTTTGGTGCAACGATGTAAGCTGAGAGTGAAACAAAAGGCAATTCGAGGCAAAACGAGGGGTTCTTTATTGATAAAGTTGCTTAATTCTAAATATGATTTCGTAACATCGGTAGAAGCGCATGTTCTGGGAAAAGTGACAGTGCCACTACCGCAACAGGCCTTTACTACTGACCAAATGAGACAATTTATAAATTTAAATCTTGCTGATCCCAGTTTCAATGTTCCTGAAATGCTACTAGGAGCTGACCAGTTTTTTAACATTATACTTGATGGGCAAATCCGAAGCGATGAAAACCTAACGTTTGCTCAACATACCAAATTTGGTTGGGTCATATCAGGGCAGTTGCCACAATCGGTATCGTTGCCTGCATTCATTGACATTAGTACAATGGAGTCAATCGATCGTTCATTCTCGAGAAGGTTCTGGGAACTAGAGAGAGTGCCAACAAAGGCACATTTAAACATTGGAGGATGAAATCTGTGTAGAACACTACAGGACGAACGTTACACAAAATAATGAGGGCAAATTTATAGTCAGAATTCCCTTTAAAACTACTCCAAGAATCTTAGTGACAATACATATGAAGCCATCAGAAGGTTACGAGCTGTTGAAAGCAGGTTTGCTAAGGATCATGAATTTCAAAGGCAATATAAGCAGTTCATGGCTGACTATGTGAAACTAGGTCACATGCGAAAAATGTATAATAAATAAATTTATTGCGGTTTCGTGTAAATAAATTTGTTATAACTACAGATATAGAAAAAAGGTAACGCCAGATTCAAGTTGCTGATGAAGACGCAAAATGGCAAAAGAAAGTATGGCGTGTTGATTGTACTAATCAAGTAGATTATTACCAGTTATTAACTGTGACTTACGGTACAATGGCTGCGTCTTAGTAAGACACAATATCCGAAAGCTGCGAAAGTGATTGAGCGCGATACATATGTAGATGACATTATGACAGGATGCAAAACTCAATCGGAACTAGCTGAAATACGCGGCAATCTGGTGAAAATATTTAGTAGACACAAAATGTAATTGAAGAAATGGATCTCTAATTCGCATACTTGATGGCTTACCGCAATCTAATGTAGATATATCCCTGAAGTCAATTGAAGAATCTGCGGATAATGTAAAAATTTTGGGACTTCAATGGGAGCCTGTGTAAGTTCGTATTCTAGGTGTGGTTAGATGAGCTCGGAAAAGCAACAAGCCGAGTTTTTGATCCGTTGGGGTTAATGTCGCCGTGCATAGTGCAGGTTAAAATGTCACTACAATTGTTGTGGAAAGCTAAGGTTGAGTGGGATTGAGAACTACCAATAACATTCAAATATCAATGGTGAAACAAGTGTGATCAGTTACAATTAATCGAGGGAATTGAAATTCCAAGGTGGATTCAAACTACAACACAAGCTGAAAATCACGGTTTCTGTGACATCAGTTCTCATGCTTATGGTGCGTGCATCTATGTGAAGGTGACTAATTCCGAAGGGAGAGATAAGGTATCGTTATATACGAGCAAGTCGAAAGTAGCCCCCACGAACCCAATAACAATTCCTAAACTCGATCCAAGTTGATGAAGGAAGTGCAAGATGAAATTGGTGTTGAAATTAAATCAATATATGCGTGAACTGAGTTGGTACGAAGTTAGTTATCAAACTATCCTGTGAAAGGTGACATCTTCGTCAATAACCGTTTTTTCAGTGATATTGGAGCTGCATAGTCGAAATCATTGGAATCATGTTGCTGGAAACGAGAACCCCGCTGATTTGATGTCTCGAGGAGCAACTCCAACGCAAGTGAAACAGTCGAATTTATGATGGCATGGCCCCTCAGTGGTTACATAATGCAAGTAATGATTGGCCGATACAATCGTTAATTCATCAGATCGTAACGATGTTACCATACAACTAGAAGAACGTGTTTCTAGTTTCTTTAAAATAGTGAAAGTTCTAGCTGCAGTTTTGAAGTTTTCTGAAGTTATACGAACACCAAAGCATTTGCGAAATCCAACAATAACTTCAACCGATGTAATACGATCTGAAATCCAAATCTGCAAGAAGGTCCAATGTGAATCTTTTATCACTGAAATCAAAGATTTGAGTAAGGAACGAGAAATTGGTAAATCATCAAGCTTACTTCGTTTAAATCCATTCATCGACGTACATGGGGTATTAAGAGTTGGTGGAAGACTCTCACATGCAGCAATTGATTACAACATCAAACATCGAAGTCTTTACTAGTCCGCAAAATGATTGAAGAAAGTCATGTTAATATCATGCTGGAGCCACATTATTGCTGAGCATATTAAAGCAAAGATTTTGGATAGTCGGGGCAAGAAGATTAGTACGTCATGTCGTACGAAAATGTGTACAGTGTTTCAAATCTAAGCCAATAAGCGAACAACAACAGATGGCTGATTTACTACACGCTCGTGTCCAATTTGTGAGACCATTTTTGAAAGTAGGTGTAGATTATGCCGGTCCATTTAACCTAACGCCAGGGGTCAACATACAATGAAAAAATATGTATTCGGATGACGTCTAGACGGGGGCTGTGTTCTGATATTTATTCAGATTGTGGGTCCAATTTCGCCGGTGCAAACAAAGAATTGTGGCATTTGTATATAAATTTCTATGATGATTTAATGTATTATGATGTAAGTAATTATTTTTTAAAGCACAAAATCAATTGGCACTTAAATACACCAGGCGCACCTCATTTCGGCGGTATTTGGGAGGCTGCGGTAAAGTCTATGAAGGTACTTTTGAAGAGGGTTCTGGGCAATATAATTCCAACAATAGATGAATTCAACACATTATTAATAGATATTGAAGGTCTACTCAATTCGAGGCCGCTATGCCGCAGTCAGCAGGGGATATCGATTGTCTCACACCGGCGCATTTCCTGTAAGGGCATGATGCAAATTTATGTGAAGACCGTGATTCAAATTCAACAGTTTGTGAAAGGCTGAAGTCAACTCGTTTTATTTTTTGTTTATTTTTCAACTTCACTATTAAAATTTGCGTGAAGATTTTTGGTCCTTGGTTTTGAGTTTCAGTCGAAGGTCTTTTGAGTACCGTTCAATCATCGTGTTTTGTTTGTAAACCTTCGAATTATTCATTTAATATTGAACAAATCTACACACTTAATACGTACCATAAGCAAAAACCAACAACCTGGCCATCTTAAAGGAATATTGTACGCGTTTAATACAAATTATCATCGCTGAAAAACGTTGGTATCAAAGGTCCAACTAATGGCTAATGAAGAACTAGAATATTTAAAAAAAATAGCGTAACGCTTATAAAGCAAGTACCATTAAAAAACATTTGGTGATGGTATCATAAGTTCCATTGGTGTCTGTGAATCTGCTCTACATCGACTCCGTGCAGTTTATAGTAAATATAGTGAAGTCCAACTAAAGATTGAATTGCTAGATCCAACTTTAGTTAATAGAAGTTCATTTGAAGAGGATTATGGGACTTTTGAAGCTAGAATTTTAGATAGAATTCATGACCTTCAATATAGTGTTAGTGGTGCAGATGTCGGGACGGCGCTCAATAGTTCATTTGATTTAAATAATAGTTCATCTTTAGTCGAGATGAGACTCCCAGAACTTAATTTACCTACATTCTCTGGTCTAGAGAGTCGTATTACCTACGTTCTCTGGTGGAAGTTCCTTCTTGGGACCTAATTTTAGTCCATCACTTAACACAACAACTAGATAATTCTTAACGTATTGCAGTATAGTTAAGGCAAGTGTTGGAAATACTCAATTAACATTCGATAAGTTTATTGAAATATTACAGAATAGAATACAATTGTTGGAAACTCCACATCCTTATGTTGATTCGAATACGTTTAATAATAATCGTCAACCGTTTAGAAAAACCTTTAACCAATTTCAAATCAACGTATCATAACAATTCCAGAGCACAGGATAGATCATCTACTTTTGTTTCAGCACCATTAAAATGTAGTTATTGCAATGAAAATCATTTAATTATAAATTGTCCTTCATTTTTAGATTCGAAATTAAATGCAAAAATGCGTTTCGAAATTGTTTGGTGGAATTCCACAGTGTACGTGATTGTCGTCACAATATATCATGTAACAAAGGCGTATTAAAACATCATGTACTATTGCATTTTGGAAATAATTATTTTGTAAAACCAACACACAATAATCAATTTTTAGATCAAAAAGGATAAGCAAACCAATGTGAACATTGTTTCGAGTGTGGAGTCATCGCCAATTGCAGAATCAAGTTCCGTTTATGGTACACATTCTGCTTTTTCAAATTCACGTCAACACACAGTGTTTCATAACGGCTGTTATTAAAATAGATTCATTAAATGACATTAAATTATATGCCAGAGCCTTACTAGACAGTGGCTCACATTTGAACTTCGTTACTCAATGTATTTGGAATTTATTGCAGAGTACACTGAAAAAAATATTCCATTCATTTTGATAATTAATGTTCGTTTAAATCTTGATAATACTTTCATTATTATAGTGAATAATAATTCTAGCATTCATAATATTATTGTTAGATAAACGAAATATTATTAAAATGATAAAAAATGTATTGTTGAGCTTCGAAAAATTTACAAATATTTTCGAAATGAAGTTATTTTATCAAATGTATAATTATAATTGAAATAAAATTATAAATATGATAAATTTTTTTGTTCTTGAAAAATTAAATAAAAATTTAATATTTTAAAATTTATCATAAATTTGATAATAATATTATTATAATAATTGTTTTAAAAGTATTTCTTTTTGTTGATATGATAATATTTAGTCGATATAATAAAATTCGAAGCATTTCGTTATAATTATAAGTAAAATAAATTATTGATATAATAATATCTAAAAATCAACTAATAAAATACTATAGATTTGTATTATAAACAATTCGAATTTGAGCACAACATCTTCAGTAAAATAAATGACATTGAGTTAAAACAAAATGTGCGAATAGTTATTGATAATTTTTTAAGTGAGGGTGCTAAAAAGGACAGAATATGCGGATCTGGGGCGATTTCATGAGATTTATTCGGTAAATTTTAGCGGTAGTAAACAATTCTATGAAAAGTTTAATATAAATTCAAAAAACGGTCAAACTTATACCCAAGTTATTTTGTATGAAATTGCAAATAAGTGAAAGTTTATCGACAAATTTTTATTTACTTGCCGTTAAACCTTAATTTAATTGTGATTTGATGCAAGATAACTTGGGTATCCCCTGAGTTATTTGATGAAGCAAAATTTTTACACGATTTTCTCAATTTTTCTGCCAATACTCCATTAGATGTTTTAGAGTTTATTGTAGCATTATCTTACATTATCTCTACCAAATTTATTACTAAACGAATTTTCTTAACTGCGCCGGTTACCGTTAATAGTGCACAGAAAGGAGTTTCTAAAAATTAAACTTCACCATATTTATATATATATATATATATATATATATATATATATATATATATATATATATATATATATATATATACATGTTTGTATATATATTTCAAAGATTTACTATAATAAAATTCTATTGTATAATATTTTATTATAAAAACTTTGTATTTTCATAATAAATATTCGACTATTATTATCAAAATATATGTGTAGTATGACAATACCTTTGGTTTTCTTATATTTCTAATAAGTGGAATAGGTAATTTTTCAACGATCATCAACCAATTTATATAACATGTTCCTTCAAATCTATAATGTTTTATCATATAGAAAATTAATAAATTATTTAACGGTTTTTAAAACTAATTATTTGATAATATTTTATTATAAACAACATGTATTTTCATAATAAATGTACTGCGATCATTATGAAAATATATGAGTAGTATGATGATACCTTTCGTTTATTTTCAAAGCAGATATCTCTTTACGAACAACGGCATTTTTATTATTTAAAACAAGTGGCTTGAGTCGACAAGACGTATTATTTTTGTTGCATGTGAATAATAATGGGTGATTTTTCTAATTTTTTAATGAACAAAATAAAAATTAATAAAAGTGTTTTAATTGAATACAGTATTGCTAAAAGATTTGCAGGTGAGTTAATTCAATTTTGATTTCTTACTATTAAGTGTAAATTTTTAAAAAGTAAATGTACTGTGATTTTGTAGAAGATGTGCTTTTCTAGAAAATTTTTATTTTTCATTACAAAATTGTGATAAATTAGAAAATTAACGAATAAATTGCGTTTCATATTGAAAAGACAATTAATAAATTAAAAGTACACAGCTAATTTGTTTTAAAATACATAAAAAATTATGCACGTTTTCTACAAACAAGAAACAAAACTCTACATTTTGTGAGCATTCCGCTATCAAAATGATAATACAGCACACAATATACATTGCAGCACATTTTTTTTAATAATGACTACAATTGAATGTGCATACATACAGTGGCGAACAAAACATGTGCAACTGTTGGATACAAATCAACGCACTGTTATTAAGTAATTTATATGTAATATTAGTTTTATTATGTAATAGATAAGTAATAACTTTTAATTCAAAAATTACATAAAAATATTTCAAATAAGATTTTTAATTTCAGTATAACTTTCAATTATTTAGTTTCCTTGGTTGAAAATGTTTTGTTCGCAACTGTATATGTACATGTATATACATATGTATGGTGGGGCGAGAGTTTCTCTCCATGTTTTGACAAACTTGTTTTTATACAAAATTATTACCGTTATTTAGAGAGAAAATACTTTTTTTTTCTTGTACCGTATTTTTCTCATAAATAAATATACATAGAATAAATAAAAACTACTGTGAAAGTGTGAAATAGATAAAATAATTTGTTGGTTAGGACATCTTATTTTAGAATTATTTTATCCTGAGGAACTTTTTGCGCCACCCGCAATATTAATATATACTATATACATTAAGATTCAACACTCATTAGACAAACTACATAGCGTGATTCTTTGACCAAAAATAATAAGAAATCACCAAGTAACATTAAAAAACGCTTAGTTTTTAATTGAGGATGTTTTTTAAATATCAATTAAATCGAGATAACCTCTAGGTTTTTTATATTAATAACTTCTAAAGCAGGCCGTCTAAATTTACGAGTATACATTCAAACGAAAGACAAATATTACCCTATACCCTGTGGGTCATTAGCAACAACCTACCTTACTGGTGAAATTTCAAATTGTTAATAAAAATAATCTATTTTGCAATCAATTAACGTTAGTTAATATTTTATTAAACTAAAACTAAATAATGAGCCGCTTTCCCATAAACGACGATCTTCTGCCCCAATGGGATGAAATTAAGCTGCCTATGCAGATGATAATTAATCTGATATAATATGCATATTCTACAAACGTGTATTGTGATATGTTTCAATTTCGTGAAAAGTTGATCTCCACTAGTCTATAGAATAATTAATTTAGATATAATAAATAAAAATTGTGCAAATTTTGGTCATCAAATTTCAACTTCATTGTTTTTTTAAAAACGTCAGTATTGTTTATTCTCTATTGCTTACTGTTTTTATAGGAAAAATATTTATCTTTAGTTTGCAAGTACCGTCGTAAATTTAGACAGTCTACAAGTATCATAGGAGTTATTAATAAAAAGGACTAATAGCTTGGTATCTCAATTTACTCGATATTTAGAAAACCATCGTAACTTAAAAAGTAAGCGTAAAAATATTACTTATTGATTTCTTATTATTTTTGATCATAGGATCACACTATTTAGTTTGCCTGATGAGTTTTGAATTACCCTGTACATACATGTATATACAGGGTGATTCAAAACTCATATGAATATAAGTATATTACAAACTTATATTCATCTCTTGGCTTTAACCGCTTTTTATTTTTTTAGAAAATTCAATTGACGAATACGTGCTACGTGAAATTACCATTCCTTATTTAAATCATTTTTTTGCAAAGTACAATATCCCTGTTGGGATTCAAATTCAAATTTTTTGCAAATAAAAGTTTGGCAACAAATTCAGGTTAGTAAATAAAGCTTTATTTAAAACTTTCTTTAATAATACGTACTATTTTTTCAGGAAAATCACAATATAGCTACATAATTAAATTAATATACATATAAGTACGTATATTTTCTTATTTACTTATAGTAAATGCAAAATTTTAAAATTCTTCATTAAATCAAACTTTAAATTTATTTAGTTAATTTTCATTTGTTAGTAAGTGTTATAATTCAGTACTTAAATTTCGTTTGTTAAAATGTGGTGTTTCAAATGTAAAGCTATTTTTCAAAACATTGAAGCTTTTAAAATGCATTTTAGACTATCATACTTTCAGTCTCTACTTTCTTTCCTTTAATGCCTAATAAATTAGCAGATGGAATATTATTTTTCAGAATAAAACAGAATTTTTATTTTTTTTTCTCAGATGCTAAATATTATTATTGAATTGTGCACAAAGCTCTAAAACATATTATATTAAAAAACAAAATGGAAAATTTTATTATATCAAAGGATCTCGATTTAGAAAATGCCAGTATTATAATTGATTCAAATTTAACTTATGATAGCACGTTGCCAGAGTATGAACATCTTACATACGGGAATAGTCAGGTGTTAACTACAGATTTATCTAGTCCTGAAATAGGTGAAGAAGCTTCAAAAGACCTTTTACAACTTCTTGAAGAATGGGGGTTTGGATTTTTATACAAGCTATTTTTAGGTGAACACATCTACAAATACAATACATAAAATCACAAAAGACAGACCAAAACATGCATACGTCTATAAATAAATATATATATATATATATATATATATATATATATATATATATATATATATATATATATATATATATATATATATATATATATATATATATATATATATATATATCTATATATATATATATATATATATATATATATATATATATAAAAAATATATATATATATATATATATATATATATATATATATAATATATAAACTACTTTTTTATTTAGCTGAACGAATAGACATCGCAGTTTTAAAAAGTATTTCTACTCACCATTTATTAAACTTATGTTCGAATGGCAAAATGGAACTGGGGATTGCTGTAAGATTTGAAGTAAAATTATCGAAATGGCAGATAACGCAGGCGACAACCATTTCGAATACTGGATCTGGAACATTAAGCGAGAAAGGGACTCAATATGACAATATTTGCATATCGCAAATATTACAAAATTCTCCTAAAGGGCGGTTAATTCAAAATTATTACAAAACAAACAATAAACTTAATGATGCATGCAGAGCGTCAGTTCTAGAGGTTATCAATAATCACCTAATACAACACGAAGTTAAGATGACAACGGATCTGGCAAAGTATATTTCGCAGCAAATCATATATGAATTTCCCACAGAAGATATAGTTGAGTAAAAAATTTTAAATTACTTTAATTGAGTAATGGACAAATAATATTAAGTTACAGGGCATGTATTACATTAAGCAGAAAGGGAAAGCTGCAATATCCAAGGTTTCCGCTAAATTTTATAACTCCCAACGAACTTTAAAAAGTTGCGGCATATTAGGAAAAAGAACATATGAAACTCGGCTCGACAAAGAAACAAAGCTAAGGAATGAGCGTTCGATAACTTTAGGTAAGTTTTTCAAAAATAATTATTAATGATATTGTTGAGATTGGATGATTAAAAATCTATAAATGATTAAAATTCACCTCTTGTCAACTTAAATGTATTTTATTAAAAAGGTTAACATAACATTTCGGTCACATGACCATCTTCAAATGTTTAAAAACAAAACAAATTATGTTAACGTAATTTACATGTTAACATAATTTTTTATGTTTTTAAACATTTGGTCATTATAATTATAATTATTTTACAAAATTATCCTAATAGAAAGATAACTTGTCAAATTCTAGAACCAGAGCGGAACTATGAAGAGAGCATAGAGATAATCATCAACGATAATTGCAGTTTTGCTGAACTAGAATACCACTGGGCGACCACTAAAAATTTTAGGGCGCTGGATGTTGCAGCAATCCAGTCTAATTGCGGCGACATTATACAGAAATGGCCACAGTACAAAAGACCTTTAGGCTATAAACTGGTAAGTAATATGTTACACTTGCTTATGAGTTCACAACCGCAAAATATTTTTCAATTAATGCTAACAATTTGAAATATTCCAGATCGATATTGATTTCACTAATTTATATCCACAAGCGGAACCCATATCGGAAAACTTCGACAGTTTTTGTAGTAAACTGGTTCCAATTCTGGCTGGAAAAGTTAAGGATTGTCATAATAAAACAATACTAGAAACCGTTTTGAAAAAAACCAGCATTACCGAGAGTAAGTCACATACATACACACACATATATATTCATATATATATATATATATATATATATATATATATATATATATATATATATATATATATATATATATATTATATATATATATATATATATATATATATATATATATATATATATATATATATATATATATATATATATATATATATATATATATATATATATATATATATATATATATATATATATATATATATATATATATATATATATATATATATATATATATATATATATAATATAAATATATACACGTTTATAATAAATGAAATGTTAAAAAATAATTAAATTATTAAATTTTTTATATAATAATTATGTAAAAAATTTTATGAATCTTGTGCAAAAAACATTCTCGAAAAAAAATTTAACAATTTTTAACAAAAAGAAAAACGGATATTTCAAACTTGTCTGGAATGCAAATTTAGGTTTTCTTATTGTTAAATTTTTTTTAAATATTTTGCCGAGAAAAAATTTGCAAGAGTAGTACCTAAATATTTTTACATAATTATTAAATACAAATTTTAATCGTTTAATAATTTTTTTAAAGACACTGTAATTAAGCCTATTTATTAATAATAAATTATAAAAATCAGATCTTACAATTTTAATTATATATATATCTATATATTTATATATATATATATATATATATATATATATATATATATATATATATATATATATATATATATATATAACAAACATGAATATATATGTATATATATATATATATATATATATATATATATATATATATATATAAATATATATATATATATATGTATATATATATATATATATATATATATATATATATATATATATATATATATATATATATATATATATATATATACATACGTATAAAGGGTATCCCAAAATAAGGCACTTACCTTTGAGATCCTGGTAAAAGGCGTAATTATGAACAAAAACTCCATTGCACCATATGTTCATCTTCAATCCTAATAGAGGTAAGGATTGTATAAATTTGTTTACCATTTTGATCAAAAAATTTAAATTTTCTGTGTATTTTACGGTATGAATCATGTGCAGTTTCTCCACAAATGCAATGAGAAAAGTTGAATTTAATTAATTCGTGTTATTTGGACTAGAAACTTTTCGTTTTTCGCCGTTTTCAAATTCAAAATTAATTAAATTCGACTTTTCTCTTTGCATTTATGAGGAAACTACTTAACTGATCTACCTGATTCATACTTCAAAAATATGCTAAAGTTTCCAATTTGTTAAAAAATGAGACTAAAAAATATCAACTTTTTAAGATGAGAAAAATTCTAAATACATAGTTTCAACAGTAAAACCACGATTATATATATTAGGATTAAAGATTGACAAATGTTGTAATGGATTCTTTGGTTCTATCAGGATCTGAAATATAAGTGCGTTATTTTGGGACACCTCGTATGTATATTATACATAAATAACATATATTTATATTATCTATATTTATTAAATTTTTCAGATGCGAAGCATACGTGCCTACTATATCTTCTTCACAATATAGTACCACCGGTTACTAAGGAAGTTTCAACATCTAGTAGTAGCAATAAGCAATTTATCAAATATTCAGTTAAGGATTCCCAAAATTCGGTGTTTATATTTGGGGAAACGGCCACAGAAATAGAAGAAACAATAAAAAAAAACTACAACAAAAATTGCCAATGCAGCCATTTATTATTATTACTGGAACGATTGAGGAACCGTTACACTTTCTTGTGTATTTTGATGGAATAAGATATAAACTAAACACAATGCTAGACTCAATTGATTGTTGTTTCAAGATTTATAATTTTTTTAATTTACAATATCCAAGACAATCGATATTGTTTTGGAATTTTATACAACAATATTTTTACAAAATAAGTACAAATTTTGATAAACATCATACGTCAATTAGTGCATTAGTAAAAAAACTTAACGAATAATTAATTAATATTTGTTAATGAATATATATATATATATATATATATATATATATATACATTCGTAGGCATGAAAAATTTTTATGTTTAAGCTTTATTAGTTTATTTCTGTAACTTTTTATATTTTATTATAATTATCATCGAAGTGAAGTGTAAACGTTGAATTTATTTAAATAAATTGATAAAATGTTTGAAAATTAAAATTAATTATTTACTTGTTTATTTATTTTATAACATGGGTATCAAATATGTGTCTCCACTGTTTCTCCTCGTTAATATATTTATGTTATACATATGTATATATATATATATATATATATATATATATATATATATATATATATATATATATATATATATATATATATTATATATATATATATATATATATATATATATATATATATATATATATATATATATATATATATATATACATATATATATATATATATATATATGTATATGTATATCTATATCTATATCTATATCTATATATATATATATATATATATATACATATATATATATATATATATATATATATATATATATATATATATATATATATATATATATATATATATATATATATATATATATATATATATATATGTATATATATATTTATATATATATATATATATATATATATATATATATATATATATATATATATATATATATATATAGTCCATTTGAAAAAAAAAAATTAATCGCTAATTTTCAATGTGATAATATTGTTTTATATCATTTATCAAACTGAAACAACGAGTATCAAATAATATTTTTATATAGAATATTGCTTATTAAAATATATTTTCTAATTAATAATTATATCAGAGTAATTTTTATCACAGTGAAAAATGTTTCTCATATATTATTATTATATAAAATATTAGTTATTGAAATATTTTTTCAATGTGAAAATATTACTACAGCTATTTTTTCAGAATAATAATAATATTTGAAAATAAAATTTCACAATAATATATAATTTTCAATACGAAAAAATTTCTTTTATAAAAAGAATAAAATAATTATCTATCTGATAATTACCTTATATATTTAATTGCGATATTATTTTATTGAAAATAGATTTGATTGAAAATTTTTAATAAAATATTATTAATTACAGAATTAAATTTTCCCAAGGATATGGTTTTTGTTATATTGATAGATAGTCTCTATTGGCGCTATATTAATAAAGGAATTATTAAATTGATTTAGATTTAACTCAATATGAATGAATATTTTTTTCAGTGTAAGAAACATCCTATATCAAAACAAGTAAGTGGTATTAGTGGCGACATTACTTCAATTCATCATATGGTTAAACCTCGGTTTATTACCACGTGATATCGCACTCGCTGATCCACAGTTCAACGTACCAGGTCCTATTGATATTTTGATTGGTGCCGAGTGGAAAAACGTTACAGTTAGCTAATAGTGTACCAAATTTATATGAAAGTGTTCTAGGTCTATACGTTGTGATTGGGAAAGCTGAATCGTCTGTATCAGTTTCAATGTGTGGTGTAGATGAAACCATGGTTGATTCAAATTGTGAACCACCTCTTCAGGGTTTAGATAAAATAATTCAAAAATTTTGGGAGATTGATTCATCGGGTTTTGGTAATATGCTGTTTCTTCAAGAAAAAAAATGTGAAGAAAACTATAAAAATAATACTAAACGATTAACAGACGGTAGATTAAAATAGATGATTTAGGAGTATCAAGTGAAAATGCGCGCAACCAGTTTTTAAGTCTGGAGAAACGTTTAATTCGCAAACCTGAAATTTATAAATAATATACAGAATTATTCATAAATGAATACTTATTATTAGATCATATTGTCTAAATGTCAAATTTTCTTAAACCGCAAGGCTACCATCTATTGGAAAACTCCGAAAGCATAAGCAACTTTCACATAATGCCACTAGGTATCACTAAATATTAGCTGTCAAAAATTATATGACATTTTTATGTGCGCGATTTTTAAACATAAGCAAAAATATTTTCGTCTTATAAAAGTGTTATTATTAATACGTGATAATTAAATTGGACGTGTTCAGTCGGGCAAAAGTGGGATAAAAAATATCATGATATTTTTAATCACGCCATAAAACACACTCATTTATCACAAAAAAAAAAAATCAATTTTTTTTATGGTTTTATGTGTCAAAATAAATACATATTTGAAACTAAAAATTTGGCTTTTGATTGTAGTGTAATATTTTTAATATTATTGAAGAAGGGTATTGTTTATTATTTTATAGAAAATCGCGATAAATTGACAGAACAGAAGTGTGACGTGTAAAATCCCCTTTTTCATTTTGGTAAATAATAGTCAGTTTAAAAAATTTTCACTAGGTGGAGTCTGTGATGCTCCAATCGTCAATTGTGGTTTCGACTTGTTATTGCCAGATTCACAATATTGTGTAACATTATACACCACTTTGGTGTTAAAGGATACGAAATTCACAATATAGACAAATTTCACAATATTGTGACAGCATTTATGTAATCGAGAATAGGCCCCCAGATTTTGGAAATTTTCGCCTACGGATTAGAATTATTGATGTTCTGGATAAGCCTGAGACTGTGTCCGAATCTTATGATAAATATTTTTTAATACTAATTTTTGAAATTTATTTGAAAAATACTCCCCTACATTCCATTCACAATTTTTTATCGCTGCCCGTATTGTGTAATAATTTTTTGGGAAATTTCCCCGCCTCATATATTTGTTGTCTCACTTTAAATACAATCATTTCCGAGAAACACGGAGATTTTTAGATAGAAAATGACAACTTTTGACGTCATTAAGGATTTGCATCCTTGGTCAGAATATCATGCCTCTGAAAGAGGTTTCCTTTCCGTTGGAATTAACAGTCCAATAAATTAGAATTCAGATAAGTTGAGAGGGGGCCAAATATATGGTCACAGCAAGAAGGCAGACACGCGGAAACTTCAGGAGATATAAAGTACGAGAAAAGGAAAGTGTTTATAGGATCACTGATTACTGAGCAAAATTCTGTTTCTGTAGGCCAGCATTAAAATATTCTCTATTTACATTTAGCCAGGTAAAATAGGCATCTGCAAAGCGCTGATAAGATCAGTTATACCACCTTTGATTGTGAGTCTTGGACACTGACAGAACAAAACCTAATAAAAATTCTTGTTGTAAGTGATGATGATGAAGTTGGATGATGGATGATGAAGTTGAAAGGGACCTAAATGCATTCAGTTCTGGCGTTTTCTTACAGTGGATTAAACTATTTGGAATCCCTTCACAGAATGTAGGAGAAGGACAAACCCACCCCGCATTTATACAAAAGGGTGAATTAACACTTTCAAATTTATGATTTGACTAAGCTAAGGTTATGGTCAAACAGTATGGTACCAGGCTTTTTGATGTGAAAACATCTTAAGCTTAAAAAAGGAACGGAAAATCCGGTACGAGCGAAATTACAAATAAAATACGTGAATAATGAACACAAAATGCCCCGAAACTTGATTACTAAACCGGGTGATTTTTTAAACCTAATACACTCAAATAGAACTCTTTAGAATGAACCGAAACAACCCGTACCTTTCCATCTTCACCACGATGAATATTAATTACTATTCTGCCCATTGGCCAAAACATCGGTGAAATATTATCTTGATGAAGAGAAACAAGTGTCCCTATTTAAACATTTGCTGACTCTTGATTCCATTTATGTCTTTGTTGAAGCTCTGAAAGATATTCCAGTCGCCATCGACTCCAAAACCGTTAAAGTGTACATTGAATTGTTTGATAACGAGATAAATAATTAGATTTTATTTCCAATAAAGATGGCCCAGGTAATGTAGTGAGTGGAGCACCAATTAAAAAGTGTCCCGGCGACAGTGCTGCATAATCATCAGGATGATTTGACATAGCAGTAATCGTGAGGACCAATAGCACGTTTCAGGTGAAATTTTGCTCCTTAAACTCCAGCTTCCCATAGGCCCCCAAAGTGTGGAGATCGAGGAGGCATTGCCAACCATTGTATGGAATTGCTATTACAATACTTTATTATATCAGCTTGAAACTGCTGTGATAGAAACAGATTTCTCAGTTTCGTTATAGTTCCCTTCGTGCACCGACAAAATTGGTAGCATTATACGAATAAAGGTTTGCGCACAAACCACGACGAGCAACAAATCTTTTCAGACAAGCTATAAAAGCATTAGAAGACATATCATGAACTACCTCTAGATGGACTGCTTTTACAGCGAAGCAAATGAAAAGGCAAACATATACTTTTAAGGTTGTTTTGGAACGAATCATTGGTTTCACGTAGAACGGACCGCAAAAGTATATCCCCACGGTGGTAAAAGCTCTCTGTGGTTGTTCTAATCTACTAAATGGTAAATCACCCATTAGTTACTCGATCATCTTTCTCTAATACTGTATAAAAGGGCCTGCGGACCCGCACATGTAGTAAACGTTCATGCTCTTGGCGCACTAATAAACGAGAAAAAATATTATTTTGAGGTAAGAAAATTGGATGCCTTTTATTGTAGGCTAGATCTGCCTTATCGATCCGATCACCTACACAAAGAATATTATTTGAATCTATAAATGGTGATAAAGTTTTCAGGCTAATCTTGCACGATTCTAATTAACCAATCTAACGTTTCCCTTAATTTAACCAGGGCTAAAGGCCCACTTCTATGACCTAAATTACATTTATTTTTACAATTATGAATAATGCCCGATTTAGATGAAGAAAAATGTTTGCCTTGCAAAAAATGTTTGCCTTGCATAGAGCTGCACACAATAAAAAAATATCCATTGGTTAAAATGAGAAAGGACTATGTAAACCAAAATGGCGATGCTATAATTTTTTGGCGGCATATACATAATTGGGTTATATATTTTTTGACATTTATCAGTAGTGTGACAAAAATAAAACTTAATAAATAAAATTGGGAAAACTGCTTTTGATTTGATTTTTTCTGCTATAACATTTGACTTCTATTGATACTTTCTATACTTTATTGTGTTTGTTTGTTACTATAAAATATCAAAAAATATAGTCGGGTCGAGTATATTTTATAGTATCATATTTATTTTTAATGTTTTTATAGTAACAATTGGTAATAAAAACAAAAACAAAACGCTAACATAATTTTGCATGTTCATGTTTTGTTCTTGTCATTCAAATGAAAATTGTAATATACTCTCTTCTTTTTTTGCAAGGCAAACATTTTTCTCCATCTAAATCGGGCATAAAGCGGCATATCCAAGCGCTTACATTGATTAAACTTTGATAATTTGAAAACTTGGAAAATAGTTCTTATTGATTTTCTACACTAACATTCACTTGTTGTTTATATTGACAAACTTCTATTCTTAGCATTTCTATAGGTAAATTAAAAACGGAATGTTCAGGCCAATCAGTTTTATGTTGTAATAGGAATGAAGGACCACTGTATCAATTATCGATTTTTAGGAACTCATTTGGCATCCAATTTTGATGAATCATCTCGAATTTGTAAAATTCTGGTACCAAAAAAGGGAGAGGCATAAAATATCCATTAATAAAATACCCAAGCACAAAATCCCCAAGGTTTTGAGAAATCCCCAAATTAAAAATTCCCAAACACTAAATCCCCAAGTTCAAAATCCCCAAGCAAAAAATTATTTGCATTAAATTATATTTTCAAAAAATATGCTTATGGTTTAAACAAAACTATATTTGTGGGAGAAGTCCAAAAAATGTTCCTAAATATAAGCCGGAATTTTGGTGCGTCGTAGATTCTATTGAAGAAAATTTTCCTCGCACACAAAATTCTATAGAAGCTTGGCATCGTAGACTTAAAGTTGTAGTTGGGAAAAAAAATTGTGGCTTATTTGAAATCATTAAAGAACTCTCACATGAAATGATTGTTGTCCAGACTAATTTGCAAAAAATTCAATCTGGCGAAACTATAACTCCTACGAATACCACTCTGGGCCGGTATAAAAAGATAAGAAACGTGATCAACAACCGCGAAAATATGGGCAAAGTGGATTTTTTGAAATCTATAGCATATAACATTACACTGTGTAATAAATGATACATTAATTATACCTGTGGTTTTAAACTTTTTAATAAATATAAATCAGTACTAAAATTATTTTGCTAATACATAGGTTTTTAAAAACTCCCAAAATTTCCCCAAATTTTGTTAAATAAGCTTGGGTTAGATTAAAAATCGCGGCGATTTTTAATCTAACCCAAGCTTATTTAACAAAATTTGGGGAAATTTTGGGGATTTTGGGGATTTTGTGTTTGGGGATTTTGTGCTTGGGGCTTTTGAATTTGGGTTTTTTTAATTTGGGGCTTATGATTTGGGGATTATGTGCTTGGGGATTTCGTTTTTGGAGATATCAAGCCCAACCCACCAAAAAAATGTAAAAAATTTGGGTTGGGCTTGATATCTCCAAAAACGAAATCCCCAAGCACATAATCCCCAAATCATAAGCCCCAAATTAAAAAAACCCAAATTCAAAAGCCCCAAGCACAAAATCCCCAAACACAAAATCCCCAAAATCCCCAAAATTTCCCCAAATTTTGTTAAATAAGCTTGGGTTAGATTAAAAATCGCCGCGATTTTTAATCTAACCCAAGCTTATTTAACAAAATTTGGGGAAATTTTGGGAGTTTTTAAAAACCTATGTATTAGCAAAATAATTTTAGTACTGATTTATATTTATTAAAAAGTTTAAAACCACAGGTATAATTAATGTATCATTTATTACACAGTGTAATGTTATATGCAATAGATTTCAAAAAATCCACTTTGCCCATATTTTCGCGGTTGTTGATCACGTTTCTTATCTTTTTATACCGGCCCAGAGTGGTATTCGTAGGAGTTATAGTTTCGCCAGATTGCATTTTTTGCAAATTAGTCTGGACAACAATCATTTCATGTGAGAGTTCTTTAATGATTTCAAATAAGCCACAATTTTTTTTCCCAACTACAACTTTAAGTCTACGATGCCAAGCTTCTATAGAATTTTGTGTGCGAGGAAAATTTTCTTCAATAGAATCTACGACGCACCAAAATTCCGGCTTATATTTAGGAACATTTTTTGGACTTCTCCCACAAATATAGTTTTGTTTAAACCATAAGCATATTTTTTGAAAATATAATTTAATGCAAATAATTTTTTGCTTGGGGATTTTGAACTTGGGGATTTAGTGTTTGGGAATTTTTAATTTGGGGATTTCTCAAAACCTTGGGGATTTTGTGCTTGGGTATTTTATTAATGGATATTTTATGCCTCTCCCAAAAAATTTATCTGGAATTGAATGAATCCTATATAAGGTGTTCTCCGAATCAGAACACAATTGGGCTACCAACACATTTGGGCTACCAATAATGCTGCGCATAATTTAAGCCGAGGTATTGTTAATTTTTTTAAAGGAGCAACACAAGATTTGGAACAGAAGAAACTGACTTTACAATTTCCGTTACGATCAACACTTCGAATATAGAACACACATCCATATCCTTTAGCACTTGCATCTCCGAACCCATGAAGCTTAACTATTTCATGACTCGGTAACAATACAAATCGATTAGTTCAACAAATTCCTAGTGGATCAAAAAGCTGGCAAATTTCCGAAAGAACAATACGTTTGTTGTAATTAATGTTTTTAATTTGGTATGGAAATTAATAGGATATTGGATATTGCACTTTTTAAAAATAAAACTCACAATTCACTCATTTTTTATTTATTAAACTTTCAATCTTATTTATTTTTATATATATATGTACAAGTCTTTATTTAATATTTAATATACACTTTTATACATTTTTTTGTTTGGTACAAGTTCGACAACAAAAGCTGACTGACCAACTGCCCGTTGATTAGACAGAATTGGTATTTATAGGTTTTGGTACATACAATACATATACAAAGATGATGTACTTAACTAGTATACAAGTAATTACATGAATAATTATATAAAACTACAGTATAATATCAGGATTCTTGTAAGCATTGACTTTCGTGTCAGTCGCATTTGTTTATTTTCTTTAATATTTTTATTTTTAATTAATTAACAAATCCTATCAAAATTCATTCTAAAACTGCGGATTGCAACACATTGAAAAATTCTAATGATGGGACTTTCGTGTCAGTCGCATTTGTTTATTTTCTTTAATATTTTTATTTTTAATTAATTAACAAATCCTATCAAAATTCATTCTAAAACTGCGGATTGCAACACATTGAAAAATTCTAATGATGGGACTTTGGGGCCGAAAAAATGATAGACTTCCAGTAATTTGCGCCAATATACATCTAGCTTGGAAAAAATGACAAACCATAAGCGAACGAATGATGAATTTGAATGTTAGTGCCGTAATTGCCTTGCTGTATTATTTTTAATTATGTTAATCCATCGTACGGTTCACAATCTATTATGAATGAGCTCATGCTCAAAATCGATTGTGTTCGCTTGTTGTGGTATTAATACAAAATTTATGTACATAAAATAAAATAAAATAAATAAATAAATAAATAAGTAATCCATAACACCATCACCCTAAGATTTAAATAATCCTAAAGATTATTTTATATGAACAAAATATTATTAATTTTATTTTTTATTTTTCAGTAATTCATTTCATAACTAACAACTATAATTTAAAATAAGTAAAAAAAAATAAAGATATAGTGATGTAATAATAGTAATAATAATTATAAAAATATATATAAAGAATTTAAAAAAAATAATTAAATTAAACTATAATTTTATTTTAATTTTGGTTGAATATAATTTATTACTTATAGTTTAAATTCTTTCGACATTCTCAACTTTATTGAAATTAAGTTATAAACAATTTTATTCGGTTATTGTGGACTGTTTTCAATTTATTTTTCACTAATATTGTAGTATTGGTATGTGAATTAATACGTTTAACCTCGAATGGGCCAATCCAAAGAGGCGCAAATTTAGTAGAACGAACTTCATTTTTTAATAAAACTAGGTCACCGATTTGAAAATTTTGAACATGTGAGTTGATGTCGTAGTATTCTTTTGATCTGAATTTTTGACTTATAAGGTTCTCCCTTGCTCGGTGAAATGATTTTTGCATTCTACTTTTAAGTTCTAGTATATAATCATCATAGTTGTAAACTATTTCTGGTTCTCGAATTAATACAGTAGGCATCACAGGTTTCCAACCAAAAAACAATTCAAAAGGCATGTATTTGGTTGCACTGTGTGGAGTCGAATTAAACGTAAAGATAGCATAAGGAAGCCAAGTGTCCCAATTGAGCGGATCTGACTGCGTATAATTTCTCAGATATTCCGTCCATGTTCGGTGAGACCTCTCCAACGCCCCATTCGTCTGTGGGTGGTAGGCTGTAGTGTTTATTTTTTTAATTTTCAGAAGTTTGCACACGTTTGTAAATAGTTCACTCATAAAATTCGCCCCTTGGTCTGATAGTATTTGCCGAGGAGTTCCGAAAACACATATTATTCGCTCAACAAAAACTCGAGCTATGGTCTCGGCATCCTGGTTGATTAGAGGAAATGCAAGAGAAAATTTTGTGAGGTCGTCCTGAATGGTAAGTATGTATTTGTTATCTTGATATGATACAGGGAGGGGACCGACGATATCTAAAAATAGTTTGTCAAATGCCTGGGAAGATGTTGTAATTATTTGCATTGGAGTTTTATTAAATCTGCAGCATTTATTTTTTTGACATAATTCGCAAGACTTAATTACTTTTCTAATACGAGTGTATAAATTATTGAAATAGTAATACCTTTTGATTCGCTGTGCTGTTCGGAATACACCTTGATGACCACCTAACGGTTTAGAATGAAATTCCTCAATTACTTTATTAATTTCAGTATCATCTGTGAGATGTATTATTGTAGAATTCGTCAAATTTGTTTCGATAGCTTCAGTATTTTGAGGATTTTCGGAATTTTGCCTAATTTCAGATTGTTGTTTGCTTTTCGATCGAGTTATGACATTTATTTCTTTCGAAGTTGAAGGAAGTTCTTTAGATTGATCAGGTATAATTACTATTCGGCTTAAAGAATCGGCATTTTGATTGAGATTTCCAGGTTTGTGATATACCTTATAATCAAAATCTTCCAATCTAATACGCCACCTCATTAACCGAGAGGAAGGGTTTTTTAAATTACACATCCATATCAATGGCTTGTGATCTGTAATTATGGAAAAATGACGACCATATACATATGGGCGGAAATGTTCGCAAGCCCATACTATCGCCAATAGCTCCTTCTCTATCGTTGGGTAATTAAGTTCAGCTTGATTCAGCACTCGACTAGCAAATGCAATGGGCAAATCAAAATCGTTTGAATTTTGAGATAAAACAGCACCGATCGCAATGTCGCTCGCATCGGTTGTAATTGTGAATGGTAAGGAAAAATCTGGGTGTTGTAAAATCGGAGTATTTAATAAACAATTTTTTAGCTTAGTGAAAGATTCATCGCAAAACGCATTCCAAATAAATGGCTGTCCTTTTTTTAACAAAATTGTAAGAGGTTTGGATATTTCTGAAAATTGTTTTATGAAACGGCGGTAATAACCTGCTAAACCTAAAAATGATTTTACTTGTTTTTGATTAATTGGTTGAGGATAATTTTTTATTACTTCTGTTTTCTTTTGATCTGGTTTAATACCCTCCTCAGTGACTGTATGGCCAAGGTAAATGATTTCCTTAGAGAGGAACTGGCATTTTTCTAGATTTACCTTTAAATTATTGATTTTGAAACAATTGAAGACAGATTCTAATTTAGTGTTATGATCATCAAGATTATAACCAGTCACTATCACGTCATCTAGATAAACAATACATTTTATACCATTTAAACCACTTAGAATAGTATTCATGAGACGCTGAAACGTCGCTGGTGCACTTTTCAGTCCGAAAGGCATTCGCTTAAACTGGAAATGTCCCAAGTGAGTATTAAAGGCAGTTTTCTCTCTGTCTTTGGGATCTAACAGAATCTGATGATAGCCTTTCGCAAGGTCCAAAGTGGAAAAATATTTGGATTTGCCAAGATGATCCAAAATATCTGTAATATTTGGTAAGGGAAACACGTCGTTTACAGTGACATCGTTTAATTTGCGAAAATCCACCACAATTCTCCATTTTTTTTCTTCGTTTTCATTTGTCTTTTTAGGCACTATGATTAATGGAAAATTCCAGGGACTTTTACTCGCTTCGATTATGTCATTTTCCAGCATTTCGGTAATCTGTTTGTTGATTTCGGTTTTCGTAAATTCTGGTAAGCGGTATTGCTTGACATATATGGGATCTATGTTACTGTTGGTTCTAATTTTGTGCATCGTGACATCGGTTGCGGTAAGCTTATCACCTGGCACGAAGAAGATTTCGTTATACTTTCGACATAGGTTTATAATAGAATTTCGTTCTTCTTGATTAAGATGGTCGATTTTTAGAAACGATTCAATAATTTGTAAACGATTGTTTATAACATTTGACCAAGAATTTAGCTGAATTATTTCAAACTCGTCTAGTTTGGTTATTTGCAAATTAAGATTTTCAATTTCGACTTCATAATCGTTTGTATTTACGATGCTTATAGTTACGAGATTATTTTTTGATCTAATGATAGAATTTGCTATGTATACGCCAGACAATATTTGGGATGATTGGCAAACATAATCGATGTCGTTGAGAATATCGGAATGAATTGAAGTTGTTTTTTCTGAACGAGCCGGAATTAGAACAGAAGAGTTAAACATTAGTTTAAGTTGAATTGGAATATCATTAAATAAAATTTCAAAAATGTTATTAGAAAAATCTATCTTACACTTATATTTCGACAAAAAATCTTTTCCAATAATACCAGCGCATGATACTGGAAACGAACTTGACACGATTTGGAATGAATGATTTATGGATAGAGATTCCGATAGAATTATATTTGCTTCACAACTAGCTATTGTCTCGATTAATTGAGTAGTTATTCCTTTGATTTTACATTTTCTTTCGGGGTAACAAAGTGTGTCATCAGCCAAGAAATTACGTTTTATTATGCTAATGTCAGCCCCGGTGTCGACCAAAAAGAGAAACGAATTTGGTTTTAAAACGTCTAGGTGTAATTCAATATATTTTTTATTGCTGTGTTGATTTGTAATATTAATTGAGTGAAGCTCTAAATTTGAATTCCAATAATTATGAATTGAATTTGGATTAAATTTATGATTGGAACAATTTGCATTATGATTAATTAAAAAACTGGAATGATCATGTTTATTTTGTAAATTATTGTTTGTAATATTTAGATCTGGGAAACACTCTACTTTAAATTCTGGATCCGGACAGGAGTGTTTACTGGAATTTCTGGAACGGATCCCAATCCATTTCCCGAAGAAAATGGAATATGTGGTTTTGAGGGTTCATTATGTTTGTTTGAGTTAACAAACTGACGTTTTCTGCATATACTAATGTGATGTCCAGGCGCCTTACAGTAAGCACAAATTAAAGCTTTCTGGACTACAGTGATTTCCGGTTTTTGATATTTTAATTCATTATTCCTGTTAAATGTCATATGATTTGGTAAAATTCTAGTAGCAACTTGATTTTTCTGATCTGGGAATCGATTGTAACATTTCTCAACGGAATGTCCAACTCGTTTGCAAATTTGACACTTAACTTTGTTAGGTTGGTCATAAGAATTTAGGCTATTACGTGTACTTAAAGTAAGTTCTTCTTCACAAGCTTTATTTATGGACTCCTGGAGTGTAGTAAAACGACAAGCTTTAATGATAAGTTTGATTGGATCGATAAGGCCTTCTTGAAAAGCCTTAAGGGCTGTTTTAGAATTTAGGTGTATAATTGTTTTTGAAACAGCTGTACCTTCACTAGTTATACATACTTCGTTCAATTCAGAGAGTAATTTTTCGACCCTACTGGCATATGTTATAACGTTCTCATTTCTTTCTTGCTTAACGTTAATGAGCTCTACTTGTAATTGTTCTATGGATTTGGAACATTGAAATTTATTTTTCAATTCTTCTTTCAACTCTTTCCATGTACCATAATCAGTATATTTCACTATGTCGTACGCTTTATGTGAAAGTTTTGTTTTTACTAAATTAAGAAATTTATTGTATTCCGTATGCAATAAATCATTATATACCATATCACAACATAATAAAAATTTATGTAAACGATCTGTGTTACCATCAAAATCAGGAATGATTTTTAGGGCAACATCCAAATTTAAAATAGACATTGTAAATCGCGAAGATTGTTTTAAATATCTGTCTACTTGAGATAAATCAGCAAATTTAATGTTGTCAGAATAATCTTCGTTATGTGTTTTAATTAGAGACCTTGAGCGCCTTTTGATTTGTTTTTTTTTTTATTTTGATTTCGGAAAGTAATGAAGTAAACATTTGTGTTATGCAAATTTTCAGATGACATTTGATTCAAACTTAGGAGAATAATAAAATACAATTTCTGATATAGAAATAATACGACAACAACAACATATGTTAATGAATGAAAATAATTTAAAAAAATTACTAATTGTGTTTCATTGACGATACCAATGAAAAAAAAAATGAATACGTATTATCGAACCCACAAAATTACTTAGAAGATCTGTTATCAATTAAATGACTAAAATAAAGTTGAGAATAAAGGGAAAAAATGTAAACTAACCTTAACAATACTTTTTTGATGATATCCATTGATTAAATAAAGCTGAATTCTATGATTGTATTCCATTGTTAAATATTGCACTTCAATGGAATTTGATGGAAACGGTAATCCGTTATGGCTGCGATTTGAGATGATTATTAGATGTTGAAATACTGCTGCGACCTCGATGTCGTGATATTATTTATAAATTTAAAAAAACAGGCACCCATGATTTTATGTTAAATCTTGAATTATGATGTAATAGAATGTCACATATAATACCATGACATACTACGTAATTATGAACGGATGAAAATTTTATTTTAAAAATTTTTTTTAATTTTAAATCCGTTTGATTGCCATGTGATAACAATATACTGGCAATAGAAGAACTGCTGGTTTTATTGTGATCCGACCGTTTGATTTATTTGATTTTAAATAATGATTTTTATGATCTTTGCGGAATTGATGTCGTATGATCGGTTGTATTATGGACAATCAACTGTTGTTCCGTTGACTTTGTTAATATGACGCGGTTTATTATATTTTAGTAAAACTCGTATGGCATAATAAATTGTTGTTTAATTATGTTTGTTTCTTTTTATGGATCGAAATCATACGTTGCTTACACTTGTGATTTTAGTATTAAAATTGAATATTAAGAAATTATTTTGTTGTTGTAATTAATGTTTTTAGGATAACTTATGTTTTACATTGTGAATAATTTCTTTTTCATTTTAATTATTAAATTGAAGTAAACATTTTCGCTTCACATTTTCACGAACATTTTCAAGAACACATGTGTTTTCATATTGCACTATATACTCGCGTTAAAATTAGCATTTAATTTCACGTTATAACTGTCAATAAGTAAATGTTTTTTTTAACTAGCGGAATTTCCACACCAAGAATTGCTGCTTAGAGCAATCCCACCGCTGTCACCAAATTTTTGTTGTAATTAATGTTTTTAATTTGGTATGGAAATTAATAGGATATTGGATATTGCACTTTTTAAAAATAAAACTCACAATTCACTCATTTTTTATTTATTAAACTTTCAATCTTATTTATTTTTATATATATATGTACAAGTCTTTATTTAATATTTAATATACACTTTTATACATTTTTTTGTTTGGTACAAGTTCGACAACAAAAGCTGACTGACCAACTGCCCGTTGATTAGACAGAATTGGTATTTATAGGTTTTGGTACATACAATACATATACAAAGATGATGTACTTAACTAGTATACAAGTAATTACATGAATAATTATATAAAACTACAGTATAATATCAGTAATCCATAACACGTTTTGAAATTTTTGAATTTAAATTGGATTTATCAAACGAAATTTCGAGATGATCACTTTTTGTATTCCAAATGAACTCCAAGATCAGCGCAATTTCCGACGGTGATTCCTTTTCTGACACTTCGACGTGATTGAAACAAAATTTTCTTAACTCAAATTTACCAATATTTAACAAAGCCTTCAAATCATTTTTTAGTTTGATGCCACGATCCAAACCATCGGACCCTGAAAAATCCTGACTCAGAATTTTACTGGCTTCTGGAAACGATGCTCATCTTTTGAACGCTGCTGAAGAGTTTTTGTGGCTAAATACGGCGCACTGGCTAAACCGTAAGTTACTGTTTGTAACTTATAATATTTTAAAGGATTTGCTAAATTATTCCTCCACCAAATACGTTGTAAATCCTGATCTTGGTCGTTAAGTATAATTTGGCTGTACATTTTGGCAATATCAGCAGAAAAGGCATATTCGTGCTTCATAAATCGAAGAACAGTTCAAAATAAGTCCTGTTGCATGGTTGGACCAACTCTTAAACAGTCATTTAACGAAATTTGCGACGGTGACTTGGACGAAGCATTGAAGACCACTCGCAATTTGGTGGTTTCACTACTTTCTTTTAACACGAAATGATGTGGAATGTAATACGACTTGTTGTAACGAGGTGTTATTTGATCGGGATCTTCTACTACTGACATAATGATCTATACTCATAACCGAACTTTGGTTTTAAATTTGTCAGTTTTAAATGAATCTACTACAATTAAGTGTACGTTTCGACAGAAAAGTTCGTTGTTATTTTTAGAAAGCAGCCAAAACCAACAAAAATGTTGTATAAACATTTTTGTTGGTTTTGAAGCAGCTCATACGAATAGTACACATATGCAAAAAAATATGTATCGACACAAAATTTGTAACCAACACAAATGAAAAAAAAAATCCAAAATTACAAGAAAGTACTAATGCCTAGTTGTTTGTTTGATTGTTATTTTTACATTAGTACTAAAATATAAAATTTCCTCGTTGAAATTTTATTGAACCACCCTATATTGTAAATATATTTTTTTTGACATTTGTAGAATTGTTTTGATTAATTCGACATGCGGATTATCACTTCTGTTATTATTTGTCTATTATGAATAGGTTTGAAGAATTTTACGAATGCGGCTTGCCGTAATGACCATCTATAGTAATAATAAAGTGATTCATGATCATTATCCGAATAAATCCCTAAATTGTGTGGCAAAATATTATAAAATGGCGTATATGCCAACATGGCGGCTAAGAAATACAATTTACACTTGTCTACGAGAATGTCATTTTCTCGTAAAATTGTGTAGCATTTTTGTCAAATTGGCATAATTGTCAATGGACAATGATGTGTTCGGAAATAGGGCCCCCTGCTGAAATTTTTCAGCAGAATATTTACGTAAACTCGGCAGTGAGTAAAATTGTTGTGGCATTTCCGCCAAACGAAGAGAGTACAAATGTTTTGCTGAAATCTTGCTAGCATTTTTCATTTAAGAAATTGCCAGCGCCGGTATTCTTATAATTCGCCCGAACGGAGACTTTCTCGGTAAATTTTAAGAATACAGACAACTCCAGGCGAAAATCACAGATGAGTTAGGATAAGAATTTCAGATTCTAAAATTGCCAGAAAGGTTATCACGGTGGTTGTCTAAGACCACCAAAATATCACTAAGGACTATTGAAATGTTATGAGCAACAAATACTCCCTTGTTCCGTAAATTCTATCTGTATTGTAAGGCGTTTATATAAGTCAATTCGCTACATGAATCGTTTCACGAATTTAATTGTTTCATCAATTAACTAACTTGTAATTTAACAAAAACTAAAAATTGAATCAAAAACAATTTAATTTACCATACACCAAAAATTTAATGAACACAGAAAATTTTATGAAAAATATAACATTTAGAATAATCGAGAAATCACCAATACGCTAAGCATTTTCAACAAGGCTGATGCTTTTAAATGTGCTCCAGCATTGTCTGATCCACCGGATGTGGCATTTGAACCACCCGATGGCAAATCTCCGGGTGCAGGAGTAACATTACTAGGGACATCGGTCGCAGGGGTATTGGTCGCAGGGCCATCGGGCGCAGGGGCAGCGGTCGTAGCGTCACCACCAGCATTAGGGTCAACCGTGGTTTCGCTGGAATCTTCGAGAACTCCAAATTCTACACCGCTTACATTGCGCTCTTCTTTCATATTTTTAGTGAACATCTCGGCTTTACGGATATTTTCAACAAAATTGACTTCTTTGGCAGCGATGAGTAGACATAATCCCATTGAAAATATTAATGGTATAATTATTTTCGGCATTTTATTTTAATTTGATGTTAGTTTTTATTGACTTCAATATCGTTATGTAAAATATGTAAAATAAATGTAGTTTACTGTTCGAGCGAAATTGAAACTTTAATGAAAAATTAGAAAAATTTTCCGATTTTATTTCATTTTGGGTAGCTTAGATTGAAAAAAATTTCAAAAAAAAAAATATATATATATAGTACCCGTATTCACCACTAGATGTCAGGCATGCTGATGAGAAAGAATTTTTATGAAATTCGATTCTTTTACGGTGACACCTAGGGTAGAATAGAATAAGTTAATTAATAACGCAAAATTTACTGTACTAAAATGGAAATTTTCCTTTATAAAACTGCTCCATATTGACTATGCTTACTGGAAAAAGCAGGAAATATTTAGAAGTTTGGTTTGAGTAAATAATAAAGCGAATGAATCGAATTCGATTATTTGTATTTAGAATGCCTTAGTGTAGAGTAATCCGAGTGATTTAATACGATATAAAAGTTATAAGTGATACTAAAATAGTACGAATATTAATTGAATTAATTGTGTGCTTCGAACCTTGATAGGCAACGCAAAAATGTAATAATACCTTACCGTTCGCTTAATTAGGCAACAATTTTGTTTTACAATCGTCAGCCAAATTTATAAATGTAATGATTTTCTTTTATGTAAATGTAGAGATCAGTAATTTTATAGATTTTATTTGAATTTTGAGTATTGTATAATTCGTTTTTAACAGAATTTTGTTCTAAACGAGATTTTCGCATTCCGGTTCAGTGTCAAAGTCAAAATTTCTCGTCGTGAAATTTGATGGTGAAATACAAATATCAGTGCCGTGGAATTTAGCATTAAATTGTTTAGAGCAATGTGTAGGTGCTGACTCATCATTTTAACTCGTCAACATTACAACAGTTAATTTCCACCAAAGTATAAAGTTTTGGTGTTTTTTATTTTGTGTCCATTGTGCTGACACTTAACTTAATTTGTAACAATATTGCATACTATAAATATTTGATTGATACTTTACATTTTGTGCTGACATTAAAAAATTTAAATTAAATATAAAGCGTAGCGTTTAATAAAATAAAACAGAATTTAAATTCACACTAACTGATTTTGTTCTCATTAATTAAAAGACGCCACAAGCGGTAACCTTTTAATTAATTAAATTTACATAAATCCGATACAACGGATAACATTGTAAACATTGGTCCTTCGAGCCATTAAAAACAACTGGCACCTATAAGAAATACGCCAAGCAACAACCGGCAAACTCAAGAACAACCATAAACATGGAAGACTGCTAAGAAATCAAGAACAGAAAGCAGAAGGGATACAGCAGCTCATCTCAAATTACAAGAAAGATGGTGCACAGCGGAAAACAAAAACCCATCTTGAGAGGAAAATCGCAGAGTTGAACAAGTCTTACAACGAGTATGTTGATGAAGACAACAAGATTTTCAAAACCCATTGATGTCAACACATCAATACTTCAAGGATAGAGAAACGGTGTCGAAAAGATACATAACAACCATTGAGATATTCGCCAACGCCTTAACACACCAAGTTTGCCATCCACACCACTTCCAACATCAGATGCAGCAGGAACAAATAAACAATTTAACTTCAACAACAACACAACAGAGGATGGGACATCAACAAGCGAAGTTAAGAGCCAACAACCCAAGGCGTCGACCGTGGAGTCAAACGTTGCTTTCAGCCAATTGCCAAAATTCAGGCAACAGTTGAAGCAGCAAGACATCCGAATGCGGGGTTTATATCGAGAGATTAGATTAGCTGAGGACATACTGTCTAGTAACAACAGATCCAGACCAGCTTTAAATATCAAATTAAAAAACATGGAGAGGATGATGATGCAGATCAGCGACCTTCATAAACAAATATGCGTGGAGACTTCCGAAGAACAGGAAGCAGATTCAAAATATTTCGTAGACCAACACTACGAAAATTTAAACAATGAACACGAGAAGATTGTAATACAATTAACAACATTATTGGAAGAAGAGGAACTAGGCAAGATAAAACCATTAGAAATTCGTCTACCACCAGTAGAAATCCCACATTTTCACGGGGAATACACGAAGTGGGTAGGTTTCTCTGATACATTCAAACATTTAGTTCATAACAATAATCAGCTCACCACGACACATAAATTGAACTACCTTAAAAGTCACATAGAAGGGTCAGCTGGAAAATTATTGAGTCATTTGGAACCTACTGGAGACAATTACGATGCAGCTTGGGAAATATTAGAGAACCGCTTCAACAACAGGAGATTAATCGTATCTAATTTGTTGAAGAATTTATTGAATCAGCATACGATCAACACGGAGTCGGCTGCTGCGATCAAACACTTGCATGACACAACAACCGAGTGCCTATACGCCATAAGGAATACAGGCATAAATATTGAAACATGGAGTACTTTCATCATCTTCAGCTTGTTGAAAAAGTTAGACAACGAGTCACGACCCGCTATACGAAAGCTCTCTAGAGAACCCAAGAGAATTTCAAAAAACAAACCAATTCTTGAAGTTTCTAGAAAGACGTTTCCAATCTTTAGAAGCAATCGGTGACAACAAGATAATACCAACACAACAAGTGAGATTTCAACCACAACCGCTAAGACGACCTTTCGTAACTGCCACACAACCAAGTAATATTTGCGTGTGCTGTCAGAAAAACCACAGGACCTGAAAGAAATCAGATGGTCATGTTGCAAAATTTGTGCCGAAATTGTCTCAGCAAAAACCATTTGACTACAAGTTGCAGCAACAAGTTGTTTTACCTGCAAAGGCAGACATCATACGTTGCTACACGTAAAAAATCAAGAAAACAGTATTGCAAAGCTGGACATCTCAACACTCGACAAGGATAGTGACCCGGTACTTTTAGCACCGGGGACATATTCTGTGTTCGGTAGTTTTACTCTACTACGAGCACTGATCGATCCAGGCTCACAGGCTACTTTCATCACAGAGCAAGCAGCACAACAACTAGGCCTGCCAAGGACAAGAGTTCTAACTGAAATTTCTGGAATTTCAGCAACAAAAGGACGAGCCAATCAAAAGATAGCGATAGAAATAAGTCCCAGATTTCCATCGATTTTCAATATCGAAGTTAATGCTTTAGTTCTGGGAACTATCACTAAACCACTTCCAGACAAGAACACATTTGGTTTAGACAGCGAATTACACAAAGAAGTAATCTTGCCAACCCTTCTTTCAACACTCCAGGACCTATTGATCTTTTAATAGGTGCCGACATATATGGACAAATCATGTTAGAAGGCATAAAAAGGGATACGCATCATAAGTGCATAGCGCAAAGATCAGAGCTAGGATGAATCATATCTGGTCGTCTAACTCAAAACAACAGCATGAAGGTCACACGGTCACATTAGCAGAGATAGATAAGCAATTAAAATGCTTTTGGGAATCCGAAGAATTGCATCCTAAACGAAACCTAACTACTGAAGAGATCGAATGTGAGCAGTACTATGAAGAAACTCACAAGCGATTAACAAATGGACGATACGAAGTTCGAATGTCGCTTCACAACGACAAGCTCAAAGAAGTGGGAATAGGAGAATCTAAAAGTAAAGCAGCAGCTAGATTGCTTCAAATTGAAAAAAGATTCAAGAAGGATGAAGACTTTAAGAATCAATATCACAATTTCATGAACGAGTACATCCAGTTGAATCACATGGAACTAATTAAAGAGGATACGGAAAAAGAAGCTTCTCGGGTTTACTACATGCCACACCATTTTGTCATAAAAGAAGATAGCACAACTACGAGATTGAGGGTAGTTTTTGACGCTTCCTGCAAAACAAAAACAGGAACAACACTAAATGAAATGATACATGTTGGTCCAACATTACAAGACAACTTAACGGCAATATTGATCAGATGGAAAAAGCATCGTTATGTGATTGCAGCGGATATTGAGAAGATGTTCAGACAGATCAGAATAGCCCATGACGATCAAGATTTTCAACGAATCCTCTGGCGATCTGAAACAAATAAGTGTAAATGTTACAACAATTAGCCATTGATGAAGCGTCAAGATATCCAATTGGTTCAAAGATTGTTCAAAAGGATTTCTATGTGGATGATCTTCTATCTGGAGCTAACACAATCGCAGAAGCAATCGCTGCGAAAAAGGAACTACTAAATCTCCTTTCCGGTGGAGGTTTCAACCTCAGAAAATGGTCTAGCAATGAAAAAGCGTTATTAGAAGAGCTTCCAGAAAATCTGAAAGAAACAGGACTCCACACTATAGAATTTAGTGATATAGTGAAAACACTTGATCTCCTGTGGAACTCTTCAACAGACACCTTTCAATTTAAAGTTATTTTGCCAGCATCTAAAACAACAATATCCAAACGAACAATCTTATCAGAGGCATCAAGACTTTTCGATCCGCTAGGATGGTTAGCACCAGTGGTGATCCAGGCAAAAATTCTACTTCAAGATTTATGGGCTTCTGGTGTAGGATGGGACGAAAAAATCCACGTAAATCTTGAAAACAGATGGTTAAACTACAAAATGGAATTACCACGTTTAGAGGAAATCAGAATTCACCGTTAGATAAATTACAACAGTGACGCCAAAATTGAACTACATGGTTTCTGTGACGCCTCGAATCAAGCATATGCTGCAGTAGTATACAGTAAAACAAACAACCAAATCACAATAATAGCAGCCGAAACAAAGGTTGCACCGTTAAACCAAACATACCCGATATCCCTACCAAGATTAGAGCTCAACGCCGCATTGCTACTTTCTAAATTGCTCAAAAATGTCAAACATGCGTTGAACATCAACAGCAATATATCAACATTTTACTGGAGCGATTCCACAGCAGTTTTGAAGCTCTGATTTTGTGGTCTATAGTCCAGGTGATTTTCAATAAAATTTAATTTTCTGCAAAATGTGTAGAAATATTCGAACGATCCAAATGCCCATTGGCATCAGGTTGTTTAATGATTCCATGGTGAGATTTGAATTATGCTTTACTATTGATGTCTATTATGGTGGTATGACTCTTTATCAATGGCTCTAATTGTTGCTCATCGTTGTTTATGGCTTTAAATTATGTCTCATAATATCTTGCCTCACGTTCTGTCAAGATCCCAAACATATCGCCTATCACTAGGCCTATGGTGTCTCCTACGCCTCGTTTCGATCGTTGTACCTCCTTGTTGCTTGCTAATAATAATTCATTGTCCGCAATCAAATTGTTGTACTGCCATTGAATTTGTTGAAGAATTAGGTCGCAGTTTAACCCAGCTATATTCAAGCATGCCGCCTTTAATTCATATTGTGTTTGCTTAAAGGTTTCAATTTTTTCCCAGTAATTGCTCATGTCCCTCTGTTCTTTACGTGTCTAGGAGGCTGCCGCCTTAAAACTTGATTGTTTTTCTCCGGTGATTGCAATTCTCTAGGTTGACCTTGGTTTGCTTTCACGGGCATAATTTTCTGTAAGCCTTCTTCAATTGGTAACATACATAATTTCACAATCGGTCGCTTATAGGTTGGATTTTCGCATTTGACTGTCGCTACCCGAACTAGATCATCTTTTCCAGCGTGTGTTTCCACAATTCTAATAATATCAGGTCATTGATCATTAAGTTTGACTGGCTGCTCTTCCATTTAGTTCGTTGTTGTAGTTGGTGGAGGTATTCAGAGGATCACCGTTTCCAAAAGTCCTGAACCATTCTCTCGACTACATGCCATCTCGTTCTTAACTATATGCGGTCAATTTCTGTGGTTGGTAGCACCGATCAGCTGTTTGGATCTCGCCAAGTCCAACTTTGGCCTTTGGTGATACTTGACTATCTGTCATTCGTTAGCTTGCTAGCTTCTTCCTGAAGCAGCAGTTTGCATACGGCAAGAGGCATTTCAATATCCTTTCTGCTTTCTGAGAAGTGGTCCGTTGTACCACGTCGAGCCAGTTCATCGGCGTTTATATTCCCTGTACTCTTGAAATGTCCTGGCACCCATAAAATGTTGATGTTGAACTGATCTGGCATCTCGTTAAGAGATGAGAGACAGTTCTGGACTACTTTCGACTTGATGAGGTGTGATTGAAGCACTTTAATGGCAGCCTGACTGTCCGTATATATGCGAATATCACAAACTGATATTACATTATACCTCAACCAGTCTACGACTTCCTTTATGGCAGTTACTTCAGCTAGAAAAATGCTACAGTAGTCGAGGAGGCAGAAGGAGAGATTTAACAGAAGTTCCTCGCAGAACACTCCAGCCCCGACTTTCCCGTCCCGTTTTCAACCATCAGTGAAGAAGTTTATAACTCCTGGTTCCAGTCACCGGTGCACCCATCATCCAGTCCTCCCTGGATGGGATCCTAGTCCGGAACTTTGTATCAAAAGATAGTGACGGGACAATATAATCGGTGGTTTTGGGAATTCGTTTGTTGGACAAACTAGATGAGTGCCCTGTATTGTTGCAGGTCCACACTAAGATGGATTTCAGCCGAATGGCAATACAAGCAGCCAACTGTTTTGCCAAGATATCTAGAGGAGTCAAAAATAGCAGAGTCTCTAGTGCCTGAGTGGATGTGCTCCTCAGTGCACCACTGATCCACAGAGAGATTGTTCTCTGAGCTTTTGTCAACAGCTTTTGGTTGAGAGTTATGTCCAGAGAAGTCCACCAGACTATTACTATAAAAGAGTATGGGTCTGACTTCTGCGGTATAAAGCCAATGTACGATTAGGGGCTCCAGCCCCCATCCTTTCCCAATGGCATTTTTGCAAGAGTATAGCGCTACCGAAGCTTTCTTTACCCTTTCCAGAATATTAGGTTTCCAATATAATTTGCTATCCAAAACGAGACCCAAAAACTTCGCTTCAACTGTAAAAGTCAAGCTGAACCCATTTAAAGTGGGAAGAAAGAGAAATAGAGAAGAGAACCTATTCAGTTTTGTGTGGGTTCACATTCAACCCACAGCCATTAGCCCATAATGAAATAATGCCCAGGGCATTTTGCATAAGCTTACTATGGGTGCCGGGATATTTACCACGGACACCAATAGCAACATCATCCGCATAGGCAATCACCTTGAAGCCATCGTCCTCCAGTCTCAGCAACAGGTCATTTATGACCAAGTTCCAGATTAGCGGGGACAGTACGCCACCCTGCGACGTACCTCTGCTTGCAAATCTTCTGACGGAGGATTCCCCAAAAGTGGCATTTATCTAATATGAGCTTCTATTTGTCTTTCCAGTGTTTTAAAAAGGAAGGAAGACAAGCTAATCGGTCTAACGTCTTTGGGATTACAGTGTGAGCGTTTTCCCGCCGTAGGTTTGGTTACAAACTTCACTTCTGTCCATTTACTAGGAATGTGACATAGTTTTAGGCTGCCTTTCAAAATTACCTCTAACCAGGAAATTGTTAGATCCGTAGTTTGTTGAATATCTGCAGGGATAATATACCATCGAGTCCAGGCGACTTATATGGTTTAAAACTGTTTATCGTCCACAGGATCTTTTTTCTGCTAATAATTTGGCCTATGAGGCTACTTGCCCTTTTACCTGCTGATGTGCTAGGTACAGATTCTAAACAACTAGGAAAATGAGTCACCACCGGAAGTTCCAGCGATTCCGCACTATTCGTGGTCCATATCCCATCCGGCCGTTGAAGATAACTTGGGATGGAAGGACCAGTTGCTAGTACTTTGCATAGCCTAGACATCTCCGTGGACTCCTGAATTTTGCCACAGTATTGTCTCCAAGAGCTATTTTTGGCACTTCTCAATTGATATTTGTAAATTTTGAGGACTTCCTTATAGGAGTCTCAGTCTACAGCAGATTTTGTTTTCCGTGCTGTTTTGAAGAGTCTTTTGCATTTTCGACGTATTTGTTGAATCTCCTTGGACCACCAGGGTGGCTGAGATTTACCCCTAGGCATGCCAAGGGGATTAGAGCTCAGTATCGCTTCATTAAAAGCGCTGGACAACTCGTCCACCAAGCCATCGAGTTCTTGCGTAGTTTTTGAAGGTTTTGCCACCGGAACTGATAGTGAATTATCCAGAATAGTTCTAAAGGTATCCCAGTTGGTTTTCCTCCTGTATCTGTAGATTGGACTTTTTGGAGAAGTCAAGTCGATTTCAAATTGAAGATAACAATGATGAGAAACGGAGTGGTGCTCCGACACTCTCCAGTTTAATAAACTAATCGCCGGAAAGCTTGAGACAAGAGTAATATCCAATATTTCCTGTCTATTACTAGTTTTTAAGGTCGGCTTATAGCCTATGTTACATATATGAAGGTTAGTACTTTAAATGTAATCAAGGAGTAACTCACCACGTTCATTTGTGTCCGTACTTCCCCAAATCTTGTGATGAGCATTTGCATCACTCCCAAGGATGACTCCAACCTTGCCCTTCTGAGCCTCCAAGATTAGTTCACCTAGAATGATTGGTGGAGTATCCACTTCATCATAAGCCAGGTAAGGTGATACTAGCCAGAGGTTTCGTTTATCAACCTCAATGCTGACCGCTGCTACGTCTCCGTTACTGAAATGTGATAACAGAAAGCAGCTTATGTTATTTTTAATGAGAATACACGACCGAACCTTACCTTCTTTTTTCGCGTGCATTAATCTATATAACGGAGTCTTGAGCCCAAGTACCCGGCCTTCAGTGACCGAAGGTTCCTGGATCAAGACGACATCTGTCGCTTCTTTCCCAATTTTTAAAATTAGAGCAGCTGATATCAGCAGTGTCATCTCTGCAGCCTCTTCTCCACCACAGTAACATCAGAGTCATCCCCTGATGAGAAGTCCTCTGAGAGCCTCTTTAAAGATTCAATGGACGTTGACATCTCCGTGTCCGTGGACAGAGTTTCCGCTTGGCTAGCTAACTCCGCGCACGCAGATGAGCTATCAACCACCGCAGTATTTTTCGAAGATGACTTCGGAGCTTCCGGCTTCTCCGCGTCCTTCTTGTACACCTTGAGTGTGACTGCACTGAAACCAAAGTTGATTAAACCGTTGGTTTTTTCCAGTGCAGTCATTGACTCCCTTTTTAAGATGATAACAGCTAACCTATAGTCAGCCTTTGTCTCCTCTAGCTTAGCAACTTTCCAGTTGTGCGTTGGCCACTCCGGGTTGCCATTCTGCAACAACTGGAGTATCACCTTCGGATCACTAGGCTCCGAAGGGATATACACCCTAGCTCTTGGTTTGCAGGGGATCTCCTCCCTATCAATCACAGCAAGGCTGGCTCCGGGCCATACCTCACAAAGTCCCCCCACTGCCTTCTTATAAAGCAGCAGGGATCTCTGATCTGCGCGGGCAGTCAGATTCACCTGATTCCTGTGCCAGCCAGCGTCCCGACAAGTCGGAGCAGGTCCTGGTGGCTAAGGTTCTTTCCACCTTCGCCCAATTGGCGGGCGTGATACTGCCATCCTCTTGTGATTTGTCAACTATTGCCACAACCAGCTGATCCTTGAGGAACTCGATAAAAGGCCTCATAGCGGAAGCATGGAGTTTTGTTCGCTTTGCGATATTAGGACTTTCCTCCTGAGATCTATTTCTTTTATGCTGTGAGCCAGCTGAAGGGCCTTCCGACTTTTTCTCGGTGACTGTTTTTGCCCACGCAATCGTGGCTTTGTCCTTATCCGTTCTGTCTTCTGGCGAGATGTTATTTATCTTATCCAGGACCCTCCAGGCCTTCCTCCTAGTATTATAGGCTGGTTTTGAGGAACCAGCGTGCTTTGGTTCCGCTTTGTATTTATATACTCAGATTTGGTGACCCGAGTGGATGGACCAGCCTCGCTTGAGCTTATGTCCCGTTGTTTATTTGTAGACTTAGAGTCGGCCTACAGACCCGAGTCTCGTTGCCCACATTTCCCGAAATTTTTACAGAGCCGGACTCTTTTTGTTGTTTTTTGTTCTTATTAAGATCCATAATTGTTCCTCAGTGATCCGCAGTACACAGATAAGGCTACTTAATCCGGAGGGCGTCACGTATCCGGATCCACCGTTAGCGACTGAGCTAGTTTTAATGCTGGGCCCCCAGTCTGGTCGATTATCGGCACGGTACGATTAATAATTTAACCCAGCCCAACGATTTGTTTAAGGTTGACTCCTTTAGTGCCGTGTTTTAGCCTAGAAGCCAAAGAATCAGCAATCTAGTTACCAGCGGTCACCACGTGGAGGTAACACGAGCACTTGTGGAAGTTGCAAGTTACGGAGCTGGTGCCAACTTGAATCCCCCGAGCAACTTCACACCTGACCATATTATACGTTAGTCGTGGACAAAACTCTTTATTGTGCTATAGATGAAAGTTTCTCATAAATTAGCATGGAAGCAAATACTCTCATGTAAATGGTCACGAATGTACATAAAATACAACAATGCTTATTAAAGTGTTTTTCCGTGATGAATTATTACTAATTAGAATTTGTACCAGTAGATAATGGGTCTCGACTAAGAGAAACAGTCCATTCAGAACGGGCTTAAATTTAGAATCGTTGCTTACTTACTGTACTGAAACCAGATCATCGTATAACAGAATTATAGCGCGCCATACCATAGATTATATAACTATAATTAGGAAGGGAACGGGCAAAGACAATTATCTCGGGTTAAGTTGTTGGGCCCGATTCCGAAATAATAAAGTTCATGTTATGTTATGTTATTCGCCCTCTTCCAACTACTTGCGAACACAGCTTTAGAAAGTAACGACGTGAATTTCTCAGGTACATTTACTAGCCGAGAATTTGTTCAACGTTTCAAGATACGGTGGTGTTATACCCACATACAAATTGCTGTCCAATTAAATCATGAATTGCCTGTCACCTTAAAAATCACTAGCGCCACAATTATCCAAAAACTATAAAATAAACAAAATAAACCATCATTCAATAAAATACGCCATGACCGGAAACTGAATAAAATATTCCAATTAAAATCCCCAGCTCTCGCGCGATCTGACTAAAAATAAATCGTTATAAAATTTTATATATTTTAGTCCCCATGTTTCATTCCATTTGACCTGTACCTATGTGTATATATACAAATAAATCGTTTTATTGTTTGTATTCCAAACCTCGTATGGCCCCCTCGTTAAAATAATTTTTTTATCGATATGAGACTATTTGCAAAAATCACTGTAACACAGAGAAATCGATCAATAACGAGCAATCACACAACAAAAAAACTTTGTTATTTACTTGTGTTCTATTCACATTTCACCCACATAACATGATTGTACATACTAGCTATACATACATATATACAACAATAATTTATTCGACCATATTTTCCCGATGTTGTGTCTATATTCCTTGAAACGGAAAATATTTCCGTTTACTGTACACAAACAATATGTAGAGCGAGTGAAAAAATCTATCTAGTACATAAATACAAAAACATAACCTACAAAAAATTTTGTTTCATCTCTGCGAGTGTAAAAAAAGGACGAATCTATATTATCCTGAATGTAAATAATGTAACTCGTTTATTTATGTACACATAGTGACTAGGAGTTTCAATTATATGTTGTAAAAGGGATTTCACATAAATACATAATTTTTTATGGTAGTTCCTGTGTTCGTTCGGTAGGAAAACATTCAGTCTGAGTGAGACAAAATCAAGGATTTGTCGAAAATTTGGAAATTAGGTCATCATACCAATACAACTAGAGAATATTTACTGGTAATGTGCGTAAAGCTCTTTTTTAATGTTTTCCTTATATTTGGGAGGGTGGTGTTTATACAGTACACAAAAAAAAAAAAGATTTTTTAGTGCATAAAGCTTTAAAATGAAAAATTATGAGATTTAGGTTTTGTTATCGTTTTTCGTAGTGCATAGGTTTAACTCGTATTGCGCGATTCAAGTGTAATTATTGAGCTTTTATTGAAATGGAAACTTAAGTACATTTATGTAGGACGTACATTATATTTTGCACCGAATATATTTTTAAATCACAAATGGGCTTTTATTTGTTGACCGCTTCAAAAATTATGAATGTATATGTGAATTAACATCTAAGCTTTTTCAATTAAAAGCTTAATAAAGATTTTGCAGAAATGAATATCAGTTGTTTTGGAAGCTTTGTGGAAGTGGAAAGCAAAATATTAAATTTAGGAAGTTTACAAGGCAAATATTTGAAAATTTTATGGAAGTTTTATTCGATTTAAAGCTTTAGTCGATCGAAGATTCTGTGGTTAATTAAATTGGTTTATATTGATTTTTATTCAAAAAGTTGATTAATTGTATCTACTTTTTGTTTTCATTAGTAAATTACATTGGTGAAAGGAGCTTACGGTCATTTAGACTGAGCTTTAAAAATGCTTTTTGAAAAATTACTTACTCAGGCTATGAAAAAGCTAAAGTTCAGGACTACGACGACAGCACATCTAATGCAAAGACAAAAATAAGTGTCATCAAAAGAAATGATAAAAAGTGCAAGTCTATGATCATTCGTGGAATTGCTGACAGCCATTTGGAGTACGTGAAAGACAAAACATCATCTTATAAACCGGTGTGAAATTTTTGGACACTTTTTTGGACAACAATTTATGCGAGTACACATTGTAAGTTTTTTGGACAAAATAAAAAATTACTTTTTGGACAAATGTTTTGTACATACTTCTTTTAACACTGTATTTAACAAAAATAAAGTTATTCAAATAAAACAAACCTCAAACAATTTCTAACAATCATTTCCAATATGCTTTTCAACAAATCAAAGAACTTAGCACCACTTTGATATTTTGATATGAGTACAACCAAAGCACCCTGTATTTTATAGAGCCATAATCAAAAAATCTGAGCTTTTATAAGGGAATTAGAAACGAGGAAAAAACGAAACTTTTCATAGTAAAACACACAAAACATATGGAAAATCACTTTTTTTCCTAAGACAAATTTTTAAATGAAAACATTACAAATTCTTAATTATGATTTCTGAAATACTTTCATAAATGTTTGAATTTCAACACACATGAATATCGTTTAAGTAAATCGTTTTCATTTTCTTGTAATAATTGATTTATTTAAACCAAAATATTAAAAAAAATTCATAACAACAGCATTCTGGTCAAATTGAAATAAAAGCTTACTACGATTCGTTTGGTCATTAAGTCAATATACATTACATAGATGGCAGTGATGGCCGTAAAAATTTGGAAAAATTCTACCAAAAATTACCAGCTGGGGAAATTTCAAGTTCAAAAATTGTAGGAGAAGCAAAACAAATCCACAAAATATAGGAATGTGTGATAATTTTGCGATTAAATAATTTTTTTTCGTATTTTTCTTTTACCATTTTAGACATCTTACGTACACTAGAAAAACTAAAGATAAATTTAGCAAGTATTATTTAAATTTGTCAGAGCCAACTTTGATGTATTTTTCAAAATGAAAGTTCGAAAAAATATATTTTAGAAATAATTTAATTTTAATATTTCTGCAAATAATATTTACTTAATACCAATATGGCCTATTTGTGTATTGTTCTTAAAGATATGTAGAAAACTTTTATATAAACATTTTATGACATTTTTGCTTTTTTCATTGAAAAACTTGAAGCTAAAAAACACCATTTTTACTATGGATTCCTAAGGAAAGCAGTGAAAAGTTATACCACTAAAAAAGCTTCTAAAAAATACGTCATTAAGATTATGGCTCTATACTCTAGAAGGCTCTGGTACAACTCATCTTGCTCTTGCAAAAAAATTTAGAAAATTAATAAATCAACGAATTTCGTTTGAAACAAGGACGATATTCTCTATTATACCAAATAGGACGAATCTCAGAGATTGGCTCATATAGTGACTATATAGGTTGTTAAGGGCATACATTGCGGAATTTAAATCACTTAGTGCCATTTTGATATGAGCCGTAGGGCTCTTGCAACAAAATTTTTAAAGTTAATAAATCGACGAATTTCGTTTGGAACAACGACGTTGTTCTCTATTATACCAAATAGGACGAATCTCAGAGATTGGCTCATAAAGTAGCGTTATAGCTTGTAAAGGGCATACATTGCGAAATTCAAATCACTTAGTGCCATTTTGATATGAGCCGTAAGGCTCTTACAAAAAATTTTCGAAAGTTAATAAATCGACGAATTTCGTTTGGAACAAGGACGTTGTTCTCTATTATAGCAAATAGCACGAATCTCAGAGATTGGCTAATATAGTGACTATATAGGCTGTAAAGGGCATACATTGCCGAATTCAAATCACTTAGTGCTATTTTGATATGAGCCGTAGGGATCCTGCAAAAAAAAATTGAAAATTAAACATCTACGAATTTCATTTGGAACAAGGACGTTGTTCTCTATTATACCACATAGGACGAATTTCAGAGATTGGCTCATATAGTGACTATATAGATTGTAAAGGGCATACATTGCGGAATTCAAATCACATAGTGCCATTTTGATATGAGCCGTAGGGACGTATGTAAAGTTATCCCAGGATTTCATCCCAGCAAATGACGTATGTGAAGTTATCCCAGGATTTCATCCCAGTAAATTGCAAAAATTTGAATCAGGCAACTTTAGAAAATTCAAAGACAAATTTAATATGTAAAAGTTAGCCCAGCCCAGGATTTTATTAAAATTAGATTAAATATCGAAATTACATAATATCCAATAAAATAAAATCCACATACAAAATTAATAAAATTTAAATCATCACTGATATTTTTTATTTATTTGCAAGATTTTACCTAGCACCCAAAAAGTTACGCATGTACTATTAGTTTATTTTGCCGCAAATTAAAAGTTTCGTATTAGTGATAAAAATTTTCGAGATAGAGATACCATTAGCTTAATTTGCCCAAGTGCCCGAAATATTGCCATGGGCTGAGAAGTTTCATTCATTTTTATATTTCGATACAATATTTGTAGTAGGCGCAAAAATCAATGCTGGCAATGACAGCTCCACGGTGTAGAGAAAGATTTAGCATTTTCAGGCGGCCTAGAACTAATAGGTGAGGTCAGTAAAATGTGTTTCAACGATTTTTATGAAATGTTTTCTAAATTAAGCTAATGGTATCCCCATCTCAAAACTAATAATCACTAATACGAGACATTTTTAGTTTTGGCAAACCAGACAAATATTGTATCGAAATATAAAAATGAATGAAACTTCTCAGCCCATGGCAATATTTCGGGCACTTGGGCAAATTAAGCTAATGGTATCTCTATCTCGAAAATTTTTATCACTAATACGAGACTTTTAATTTGCGGCAAAATAAACTAATAGTACATGCATAACTTTTTGGGTGCTAGGTAAAATCTTGCAAATAAATAAAAAATATCAGTGATGATTTAAATTTTATTAATTTTGTATGTGGATTTTATTTTATTGGATATTATGTAATTTCGATATTTAATCTAATTTTAATAAAATCCTGGGCTGGGCTAACTTTTACATATTAAATTTGGCTTTGAATTTTCTAGAGTTGCCTGATTCAAATTTTTGCAATTTACTGGGATGAAATCCTGGGATAACTTCACATACGTCATTTGCTGGGATGAAATCCTGGGATAACTTTAAATACGTGCCGTAGGGCTCCTGCACAAAAAATTTGAAAATTAAAAATCGACGAATTTCGTTTGGAACAAGGACGTTGTTCTCTATTATACTAAATAGGACGAATCTTAGAGATTGGCTCATATAGTGACTATATAGATAGTAAAGGGCATACATTGCGAAATTCAAATCACTTAGTGACATTTTGATATGAGCCGTAAGGCTCTTGCAACAAAATTTTAAAGTTAATAAATCGACGAATTTCGTTTGGAACAAGGACGTTGTTCTCTATTATACTAAATAGGGCGAATCTCATAGATTGGCTCATAAAGTGGCGTTATAGCTTGTAAAAAGCATACATTGCGAAATTCAAATCACTTAGTGCCATTTTGATATGAGCCGTAAGGCTCATACAAAAAGTTTTTGAAAGTTAACAAATCTACGAATTTCGTTTGGAACAAGGACGTTGTTCTCTATTATACCAAACAGGACGAATGTCAGAGATTGGCTCATATAGTGACTATATAGATTGTAAAGGGCATACATTGCAGAATTCAAATCACATAGTGTCATTTCGATACGAGCCGTAGGGCTCTTGAAACAAAATTTTGATAGTTAACAAATCAAGGAATTTCGTTTGGAACTATGAAGTTGTTCTCTATTATACCAAATAGCACGAATCTCAGAGATTGGCTCGTATAGTGGCCATATAGGTTGTAACGGGCATACATTGCGAAATTCTGCAAGAATATTTTCTTCGATTTGAAAAATATTTGCGTGAATTAAAGGCATACGGTGGTGAAACGAATGACCGCGTGGCTGTCGTCTCGCCACACCACTTGAGACAATGGATCCAAAAGATTTAACAATGGAACTGGTTCACAGTTAAAGTAATTATAAAGGCATCAAGGGCAATAATGTCACACAAAGCACCGATGGTATAGCGATGTATGGATATTGACAGAAAATTCAGTGTTATTATTGCAAACGTTTTGGTCATCGGAAAACCGATTGTTCGAGATTGAAACATGGCACTATGGCCTGCAGTACCAACCGAAACAGCAATATCAGCAAAAAAAGGGAAAACGAATGTTGCGAGTAATGAAATCACATTTTTGGCTGATGTTGTTAGCTCTGCATTGGAGTGTAATACGTGTAAGCGTTGGTACATTGATTCGGGTGTTAGTGAGCATATGGTGAATGATGATTGATTTGCATATTTCGATATTTGTAACAAAAATTGGTGTTGTTCGGGGTAAGACGGTCGTTAGTGGGAAAGAGAGGCCATGTAAAGTCAACAATGTTTTGTTTGGGGAGAATTTGAAATGTAATTTATTTTCCGTTAAGCGACTTGAGAATGCTGGTTTTGACGTTATGTTTATGAATGGCCGTACGACAAGGCAGCTTATAAAGCGACAACGAGAATCACTGGTTTTTTTAAGTGAAATATATGGCACGGAGAATCAACAAAACCGGCATGGTGAAAAATTGTATGTTGGGCGTAGTGTGACTACCAAATCCAGCGATGAAGCATTAGTCGGTGAATTGCATGAGATACAAAATAAATCAATTCAAAACATCGAATTGTGGCACAAGCGTTTGGATCATTTGAACACCAATGATATTCGGCGATTGGCATCGATGGTGGACGGCACTGAAAATGGAATATTTTATTGATTTTTCCCATTTAGTTTCTGCACAGTTCGAGCGAAAAATTTCAATATTGAGATGCGACAACGGTGGTGAATACTCATCGCATCAGTTCAAGAAATTGTGTCGTGATAAAGGTATTCGGGTTGAATACACGGCACCGTACAATCCGGAGCAAAACGGTGTAGCAGAGAGATTGAACCGAACTCTGTTGCAAAAAGCAAGGTCCATGATTACTGGCTTAAAGCCGGATGGGTTTGCACAAGGAAAATTTGTATACAAACTACGCGTCTGGAACGAGAGATTTCACCGTTTTATGATTAGCATTGGTTTTGAGTAACCGAAATGTGATCAATGTTTGTACATTCGTGGACGAAGAGATGAAGCCGTGTATTTGCTTCAGTACGTGGACGATCTAATTTTACTCTGAAAATCGGTCAAGCAAATTGATGAAATCAAGAGGATCATTTCGAAGGAGTTTGAAATGAAAGACATTTGTGTGATCCGTCACTTCTTGGGCATCACTACTCACCGTGATAGAGAAAACGGCATGTTACAGTTAAGTCAACAACCATATTTGGAAGAAGTGCTCAAACGTTTCGGAATGGAAAATTGCAACAGGATCTCAACACCCCATCGAATATAAATTGAAGCTCCATAGGAATCACCATATCGTGAATTGATTGGCTGTTTAATGTATGCAGCGACGACATCGCGACCAGATCTCTAAATTCTGTGTTTGGATATATAAGTCAATTCCAGCCATGTGCAACTGATGAACATTGGACGTATTTGAGGCGAATGTTGCGATACATCAAGGCGTCTACAAAGAAGCAAACGACCATAGCATTATCGTCGACTGAGGCAGAATACGTTTCGTTGAGTTGAAGCGATTTGGCTTAGAGGATTGTTGTGGGAGATGGGTGAAACCGTCGGTAAACCAACGGTTTAATTAGATAAAGAAAATGATTCTCAACGAATTAAAAGTTCCAGCATTAAGAGGGATCTTGAGAAACGGGGTTTGGCCACTGATGGTGATAAAGCAGTTTTACAAGCACGACTACGTGAGGCCATGGAGAACGAAGGGCTGGATGCGGAGCATCATGATTTTGAAGGGAAGTAACGGATGCGGCAACCGTAGAGCAAATCGAACGATTGTCCGTAAAGATCTGATTGATGGAGGTATCCAACCAGCTAATGGATTGAAGTTACAAACAGCAACTGGAGATAGTTCAATAATAAAAGGCAAAAAGATTGTGAAAATAAAGATCGGAAGAACTATTTTCCAGCACAAAGTACTGATTGCAGATATTGTGGATGAAGTCATTATGGAAAAGGACTTGATGAGGGCAAATGGCTTCGTGGTGGATGTTGGACGAGAAGTTTTAATTAATGATAACATCGAGTTGCCACTTCAATCTAGCAATGCAGGAGCAACTACCAGGCGAATTATTATTGATCATCGGGAGAAGCTGCCACCGAACTCGGAGACGATCGTGTGGAGAAAATTGGAGGGAGGTTCTGGGTCACCCAGGTTGTGGGTTGTTGAAGCTAACGAAGAGGAGAACGGAGCCAAGGAAATTATAATCGGAAAAACCCTAGTTAAATCAGACAGCGACTATAGAGTACCAATTAGGACTTTAAATTTCTCGGATAAGACGAAAACCATCAAGAAACAGACAGTCATCGGCAAATGCAACGAGGTTTCAACTATAGTAAAGTGTGGACAGAAAAGTCCGATTGAAAGAGCCGACATGCAAGGCCAGAAAGAAATGGTAGAACAACTCATGCAGGAATGGACCGAAGATCTTACTGAGGCACAGAAAGATTCTGCACATCCACTACTCAAACGGTACACGTCCATATTAAAGTAAAGCATCGAATTGATTGAATCGAACCATCTAAAACAGCCCATCGAGCTCACCGGTAGTATTGGTCGAGAAGAAGGACGGTAGCATGAGATTCGGCGTTGATTACCGAAAACTCAATGCTGTGACGAAAAAAGATAGCTACTCACTGCCAAGGATCGATGACACGTTAGACACGTTATCGGGTGCTCGAATATTTTCGACGTTTGATCTACAAAGCGGCTATTGGAGGTATTCAGTGTGGGTAACGGGCTTTGGCAATTTAATGTTGTGCCGTTCGGATTATGTAATGCCCCTGCGACTTTTGAACGATAATTGGACCGCGTGTTAAAGGGATTACATTGGAAGACTTGCCTAATATATCTGAACGACTTCATCGTCATGGGGCAGGATTTTGACAAGCATCTAAGGAACTTGGCAGAAGTTTTGGATCGGATACAGGCCGCCGGATTAAAGTTAAGCTCAAAGAAGTGTAAACTGTTCAGAACTGAAGTCAAATATTTGGGTCATCTCGTAACAACTAATCGAATTCACACCGACGAATAAAAGATCGCAGGGTAAAGAACTGGCCTAAAAATGTACACGAATTACGAAGCTTTCTGGGATTGTGCACCTATTATAGACGCTTCGGGCCAGGATTCGCCAACATCGCAGAAGAATGACCAGGAGGAAGCATTCGTGGAACTAAGGAGACGGTTATATGTAACGCCAATCCTTGCGTACCCTATACCCAACGTGAAATTTATTTTGGACATCGATGCAAGTAATGACGGTATAGGAGGTGTGTTATCACAGGAAATTATTGGCCAAGAACGAGTTATTGCGTACTTCTCCAAAACATTATCAAAACCGGAGCGTAACTACGTGACACGGAAAGAATTGTTGGCTATAGTGGAGTGTGTCAAGCATTTCCATAAGTATCTTTATGGCCAAAAATTCCATTTACGGATAGAAAACGGCGCTTTACGGTGGCTGTTGTAATTCAAGAATCCAGAGGGGCAGGTAGCACGCTGGATCGAACTTCTTCAAAGTTACGATTTCCAAAACGAACATCGGAAGGGAAGTGCACACGGAAATGCCGACGCATTATCAAGACGGCCGTGTCCAGTAGAATGTAAACATTGTGGCCATGTTGAAGCAAAGGAAGTTATCATTTACGTTAGGCTTACGCAAGTGCTGCCTGATGAGGAGTGGACCGACGAAATGGTCAGGCAAGAGCAATTGGAAGATACGGATTTATCAGTTATCATGGAATGGAAGGAAAGGGAACACCGGCCGACTTGGAGTGAGATCGCGGACAATACTCCCATTGTCAAGGCTTATTGGGCTCAATGGGATAGCCTCGGATGGCAAAGTGAAGCAATTGTTGCTTGTGATACCAAAGTGCTGGATTGCGGAAATCCTGAAGGAGTATCGTGGAAGAGCAAGTGGGGGCCACATAGGAATTAATAAAATACTAGCAAAGATACGTCAACGATTCTACTGGGCAGGATGTAGGCAGTCTGTGAAAGGATGGTGCCAAAAATGTGACCAATGTGCGGCGGTGAATGGACCCGCACGCAAGAGTCGTGGAACCATGAAACAATATAACGTTGTTGCACCATTCGAAGGAATTGCAATGGATGTAGCGGGGCCATTCCCACCAATGAGAGCGACAACAAATATATGCTAGTAATCATGGATTATTTAGTAGATTTGGAGTGCCGATGGAGATTCATACCGATCAAAGACGGAATTTTGAATCAGTGGTATTTCAAGAAATATGCCAGATGCTCCAAATGTTTCTAATGGCCTATCGATCAGCAATACATGACACAACCGGAATGACACCAGCTAAAACGTTATTTGGAAATAACCTACGATTACATGGAGATCTAAAGTTTAGGGCTGTATCATCAGCGGCTTTATTTGGACAGGACTACATAGACCGGAAGACAGAGGAACTTAACGAGATTCATCAATTTGTACGGGAGAAAATACGGATGTCAAGTAATCGGGTGAAACCTCGATATGATGTACGAGCAAATAACCAAGGCTTCCAGGAAGCTACAACCAGCATAGGAAGGACCTTACACTGTAATCACCAGAATGAATAACGTGGTTTATCGGATTCTGAAAGTACGTCGAGGTAAACCGAAGGTGCTGCATTTAGAGAGGTTGGCCCTCTACATAGGTGGTGATTTGAGTCCTATTCGGGACGAACAGGCTTAGGTGAGAAGTAGTGTCACGGTGACACCTAGATTGTAATAGAACAAGTTAAATTAATAGCTCAAAGTTTAACTGTACTAAAATGGAAGTTTCCATGATAAAACTGTTCTAAATGTTTCTAGACAATTCTTACCGGAAAACTCATGAACTTTCTAAGAAGTTTGATTTGTGGATATAAAAAACGAACGAGATTGAATTGGATTATTATTATATTTTGGTAAGCGATAGTGTGAAGATTAAAAAGGAATTAAAAAGTGATTTAAAAAGTGTTTTAGTGCGAAATAAAAATTATAAGTTTACAGTAAATTTATGTAAAAATTAAATAAAGTGATTTTGTGAATTATTGTTAAAAGATTTGTGTTGTAATAATTCTTGTGTTAAATAAATAAATTCGTTGGTGATAAATTGAATTGATTTTGTTTGATTCACAACACATTATGGTATTACCCTACCTACCAATATGTTGATGGTAAACCTGCCTCGAAAATAAGAACTATATCATCTGCTGCTAGACTGCTGGATTCCCTGGTTCATTTATTTCTTTTTTGGAGGATTAATAAGTATTCTCCACCTCCTAGCTAACGGTGATACATTTTCTTCTACGACGTCTACATCTGCTTTATCGGCCAATGAGAAAGTGAGCTGGGGTTAAACAGTCGATCTCTTCACCTTGGATCGTGGCTATTGGCCTTGAATTCATAATTGCCTCTATCTTCGTCAGAAACGTTGAGATTCTAAGGTAAGTATGTGTTATCGACTACTCTGCTCAGATGTAAATTAGCTTGTTTTACGGTCGCCTCCCATATCCCACCGATCTGCGGTGCACTCGGTGTAATGAACCTCGGATGTGTTTGTCTCAAGAAACTGAAATAATTCTTTCAGATGATTATTGGCTCCAACAAAATTTGTTCCGTTGTCACTTTATGTAACGTTGCAAGGTCCTCTTCGTGCCGTGAGTCTGCTTAATGCTCCGACAAAGCTCTAAACTGTGAGATGGCACAAAGTTTCAATCTACTCAGCTTTTGTGCTTAAACAGACGAAAATGCAGACTTATACCTTCATTGTTGACTGAGCTCTTTTCCGTAGTGTGCTGACTTTAAATGGTCCATAATAACCCATGGCAACTCTATAAAATGGATATACGTACTGTACTCGTGCGTCTTGTAAACTTCCCATGAGTTGACTTTCGGGTTGCGGTTTTGTTTTATGCATTTGATGCATTTTCTAATGATTTTCCTTGACACCACCTTGGCTTTTATAATCCAAAACCTTCGTCCTACTAAGCTGGTAAGTAAACTTACTCGTACTATGCATTCAACAACGTGATGGTTTACTGGTAATATCATTGGATGTTTAACGCTAAATGTTGCGGTTGAATTTTGAATGTCACCACCTACGCGGATGATGTCCTTCTCGTCGAGGAATGGATTCAAACTTAATATCCTGCTACTGTTGTAATGTTTGATTATACTTTGTGATTTGCTTCATTATATTTTTTAATCGCGTTGTATAACTTCCTACGGTCACCATTTCATCTACGTACATATGTTTTAGTATGACTTTGGCTGCAATTGGCTGAAATTTGCGAAATATACTGCTGAAGCTTTTCCGTATGTAAGCATTTTCAATTTGTAAGTATCCAGCGGTTGATTTGCGCTGTTTCGCCATAAAATATTTTGGTACCGTTGATCCTCATCATCAGCAGAAAAGTCGAAGACGACCCTCAACTTAGTCGTTGTGCTGCTTTTCTTAAGTACTGTATTATGTGGAATAAAATATTTACAGGAGTTGGTGCTTGGATCCACTCTTTCCATGTGATCAAGCTGCAGTTATTCGGCGAATTTCCTCTCCGTTCCCTTTAGACGGTTTAATGCTGAATTATAATATGTTCCAAGCATGTTTCCAGGTTGTCTGAAAGATAATTTGACGACAACTTGTTTCAAATAACTCCTCACACTTTTGGTTTTCAGGTGTGCTTCTGGTGATCTTTGGTAACTCCTCTATCACCCAGAATCTGCGGGGCAAATTGTCGAAATCTAAAAACAGGTTAAAATTATCTATTTCATTTGTTATTTAATTAACTTTTATGCTTCCGCCGGTTACAACCCAACCAAATGCAGTAATAATTGCTGCCAATCCGCTTTCTAATTTTGGGTCTGCCAACTGCAATCAATGTCACAACATCTGAATATCTTTTTCGCAGAAATGATAGTGATCCGCTGTGACTGATACTTTAGGAATTATGAATGCTTGTGTAGTGAAAGCTTTCGTTCGTTCCATCAATTGCAGATATTATCAGTTCCGTAGTACCTTTCATTGTCCCCATTCCAGTCCATCCCAATCCTATCACTAAAATTCTGGCATTTTTGCGCGCAAGATTTAGTTCTTTAATACATGTCCCCGATATAAATGATGCTTGAGATTTTGAATCTAATAGCGCCCAATAGATATGAAATTTACCAGCATTGCCTCTGACTTTGACTAATGCTGTTGGTAGTATGGTGTGAAAACGTCGCTGGATCTACCTCCTTCTGTTCTTGTTGGAAGCTCTACCTTATGACTTTAGTATTAATTCCATTATTGAATTTATTTACTTTTCCTTCGTCTGATGATCCATGCAGTGATGGGTGATGTCTCCTCTGGCAGTATTAAAATCTGTCTCTGGATCGATCTGCTATCATGAACTCTACTGTGTAAATAATGAAACAGATGTGGGACTTGAAGTACTTTTCATTACATATCCCTTTAATGACCCCTTTAATGACTCCACGACATCAATACGTTTGCCAATAACCGTTAGAAACTCCTCAAATGTAGGGAAGTCTCAGTTTACTGAGAGCGATATAAATCAGCCAAGGATCTCTTCTCCTCTACCTCTATGCCTTACGCCTTGAGCCCTCTAATCGTTTCATCAAACACATCAGTTAATTTCCTGATGTTGACAGCATGAAATTCTTAATGAAAGCATTAACTATATATCGCTTCCGATCGTACCTTTGCACCAGCTTCTGCAATGCTTCAGTATAATTCACATCAGTTTCTGCGAGACGACGAACAAGTGATGCTGGTTCCTCCTTTGGTAAACCTCGCAGGTACTCAGACTTCTGTGTTGCGGTGCCATTTCCTCGCTCTTAGATTGTTCAGCTATACACATCAAAAAATAATTGCCATTGCATATAATCACCATCAATTGCGATATTTACCTTTGGTAAACACACTTCAATAGGCTGCTGTGGCGATATATTCGAGCTGGTGTCTAATTTAGCTTCGGTTAGGCTACTTTTGCGTACAATACCACATAGAGCTGTGAGAACTACGTAGTAATTATCTTCCAAGTTCGAGAAAGCTGACTCCGCATTGTAATGAGGTCGAACATTTCCCTATCGATATTTTGGAACTCGTTAAATAACCAGTGCACTCTTTCCTGCTTTACCTGGACTTCTTCTAGACTTTGCTTTCTTAAACACTCAATCTTTTCACTTAGTTTATTACACAATCCGCAACTGTATGTTCTTTCTCTTTTATTGCTCTCATTTGATAATTTTTGCATCATGTACATACAACGGTCAGTCGAGCAAAACCATATGACTTTGGGGATTTTTGATTTTTGTTGAATAAATTTAGTCACTTCCCAAACGACTTCGACGATACAAAAATCGCCTAAATGTATACTATTTAGTTAACTCACACTACTACATTTTTTGTTATTTGCTAAGAACTTCACTTCAGTAAAATTTATATTTTCACTTTGTCAAATTTTAAAAGAAGCTTCTAATTCAATTTGACAGTTTACTTTTTGTACACCCTCACAACTTTAAATCAGCACATATTTAATCAACACCGTCGACATGACATAATCAAATATTTATATCCGGTTGTGCTATTTCTGATTTCCTCCAAGCCCAACCGCGATTTTTATTACATTTTGTAAATACTAAACGACACCCACAACGCCACAAAACCTAATCTCCAGTGTTCATTAATTTTCACATAATATTTAACCTCATTATAAATTAATTTACATAATTATTTAGATCCGCTATACACAGAATACATAAATATTCAATGATTTATACATAAATAGGTTATGTACAGCAGGGCATTGTATGACGCCATTTGGCGCCTGCAATTTCTATGCAAATTGTATTTTAAATTAGTTTGAATCCACAAAATGTGTAGAAATATTCGAGCGATTCAAATGACCATTGGCACGATAATTACAGGTCTCAACGTTACGCATATGCTAAGTGATAAATTTAGTATATTACGCCAGAATATTCAAAGTCTAAGACCAAATTTTGATCTTGTTAGTACATACATCTAGGATGGGATTTCTCACGTGATTATCACACCAGAAATCCCATATATTCCGTTTATCTAATAAAACATATTTTCGGGAGTATGATGATTGTGTAAAATTGTGCGTTACTAAACTTACCTTCAAAATATTTTATATTGGCCAAATTCGCCAAAGAAAATCCGATATGACCTATTCGCAAAACCACGATTTTGATCAATTGTGAATCTTGGCCAGAATATTAGCTACACTTGCTTATAATTCGAATGTTATTAAAAGGTGGGATTTCTGGAAATCGCCCATCTCTTCGAGAAACCATGGTTTTGATCAATTGTGCTAACATATGTGATTTAAGAATCAGTAACAAGCATCATTGGCAGTATCCCACAAGTTTTGTTGAATTTCAGCCATGGCATAGTTTAAAAATCCAACCCCAGATAGTCAACGGAATTTTTCAGATACGGAGAGACTCGTCTTAATAACTTCGATCTAAAATTTCACTAAAATCGATTATTGGTGCTGGAAATGTTGAAAAGGTTTCGGCTAGTTAAACATTTTTAAAGCAAATTTCCCTTTGGCCCTTTTATGGTTTGAATATGCGTTATATTCTGGCCATGTTTTATTTAAGAAATTCGATCCCTGCCCCAAACGGAACTTTTGGGTGATTATGCACCAATTCCATTTAAATTTGATATCTGATTTAATCAACATATTTGATAATAAATCAGTTAGTTGCGGCACGTCCAAATGATGAATCAGTGTGTCGTTTCTAGAAGAGGTTTCACTACAAATCTGTTTCCCAACCAGGATGGGCGTCGTTACCAAACCAATTTTATAACGTTATTTCCAATTCCTTCTTGTTCATCAAATGTTTAACAAATTTAGAGACTTAAAAACTTCATTCAGGTTTAGATGTTTTTACCCTGGTCACCCTAGTGACAAATCTCATTGGTCTAATCCGTCCAATGTATATTAACATATACATCTGCATGAGGAAGATAAACCGATAATCCAAGTTGAACTGTTTGATATAAACGGTTTCGGTCTGCAACTGATTATCATGAATATGAAGTGATTAATAAAAATTTTCATTTTACTCTCTTTGGTGATGAGGATGCATTTTGTTGCTTTCAATACCTCTGGTGGAAGCTCTTCACCGCCATTTTCTATTTCACCAAATGTGTGCAAATTTGGGATTGGACGCCTTCTTTAATGATTGCGCTTTTTAATTCAACAATTCTTCTGTCATTGATAAAATGAAATTATTGTTTCGCCAAATATGTTAGTATAGCTGTCAAATTTACTTTAAAATGATCTAGAAGCAGATCTCAGATAGTATTCACTGTACAAATCCACATCATTGCTGAGCTGAATTCTTTAAGTTTTTAAGTCTTTCATTGCGTTTGCTACAAAATTCGTACAAGGCTTCAAAGGCTAGTCTACAATTTTTGTTCCTGAGAAAAACCTCGTGTAGAATTTCCAAGCTAAAAAGATTGCATTTTATGCAAAAAATCGATTAAGCCACCGATTCGTACTGCCCTACGCATCATTACGTTAAGAACTATACGTTAACAACACTTATTGCTTACATTGTTGACATTGCCTTCATTATCTTCACCATTTTTTGAATTGTCTACATACATTGTCTACACGACTAGTAGCACAACACTGACCATGAAGAGCGTTCCCTTAAATTATTAAATTAAAACAACAAATCATCTGTTTTTGGTATATGTCTTGAAATGTCTATTTAATTTGTGTTTGGATACTGGAATATTTCCAGATAATTACAAAAGTGATAAAAAGCCGATTAGTTTGTTATTTTGATAATAATAAATTCAAATTGGATGGTAACCAATTTGGATTCATTGCTAGAAAATCTGAGGAGGAAGCCCTTTAACATTTTTTTTAACCCTTATTAGTCTATTAACGGCTCGCACAATCCTACTGCATTATTCGGCACTGTCGATCATTATCTAAAATTGGTATTAGAAGGCATTTTTAGTCGTCGAGGCCATTTGGAATGTGAGGTACCCCAAGGCTCAGTGTTGGGACTCTTATTATTTTTAAATTTATTTTAATTCTATCTTTGAGATTAGTCTTTCAGGCTACGGCACAGATCTAACATATGACTCCCATAATTTTACAGAAGTGCATCCAGTATTACAAAGAGATATTTGCAATTTCAGTAGGCGGATTTTTCATCACCGCTACCATTCTTCCAAATTGTTTGTGGTATCACTTTTACTGTTCTGATGAAAATCCATGTTCATCTTATGGCTTTGATCTAGTTTTCGTTAACGCATTTAATTACTTAGGAATTACTTTTGACTCGCAGCTAAACCGGATCTTGCATCTCAATAATATCAGAAAATTGGTGTCACCGCTGTCCATAAATTTAATAATCTTCCCCAATTCTGCCCATGTTTTACACTTACAAAATCTTATCATGCACTCGTTGAGTCGGTAATAATATATGGTATATTCAGTTGAATTTGTGGTCAGTTCAGGTGATTTTCATTATTTTCTACGAATTTTGATTGATTATTTGATTTGAATGTAGACTAAGCCTAAGCAAGTAACCCCATAACTTGACATTTCTGAAAGTCTAAATCGCAACCAGTACAACATATTGAGTTTGTATCTACAATTCCTTCTTCATTTACTATTTCATCTTTCTGGATTTATTTCTGGAAATTAAGAGTTGATTCAGCTATCAATAGTTATTGTTCATTTTGCCTATAAACCACCCAATTGCTTTAAGTGTAGATTTAATAAAAGTATTAAAATAGAATATGCAGTGAATTTAATATTGAATAACTAATCATTAGTTTCTATTAAATGCTGCTTCCTTACCTGACTATTCGAAAACCCATTTAAATTAAATTTATATACCTGTAACCAATTCAAATTAATATATCTGCAACACTTGGAATTAATAATTAGTAATCTCGCACTTCTTAACTACTAGAGCTAATCGACCGCTTCCGAATTTTGGTGACTCAAACAACTGTAACCACTGCCACTGTTAATTAGATATTTACTGAAGTTAAAAGTCATGTAAGGTAACATCAGGATGTATTAAATATCTGGGACCAAACCAAAAATTATAGATCTATTTGGCTCATAGATTGACTGATTAGCCTGTACGGCCAGTTTCAAGCAAGTAACCCCACATTAAAGGGAGCTTACTGTACACACCAAAACCGAAGGGTAAGAAATATTTATTAGTCTCAAAGAATGTCCACTACATCTGCCTAGAAACACAGCGCGCAACCACACCTTATCACCCATGCCTATAGCCACACACCTACACCGACGACAGCACCATTCACACCAATCCCCTACTACATTCGACCTTTTCAATTTTAACTTCCACCTCTCACTTTTATCTTTCTTTTTCCTTTTTACTTTCTTCATTCTTCCTTTCTTTTTTCCTTCTTCCCTTTTTCTTCTTATTTAATTTTAGGTGGGGCTTTGAAATGAGTCTCCAGGATGATATGAACTAATCGTGGCATTATATAATCGCAGTCCCAGAATCCCGATTTGATGAAGTTGCGTTTAACGAAGGAAAATTGTTGAAGTAAATAATTGGAACTTCCAAGAATTTAAAATGTATATAACTTCGAAACTACATAACATACGATAAGAGCAATTGAAGTTCCTAATTGAAAAGAGCAGAAAAATGTATGATGATCTTTCAAAAGAAGTAAAACCCGTTATCATGGGAAAAGAAGTAAAACCCGCTTCAACTTCAGTTGAGGCCAAACAGACTTAGGAATGATTGAGTTGAAAGCTGTTCATTGAACAAACAGTTTTATGGGATGTATTAAACTTTATTTTTGTCGAATAGGTAAGTGGAATCGGATTCGTCAAGAGTATAAAGTTCTTCAGCGGCCTTCTTCAGGTAGAAGATTTTCCCATTCAGTGACGGTCCTAATATAATATTGTAAGTTCTGATTTAGCGACTCATTCCAGGTGAAACACCGGCGGTGTACCTCAACGCTGTGTTCAGATTATGGTTTAGACCACGACAATGGATGTGGCACCAGTAATTTATTCTGGGTAGTTTAATCCTTTTGGTATTGGTTCTACTACGTAATATTTCCTTGAGGTGTTCGGTGCTGGGTTTTCTTGTGATCTGTGAGCCAGCACATCTCAGGGATTCAATTAATTCCTTAAGAACGGGCTCTATAGTGGTGATGTTGCGGTTGATGAGAATGAAGTCATCGGCTTAAGAAAGGATGATCGGCAGCTACCGATTCTCGCGCTGTTCCAGTTTTAGTTCAGGAAACTAATCGGCCACTGTCGTGAGAACTGCATGTAGCAAGAAGTAAAAGTTCTGGGCGAGAGTGGACACCACTGTTTAACCCACTTATTTGTCATCACCTTGAGCGTGGAGACATTGAACTATTTGATGGCGGTTTGCTCGGAGAAGCATGTCTTAACATGTCGTATTAACCGTTGAAGACATTCAGCAACTGCATTCAGGTTCACCGTATCCGGACGCTTTTCTTACGTCTATGGAGAGAACATACACGTAATGTCCGGCCTTATGGTCTTCGGTGGACCGATTAGTAGTAACTATATATATTTTATAGCAAACGTTACTTAGAGTTATTCGTGTATAATCAGCAATGATCCTGGGTTTCTTGATTTTGGTGATGGAAATCTGAATAGTTTCGAGCCACTGTGATGGAGGAGCATTATTTGTCCAAGCAATTCGAATCACTTTTTTCATACTTAGGAATGATTGAGTTGAAAGCTGTTCATTGAACAAACAGTTTTTAGAATTGTACTAAACTTTATTTTTGTCGAATAGGTCAGTGAAATCGGATTCGTCGAGAGTATAAAGTTCTTCAGCTGCCTTCTTCAGGTAGAAGATTTTCCCATTCAGTGACGTTCCTAATATAATATTGTAAGTTCTGATGTAGCGACTCATTCCAGGTGAAACAGCGGCGCCAGTGGCCCCAGTAATTTATTCTGGGTACTTTAATCCTTTTGGTATTGGTTCTACTACGTAATATTTCGTTGAGGTGTTCGGAAATGGGCTTACTTGTGATGAATTCGGCTAGCATTTTTAAAAAAAATAGCTCATGGTGCCTCAATCGGTGGCGGTGAGTGCGGCCGTTTTCAGACCATAAGTAATCATGGGTATAATTGTGTTTTACATGGTAATGATTTTCATGAAAGGCACTTTGTGTTTCTTAATTAAATGTCCCATCTTCCGAGCGATACCGATTGCCTGACGACACCGAGTTCGGACTGTATAATGCCGACTTATCCCAGCTAGGATTACACTAGAGGTTAAGACGGAAGTCGAATGTAGATCTCTGATGAGTGTTGTACATTTATAGCGGTTGATCTCTAAGCCAGCAGATCCTAGGACTTCAATTAATTCCTTAAGAACGGGCTCAATAGCGGTGAGGTTGCGAGTGATGAGAATGATGTTATCGGCGTAAGAAATGATGAACGGCAGCTGCAGATTCTCGTGCTGTTCCAATTTTAGTTCAGCAAACTGATCGGCAACTGTCTTAAGAATTTCACGTAGAGTGAAGTTAAAAATTCTGCGCGAGAGTGGGCACTCTTGTTTCACCCCGTTGTTTTTCATCACTTTAGCCGTGGAGACTTCCAGAAAAATATCCCAACAACTGCATTCAGGTCCACCATGACGAATGCTTTTGCTAGGTCCATGGAGAGGACATACACTTAATGTTCGGCCTTATGGTCTTCGGTGGACCGATTAGTAGTAACTTGGCGTATATTTTGTAGTCAACGTTACTTAGAGTTATTCGTCTATGATCAGCAATGATCCTGGGTTTCTTGATTTTGGTGATGGGAATCTGAATAGTTTCGAGCCATTCTGGGGAAGAGCATTAATTGTCCAAGCAATTCGGATCACTTTTTCGAATGCTTCTATGATAATGTCCGGTGGGCGTTTCAGCAGTTCGATTGGAAAGACATCCTCGCCAGGAAGCCCCATTGGACGTTAGTTTAATTTTTCAACCAGAGCTGGCAAGGATCCCGCAGATGTCATCAATTCATTTAACCAGAAAGAAATAGAAATGTACGAGTAGTGCACTATTTCGTGACGATTGGTTCCTTCGTATTGTTTGAACAAGGAATAGATCTTGCAAAGCCGACCTAAATCGTGATGATGGTCAAAAAAATTCTGGCATTCGAGCGATTTGTGATTGGAAAATACATTGTTCAAGTATATTCTGCTGTGCTTCAACCGAGTATCAGCAATAGTGTCTTGGATGATAGTTTCTAATATGAAGGGTACTTTTGTAGCGGAGCATTGACCGTCTGCATTTTAGTGTTAGGTTTTTTTTTTTTTTGTTAATGGTCTGTGATGAAACTTTAATGCAATTTACAATTGTCTGTCAATGGTTGCAAGTTCTACCTTCTAGTTGTAGGGATAGATTCAAAGAGGTATATGCTGAAAGCGAAAGCAGTGTTGGCCGTTGGACGTGTGGTTCTGATAATAAAATACAGTAAGCATTAAATCTTATTCGTTTAGAGGTAGCTTTGATAGAATTGACATAAAAATTTAGGCTGTTCAACCTGGCCAAAATATCATCTACTTGGGGCAAAGTTCGGCCATCACTCCAGGTTGTGGAAGTTCGTTGTCGCCCTCTGGTGGTTTGGACAAATAGTCCATTCTCATTTCATGCGCTCTGTAATAGGTTGAAGCCGACGTGGTTGTTGTTGTGAAAGTCATTTGACCCAACATGTGCATTAAAATCGTCAACCACGGAGAGCAAGGTCAGAAATATCTTTGATGATAGTTTCTGGTTAACGTTTGAGGTACTAGGTGGGACATACACAGAGACGATGAGAATTTCTTCGAGGTTCGGAATAGCTCCTTCAAGAATGAGCTTGCCACTAAAATAATTTTTTAAACGCCTGACCTGAAGGGAAGAATTTTTCCTGACCAATATGGTCACACCTCTTTTCCGGATATTTGCACCGTTGGCCAGGTACCATGGTGAAGTTATATGTTGAACAGGCCCCAATGCTCTTGTTCGTCTCTTGAACAATGCAGACGTCAATCGAGTTTCGATATAAAATGATATCGATTATATCGCGTTTCTGCGTGTTATTGAATCCGCTTGTATTCCAGGCTCTCAAGCTGATCGTTTTGGAAATCTTGTTGCAGAAAATTAAAGGTCTGCTATCAGATTGGACCGGCATGACTGTATAGCGGCATGAATATAACTTTGTGGGCCTCTAATTTGTCGGTAGCTCATCAACTAATAATGAGAAAAGTGGTTCATTCATGCGCAATTGATGTAGTATTGCGTTAAAAAGGCAATTTCGATCTCTCGGGATCCTATGCACTACCATTTGTATTGTAATATCCACGAGTTTATATCAGTACGAGTCTGTATAGTAAATTACGAGCCCAATTATAGCTAATATGTCAGTTATTATTGTTGCCACTTCTTTCCAATAAGCACAGTGATATAGCGCTGGAGGGTACTTGTTTCGGTTGGCCCGATAAAATAAAGGATTTAACAAACCAAATGATAATGACAGGTCGGTCTGAACGCCTATTAATTTTTTATTATATAATCGCAATGTTCCGTAAAATTGTTAAGCTTTTTGAATGGTGCTCGACTAGTTAATGCATTGTTTATGTTGAAAAGGTCATCTCCATTGTATTATTGTTAACCCAACTCTTTTAAATTTCAAATACAAAATACGGGTATGTTTTACTGTTTTTTTGTTATGTTGACGAGATATTTATCCGTGAACAACTACAAGAACAACAACGCCATCAAACTCAATGGCATTTTTTTTTTTTTTTTGTTTGTTTGTTTGGTATTAAACATACAAATATGTAATTCCGTACATACATACATAATATGTACATATCTAAACATGTTTATGTTTATATTAAAATATGCGTAAAATTTCATTTATGCTGCCATTCTTTTGTTGTTGTTATCTTCGCTTATACGATAAGAATTTGCTGTTTTTATATTTAAACGAAAATGAAAGCAAATTTTGTTATTTGTTGAAGTGGTTTTAACGTTTTTTTTTTAATGTTCTTGGCTGGATAAATTTCAATGGCCTTTTTTATTATTATTTGGTATATACGCATATCATTTCAAAAAACACAAAGGTTAAAAAAATACATTCCAAGAAAAAACCGTTTTCCGTTTGCCAAAACCATTTCCAACCGTCATTTATCAACCATTACAGCTTAATTTTGTTTCTTTCGTTTTTTTTTGTACAGTTGCCTATGTACTTTACATAAAATTGCAAATTTTCACTTCACTAAACATGATTGCGTGAATGTGTTCTTGGATTTTTATTTTTAACGCATGAATGCGGACATTTTCATCGTTTAGACGATTTGGACTTGAAGTCAAACGATTTTGTTTGCATAAAATACAAAGTCATAAACAATAAGAAAATTTAATATGTACAAATAGACTGTTTACGGTTTAAACAACTGTCCCTTATCAAAATTAAAAATGCACGTGAATTTGTTCTAGGATCAATTTTATATTTTGTATTGGAATTCGTGTACATTATTTAGATGAAGAACATGTATTCTCACCAGAGTAAATAACTGCTATGCTTTTCACAAAGCTTAAAGAAACATCGGCACAAGCACTTTAGGCACAAGTTAACGATTGCGTTATAACCGTACCAACAAATAACACAAATGCTGAGCGCAAAGCATTACTCGATGCGGCCGCGTTTACTGAATGAAACAACTGCAACAGCCCTTTCGTATGGCTTTTATAAACAAGATTTACCTAATCCTGAAGAAAAATCCCGAAACGTTGTGTTTGTAGACTGTGGACATGCGTCCTTACAGATTTCGATTTGTCGCTTTAACAAGGGCAAACTAAAAATGTTGGCATGCTCGAACAAATTCACGTACATTTCTACGGTTAATGACCGAATGCGAAAAAATTAAAACAGCAAATATCCGCGAATAGTACAAAATTACCGTTAAATATTGAATGTTTTATGAATGAAATTGATGTATCTGCGTCATTACAACGCGTACTGCGCAGACAATGAAACATTGTCTAAACGAATCAAAAATTTCTTTGGATGACATTCACTCAGTTGAAATCGTTGGTGGGTCGTCACGCGTTCCAGCAATTAAAAATTTGATTGAACAAATTTTCAATAAACCAGCATCAACCACACTCAATCAAGATGAAGCTGTATCGCGTGGTGTTGCACAGTGAAGGTGGACAAAATAATGAATTGGAAGTATTTCAAACATTCCATCCTGCACCGTTTAATAAATTATTAACTATATTCCGTCGTGAAGCATTCAATATTGAAATGTATTATTCGGACGATGTTCCATATCCGGATAATTTTATCGGTAGATGGAGCGATTTAAACACCGAATACCTGACTCCGACATAGAGAAGAAAATTGAAGGTCGTAAGCGACATCCGAATGAAACGTTTCTCAAGTTTTACCAACAGATTTCAAGCTTGGCTATACAGTTAAGTGTCCCGTTTTCCAAGGAGAATATCATTAAGATATTAATGAAGAATATGCGGCCAGGCCTTCGATATCAATTAACTGATCGAAAATTTAACAACGTTGGACACCTGATTGCTAGTTGCACGAGTTGGGAGAATAAATGGGCAGAGTTAAAGATCGACCCAGATAGTTTTGTGTCTATTAAGCGATCCACTCATGTAACAGAGCAATGCGGGTGTCAGTATAGGCGAGGGATCAATGAGTTGAGTTATAGCGCTAATTATCACAATCCAATTCCCAATGAATTATGTACATACAAATATGGCTCCTCACGATTCAGTTACTCAGATTCAGCCCATACCGTCACCTACTAAGCCATACATTCATCTAAGTTCCAATCTCACTCGGGCAGATTCACCACACCACCAATAAATAACAACCCTCCATTTGAGGCTAATCAATTCAACATCATTTGTTACAATTGTGACGATATAGGTCATGTCTTCACCGAGTGCCCAATGCCACCATCACGCTGGTTTTGCTATCGATGTGGTATGAAGGATACAGTCACACCAAAATGCCCTAGATGTAAGGGAAACGATCAGAGGGGACCGTGGAGAACTGGGAACCACAATACTCCAAAATTTATTCAGCCCAACAACAACCGGCCAGATGCTGCTGCCAATGCAGAACCAGCGTGGTGAGTTCTGACCAAACCTGGAACCATCCCCATCTAATACCGAAAGTAATTATAAGAATAGCAACAGCGCAAATCGTAAACGATACTATAGTGCTAAACCAAGTTTAAAGAGTCGTATGTATTTTAAAGCGAAACGGATGCATAATTCCGAAATAGTATCCTCGATAATTAATACTGACTCGATAGACAAGCGGCATTATGCACATTGTCGATAGTCTAGATTGACTTCTTATCGACTATTTATAGAAACAATAAAAAGCTGTCATATTCTAATGACAATAATGGTAAGTTGTGGTCGCTTTAATTTACTTTTTACAATATTTCAATTATATTAATTTCTAATTAATTCAATTTCAGAAATAAATGGAAAATTAATTCAACAATTAGCTAAATATAATAAGCTACAGTATAAGATAAGTATAAAATATGAAATAATTCGGTGATAACTGATGATCCTGAACAAGCCCACCAATACTCTACATCGACAATCAGAGTGCTATTCGGTTGATCAAGAATGAAGAACCACTGATAACTTTTAACAGTTCCTCCGATATTCTGAAAATCCAGATCAAATTTGTTAATTATCACTAGGTACTACTTTAAAATCAACTAAAAATTATTTAACTCTAAAATCCTCATGATTTAGTTTATTTTCTCAAAATATTTCTTCAAATCACTACATAATGTTTAGTACACTTAATAATCTTATTTGCCAGCAATGTACTAATATTAATTGAATTTATCTAACATATGTACTAGCATCGCAAACAAATTATAAATTGTGGCCAACTTTGTTTATAGCTAAATTGACATTTCGCAACACAATCACCCATCATGGCAAAGTAAGCAAAATTGTATCCAAACAAAGACAATTTAACAAAAACAGCAATCGATATTGCAGCAACCCTTCACTGGAACAAATCAAATACCTTTAAGCTTCCCTTATAAAATTTAACCAACAAACACATCACACATGTATACAGGAGACCTCCCATTCTCAACACATTCCTCAGTAAATCCTGTCGAAGACTTTAAACAACACCGTTTCAATCCGACTACAAATTATAAATCAGCATTATCTGAATCTTATTACAAATGTGAATAAATCCATTGGAAATGTTTTTTTCCCCCTTTTATGATCAGGTGCATTTTGAAAAATGCCACGAAAAGTTGTAGCAATATGAATTTCAGAGGTCCACACATAAACTTCAAAAAAACCTCCACGTTACGTCCACCACGCAGGACAACCACAAATGTACACCCTCATTTTAACATTTGTAATTTTTAAACCATAGGGCGATCCACCTCAATTTAACTCCGGCTTCACAGCAAAAACACACTGCTTCGTTGTTCGTGCGTAAGTTTTAAGGAAAATTTAAAAAACAAAAAAAAAACATAACCGTTTGACTCGAAAGTCATGGCCAACCAGAAATTAAAGTAAAGAGAGTAAGAAAATTCTATTCTATTTAGCATAAGAATGAAACAAATGTATAGAATTTTTTTTTTGTTTAGTAAAGATTTCGAAAATTCTAAACGTTGTGGGATTTCAAGATGATTTATTGATATACAATCTTTCTAGCTGGTTTTGTCAAATTACGAACTATTCTTCCTACCATCGTCTAAAAATTATGCCATCAAACGATTTCATTATTTATAAACAAAAATCGTACCAAAGCTTTTGCTACAGTTGACAGAATTGAAAATATAATTGAACATTCCTATTGAAATAAAAGCTTTTCACTTTAAAAATATTAATTGATTTTGAAGATTATACATTTTAAACCACCATTTGGATTGAACAAAAACCGATAGAAAAATTAAGAAACACTAAATTGAAAATAATAAGCTTTTATTTTAACTAGTCGAAATCCCACCCATCTTATATAGTTAATATATTTCATCTACAATACCAGTTGTTACACATTTCTTTTGTTCAGTCACTCACACTAAATAATTAATGACTGTAATTATAATTTGTGTGGTTTCGTAAAGCAAAAAAAAAAAAAAAAAAAAATTACGAGAAAAGCTTTTTGTTGCCATCATAATAATTCTAATTGAATAAATTCCTATTGTTCATTTGATGATGAATTATGCATTATATAAATTAGAATATTTTCAATAGCACACGAAAGAAACCAAATGAAGGCGAAGAAGAGCTTTTGATGATGTACGTATATATTTACTGCGGTCTATTATTCAAATTTATTTCATGCTGAGCTTTTTCTTTATTATTTATGTCTATAGCTTAGCTTTGTGTAGACATATACATAGGTATCCAAATCTATAGTGTCGCATTTTGTGGGGGGCAAACATATTATTGATGTATCGGTCGTACACATTCGTAAGGTGTATAGACCCAAAAATAAATACAATATGACTGCGCAAAATTTTGTTTTGCCAACAAATGAAAAATAGAAAAATATTTATAAATGGAAAAAGCTCAGCACAAATTTAGAATATACAACGAATATAATATTGTATTCAATAGAGTTAAGGTTAATCGAAAACAAATGTGTATATTTCTGATTAAGCTAATTTACATATTTATCTACCATAGAACAAACAACAAAATCTATTCCACCGGAAAATTATATCGATAACCGTTTCGATGTTGTTATTTGTAGTTTTCATTTACAAATGAAAAATCGTAGTAATTTTAAAACTGGAATTGGAAATAGTCCAAAAAAAAAGAAACGGATACACAAAAAATCGGGTCACAATTTTAATTAGATAAAAGCTCAAGTGTGAAACGACTTATAGTTTCTGTCAAAAAATAACAAAAAATCTGTTAGGAATACTCAAAACAAAATTCTTATTGGAATGAACTAAGTAATTTCTTTCCGTTAAGTTTGACCCATTAACAAGCACTCCGAGAAATTTGGGAGTACTATATATGTAGGTGATATAATGGACCATCAATAGAAAATACTCAATATTTAAAGTGCAAAACGGTCAATAACAAGATTCCAAATCCTTCGTTTTGAAAAAACAAATTCGGGATGATTTCCCCTATACCTATATTACCTATACAGCCGAACATTGGCCAAATTGCTGGGAGTGCTTGTTAATGGGCTGAAACCTTATGATGTGATCAGAACTTTGGTCAATTCAACTCCCAAATTAATACCCAACTGAACCTCTTAAGTCAATTTAGAACTAAGCCTCCAACTCAATCGCAATCACCAAATTAACCGCCAACCCAACCCTCAACACAATCTCCAAATCAATCGCAAATCAACTTTAAAATCAACCCTTAACCTAACCCAAAATTAACCCTTAAATAATTCCCCAACCGTGCAACTCACTCAACCCAAATGGAAGCTAACTAAACCCTGACTAAACTTTAGCTCAACTTAGCTCACACCTTCATAACATCATACCATCGTAACATCGTACCGTCATATTATCATACCACCATATAGTCATACCATCATACTGTCAGGCCATGATATCATCATACCAATCAACCGTCATACCATTATACCGTCATACTATCGTACTATCATTACCATCATTCTAGAGTAAATACCGTTATACCATCAAACGTAATATACAATCGTATCATCACACCATCATAACGGGTGGTCCATCTAACGTTTGCAATTTAATTTGGCTCTAAATTTAAAGACCAATGAATATTTTTCAAAGCGGTTTGCTTTATTAGAAAGATATTTCATTCAAATGACTTCCACGGCTGACTTTATAGTATCCCATTCTGTGAACCGAATTTTTCAGAACATTTTCGATTATATGGGCTCCTATAGCAACTTTGATTTGTTCTTCGTTGGATAGTCCCTGGGTGCTTTGCGTAACAGTTATCCTTAACAGCTCCCCACAAAAAAAATCTTTCACAAATTGAATGTAGGCCACTTTGAAAGTAAGTTGTGTGTACCACTTTGAAACTAAGTTTTTAATATTTCCCAATTTTGTTCAAGCGTAAAGCGACCACTTTCGTAAATGTAAAAAATTAAACTAATTGTACGAATGACGTAAGTGTTGCCACACTCGAAACAACCGGTAATTAAAATTGCAAACGCCAGATGAACCACCCGTTACAATAATACCAAACCATCATACCATTATATCATCATAATATCACAAAATCATACCATCATATATACCACCACACCATCGTACCATCATAATATCATACCATCTTATCACTATACCATCATACCATCGTACCATCATATCAGCATACCATTATACCATTGTACCATCATACCAGCATACAGGTTTTACACTTCAAATTGAACCATTTACATTGCAAATTGAATCTTTCGCATTTCAAATTAAACCTTTAGATAATTATATGATTGACCAATTAGGATGGAGCCTGGCTATTCATTAAGCGATTTTTTTTTAAATTTGGCCTGTGTGTTGGAAATAGGTTTCTAAACGATTTTTAGATGGAGTTCTAGAATATAGCCAATTAGGACGGAACTTGGCTATTCCTTAACCGATTATCATGAAACTTTACGTATGCGTTGGAAATGGGTCACCAAGAATATAACTTAGCTATTTCTAACCGATTATGATGAATTTTGATGTTTCCAACGAACAGAACGAAATGTGATCCAACAATTATTTTTAAACGAGGTATGCTGCTGTTGAGGTTCCTTTGAGACAGCATAAACGTATTATTTCAATCGCTAAACAATCAATATTATCTCCGTAATAAATTTTCGGTTAGAAACTTTTCTTGTCAATCCTTTGTTTTAAACTTTGGATTATGTTGTCTGAGTATTTGCTGTTAGAGCGGTAAGTTGAGAAAAATATAGTGTGTGGCAGAACGCGCCGCAGTATTAAAACTACTAACGGTATTGTAGAGTTTTGGAATTAGAAACATTATTTTAAATCATCATTTCCAATTTCGAATTTTATTATAATCGATTAAGGAATAGTAAAGTTCCAACCTACTAGGCCATATTCCAGAACATTTTCTAAAAATTATTTTAGAATTCCATTTTCATCGCGCTTGTAAAATTCTTCTAAAATCCATTAAGCAATAGATAAATTATATCCTAATTGGAATATTCCAGAACTTCATCTAAAAATCATTTTAGCATCTCATTTCTAATGCACATGTTAAATTCGATCATAATCGGTTGAGAAATAGGAAACTTCCTTCATATTTGGCCATATTCCAGAACTCAACCAAAATCATTTTAGAACCCCATTTCCAATGCATAAGCCGAATTTCATCATAAATGTTTGAGAAATAGGCAAGTTCCATCATACTTGGCCATATTCCAGATCTTCATCCAAAAATCATTTTAGAATCTCAATTCTATTGCGGAAGTCAAATTTCACTAAAATCATTTAAGAAATTTTGATAAGTTCCATCCTAATTGACCATTCATTTAAATTGCTAAAGGTTTAATTTGAAATGTAAAAGGTTCAACAGTGACCTTTCTTAAGTCTTAAACAATATTTGTGTAAGGTTTGGTTCAAATCGGTCAAGTCGTGTGGATTTGTTTAAATATCATATACATATGCTGTACATTCATACAAACACTCACTTTATTTTATAGATTGCTCAACTGCTCACTAAATACTGGTCCAAACCTCAACCCAACCGCAAACTCTCTTTCAACTCAATCCTCAAACCAGCATATATAAAAAATTGGTCAACTGCTCACTATATCTTAACCCAACCTCAACTAAACTCCAACTAAACTTGAACTCAACCCGCAAATCGACCCCTAACTTAACCTTCAACTCAATCACAAACTCAATACCCAACTCAATATTCAAACCAGCATAAATATTAAAAATTGGTGCAGATTGGCAAACAAAAATTCTAAATCGAACATGCCATTCTTGAGATACCATGGGTGATATACAGACCTCCAGTCATCCAGACAGATGGACGGACATTTTTTTTTTTTTTGTTTTTTTAGGACTCAAAGTGGTTTTGGGCCAACCAAATTTTTCCATGGATTTCAATACTTTAGTCTTTTTAGACCGAAGTAATACCCAATATTTGAAGTGGAAAACGGCCAATAACAAGATTCCAAATCCTACGTTTCGAAAAAATTTCTTCTGGATAATGTGCTCCTTACCTTGGCTTATATGACCTATATAGCCAAGGTATGGGGATCACACGACCTATATAGCTGAACTTTGCCCAAACCTCTGGAAGTGCTTGTTAATAGACCATCAATGGAAAATAATCAATATTTTAAGAGTAAGACTGCCAATAATAAGATTCCAAATCCTCCATTTCAAAAAATTTTCTTTTGAATAATGTGCCCGGTACTTTGGCTTAAACGACCTGTATAGCCGAAATCTATAGGAGTGCTTTTTATTTTGCCCTTAATAGAAAATACTCAAAAGGTTTATTGAAAATTACTAATACATTTACATTTTAATTGGAATCCTTTAGTGTTTTATTATTCTTATTGGAATCGTACACGTATACGTTTTCAGTTTTTTGTTAGGAACTTCATGGGCTCTAATTTGAATCAATATTTTTTTTTAAACACTAAACGATATCGATATGAATTTAACAAACTGAAGACAAAATAGTTCATATTCGTAGTAGTAGTAGCATATAGATTGTCTATCAAGCTAATTACAAGCGATTGCACCGATTGGCAATATCGTTCCACGATTTATTCTGCTCAATCATCCGCGACAATCTAAGGCTTAATCCATCACAAAAACTACCGAATCTCAAGGGAACATTAAAGGGAGAAGCCACAAGCCTACTAAACCATTTTAGTATCACGGACGCTAATTATATCGAGACCATTATGAAAACTACGAGATCGCTATGATAGGAAGAGCACGCCATTTTCACACATTCACTAAAAATGTTATGTTTCAACCAACTGTTGGATACCTCCGATGAAGTTATAAGTGGACTAAAAGCTTTCGGTGAAGAAGCCGAAAGAAGAGACCACTGGTCAATCCATATCATGGTTAGTAAATTAGACAGCGACACCCATAGTCACTGGGCTTACACTCGGACGCATACAATATGCCAATTGTAAAATATTTATAACGAAAACAATTCGTATAAAACTTTTCATCCTCATCACAATCAGCATAAATCAAATGTTAGAAATACCAGAATGCTTTTTATGACTCAAAGAGTTCCATAGATTACTTGAATGTAAGAAATATTAAAGACATGCCAATTAAACCATAAAGCAAAATCGATGTTTTAACTGACTAAATGATGATCAGCAGGTATCGCCCTGTAAATCCAAATTTCGATGCAGGCAGTGTAACCGAGAACATCACACCTTACTGCAGGAAAACCTACTAAACCAGATCACATCAACCGTTGTAACCAATATTTAAATGAAGGAAGATAACCCATTTAGTTCTGACAGCAAAACCTATACCACAATAACCAACCAATTCGGGAGTGCCTTTAAATAAAGTAAAGATGGCAGATGAAAATAATCAATACCAATTAGGTTGAGTACCAGCGCTACTACGAATGGCTATACGAGGGACGGAGTATTATTAGTAATCACACCATGGAACGAAACTAAACCCAGATTCCAGTTAGAAGCATTTGTATTTTCCAAACTAAGAGCCACCAGTACGATTTAGTTGATCCATTCTTCTACAAATAATCCAAGATTGAAATGTTATCAACATGATATGAATAATCAACCCAAACAATCCACGGTTAACAATAGCGAAGATAATCTTTACGATTAATTGCGTCGATTTTGGGAAATAGAAAACATAACAATGACCCAACCCCAACTGTTTCATGAAGAGAAGCTAGGTGAAAAATATTTCACAGAAACCAAAAATAGTAGATGGCTAAATGAAACGAGGCTTACCATTTAAAATATCAACGTCGGTACTAGGCGTTTCCTATGCAAAGGCTGTGCAGGGGACGCGTTCCATTGAGGGAAGATTTCTGAGAAACCATTCGATAAAATTTACACAGGCTTTATGTGTTTACCTAATACTGGGGCACTGAAGGAAGTTGATAGTAATCGAGTAATAAATGATGAACATCAGTATTACCTATCAAATCATCTCTCCAAGCGATACCACCAAAGCTTTAGGACTGTATTGGGATCCAGTAAGCGATTGTTTCAAATTCAAGATGAATTTGAATGAATTACCTACCATCATAAAACGATGTATTTTATCCGAAGCCAGTCGAATATTCGATTAGAATGGCTGACACGCATCACAATCAGTATAAAGATCTTCTTTCAATCATTCTGGGTTGAAAATACGACAGAAGAACTAAACAGCAGAAAGTAAAATTGTGCTTCATAGATTATTATTATTATTATTAATTGATGTTGCAGTCTTTGCTGGAAAAGGGCTGGGCATTGGCACAGAACATGTTCCGCTGATTCCGCTTCAAGATCGCAGAAGCGGCATCTATTTGTCGTACTTAGGCCCATCTTCTTAAGGTGATACTTTAAGGGGACATGACCTGTGAGGAAACCAGTAAGCAGCCTCAACTCAGGTTTGCTAAGTTCAAGACACTCCTTAACTGCGCCAGTAGGACGATTTTTGAACTTTCTCCCAGTGTTTTACCGCTGCTCTAAGGTGTCCCTTAGTGACGCCGCAGAAGGGTTCTGGTCCAATAAATGGAGAGGCAGGACCACCAGCTGCCTCATTTCCTTCGATTCCAGTATGACCTGGCACCCACATAAGTGTTACCTGATGTTTAATAACCTTCAGACAATCCCATACTAGACTTGACTCAACGGTACAAGACCTAAGAGCATTTAAGGCCAATTGGCTGTCTGATACAATATAAATATTTGCATCGTTTAGGCCTTTTGCTATGCCTACCCTAGCGCAAAGTCCTACAGCATGTACTTCTGCTTGAAAAACGGTAGCATTGGTACCCAAGGACATCGAGAGGGTAGTTCCACTCCCGTGTATTCCTATCCGCGCCCCATCTTCCGTTTTTAATCGATCTCCGTTTTAAACCAAACCATGGACACTCACTCAAAGGATGGTCCACGTGCACTCCACACACCCCGGTCAAGTAACCTAACACTAAATGGTTTGTGGAAGTCCAGTTTAGCATACAGTCGAAAGTCATTTCTATGGTAGGGTCTGTCTGAAATTCCTTAGGGATTTCCAGATGACCCACCATATTGCCTGGTTTGATATTACCTTCCACCTACATTTTCAGGGCCATAATTGCAGCATCCTTTTTAACATGCAGGTGTAATGGTGTCAGTCCTAGAAGTGACTCCATCGCAGCGGTTGGACATGTTTCATTGAGCCCGTAACACCGATGCAGGCTATAGGCTGAACCTTATTCAATAAAGTTTGCGTTCCCTTCTGCTCAATTTTAGGCCAGCATACAATTATGATTGTAAGAAATGACCAGTAGCTCATTTTTGGTTGTAGTCCCCAAGTACGCACATAGAGTCATTGACAAGCCCAGAAATCCTTGGTCGCTTTATCTTGAACTTTCAACAAATGTTGCTTCCAGTTCAGTTTTTGATCTAGGCTAACCCCTAGATATTTAACCTCGCTGGAAAAAGGAACAGTAATACCGTTTAATGAGGGAGCCGTAAACGCGAGCTTTTCCCTCCTCGTAAAAGGAACAATGACAGTTTTGTTTGGATTTATACTGAGTCCTTCCTGGTAACACCACTGCCATATTGCAATTTGCATGCGATCAGAAATGACCTCATCAAACTTGCCTCTGATTATGATACCCACATCATCCGCCTAGCCCTGGACAACAAACCCATGACTACTCAGAAGAACGAGTAGTCTTGAAACAACCAATGACCACAAAAGAGGAGATAATACGCCTCCTTGGGGACAGCCCTTAACGGCCCTGATGGTTAGTGACTCGCCACCTAGTCTGGCAGTAATCTCACGATGTTACAGCATGGAACGGATCCACCTAGTTGCAGAAATCGAAAACCTCTTGCCATTGCTGCCCTCTCTATCGATACATAGTAGGTATTATCAAACGCCCCCTCAATGTCCACAAAGGCACAGAGGGAATATCTTTATATATCACCGCTTTTTCAATCCTCGTGACTAAACCGCTAAGGGCCATCAAAGTGAATTTACCTGTTAGATATGCAAACTGGCCCCGATGCAGAGGATTTCTTCTAAGGACCCCACTTCTTATTTGATAGTCCAGGATTTTTTCCATCGTCTTCAATAGAAGCGATGTGAGGCTAATTGGCCGATATGCCTTGGCCTGGGTGTCTAGTCGACCCTCCCCCTTTGGTATAAAGACCACATTAACCTTCCTCCACAGTTTCGGAATATAGTTAAAAGCATAACTTGCCCGAAACATCTGGATCAAGCTGGGGAGTATTTCCTCAATACATTTTTGAAGTAAAACTGGAAAGAAACCATCTCCTCCAGCGGATTTGAAAGGTTTGAAAGACCCAATAGCCCATCTCACCTTACTGGGTGTGAACATTTTTCCAGAGAGACTCCAGATCCGACTGTGAGGCGCATAGGCCACCTTACTTGAGGGATCATGCTAGTCCTCTTGGGCTCCTACCACTACTGAATCCGGAAAGTGTGTCTCTAACAGTACCTCTAAGGTCCTTCCGGTTTTCAGTGAACCTCCCGTCTTGCTTCTGGAGAAGTCCTAGACCATTTGAATGATCCCTTAAAGGAGTTTCTGGAGACGAGCAGCAGAGGGCAATTCATTGATTCCCTCACAGAAATTCCTCCAGGTAGCCGTTTTGGATCTTCTAAATGCGGGATTATATTCCGTCAAGGCCATCTTATACTCACCCCATTCACCAGTGCGTTTAGCCTTGTTGAATAATTTTCTCGATTTTTTTCCTCAGTTTACCTAGTGTCCCGTCCCACCAAGGGACCATCTTTGCGGACTCTCTTCACTTAACCGGGCAGCTGTTCTCGTAAGCCACGTGTATAAAACAATGCAGCTAGGTTGAACAGATCTCCAAACCCTTTGGAGACTCTATGTTCCCCACAACCGAGGGCATTTCTGATTCGAGTGAGACTCTATAAGAGTCCCAGTCGGTCAGTTTTGGAATTCTACTTTCCTACCGCTGCATGGCCTCGGCGGCCAAATCGAACCTTCATGGATGCAGCAGTATATGACAAAATCAGAACCAAAATGTAGATAACTTGATCCAACTTCAACATGTCACAAAGAAGATACATAGATTCTCAGGATAAATCAGCCGTATGTGCAAATATGGTTCCGGTTATGTTGTACATTTTTGAGAAAAACTTCGCAATTTTAGCGTTTTGGTACGTAGTAACTAATTTTGACTTTGACGTATTGTATGTTCTGGAATCCCTAAGTACTAATGCTGTTAATTTGTTTGATAGTTTACGTTGCAATTTAATGGAGCTCCCTAAAACGCTAGGTTTCCAACACCAGCAGACACAAGACCACAAAAGTAGCAATAATATTTCGTTCGGTCTACAATCAAGACAAACCAATCTGTGTACGTCACAATATATATTCAAATTTCTCTCGTATATAAAAGAAAATTAAACAATTTTCCACAATGAATATCACAAATTGTGTGTAGGCGATTTTGATGGTTTTTGTTGTTATATTTTGCTATGGAATGCCAAAAAAAGGATATTTTACGCTATCGGGGAATATTTATTCGAAATCGATTTTTTGCCATTACTTTTTGTTATGTTTTGTTAAATAAATTTAAATCGAAAAGATATATGGCATATGTACATTTAAATAATTTGAATTTAGTTATATGTGCTAATGGTGATGCTGATAATAAAATTAGAGATTGTGTAGAGCTGTAGCAAACAGGACAAAAAAACTACTGTCGTAATAAAATTTAAAGTTTGTTATTTATGTACGGAGAAAAACAATTTAAAGTTTTTATTTAGTTCGTAAAATTGTTACCTATGTTCTAATAAACCCATTTTAATCGAATACCACAAATGTAATCAAGTTCCACGAATATAATTCCAAAGGTTGTAGGAACATCATTTTCCACATAAAAACGCCATTATACTCGTATGTATCCTAGTGATAATTTATCCTTAATTTCATTTTCCACTTATATCGTAAATAAATTTAATCACCAGTAAAAACAGATAAGCAAGAATGCAGAGCAACTGAAAATACAAAACAGCATAATTTTTATAGGGGTGACTCGAAAAAAAAAAAAAAAAAAAAAAAAAACAACACACAACATAATTTACATTAAATCTAACGAACAACCTAAATGAATTTAATTTCCCTTCTGGCTTTGTATAAATATCAAAGTTTCGTACAACAACAAAATGGATTCAAATGTATTTTTGTGCTCCTTACTGGAGGTAATATTACCAGTATTCTTGTTTTTTTGGTTGTATAATATATAAATTTAGCATAACTTGTATGCATACGATATAGGAACGTGTACATCTAACAAAAAAAAATACTGTATACTACATAAAAAAGGCTTTAATGTTCGCTTTATCCACCACATCGAGCATCAAACAACATCAAAATCTCACTTTGCCATTTACATCTCATTCCACACCAACAAATTATTATGTTCACTCGACTAGTCGTCGGTTTGAGGATTGTTTTGGTGTGCAGCGAAATGGATTGAATTCGGTTGAGTGTGTGAGTTATTCATTTTTGTATATGGTCCCTATAAAATAATTTAAGTCGAGATGCCTAAATATATATATATATAGACCATATAACATTAAGTACATATATTTTAGGGGTGTACCACAATAAAGCAAAAAAAAAACGATAAAAATATGTTTTATGTTTATTACAGTAACAATTATGCTAATTTGTAATTAAATTTATACATTTTTATGTTGTGTGTACACAAAGTTTGCTTCCAAAGTAAACACTTTTTATGATGTTAAAATTTATGCAAACACGTAAAGCCCGATTTAACACTGCGTCGAAATTTTCTAAAAGTCCTTAAAGGAAAGCGATAAAAAAGAATATCAAACAATATCATCATTACAATTAGAGGTCATTTAAATTGTATTTGTTCGGTTGGTTCAAAGAGAAATGAACTGGCGTAGTGTGGGAAGGTGCAATAATGAAATCTGTAAAATCACTCGCAATTAGAATAAAACTAAGAAATACGAACCCCAACCTCAGGAATTACAAAGATTTAAATGTCCAGTGAATTATAACATCAAAAATATTGTAAACGCAGAAATGATGCTTCCTAAATCAGGAATGATAGGTCAATTAGGGGGTAGGGGTAGGTGGGTATTGGTCTCGCGTAGGTGGTGGGGTTGTTTAATTTTCGTCTCTAATATGTAACTCGGCTTCTTACATAGAATATTTAAAGAGTTGTTTGCATAAATTTAAGCGCATTGATATTTCTTAAATGAACCTGTGCTAGGAGAACATTCATCGATAAAACAGACGTCTTCGTGATGGTAATGGTAATGGTAATGGTAATGGTAATGGTAATGGTAATGGTAATGGTAATGGTAATGGTAATGGTAATGGTAATGGTAATGGTAATGGTAATGGTAATGGTAATGGTAATGGTAATGGTAATGGTAATGGTAATGGTAATGGTAATGGTAATGGTAATGGTAATGGTAATGGTAATGGTAATGGTAATGGTAATGGTAATGGTAATGGTAATGGTAATGGTAATGGTAATGGTAATGGTAATGGTAATGGTAATGGTAATGGTAATGGTAATGGTAATGGTAATGGTAATGGTAATGGTAATGGTAATGGTAATGGTAATGGTAATGGTAATGGTAATGGTAATGGTAATGGTAATGGTAATGGTAATGGTAATGGTAATGGTAATGGTAATGGTAATGGTAATGGTAATGGTAATGGTAATGGTAATGGTAATGGTAATGGTAATGGTAATGGTAATGGTAATGGTAATGGTAATGGTAATTAGATTGACCTATTGAGCCACTTCATCCTTACATATTGAGCCATCCATTAAAAGCTGGCACATTGAAACCAAGTTTGATGTTATACCCAGGTAGGACAAATCGTTCCATAACGTATTCGTCTTAATGCTGTCGTACGCCTGTTAGAAGTCTACGAATAGACCGTGCACAATTCAATTTGGGCTAAACCCCTTTAATCCTCTTGCTATTAGTTGGAACCTTTTCGCAATTTCGCTGTCCAAAACCCTGTAGCCCGTATTAAGCAAATCTAGACCGCGGAAGATGTTGCGGTTTAACTGATATTCCTTTTTGTGAAGAGCCGTCATCCAATCTTATGGAACGTCTTCTCTAGACCTATTTATTGATATGAGCTAGAACATGCAGTAGAATAGATAATCACCGAATTTGAGAAGGGTCATATGATGAAGTAAGTGGTCGTATCTGATGGTAATATCTCATTCTTGGAAAAACAGGGGTTTCGGGTCGTTAGGACAACCATGTTGGATACGATCTCACACACATACTAGTATATAGTGAATTTATGAATAACTGATTTCCGAATTTTCTTTGTATAACCCTAAACAGCTGACACCGTAATGGCCTATCTATGAAATATGCATTGGGTCGTATGAGTTGGAAACGAATTTCCGTTTTTAAAGATCTTATTTTTAAAATCCTGCTTTCAAAATGTCGCTTGGAAAATACAAAATTTAATTTGCGAAAAATCACTAGAGAATTGACTAAATATACAAGATTAAAAAAATTAAAAAACCGGCTAATAAATGCTAAATTTATATAACGGGATTTCTCTATAACACATCATTATTTTGATAAAAGCAGAATCTATCTATTCTGTAATTCAATTCCGCTGAAAAAAAAAATTCCAGAAGAAAAATTCTATATCTCATTCCGCTGAAAAAATTATAGCGCGTTAGAATCGGCGATATGTAGGAGAACTACGAAATTACGCATCCACGAGATTTAAAATTGCTCCGGATAGCCTAAACACTATGCCAACTTTGTGTAGAGGCCATTTTGGTGCAGCTTCCTCGGATTTTCTCCAGAAAATTGGGAAAATCATTTATTCATAAATATTCGCTAACCAGTAGGATCATCTGAGTTGTAAATGGTGATTTGATTCTACTGGTTCTTATTTTCATCTATGGATTAGCCGGCTTCAATACATCATACCTTCGAATTATCATTACCAATGTCTTTATAATTACCGTTACCATTACTATTACCATTACCATTACCATTACCATTACCATTACCATTACCATTACCATTACCATTACCATTACCATTACCATTACCATTACCATTACCATTACCATTACCATTACCATTACCATTACCATTACCATTACCATTACCATTACCATTACCATTACCATTACCATTACCATTACCATTACCATTACCATTACCATTACCATTACCATTACCATTACCATTACCATTACCATTACCATTACCATTACCATTACCATTACCATTACCATTACCATTACCATTACCATTACCATTACCATTACCATTACCATTACCATTACCATTACCATTACCATTACCATTACCATTACCATTACCATTACCATTGGAATTAACAGCCCAACCAATTGGCTTTCAGATCAGCAAAGCGAAGACTAAATAAATAAACACCGCGAGAAAGTAGATAGGTGGAGACTTCGTGAAAACTTCGTTTGTAGTGATCATTTTGCGCCAACGGACTATAAAGTAACATCCACAGGTAGTTTTACTTGCTGTTTAATACTTTAACATTGTCAAGATGACAATGTACAAAATCAATGAATTATTCACGAAGCTCTGGTTCAAATCTTATCTTGCTTGACTACAGCTTTTGTCGGGTCTGGGTGGGGGAGAGGAACTGAAAGACGTCGTCTCGGTGGATGTCATCTCGGTGGATGGCGAATGGGTTCACTGAGGCTTGTCCGGTATGCTGAAAGAAACTCAGTGGATACATTCGCCAGACTTCGAGGCAGCTGTCCCAAATGCAGGTCCTCACGACCCAAAATTCAGCGCTATTCCTTTAACTTCCCAATTTATTATTCTGCCCTTACAGATCAATCGTTGGTCATCTGAAGCTTAGCCGGCTATTATAACCGCGTCGGACCTCTGGCTAGAGATCTGTATGATGGTGGGTAGAACGGGCATGACTTCGGTCTTGCCAATTGCGCTCACACGTTACATACTTAGGCTTAAATCAATTGCTTTAAGCGTTTTCACAATATCAGCAGTTGTATTCTGAAAAAAGTAGAAAAAAACGTAACGGTGATGGATAACTCGATGTCCCTTAACCTGAACGTTTCTTTTTTGTCAAATTCGTATTCCGATAAATAAGACGCCCATTAACATTGAAAAAACATAGAATACTGGAAAAGAGACAACGATTTGACAACGATTTTAATAGAATACAAGTCTATTTGCAAATATAACAGCAATAAAATGGAGCTTTTAGGGAACCGACAACGACAGAGGAAGCCGCAGGGCAGAATCAAATAATTTTAAATTTTAAATTATGCACTGATGGTTTTAATTAATAACAAAAAATAATAATATATTGAAGCCTGATGAAGTGATCAGAACTTGGGTCTTAAAAATTAATTCAACGCCAAAATTAATCGCTAATTGAACCTTTTAAGTCAATCACCAAATCTACCCCAAATTAAGTTTCAAATGAATCCTTAACTTAACTTGAAATCAACCCTTCAAAAACTCCCCAACCAAACAACTCAACTTCAACTCAACTTAGCTCGAACCAAATCTCAACCCCTGCTCAACTCCACACTTAATGGCCAACCCAATAACAAGATCAATTCGATTCAAAAGCTACATGTTTGCATGAACTCAATTCAATCTAATCTCCCACTAAACCTTAAACTCGAACCGAAATTAATCCCTTACCGAACTTCTCATTCAAATCCAACTCAATTTAATTTCAAACCTAAGCCTCCATGACACTGTAACATTAAACTATCATACAATCATACCCTGGTACCGTCGAACCATTACACCATCTACCATTATACCATGGTGTAGATGGTATCACTTACCATCAATCCAATATACCTTCATACCATCACACCATCATATCGTACTATCAGGCCATGATATCATCACACCATCCAACCATTCACCATCATAACACTAAACCATCATATCATCATACCATCATAGCACCATACCATCATACCATCATACCATCATACCATCATACTATCAAACCATCATACCATTAGATCATCACTTGGCCTTTTTAGACCAAAGTAAATTATTTGGTAATAAGACATTAACCATTATTTGTTTACTTACTTCAAATCATCGCAGCGTCTCTTCTACCCCGCTGTTTGCTTGGCACACTGCTGCGCGCCGCTTATTCTCTTGTATGTTCACTAAATTATTTTAATTACTTCGGTCTAAGAAGACCCAAGTATTGAAATCCTGTCAAAAATTATCAAAAAATTGGTTGTTTCAAAACTATTTTTCTCGACGTTTTGAAAGTCCTTGAGTCCGAAAAAGCGAAATCAAAAATTTCGTCCGTCTGCCTGGATGTCTGGATGTCTGGATGTTTGGACATCTGAGAACGGTTTATCCGATTTAGAATTTTTTTTCGACAATCTTTTTCTCTGGTTAATGCGAAGATTTTAAAAGATTTTGGGACAGGTACCTGCCATACGGATTGACTGAAAATCACCTGGTTATATAAATATTTACCAATGTTTTATATATACTGGTCTGAAGATAGAGTTGGGCATTGAGTTGCAGTTGAGTTGAGGTTGGATTAGGATATAGTGAGCAGTTGACCAATTTTTTTATATACTTTATCTAATCACTTTCCTCTCGCCCATCGGAAATTGCGGCGTCGTACACGTTCTTGAAACGTGATCAACGCTCGGGAGAATGCGTCGCCGATTACGTAGCCGAACTTCGACGTCTTGCCAAAAGTTGCAATTTCCACAAGGATAGCTTAGATCGAATACTACGAGATCGCTATCGATCGCAGCGTTGGCGCAGAAGCTGCCGAGAAGAATCAACAGGTCATTGCTGAAACTTACCGAGTGACACAAATCATGCCTAAACGTCAAGCAGCACCGCCCATAGCTAACCAACAGAAAAAACAGTCACGATCAAAAGGGTGTTTCTGCTGCGGGTAGGACCATGATCGATTCACCTGCCGATACCGTACTACCACGTGTTCCTTTTGTGGTCCTATTTGTTGAGTACCTATTTTCACCTGAGCTGGGTTCGTACAGTGGACCTCCGATTATTCTTCAGGTGGATCCAAAAGTAATTCCGATACATTTGCCAGCAGGAAGAATTCCTATTGCCATGCGAGCAGCAGTTGAAGTTGAATTAGATAAATTGGTTCGAAAGGGAATTCTGGAGCCGGTCGAATACAGCGAGTGGGCTACGCCTATAGTACCTGTTCCAATGGCCGATAGCAGTGTGAGAATTTGCGGCGATTACAAATCAACGGTGAATAAAGCTCTCAAACCGCATTGTTTTCCGGTTTCATCACCAAATCACCTGTTATCGACGATAATCGCAAAACTCGATCTCGCCCAACATACCAACAGCTCATCGTAGACGATGCATTCGCGCTAGTACAAACAATTACAATAAACAAGGAGCATTCAAGGTGAAACAAGGTATTATTAAGGCGCCAGGGATTTTCCAAAATTTCATGGAGAATCGCGTCGTCCGATATAGATTTACGTCAGAAGTTGATCGACAGCTTCCAACGGTTTGATCAATCTGGTATCCGTCTAAAACAAGATAAATGTCAAATTAGTTATTCATTCACCGATTTGCCCGAATACAGAATCGATGCCGAAGGTCTACACTCAATGCAACAGAAGATCGACACCATTAGAAGCATCCCACCACCAACGGATAAAGGGCAGCTATAAGCTTTCGTATGCTTAATTAATGTTTACCATTATTTTATTCAAGATAAGGCAATGCTTGCGGAACCTTTGCACCAGCTGCTTCACAAAAATACCCTGTGGAGATGGGGACCTGCCGAGCAGCAACGTCCTAATGCCATATAGTGAGAAATATCCGTTTATTGGTCGTTTTACCACAGATGTTCCAACTCCACAAATCCTATCGCCGAGAATGATTCGTTGGAGTACTTTCCTGAATGCCTACACATTCAAACTTGTCTACCGTGCCGGTGCTGCCAGGTGCTGCTTTTAGATACGGTAGACAAGCCGACCATCCATGCCGATGACATTGCCGCTTCGACAAACAAAGATCCAGTCCTCTCGCAAATCCTCTGCAGGGCTGGCCAGAGAGTAAACCCGTGGAACAGTTCCAGCCATTTTGGGTTCGTCGTGCCGAAGTGAGTACACTCAAAGGATGCCTCCTCTGGTGATATCGAGTATTAATTCCACCATGTCGCCGTGCACAAATTTTGCCCGCGCTACACATTGCTCATCCGGGTATTGTTAGAATGAAGGTACTAGCGAGGAATTACGTGTGGTGGCCCAAATGAGATGGGGACATAGAGAAGGCTGTGTGTCTTTGTAAAAAGTGTCAATCAAACCGTCCTGAGGTGGTACAGACTCCCGTACATCCACGGAAGGAGACGACGAAACCATGGTCGAGAATCCATATTGATTATGCTGAACCTCATCATGGTAAGACTTATTTTATACTCATCGATTCTTATTCCAAGTGGTTAGAGGTAGTTCAAGTGGCCACCACATCAGCTGCCTGTGGCATACAGGCTCTTCGCAAGATATTTGCCACTCATGGAATTCCAGAGATCATTGTGAGTGACAACGGTACAGCTTTCGACTCCGCGGAATTCCGACAATTCTGTGATACGAATGGTATTAGCTCGGTGTATGTGGCTCCGTACCATCCACGTTCAAATGGGCAGGCGGGGGTAATGGTCAAAACGACGAAAGATTTCCTTAAGAAGGAGAGCTCTGGCGACATTCAACATCGGCAGATCACCCGCCGAACTCTTATTTAATCGTCGTATTCGAACTTTCTTCGATCACCTTCATCCGGATAACGTTCGCGTTCACAATACCAAACCAGTGGTACCGACCTACCGTGAAAACCGTCTGAGGGTTCCAGAGTCTGGGCGCGAAACTACTCGTCGGGTAAAAAATGGATACCTGTTTCTGTTACAAGAACAACAGTGTCTATTTCCTATGCTGTAGAGACAGAATAAGGCAAATCAATGAGACGTCATATTGATCAGTTGCGAAGTCGAGCAACCGATGAACAGATGGACAATACAACTACCATTCCGATAGATGAACCTCAATCGATTCTTCCGAATGATGTTGCCAATTCGGAAGACGTTATTTCAAAACCGAATGATATTCAACCATCAACATCAGGCACGCTACAATCCACTATTGGTCCATCATCAACCGTACCACAAGAAATTACACAGCCGGATGAAGGTTCCCTCCATAGATCAGCCAGACCGAAAACAACTCCTTCTACATATGTGTCCTAATCAAAGGTGGAGGGATGTAATGTACTCGTTCTTAATCTGCACCCTATGCGGGTTCAGCAGTTCAGAAATATATAGATATAAAAGTGAGTGATATTTAAACAAATTCACACGCCTTGACCGGTTTGAACCAAACTTTACATAAATATTGTTTGAGGCTTATGTCAGGTCACTATTAAAATCGCAAACCTCCATCTCCTTCTTGAAGAAATAATCATGTCTAAAGTTACTTCAGAGGAATTTCTCAAACTTCACCAATTGGGTTGATTTTTGGATATTAATAGTGTATTATAATTCTTTTAACGGTGACGTTGATGGTGATGGATTTTTTCCTAAGATTTGGCAGTGACGTATCTTTCACTGCGGATGTTGTTATTTTTGTTCATTTTATTCTATTAACTCACAAATATAGCAACAGATATTCAAAATAACTGGACTTTTAATCAAATGTCCTTGTAGATTATGAATAGTTTTGACAAACAATGTGATTAGCATAATTTAAGGCACAACAAAATTTCAAAATTATTCACTTCAGTTTTCAAAGCATGTTTCCAAATTGATTATTTCCAAGGATCTGCCTCTTATCTTTCTAAATTGGTTAATTGAATTAAAGCAGCAAAAATTCTCCTTCTTCAAATTCTTATTTGCCAGTATATATAACTTAAAAAACTTCTTATTATTGAAAGCGGCATAAAATAACCTTATTCCATTTAATTTTTTTAATTTTATTTTGTTGTTGCTTTAATCTTAATTAAAATTTTATATTTTGTTATTCAATTAAAATAAATGTTCGATATTATTTTCATAAAATGTAAGTATGTATATATGTTGTATCCTAAATAAACTTTAAGATGGATATGGATGTTATAAATAAATAAAAAAAAAATCGTTAAGCAAACCAACTTAGGAGGAAGCAAAATTTTAAATATAATTTTCCTTTTTTTTTTTACTGTCTTTACGTAATAAAATAACATCTTAGTAACCATGAAAATTTTTGAATTCTGGATTTTTATGGATCTACACGTTTTGGGGGTCAGAAAAAAATATTTTTAATCTTTTCGTTTTTCTGTATCCTCACTAAAGCATCAGGAAAAACTCGTTTGGTGGCCGCACCTCCGTTTTTTAGTAAGGAAAAATGGAAAGTTGGAAAATTTTTATTTTAAGATAATTTCGTGCAAAAAAAAACAAAAAATCCAACTTCCTGGCTAAATAAAGGCGCCCTAAAATCATATTTAACCATTTTGCTTATATTTAATTAATAAATAATTAATATATCGATTAAAATGTGTATAAATAATTGATAGGCATCCATCATACAAAAATCTTGTCAGGTTTTAAATTAAATTTGCCAGAAAATTTGTATTTTTGATTGATTTTCCCGTCTTAAATTTTGTTGAAACTTAAATTATTCACCATCGTCGGAATATATGTGTAGATACACACATAAAATCCATAATCATTTTTTTTTTATTACATTATCATGATATTGCGTTCGTCGGAAAATTGAAAAGTTGGAAGGAAATTTTATTTAATTTTTTGTGTCTACATCCAATATTATCTCCGGCGTTTTGGTTTTGCATCAAACAACGTGGCGCAAATCACGTTTTGTTGCTGTTAAAGTTTACCTTGAAATTATTTGTAGCGTTTTTTTATTCGCTCCGGATAGCTGCTATCGAGAGCCGCCATATAAAATTTGGCTCCCGATAGCGCTCCGTATAAATAGGTAGAGCCAAATATTTTTTATGTGAAGTTTTTGGTAAACAATTGAATTAAAAATGATAGTTTGATGTTAAATAAGTTTAGTTTACCAATAAATAGCGCGTCAAATTAAAATTTAGGGGTAGAAAAATGACGGCTCTCGATAGCAGCTATCCGGAGCGAATAAAAAAACGCGCTAATTGTGAACTAACTTATTGTGAAAAACCCTGTACTATGGAATAACGAAAAAATTTTACTGTGGGTAATGTACCAAACATGTGTCCGCGTTTTATATTCAAAGCACAGTTACAGCGCAACAGCCTTGGCGTTACTGCTGTTGTTTAACAGAAATTCATCCTCGCTTTGGTCGGTGGCTTCGGCTATCCTCCTTGACAGCGCCTTGAACTTGACATTGTTGAGAAAAATGATGTCAAAATAATTTCATATGAAAAAACTTTCTCACCAAGTATTTTGGTGGTGAGAATATAAATGAATATCAAAATACAATTTTATAAGACCTAAATTTGCAATTTTAATATTAAATGTGCATCCAAACTATACTAGTTTTAATAAAATTTGCCCATTAATGTTACGTTTTTGCCTTTGTCTTGAACACAAAAACTTAATACAACACAATTTATTAACAAAAATTCACAAAATTCCTTATTATAATTTTCGCACAATTTTACTGTTCACTTATAATTTTTTATCTTACAAATTCATTTTTTTTAACTTTAAAACATTTAGAACACTTTTATCGTGGAAAATTTAGAATTCGAGCACTTTTATCATGGAACAGTAAACTTTATGCTATTAAATAACTTATTCTATTCTACACTAGATGTCACCCTAACAATATTGTTACATTTATGTTTTTGCCTTGTCAATCAAGATCCGTTTCACTGGATTGTGAATAAAACAAAACAATTTAGTTTAACACAAACGGATTAATTTATTTAATACCAAAAATAAATTCAACACAATTTTCACAATCAATTCAACGCCCTACAACACTTTTTAAATCATTTTATAATCCTTTTTTGGCAACAAGTATGCATCACTGAAAAAAGTTATAATAGCCAATTTCGCCGACAGGGAAACCTAACAACTTCGTAAGTTACTAGTCGGAACTCCACGAGGGACGAACAAACCGACAGCCTTGCTCAACATTATGCGGAATATATTCAGAAATCCAAATGCAGAGCAGCACAGTTTAATAATGCATTTTTGGCTCGAACAAATGCCAACAGAAGTTTGTGTAGTTATAATCGGGAACAAAGCGAATGCCGTGCATCCTGAAACCGTGCCTCTCGACAACGAGGCAACGCTCGCTGACGCCGTTATTGAAGCGTTGGACAGCGGGAATACACATGTTACTGACAAAAACGAAGTTCAGCTAGCCATTGCCGAGCTTACGAATAAAGTCGACGAATTATATCAACGAGAAGATAGAAATCGCTCAAAAAATCGTTCACGCGTGGATTACGCAGACAACGAACGCGAAAGTCAAAAAGATCATCGTAGCCCAAGTCGAACAAAGTCAACCACTTGTGTGTACCATCGGAAGTATGGAATGTATGCTCGCAAATGTAGAGATCCCTGTAATTTCCATACCCCTTCACAACAAAAAAACCAAAAGGGCGCAGATTACAGTCGAGTAACCTGCCAGCCCCCAACAACGACGGCTTCGAACTAAATCGGATATTCATTAATGATTCGGCGTCAAAGAAGATATTTTTAATCGACACCGGCGCTGAAATTTCTGTCTTGCCACCAGCACAGCAGTTGAAGTCAAAACTCAATCCGATACTCCGATTGACACGCTCCGACGGCGAATGCACCTTAAAGGTAAACCTTGGCCTGCGGAGAGATTTTCACTGGACGTTCGTGATAGCCGATGTGAGTCAACAAACAGTCGGATCCGATTTCCTGACTCATTACGATCTTCTTGTCGTCGTACGCTCTCATTGATAAGCTTACGTTACTCAAGTCGACGGAATGCCGGTTAACAAGTGCTTCACTACAGCTGAAAACGTTCAGTATAAACGAATCCAATCGCCGATCTGTTCGAAGAATTTAAGGATGTTTCTCAACCAACATCATCACTACACCCGATCAATGATGAGACACACCACATCGTCACCAAGGGCAACGCAGTCTTCGCTAAGGCACGTCGTCTATCACCAGAAAAGTTCCAAGCGGCAAAAGACGAGTTCGAGTCCCTGTTAAAGCACGTCATATGCAGACCCTCAAAAAGCCACTACGCAAGCTGACTTCACATGGTGAAGAAAGCAGATGGTTCCTGGCGACCTTCCGGTCAGTTCCGGATAAATATCCTTTGCCGTATATACAAGACTGTGCTAACGCAGTGCGAAATAAAAAAATATTTTCAAAAATTGATTTGCACAAGGCATTTCATCAAATGCCTATAGAGGCGGCAGACATACACAAAACAGTCATAATAACACCATTTGGGCTATTTGAATTCGTATACATGACCTTCGACTTGTGCAACGCCGCCCAGACGTGCCAGCGGTATGTTGATCATGGTACAAGAGATCTACAATACGTGTTTGGATACATCGATGATTTTCTCATCGCTTCGGAAAACGAGCAACAACATCGTGAACATCTTCGAACGTTTTTCCAACGACTTTGGGATTTCGGACTTCGAATAAACATCGCGAAATGCGAATTTTTCAAAGATGAGATAGATTTTTTGGGTCATGTGGTCACACCCAAAGGTCTGAAACCACTACCAAGCAAAATCGAAATCGTAAAAGAGTTTCAAAAATCAACGATCGCCAAGCAGCTAAAAAGTTTTCTATCAATGGTAAACTTTTACAGAAACTTTATCCCTCATGCTATCAAACACCAGATTACCTTACAAAGCCTGATCAAAGGCAACGTGAAGAAAGACCAGAGTAAACTTGAATGGACAGCGGAAGCGGAAGAAGCATTCGTCAAATGTAAAAAAGATTTAGCAAAAGCAACCTTGCTCTCATATCCCATGCCTAACGCTCAATTATCACTAAACGTTGATGCCTCAGACTATGCAATCGGCGCGGTGCTACATCAGACCATCGATGGACAAGCTCAACCATTGGGATATTTTTCAAAGAAATTGACCGAAACTGAACAGCATTATGTCGTCTACGATCGGGAATTAATGGCCATATATCAGGGCGTTCGCCACTTCAAATATATGCTCGAAGGTGGCAATGCCATCATATACACTAATCACAAGCCGTTGGTGTACGCGTTCATGCAGAAATCGGACAAGGCTACTCCGCGTAGAATTCACCATCTGGACTACATTAGCCAGTTTACCACAGACATACGGCACATTAAATGAAGAGATAATCACACAGCAGCAAATTAATAGCTGAGAGATTTGTCTGGCCAGGACTTCGAAAGAATTGTGTAACATTCGTCAAACATTGTCAGGCGTGTCAACAAGCAAAGGTGAGCATTCATACGAAATCTCCTTTTTCGACAACAACACCGCCGACTCAACGTTTCGAGCATATCAATATCGATATTGTTGGACCATTGCCTCCTCGTAGGGATATCGATATCTATTGACAATAATTGACAGATTTTCTCGGTGGCCAGAAGCCATCCCGATGGAAGACATCACCACTGAGCGCGTCGCCAGTACGCTGATTTCCGGATGGATTGCTCGCTTTGGGACGCCTTTACGCATAACATCAGACCAAGGACGCCAGTTCGAGTCGCAAACCTTTACAGAATTAAAGACATCCTCAGTCAATCGAGATCATAGAGCGATTTCATCGGACGATAAAAACAGCTATAACATACCGGCCAAATCAAGACTGGGTATCACAACTGCCCAACGTTCAACAAAGAGGATATCGGTGCCACTCCAGCTAAAATGTTATACGGAACAAATCTTCGATTGCCCGGAGAAATTTTCGCGAAAAGCTCATCGACAAATCAGCATGAATTTATCAAAATCAGCCCACATCCACCGCGCATCACATCACATCTTGACGTCTTCGAGCACCCAACTCTTCGCCACACTGAGTTCGTTTTCGGAATGATTTGTTTCATTCAATTTTTTCATAGAACGAGAATTGACCGAGAATTTCAAACATTTAGAATTAAGAAATTTTTATTACATTTATATTATTGTAAACTTGTCTTATATTTAATTAAGTAGTATACTATATTAACATTTCTGACAACTCATTTAGCAGTGTAAAAAAATAGCGTGTTCCATTGGTGTGAGCAAACTACTCATTCTTATGTGATGGTGTAGTTGTTAGAAGTAGTAACGCAAAAAATCAACGGCAGAGGAGTTTTAAGTTTAAAAATTCCAAAAGATGGCTCTATACCAATTTTGGTTGTGTGAAATGTTATTTTTTAACCCTAATCCGACCGAGGTGTGCCTTTTTGGCTCATTTGATAAATGGATTGATTTTCAAAATAATGTTTAGTTATAAACTTGTATGTGTTTGATTTTGAAACATTTCCATACATAAACAACGTTCTTCACATTCTTTGCAAAAATTTAGTAAATTAGAATCTGAATTTACTAACATAACAAAAATATGTTGGTTCGATTAGGGTTAAGAGCAAATAATTTTTGTTTGTTAAATCGTAAAAATATTTTAATTATTTTGTTGTTTAATGTTTTATTACTTATTATTATTATAAGAACAACGTATTTTTTTGTCAGTTTTATTTAAATTGAGGTTAAGGTGTTCCATTGAACATCTACTCACAAGTACTTGGCAATATCAAGAATAAATTAATTCACTTAGCTCAATTTATGTACATGTAACTTTATAACATCAGTTTCACTATTCGATAAGGGATGCCAGTATCGTTTTTTTGATTTAACATTATTTAATGTAAGTTAATTAAAATAGATGTCGCCTTTGGCAATTTTTATAATTATTGGCGGTTTATAACCAGTTTTCCTAATATCTAGAAAATTGTATTAAAGAAGTAGCTAGAAATAAAAATTTATAATAAATTGAGTTATCATTAAAAAATCATTCTGAGTGGATAAGGAGCGACAACAAAACAATTATCATTATTTTATGAGAAGTGTCGAATACCTATTATCCGGACAAAACATTGGCGCCGAAATAGGGTGTAACGAAATCCCACAATGGATCTCGTTAACAGACATGAGAATAGAGGTCTGATGCGGTATAGTAGCTGGCTAGAGCTCACGGTGCGGCGTGGGGTTTTTCGTCTCATGCTTGAATGAGAAAAGAAATTGAAAACTATTTTGCCACGGCCTCAGCGGCTAAGGAAATAATAAGCCGGGAGTGATCGATCCGGAGTGATAGTTTCAATTCTAGGCGATCACCGCCGTGACTGCCACACGGACCTCCCCTCATCGGCCCGACTACTGGGATGCTGTTTCCCAGTCGCGGCGGCTACCGATGCCAATCCGTTATGGAAGGATGCCCGCATGACAATCCCAACGACGACCCCCGGAACAAAAACCGTCACCCCAACGCGATCAACTCATATGGCGTGCCGCCCTCCAGCACAGCTTGTCCTGGACGAACGAACGACACGCACGGAACAGAAATGGAAAAAAAGCCGACCGTCCACATGACCACGCTCACATCATCCGATCAAATAAGGTTGCTTAAATGCACATGATGAAGTGTAGCGCACCACAACCAAAATCCAACCAAATCGAAAATTAACTGTTCACACAAAAAATGAAGTGACAAATTCACGCATATTACGTTAAACTGATTTTACATTAAATTTATATTCACTTTATACTATTCACTGTTTGTCAAAAAGAAAAAAAAATACAGGAAAAAACAAAACAATGCACAAAACCTTCACTGAAAAGAAAAAAGAAATAAAAACCGTTATCGAGGCGCACCACTAGAGAAAACACAACGGAACTCAACAACGCACAAATCAGACGAAAAAGAAAAACCAAAATTGCTCTGAATGGGGTGTTCACCAAATCGGTGCATCGCCACGAACCACAATGCAAGCAGAAGAAAATTCAATATACAATATAATATAAGAAGAAGAGAGGGAAAACAAACTGTTACACAAATTAAAAAGATTTAACAGTTGGTTTTCCGCTATCTGTGTTTTCCTTTACCTTTCAGGCCCGTCCGGCCACACCGCTACCAGCGCCGACACAGGTTTCCCCTCTCAATGGTTGCCCTGCCCCCTCGGGCGGGAATACTATCTCACACTCGCACACAATTACGACACTTTCCAGAGAATTGCTGGTTTATAAATGGGAATTGTATCCCGTAACGCAATTCATTCACCAAATTTTGTGGTTCAAGGAAATTATTAACACAAAACAAGATTTATTATTATTTAAATTTTTATATTTTTTTGTTACACAATCAGAGTTTTCATTCACAAATTTTATTTATTCTTTTGTTTTTTTTTTTTTTATTCTGTACCAATTAGTATAATTTGATATAATGTTTTACCGTTTAACGGTCTTATACATAAAAAAAAAATAATTTTATATCGCACCGGAATTTTAGCTTACAGTTGTATTATATACAAAAAAAAATTTGTAGACAGCCATATAGTTTATACATAAGCAATTTTTTTTTTATAGTATAGATAAGCAAATTACCGTTTATTTTTTGGTTTATTTCACAAAAAAATTTAGCACTAATAGTTTACTGAAACCAGGAACTATTCATTTAATTTATTGTTATTCATAATACAACTTTAATTTATCTAAATATCCATAATCATTTATAACTAACAATTTGTAATGCCACTCGGCACTTATTGTATTTTAAGAAATAACAAAATTGTTGTACTACACGGCACAGACTCTACCAAAATTCAAATTTGACCGTCTTGCTTTTAAAAAAACAAAATTACACTAACTAATTATTTTTTATATCTTCATCAAAAAAAAAATCAGTCGATTTTTCCCCCTCTTCTTTTTTTTTGTTTCGTTTCGTTTTCGTTTTGCTCGTTGTAATGTATCTGTGCCATAAAACCTGCTAAAATTCTCTCTTTAGAGAGAAAGAGAGAATTTTAGCAGGTTATGAATCATGATCTGTGCAGTTGTGCACTTATTTCTTTTTTTTTATTTGTTTATTTCATTCTAAGTTTTATTTCACCTATGTATCGTGTACACAGTACACAAATACAACGAGCAAAACGAAAATCGATGACGAACATATAGTATATGTACATATTTACGCTCCCCCCGTCACATCAGACTCATGTCAAATACACCGACTGGTTAATTTCCCCATTCAAAGCAATTTTACAACAAACGCGCCAAGGAATACACAAACCAAAGGAATATTCCAGAAAAGATGCACAAATGAATATATAACAGCGAATATATTGTCCGAACATAATTTAGACAAACACGCAAATACAATTCAAGCTGAGTGCATAACAAGAATAATACAAAAATACTTCGATTTGTTTTATGTTTCGTTTAGATTGCATGGTTAAAACAAAATATGTTTATTGACACAAAATATTTTGCTTTCACAGCATAAAAAGGGGGTAGTAAACATTTAATACGGGGTGGCGGCGATCGACGGTCGTAACAAGGGACCAAATAATCAGTTCACACTTTATAGGAGCCGGCCAACCAACGGAGTACATAATATTAACGGAGATAAAGATTAAATTAATTAGTGAATACTTAAAATAGTGCAAAATGGAAGAGGCAGCAAGCCGTTATTAAAGGTTTTATGACTAAACTATTCAACTTTGTGCGAGGTAATTTAGATAATGCTAGTTCAGATGAGACTAACGTTAAGCTAGACAGAGCACTATTAATCGAATTCATGGCTATTGAACGCCAGATGTTTCATCATGATGGCAAAGTGGAATCAGACCATTCCGAACTCGAGGCTACTATGGAGGAAGCATAGCTTTCCATTACATGGAGTGGTAATCGTTTTTTGATATTTATAGCTCTACCATTCATGACAGGGTCACAGGGATATTCCGACTGGAGCACAGAAATTACAATATCCTAGAGGTCTGTTGAAAGGAGAAGCGCAGCAGCACTAATTCGCCACCTTGCTGTCACCGATGCCAATTACTACGATGCGTTTCAAAAGCTTATTAAGCGATATGATAGGAAACGACATACAGTAAACGCGTTCATTAAAATGTATTTAGAGCACCAAACATTACACAACCAAATGCGACTAATATCAGGAAGTTAACCCATACACTTGTAGCGGCTCACTTATCAAGTACATACATTTGTTTACCGCCACAGAATCACATATATCAGCGCTCACTCGTATCATACATTCATATTACAACCGCAACCGCTCGAACATCGATCACTGCCCTTCTTCAATTCATTTTAACTTTTACAGTGTATTGCAAATAAACCAATAAGCAAGAAAAACCAAATAATTCATTTACTTTTATTCATCGTTTCAAAACTTCGTTTCGGACAATCGTATTTCGTGCTCGCTACAAGAAACATCCAATTTTTGGATGACGCGTAAAAACAGTGGTGAAAAATATTAAAACCAAATGTTAGTAAAATCTTAGTGAAAATACAGTGAGATTTGTGTCATAAACGGTGTTCAAATCAATCGCCTTATTTATTAACAAGTAGAAATAAATATTGTCAATTAAACATTAAATAAGTGGCGTTTCAATTAATTTACCCAAACGCCATAGTGGTGACGCCAGACGTTTCTTTGAACAACAACAGAACCAAAAAAAAAATAAAAGTTAATAAATAAATAAAATATCGCAGAAATAATTATAATAATTAAGCTAGTGACAATATTGAACTGTGAAGCACTTACTGTATAATCTACGATCGGTATTATACAGCCACAGTAAATAATCATCAACCATTATTCATTAATTTTGTGGATTTTTGTTTTGTGATATTCAACATACATAAAGTGTTATTCGTTTAATACCCCTATTATGGTTCTCACCTCACCAAGCAGCTCACCTCACCTCACCTCACTACTCTGAGTCGTGCGACTCATATTTTGGTATTATGATTCTCACCTCTTTTTTGGTGAGAGTATGTATGCGGCGCTGCGCGTCATTTGATCTGTTTCTTTATTGTCAAGTTGATATTATTGGATTTTAAAAATTTCTGACGTTTTACGTAAAGGTTTTGTGGGTATAGAACTTAATTTTTCTGCGTTTTATATAAATAAATAATTAAATAGGTTTGGATGTGTTTAATTGTAAACATTTAATTGCAGTTAAATTAAATAATTATATCATAGTTAATATGATAACCAGCGTAGATTTTTTTTTAATGGCGAAATTGAAGAGGAGCAAGGTACCAAATTACTAAAACTAGAAAATCTCTGGGAAATAAATCTGATCCATTCGCCCTTCCGGACAACATAATAATTCTTTTTATAATTATATTACGTACATCATATTATAAATTAATTCCATGCAAAACCATAAAAAATTATATATCTGCAAAAAAAAACTTAAGTGCTCTTTCTTTCCATTTTTATTTATAGTTTTGTTACAAAAAAAAAACAAAAAAACATGAACTCACCAAAAAATTGTAGGTGAGGATTTTTGACATTGTACTCACCTCACCTTGACTCACCGCGAGAACGATAATACCAAAATTTCAAGGCGGTGACTTCAAGTCACATTTTTGACGTTTGGTGAGGTGAGGTGAGAACCATAATAGGGGTATAATTCTTAAATTTAAACATATAATATCATATAAGGTATAAAGGCAGATGTTTATATGTTTTTAATATATATTAAATGTACACACAGTTTATAATTTATGTATTTATTTAATTTGTTAATTTTTTTAGTATCTATAATATTTTATTTTGTGATAGTTTATTTTTGATTTTGTATACACGCTTATTTATTATTTTATCACCACCATTTTATGTATGTCATTTTTATGATTAAACGAGCGCGCGTGCGCTCAACACAAAATCCGAGACCAGACTGATTTGTTGTGTTTATTTTATTTTCGTTTATCTGTTTTGTATTGTGTTTTGGTTTTGTGTCGTGCGGTTGTTATGTTTGAATGCACACGGTAGAAAGAGCGCGTTGCTTTGTGTGACGGCGAACGCATGTACACATGCGTTGACCGCCACAGGACTCCCCCACGAGTGAATTTCCCCCTCTGTCTTGTAGTGTGATGTATGCTTTATGCTTGTCAAAGTGTATTTTGTGTGTGAGTGTGATGTTTTGTTTGTGTATGGGATGTTTAGTGTGCGATGCTTGCGTGTGTGTGCAAGTGTGGGCAGCAGTGTAGGACAGTGACGAGGGACACACCAGGTAGTTGGGAGCAGGGGCTTCGACCATAGACCCGATGTGGACCTCAACACTGTCCCCACTGAGTGCTGCGTGTGTTTGAGTGCTAAAACCCGGACTTGCCAGTGTTTGCCTGGCATTTACTTGTCCAAGTTTTCGCCTGGCCTCAAAACACGCGCCAGACCAGAAGGATGTTCTGTAATCTGACGTCGTATTTTGAGGCCAGTTTCAGTCCTCTGTCATGTCAGTCCGTATGGGGTGTGTGGTCGGGAATGGCTGGGTGATCGTTTTTGCTGTACGACCATTGGTTGAGCCATTTAAATGAAAACAAACAACAAAAAAAAATTTAATTTATTGGGTCTAAAAAAAAAAAATTAATGGAAAAAAAAATTTTAGCATGAGATGGTGGTGAAAAATGTATATGTTACAAAAAAAAAAATAAAATAAAATTAAAAAAAATGAATTGTTGCTGCCATTGTTGTTGTTGATGTTGATGCTGATCTTGCTGCTAGTCCCGTTGTCTGCTGTTGGTGATGGTGGTGTTAGCGATGATGATGATGCCGTTGTTTTACCTGATTGTTGACGGTGATGTTGTTACAGGTGCTGATGGTGTCCTTGTTGTAGCTGTCTGGACGTTGTTGTTGTTCGTGTTGATCATGCTGGTGCTGTTGTTATTGCGACGATGCTGGTGTTGGTGATGGCGGTGATGCTGACTCCATATATTTTCTAATTTGCTGGTACTTACGGCTTCATTGTGTTGATATACACATATTTCATATGTTTACAACCTGTTGGTCGATACAATAGGCTGATATAAAGGCTGATGTGGGTTGGTGTACGCATGTGTGTGTAACTCCGTGTAGTTTATCGTTGTTATATTCGTATTTGTTGTGTATTGACATGGTACCGTACGTGCAGGATCGTACCAGGTATCCACAATTTTAATAAAAAAAATTGTTGGTCTTAATCAAAAAAAAAAAAATTGTACACCAAAAAAAAAAATATTTTCAACATGGTTGCGCCGATTAATTTAGGCGTGGCGTGTTCTTGTCCGTAAAAACGGACGTCGGTGGTCACCAATATAAAGGCAGATGTTTATATGTTTTTAATATATATTAAATGTACACACAGTTTATAATTTATGTATTTATTTAATTTGTTAATTTTTTTAGTATCTATAATATTTTATTTTGTGATAGTTTATTTTTGATTTTGTATACACGCTTATTTATTATTTTATCACCACCATTTTATGTATGTCATTTTTATGATTAAACGAGCGCGCGTGCGCTCAACACAAAATCCGAGACCAGACTGATTTGTTGTGTTTATTTTATTTTCGTTTATCTGTTTTGTATTGTGTTTTGGTTTTGTGTCGTGCGGTTGTTATGTTTGAATGCACACGGTAGAAAGAGCGCGTTGCTTTGTGTGACGGCGAACGCATGTACACATGCGTTGACCGCCACAAAGGCTTCAAATAGTATATATTAAAGTGAATTGCGGCCACACACACACACACACAGAGCTCTACATAGAATATTCTATTATATATCAGAGCAACACTCAACGTACATAGCGAAACAACACATAACACAGCGGCAAAACAGCGCGCAGTGTAGCATTAGCGGAGCACACATAAGATACAAACACAGCAACAAGACCGTACAGGGTTCACGGAAAACCGCCAATTTAGTTTCTTTATTTTGCTTTAGAAAACGTTATTAATTTGAATCTTGGTACGGCATTGCGTACCAAGAAAAAGGTACGTAGCATCCTATATTTCTTTTGGTAAACCAAAAACAAATACTGCCTGAAATATTTTTACGTTTCAAATAGCGGCATAGAAGAACATTCCGATTATACAAGCGGATGTCAATTAACAACTGTATGCAGGGTAATCTAACGTTTGCCACCAACAATATATAACTACCGATGATTATACATTAACATAAAAACGGATTACGGAACCAGCAATTTTACAACAACAAACAACATTGGCATACAACCATAAAATAACGGAAGCAACAATAAAACTAGTGACGAAAGGAAAGATCAACAATACACAGCTAAGATTTTAATTTATTTAATATATTTTTTTTTTCTTTTTCTTTATCATTCATTTTTGCCATCAATTTACATATTTTTGAATTTTTTTTTTTTGCTGTCATTTTAAAATTCAATACATTTTTTTTTTGTATTTGTTAGAAATTATTATTACAATTTTTGTAAATTTTTCACCATTGTCTGCGGTTATTTTTCCATTCAATCGCACTTACACAGTTTTTGTTCCTTTATAACATACGTTACACATGTTGTTCGTTTCATATTTTTAAATTATTTTTTCCTCTCTTCTCTCCATTCTTCTCAACTGTAACTTGCAGTACATATTTGGTTTTTCTTTTCTTTTTTTGGGTTTTTTATATTCGGCAACAGATTTTGGATTAGAATTTTGGTTATTTTTTTCCCCCACTTATTATATTTACAAAATCAACTCGAATTCTCTAATCGTCGTTGCTTTAGATAACTCTTTTGGATCAAGTTTCTTTCTATATTTGTTTCGTTTTCTATTATTCTTATTACTTTCGAATCTTAATTTTTGTTTTCGACAAACCATGGCCGATAACGACGAGGACAAAAAACTTGCTGACCACAGCAACAATAAAAACCCAGCCAACATAATGGACACGACAGAGAACGTAACTGACGAAGTGGGGGCTGCCCAAACAATGGCTATCAAACTGGCGACCTTCTGGCAAAATAATCCAAAGAACTGGTTTCTCATGGCGGAGATTCAGTTCGATATACAGAAGGTGACGAGCGACCGACAAAAATATTTACACACACTTGCCTCACTATCGCCAGAGTCATGTAATATAATATCGGATTTCTTAGAAAATCCACCGATCGAAAACCGTTACAACACTCTAAAAGATCTACTGTTACAGCGACTAACACCCTCAGAAGAACAAAAACTAAACACCCTTCTAAGCGGATTAGACATGGGGGACGGTCGCCCATCAGAAGTGCTACGTCGAATCAGGGGTTTAGCCGGCATCAACTTTTCAACCACCATTGTTAAATCATTATGGATTAGGCGCCTACGGGCCTTACGGCCACGGCGGCAGACCATAAGATAAAACATACACATAGCCGCTTATTCATTTATGACAAAACAAACAAATTACAATACTTGATCGATACTGACGCGGACCTTTCGGTACTCCCATTTCGCATTTTTTATAATTACTTTTCAAGCAAATCGGATCTAGTTTTATCGGCCGCCAATGGCACAACAATCCACACCTACGGCACAAAATTGCTTCAGGTGGATATCGGACTTAAACGAATATTCACGTATTTTTTTGTATTAGCTGACGTGAATCGTCCGATCATTGGCGCAGATTTTTTGTTCAAGTTTGGCCTCCTTGTCGATCTTAAAAATAAACGGCTAGTTGATTCAGCGACAAAGCTGTCAATCAATGCCACAATGGTTCGCGTCAACACACCGACACCGATCCATTTCACAATCGACAGTGGATACGGCACTTTGCTCAAGAAGTTTCCTTCTTTAACAGCAGAGCCGAACTACAACTTACCAGTCCGGCATAACGTGGTCCATCATATCGTCACAGCAGGCCATCTGCCGGTGTCAAGACCACGTAGGCTAGATCAAGTTCGCCACAAAGCCGCTTTCACAGAATTCCAACACATGGTGGAATTAGGGATTTGCCGGCCATCTGCATCTCCCGTCTCTTGTCCTCTACACATGGTGAAAAAGAAAGATGACGATTGGCGACCATGTGGGGATTATCGTCGACTAAACACAGTCACAACACCTGATCGTTATCCGATACCCCACATTCAAAATTTCTCCATGCACTTGCATGGTTGCAAAATTTTTTCTAAGATCGATCTTGTCAGGGCTTACCATCTAATTCCCGTTGCACCTGAAGACGTTTTCAAAACGGCGATCACAACACCGTTTGGCCTATTCGAATTTACCCGAATGCCATTCGGTCTACGTAATGCCGCTCAAACGTTTCAACGTTTCATGAACGAAGTCGTACGTAATTTAGAGTTCGTTTTTGTCTACATTGACGACATTCTTGTGGCTTCGCACAATGAGGAACAGCACAAACTCCACCTGGAACAACTCTTCCACAAGTTAGCTGAGTTCGATGTTCACATCAAGAGTTCAAAATGTGTCTTTGGCACATCCACTCTTGATTTCCTCAGTCACAAGATAACCCCTAATGGTATTCTGCCGTCTGAAGAACGGATTAATGCCATTAGGGAATTCCCACCTCCCACTTCAATTAAAAGTATTCAGCGATTCGTTGGTATGGTAAATTACTACCACCGATTCATACCAAAGCTCGCTGAAACACTCGCACCAATTCATATTCACTTGGCAGCGTTACTCAAAAAGCCCAAGACAGCCAAGAACTTCTCTTGGCCCGACGAATGTCAACAAGCATTTACGTCGCTAAAAACTGAATTGGCACAAATAACACTTTTAGCGCACCCAATGAGCGACTCAAAGCTCAGCGTAACTACTGACGCATCAAACACTGCCGTCGGGGCCGTTCTGCATCAGTACAATAACGAGTGTTGGGAACCACTGGGATTTTTCTCCAAGAAACTCTCGGATGCCGAAATGAAATATTCCGCATTCGATCGGGAATTACTCGCAATATATCTGGCAGTCAAACACTTCAGATATTTTGTCGAAGGTCGGGAATTCACCATCTACACCGACCACAAGCCGCTGACCAGAGCAATTCAGTCCAAAACTGAACGTAATCCAAGGCAATCTCGCCACTTGGATTACATTAGTCAATTTACCACGGACATTCAGCATGTTCACGGACGCAACAACGTTGTCGCGGATACATTATCCCGCACTACCGACATCGAAACGGCCACAGTCGAGACCCATGTCGACTTAAACAAAATAGCAAACACACAAAAAGCAGACCTAGAACTTCAGAATTTATTTTCTGGTTCCGAATGTCACACTAGTTCATCAATGAAACTAGAGCTTTTTAAGCTACCTGGCCTGGAAATCGTCTGCGAAACATCTACTGGGTATAACCGCCCTTACATCGCAGAATCACTACGTCGAATCATCTTCGACACATTACATAACATTTCACATCCTGGTGTCCGTGCTACTCGTAAGTTGATTACTGCTCGCTACTTTTGGCCCAGTATAAACAAAGACGTAGGCCAATGGGCTCAGTCTTGTTTATCCTGCCAACGTGCTAAAGTCCAACGGCACACAAAATCACCCCATGGACAATTCGAGATTCCACCTGGTCGTTTCGAACATATTCACTTAGACATCGTAGGTCCACTTCCTCCGTCTAATGGATACACATACTTGCTCACCTGTGTCGATCGCTTCACTCGCTGGCCCGAAGCATACTGCATGACCAATATGTCAGCTGCAACCATTGCCACCACATTCGTCAATAATTACGTATCACGATTCGGCGTGCCCCTTCACATCACAACAGATCAGGGAACGCAATTCGAGTCCAAACTTTTCACTGAGTTAACGAAACTCCTCGGATCACATCGGATACGGACAACGGCTTATCATCCGCAAGCCAATGGCATGGTCGAACGCTTCCATCGGCAACTCAAGGCCGCACTCATGGCGAGAAGCAACACAGTCAATTGGAGCTCGGAAATACCCATTGTACTACTGGGAATCCGAGCAACAGTGAAAGAAGATTTGAAGTGCTCACCAGCTGAAATGGTTTACGGGCAAACCATCAAGCTACCCGGAGAGTTCTTCATCGAAAATCCTACTTCACCTATGCCAACTACCGACACAGTCATCGACCAACTGCGACAAACCATGCAAAACCTTGTACCAAAATCAACTCGTCAATCCAAACAAGATGACGTTTTTGTTCCAAAATCACTAGACAACTGTGATTTTGTTTTCATTAGAACAGACAAGGTTCGCACGGGATTATCTCCTCCCTATGAAGGTCCGTATAAAGTTGTACGTCGACTACGAAAACATTTCATCATATCGATTAATGGTAAAAACATTAACATTTCAATCGATCGGCTCAAGCCAGCATACGGAATTCTCTGTTCGGCTGATCAAACATCAAGCCATCGAAAAAACAAAACCGTCCGTATTGCTACGACTCACACTGTTATTCCCTAGGGAGGGGAAAATCACTTCGGGGGGAGTCCTGTAGCGGCTCACTTATCAAGTACATACATTTGTTTACCGCCACAGAATCACATATATCAGCGCTCACTCGTATCATACATTCATATTACAACCGCAACCGCTCGAACATCGATCACTGCCCTTCTTCAATTCATTTTAACTTTTACAGTGTATTGCAAATAAACCAATAAGCAAGAAAAACCAAATAATTCATTTACTTTTATTCATCGTTTCAAAACTTCGTTTCGGACAATCGTATTTCGTGCTCGCTACAAGAAACATCCAATTTTTGGATGACGCGTAAAAACAGTGGTGAAAAATATTAAAACCAAATGTTAGTAAAATCTTAGTGAAAATACAGTGAGATTTGTGTCATAAACGGTGTTCAAATCAATCGCCTTATTTATTAACAAGTAGAAATAAATATTGTCAATTAAACATTAAATAAGTGGCGTTTCAATTAATTTACCCAAACGCCATACACTCAACGAGTCGCTTAGAGGATTTAAAGCATTAGGATCAAATTCTGAGAAAAGAGATTCTTGGTTAGTGAACATTGCACTAAACAAACTTGATATTGAAACTAGATCACTATGAACAAGGCACACTGCGGATAAAGATTTCCCGACGATCGTTGATTTGTTAATATTTCTTGGAAGGCGTTTAGATACTAGAGCTATCTAGTTGTAACACCTCCGACTATACAACGTCAGATTTGCAAACAAAACGGTCGCAGTGATTGTGACAGTTGCAACAGCATGACGTCAACTGAATAATCGGAGGCAATAAAAGGGAGCAATGGATGCTAAAATTGTTTATTTGGCGGTCATAGGGTGCAACATTACAGATCGAAGGTTAAGTGTCAACATTATCAAAGGAAGCATCATACATCACTCCACGGGTCATCACGAGATGGAAGCAATTCTGTCGAGAGTAGCATGCTAAAAGTGGAAACGTTAATAACTTCTCACCCACAATTTAGGAACCAGGAGCAAGTCGAAGTTAAAAGGACGTACGCTACCAACTGCACTCGTAAAAATTAAAGATGGTAATGACGAATGGCGCAGACTTATCGAGCATTACTCAACTCGGCGTCATAAGCGTCATTCATCAAAGAGGCATACATGCAGAATCTAAAGGTCAAGCGTATAAATGCCAGAATTTTGATGAAAAGGTTAGGCGAAACTGGAGTGGGAACAATCAAGTTTCAGTAAATCTAATAACAGCAGCGAACGACAGTGCAACCACATTGATGACTCAAGCGTTCAACGTACCTAAGGTATCGGGAACATTCAGCGATTTCATATTAGCTGAGGAAGATCTACGAATGCTGAATGGATTACTATTGGCTGATCCAATATGAACCAAACGTGGCTATATTGATATACTACTCGAGGAAGATATTTTTTAAAGGCAATAACAAAGGAAAACTTAGGCTTTCAAACGGTCTACGAGCATTACAGACCATTTGTGGTAGGATAGTGGCTGGCAAAACAGAATCAGCGCAATATTATTCCAATAGCGAGGTAGGAAAGAATTTCAGTATAATGATAGATATTGATAAATCATTTCGCATGTTTTGGGAAATAGAAGAAGTTCCCAAATGCATAAAACAAACCAGCATGCTTGGAACAACGTACAATGCTGCTTTAAACCGTCTAAAACCCATCGAACGAAACAAAGAATTTGGCCAAATGTATAAAACATTCATGGAAGAGTATGAGGAGGCCACATGGTGCGAATACAAGAGATCCAGAAAGCAAATAAATATTATCTATCATACCACGAAGTACTGAAAACAAGCAGTTTAACCACGAAGCTTCGTTTGGTATTTACAGGTCTATCGTTGAATGATATTCTTACGGTGGGCTCCAATGTAAAAACTTGCTTACTAACATTCTCGTTATATTTCGCAAACATGAATTTGTCACCAGCCAAATCAAATTGATTGGTTTTTGCGACGCAAGTAGTAGTAACTATGAACGATTTTATGCAAAATGTTCTTAATAGATATTCCAGCTTCAGCAAAATGACCAAGAGATGATTGAATTGCAAAACCACGGAAAGCTAATCCAAAACTCCTGTGTGTCATCCCTCCTGTCATCCTACCAATGAACCATCAAGCAGCGAAATGCTTAGTGAGGGACACGCATATAATGTAAAATCATCCGGGAGTAAGTCTTCTTACTATTATAATTCGTCGCAGATTTTGGATAGTCAAGGGCAAAATATTATCCAGAGCGATAATCCACAATTGTATCAACTGTATCAAGCAAAGGTCTAAAATATAAAATCTATTAATGGGGAGCCTACTAAAAAAAAAAAAGTGGAAGTCGTAGATCCATCCTATTAGGTGGGTTTAGACTACTGTGGACAGCTCAAAGTACAGCGTACCAGAAGAAGAGGTTAGGTACTCATGAAAGTGTATAAATGCATATTTGTTTGCGTGAGTACGAAGGCTGTTCATATAGAAACTGTATGTAATCTCACAACCGACAGCTTTCTAGGACTACTAAATCGGTTTATATCAAGAAGAGGATACATTGTATTCCGACAACGGTACAAACTTTGCCGGAGCAAATAACGATTTGCGTCAAAGACGTCTGACATCGCATCGGCACTATTGCAACACAGAATAGAATGAAATGTATCCCACCTGTGGTGCACCTCATACGGGAGAAATATGGGCGGCGGCGGTCAAGCTGGCTAAAATACATCTAGGGAGGATTGTTGGTGGTTCAATACTAACTCTAGAGAAATTCACAACTTTAATTACCAAATGATCGAGGCTATCATGAATTCAAGGCGTACAATCATCAGTATTAATCAGGCGTACATTTACCGATATGGCAGATGATGATCTGCAGCAGCAACATATTTCACCATGTCCATTGGCCAAATGGAAGTTAGTCAAAAAAAAAAAAATGCATAACATTTTTGGAACCGCTGGCACAACGATTATCTCACCATTCTACAAAAAAAAGCAAAATGGACTAAAGAATATGATAATATAGCAACTGGATATGTCGTATTAGTATCTAAAGCAAACCTACCATCAACATGTTGGGGATTGGCAAGAGTTGTTGAAGCACATAAATCAAATTATGGAAAGGTACTTATTGTAAGCCTACGTTTAACCAACACCAATAAAATATTTCAATGTGCTAGTCGGGATATGTAATCGGGATTTATAGTCGGGATGTGTATTCGGGATGTATAGTCGGGATGTGTAGTTGCGATGTTTAGTCGAGATGCATCGTCGGGATCTGTAGTCGGGATGTGTTGTCGAGATGTGCAGTTCCGCTTATTTATACGTTGTAGTGTAAAAATGGAATGAGTGTCTTTTATAGGATGAGTTCAGGATAAGTAGTCGGGTGAGTAGATAAATCGTTGCCAACTTCCTTTTCCTGTGGTCTATCTACTCATGACCGCCAGAGACATCGATGAGAGAAATATCTACTTACGAAATGGCTTCATGCCATTTCGTAATAAGCTATCGGTATAATAATTATTTTTCCTTGATTGATTGATTGATTTCAATGTACGATCAAGCATTAAGCAAGTCTCCCGTATTATAAATGCAAATAACACACCACTATACCCATGTTACAACACGACACCATAACTCTCCCTCACCAAGGAAATATGTACCATCATACTCAGCTTTCATGAAGCCAAACATAGCAATATTCACCCCATAAAGAAAGGCGCCACATCGATAACCACATAAGTCTAATAGTGTGATATCCGCCCCTGGCCAGGCAGCCATCGTACACCTTTTTACATATAACAAAATCGAGGAATGGGAAAGGAATGTTATTGAGGACAGACTCGGCCCGGTTACAGACACCTAATAAAGCCGATAGTTAGTGATTTATGACAGCACAATGAAAACACAATTAAAATATTAATAATAAAACGTTGGAACCTGATCGATCAAAAATAATATCTTAAACTAGAATTTATATTTATATAATACTCCAAACTTCCGATTACCAAAATTGATGGTAAAATATATTTCGATGTTCTTCTGAAACCAAAAAACAAATTAGTTATTTATTTCTACTCTAACTTAGTCCAACCGCTCTATAATTTCAAATATTTAAGTATTAGCTTCCAACAATTAAGAGAAATATTAAAAGAACAATAAATATAATATAATCTAAATTCAAATGTAAAGATGTTCCTATCCCTAAAAATAACAATACCATTTATTAATCATAATTCAATTCTAAGCCTTAAGGCATTAATTACATTAAGGATCAATTATATTAAATTCTTCTTCCTCCAGCATACCCCATCTGAAATAAAATTTTGAACCATAAGTACACTCCAACTAGTTCTAATAGATGTCTCTCCGCTCATTATTGGTGAAATTTGTTAGTTGTTATACCTATCATCACAAATCTTAAACAGTAAATATTTGCTATATAAAGCCCTTGTTCACCCACAACCTCACCATTTGCCTTTAGTCGAAATTTGTGGAAAAACCAAAATTACTCTTGACATTTGACAAATAAAGTTTAAATTTAAAAGTAGTGAAGTGAATTTAATAAAATTGGAAATATAGTGCAGCAGTCACTAGCAGATAATACAATAAATAACTATACTAGTGTAACAATAAACAATACAAAAACAATTGAAAACGTGCAAGTGAGAACCGTTATAACGGTAGGTAGCAACGTCTGGTGTCCTATATTAAATTATTTTATTAATTATTCCAATATTAACTAACATCTTATCATATTCAGACCTAAATCCATATAATTTCCACCTGCTAATGTAATTAATTAAATAATTAGTTAACCACACCCATACTCCTAAATTAAAAATTTGTTGTCCCAACCACAATAATTTCAACCAACGTCCAATAACATAACGGTCGATAGCTCACCATATCTAAATCATTCCAATGTACCCTCCCGAATTCTACATCCTGAAAAAAAATGTGGAACGCTTCACGATTTTGCGTGTCATCCTTACGCAGGGGCCATGCTAATCTTCTCTGTAACTAAAAATGATGAAGAAAATATTTCAAAACTAAAAATGTTTTAAATTTTCCAGCGAAATGGTCTCAATTTTAAGCGGAAAAAGTGCAAATTTCTATTCGAAAAAATTGAATTCCTATGATATGTAATAGCAGACGGAAAAATTAACCCCTCAGAAATAAAAATTAAAGCTGTGAATTACCCTGAGCCGACAAATCTTAAGAAAGTACAAAGTTTCCTTGGACTTTCCGGGTATTTTCAGAAGTTAATTCCGCAATATTCAATTATCCCTCGACCTCTGACAGACCTCCTAAAAAAAGGCAATACCATTGCCATATTACTTTTACAGCAAAAAGACCTCACCCGCAGCGGAAAAATACACCAGTTATGAGCTGTAAGTACTGGCCATTGTGTCAGCGCTCAGAAAATTAGCCATATATTTGCTAAGCATTCCTTTTAAAATAATAACGCAGCATTCTAGATGACAATGAATTAGAAAGACATAGATCTGTGGATTGCCCTAACTTTGGAGGAATTTAGATATTCATTAGAACATCGATTAAGCAAAAAGATGCAACACGTAATCCCATTATTATGTTAGTCGAAGATGAATTTCTTAATCAAGTTGAAGCTGCTCAAACTATTATATTTTATTTAAGATGGATGATTCTGGCCACTAGCTGTTATGCATACCTAAACTAACCGCAAAACTTGTATCTAGCGTATATTAGGAGACAGAAAACGTGGAAGGCAAGAGGGTTACTTTCAGGCACTGACAAAAGGGGATTATCCCCTATTTACATACCATAAAGACCATTTAGGCTTCCTAACTAACATATCTAACTATATCAGCAGAGGTGATTCAAAAATTAGAGGTACAATTTTCGGCAAACTGTAACGGTCGATAAATTTCGGTCATGTTTTTTTGTTTTCAACAAGGAAGAGAATAGAAGAAAAAAAAACATAAAAAATTTTTGAATTTTACAAGTAACTATTTTGTTTTATTTTCTCTTAATCGTTGTCGGTCGACACCTGCCATCCAACTTTAAAGTCAATTTAATCGGGGACTCCAACCAACCTAATTATGGCAATTCAAAATAAAAAAAAATAAAAAAATAAAAGAATTAGAAAAGTGATATATGTACAAATGTATGGTACGTTTGTTTACTGCATTATGCAGTGCGAAAACAAAATTCGGAGGAAATGAGATGACCGTATAGTAGATTTGGCGGGAAAATTGCGTATATAAAGCTCGCGTTTGGTTTTTTTTTTTTTTGGGGTATGAAGAGAAGTAAATTGAAGGTGGTGATGAAGAGAACCATTATTTTTCACATATCGTGAATTTTTTTTTTTTTTTGGTGAAAAAAAGATACCTGTTAGAAAAAAACCAAAATTTAATTGAAGTTAAGAAAAATAAAAATAAAAATAGTAAAGTTAAAGTTCTGTACAGTGAGGCAGAATACAATATTTTGAGTGCTTAGAAGCTTTGAGATTTTTCTTTGTGGAATGGTTTATTGAATGTCGGTGGTTATAAGTGTAAAGAAAAACTTTAAATTAACGGTTTGGAAAAAAATGTATATATATAAAACTGTATTAAATAAAAAAATAAAAATAAGTTAAGGAATTATGCTATAAAAGAAAAAAAAAACTGTTATGATCATTTTGTGAAATTCCTAATGTAACGGATCGAATTTATAAACATTATGTTAAAAGTTGGTGGTTAATAAATTTTGTTCAAATAGTAATAATTGTAAGAACCCGAAAAAAAAATAAAAATAAAAACTCTGTTATGATCATTTTGTGAACTTCTTAATGTAACAGGTCGAATTGATAAATAAAAATTATGTTAAAAGTTGGTGGTTAATAAACTTTAGTCATTGTAAAACCCGAAATAAAAAAAAAAAGGAAATAAAAATAAAAATTCTGTTATGATCATTTTGTGTAATTGATAATGTAATGTGGCGAATTTCGAATTAATAAACTTTTGTTAAATTAATTGATAAATTAATTCATAAACTTTGTTGAATAAATTCTATTGTAAACCAATTGAAATTATAGTCAATATAATTGTGTAAAGTTGCTGTTTGGTTTTTTTTATCCGCCCGTATAATTTTCACATTGTGTGATAAATTGGTCGAATTCGAATGGTGCTGAAGTGTATTTTGGAGTGCAACGTATTGTAAGGGGGAAATCAGCTACCCATACAAAAACAAAAAAAAAAAACAAAAAAAGTTAATTTGGTTTTGGTCGCTGTTGTATTAAGTATCCTGAATAGCTGTGTTCCAGAATTTGAGTATCACGTTGGGGAGTTACGGAATAACGGACACCATCGCATCATTGCAGATAAGGATAAGTATACATTACTATTCAAAAATTATTTTTTTTAGTTAATTTTTTTTTTAATTCACTTAAGGGCCAAGTACACGAAAAATGGAAAAAATTCTCGACTTTAGTGTACCTTTTCTTGGTGATTACTGATTTTTTCAGCCTAAACTAAAGTTTAAAATCTTAAATAGGGTTTAACTTAGTTAATAACGGTTCGTTTTTCCAATTTTCCACTTAGTTTTCCTGCAATTTCATTTTAATTGTGTAAGGTTTTCACAAAATTATGAAAAGTAAATGTACCTTTTCTCAGTAATTAGCCAATGAAACTAAGACTATAATATATCAAAATGCGTAGGGGAAAAATTTGGATTTAATAACGGTGGCTTTTTTGGAATTTTAAAGTATTAATCGAAATAATTCCAAAAAACTAAAAAATCATTGATTTTACCATTGTGTCTGTGATAATATTTAGCGCCGCTGTGTGCAAATGTTTTATTTTTTAGTTCAGTAAACTAATAATAGATAGCAGATTAAAAAATTTGTTTTATTGTTTTACTTTTCTTGGTCACATAGTTCAAATGGTTTATTGTTTTACTCTTCTTGTTCATAGTAACTATCAATTCGTTGTTTGGTCAAAGTGATAAAATAATTATACATTTTTAATAAACAATTAAAATTTAATATGGGAAGAAGTAAAAATTATGGTGTAAATGAAAAAAGAAAGCAAAAAAATCGGCAAGCAATACGATCTAGGTAAGTACATTTAAAATGACCAGTAAATTGTCTGATTTATCTGGAAATATGCTATAGTAATTAATAATAATATATATATATATATATATATATATATATATATATATATATATATATATATATATATATATATATGTATATATATATATATATATATATATATATATATATATATATATATATATATATATATATATGTATATATATATATACATATATATATATATATATATATAATATAATGAAATTGGTTTTTTCATGTGCAATTTCTTATAACCAATTGAAAGTTTTTTTTTTTCCTTCTTACCAACGACATTCATTAGTCATTTATTATTCATTTAGTTGTATATGATTTGGACATATGTGCGTCGGTTTGATAAGTGGTAAATAATGTGTTCTTAATCTATTATTTTTTCGGGAAGCATCGCGTAGTTGCTGATATGGGCATACGGTACCGAATCCGTTACGTGATTTTTGGTGTTTGTTGTCATTTAGTTTTTTTTGCTTTCTGCACATGATTATCGTTTTTTTTTGTAGCAGGCCGTTTATTCCAACCAAATGGTGAATCAAGAACCTCCCAGCCCTAAGCATCCCGGATGTAAAAGTGTTGCAAGCATGTGCACACCATGGGGAATAAGCTCGAAGGTCATGCGCTACAAAACCTGTGCAGTTTGTAACAGGTCGGGCCACCGTGTTTACATCAAAAGTTTTTGAAGAATACTGCGAAACTAAATCTGTTTAACATTCGCTGATCATCACTGGAAATCCGAGAAGAAATGGGCAAATAGAAAAATTAAATGGCATTATTGTTCTTGCACTCACCAAATTATCAAGGGCCAATCCAGATTCATGGAATCATGGTACAAATATGCTTCGAATTTAGAGAGATTCATGAACTGTACGTGGCAGCGTTCAATTAATAAAACACATTTTGAACTACTTTTGGGCATTCAAATGCAGAATCCTGAAGAATCGGCTATAATAGAAGAAAGAAAGAAGCATCCAGACATGACACTTTAAAGGTTGAATTTATTTAAATTTTTACATTTTGTATTTGGCTTTTCTAATGAAGCTTAAAGTATAATTCCTATGGTAAACAGTGACAAACCAAAAAATTCGCCGTAAAATCACTTGATGAAAATTTCGGCAGAAACATGTCGGCTGGTAACTTTCGGCGGAGATAGCCAAGACAGAAATTTTATAAATTTCGGCTGTAAACTTCCGGCTAACTTTAATAGTATAAAAAATAATTGTAAGCAAATCTAGGGAAATTCTTTCTATGGATAACAGTAATTATGGAAGAAGCAACACATTCCAAATACAAACGAGATTCTTCAACAATACAAATTTATACATATACATATATACACCAATCGAGAAATGTAGTATTATATTAAAAGGTATAAGCATTCATTATATGCAATACAATGAAATTTTAAATACATAACAAGTATTTACCGTAGAATTTCACTGTACTACAAAACCAATATATGTACATATGTACTATAAATATTTAAAAATCATATGGCGTGACATACCTGACAACAATAATCGGACAGTACCGTTATATAAATTTTGAATATGAGTCCAATCCAAACAAATATCCGTAATAAAGTAACCTACACACTTTTACAATTAAAAATAAAACACTAGTTATTATTTTAATTTAATACACTTTAATTAAATTTTTTTTCACAACCACAAACACTATAAAACACTCGAGTATAACGAAACGTCAAAAAAACAAACACGTCCGACCGGTATGAAAGACAAATCCAAACTCCGGTATAATAATTATTTTTCCTTATGTTGCAAAGAAAACCCAACACTTACTCCTTTTGGTGACTGTCTCAGTTTTTTACCTCTAGCTAAAATTCTAAAATCAGTTCTAAACCGTGAAAAACTGAAACCTCAAACATCGCGTTTATTAGATGCATTTTTTGTATTCCTAGAATATTATTAAATTAACTTTGTGATTTTTGAAACCATAACCCCAAGAAACAACATAAAAATACAGCCACCTAAAAGGAATTTTCCGTCATTATTATAACCGAGCTCGGGATCGAACACCGAAGCTAGAATACTACTTACTTCTCCAATGAGTAGTTTGGCTTTCTGCTCATTTTTTGCTTGCGGAAAATCAAAACTGTAACTATTCAGCGACGATCACATTTCTATCTGTTATTTAAATTGTAAATTTAAATTCTGAAGTTAATTATTATTCGCGGCACAAATTATATAAAGCCGTATAGTGGATAATCTAGGTAATGGAATTATTGGAAACGGTAAAATAAAATCGTATTGGATTCTAACGGAATAGATTGCAAATACAAAATTAATTAATAAGACTTTTCAATAGATCAACCCCACCCATAGGGTTGTATTCATTCGATCCCATCGAATAAATTTCAAATACATAGGAATATCCTGTTGAATCGCAAAGTGAGAAAAATTTCGTTCGCCATTTATATAGTTTCACCTTGGGCATTGGGAGGGAAACATTGAAATACAACCTGCAACGCATCTCCTCGAAGGTGACTCATAGATTGTGTTACTGCTTCCAATGAATGTCTTCCTCAATACGCTCGAACGCTTGGAAACCGATAAACAGACATAAAAATAGATGTTCTGATTCTGCAGTGATAAAACATGTTTCAAATTAGTTTGCCGAGCATATAAATTCATTTGATCTACAGTCAGTAGGGCCACCTTCTTCATGTTGTAATTCTGTTTCTTGAGGATGTTTCTTGAACCGAGATGTATTTTAATGTCGAGTGAATAGATCGGTAGTAGCACAAGAAGTTGAAATATAAGTTTCAACAGATGTTTGAAATTATGGTGAAGAGTTCGCTGAACATGCCTCGTCGTCATTCCGAGTCAAACTAATCACGTTTGCTTCAATAAAATTCTGTGTAGTGTTAATGTGCTGGTCGATAGGTAACCTTCTTTCAGTAAATACATAATCAGGATCAACTATTCACTTCCAGTCTCTTCATAAATGCTGGGAACCGACTCCATAATATCCAAAATGTCATCTTCCGTCATTCCCGAAAGACCGTAATATGTCTTACAATAATGTGTCATGGCTAATAACAAACAACATAGATTGTAATTTCATTTACATGTATTGGAGTTGATGATCATCTTTATTCTCGGTCTGTGTTAGTGATTAAGCGTGGTTTCTGTAGTGTGTCAGAGTGGGTATGCCTTGCCCAAGCGTTCATTTCGTCCGCGGAAATTCCCTAGGAATAACTAGTAATATGTCGCCTGAAAACAGCCCCACCATACCACCCATTAGACGTGAGTTGCTGCGTATGTCTTGCAGATTTAGATCAAGGGAATCAAATGCACGCTTGTGCAATAATGTGCATTCCCCAAACTAACAACTTACACTGTCGCAGCATTACGTATCGACTGCTGCTTTTGCTCATGTTAAAAATTGGTGTTTCTTCGTGCGCAGTTCGAGTGCACAGTACGATCGTTAAGTAGCGTGGCAGTATTGTTGGACGATGCTAAGGCAACTGCTATGTTTATGGCCTTACGAACTTGAGCCAGCAGAAAATTGAGTAAGAAAGTCTTCCAAGTTCTCCCCGGCGTGTGTAACAAAACAAGGCGCCTTTTGCTCCATCAATCTGCTGTAGAACTCTGTTGAGCACTTGCCATTTCTCTGAAAGAAGTCGCAGTGTCATTGCGATCACGTGACACTAAAGCGATGTGGTGTCTTCAATCAAAGCATCATTATAAATTTCTTCTTTAAACGTCCGGATGTAAATCTCGAAGACAAAACTTCACATACCTCTCTATGAAGGTTACCCGTTCATACCCAATCATGACTCGCCCTAACAACCATTGACTTGGAGGAAGTTGAGTGTCATGAATTAATACGATGTCATTTAACTCCAGATTTTCATGACGATTTTGCCATTTCGATCGTATTTGTAGGGATGTTAGATATTGCAACTGCCAGTTCTTCCAAATATGTTCAAACATTCATTTCACAACTTCCCATCTTGCATGATGAGATACAGTTTGATCTTGGAGTAGCTCAGGAACTTGATATAGTGGTCGTCCTATTAAAAAATGGGCGGGCGTCAGAACATCAATGTCGTCAGTCTCTGCTTCACATAAAAGTCTAGAATTTAGGACGCCTTCGATTTGCGTGACCAACATTGAAAATTCATCTAATGTTAGATAGACATCACCAACAGTTCTTGTGATTTGAACTTTCATCGATTTTACCGCACTTTCCCATAGACCTCCTTGATGGGGAGCTCTCGGTGGGATGAATGGCCACGATATTTTGTTTTTGAGAAGATTAGAGGAGATGTTATCGCAATTGTCGATCAACAATTTTTGAATTTCTTCTAGGTAGTTCCTCGCTCCAACAAAGTTGGTACAATTATCACAATATATGGTGTGACACAAACCACGCCTGCTGGTAAATCTTCGAAGGGCACCCAAAAATGATTCTGTGTTTAAATTCATGCAAACTTGTACGTGTATGGCATGTGTACAAAAGCAAATGAAGATACAAAAATATGTTTTTACGGGAACTGAACCTCTTCGGCGCAATGGATGAATCTTGAACAGTTCACAGAAATCGACCCCGACGGTTCCAAATGGCACTGTGTGAATTACCCTCGCTTCAGGTAACTGCCCCATTATTTGCTGGGCCATTATTGGGTTATGTTTCAGACAGCGCACACATCTTCTGAACACTTTCTTGGCCACGTCCTTTCCTCGAAGCACCCAGAAGTTTTGACGTACTAAGCTGAGTAACAAATTGGTTCCTGGATGCTGATGAGATTCATGTGTGTTGTGTGTTATAGCAATCGCCAGTGGTGATTTGTGCGATATAATGATGGAATGCCTGGTACTGTATGGTAGTAAAGCCTTGTGCAGTCTGCCTCCCACCCTCATTATGTTGTTACCATCCAAAAAAGGATTTAATCCTTTCAGTTGGCTTTTCACTGAAATGCGTTTGTTATTAGTGAGGCTTAGGTATTCATCAGGAAAGTCTACCCTTTGAATGTAGATCATAATTTTTTGATTGGCATCTTCCAATTCTACTGGTGTGAGTGATCCAGTTTGTTTCTCTTTTTGATATTTACGGCATCTAGAATTTACAATAAAACGATTAACATATGCTAAAATATTTTGCATTTTGAAATGGCTGCTATATTTAGTGATTATTTTGTTTATCACGGAATTATCTGGATTCCTTTGAATTGTCGTATTATGTACATTAACAAATATTTCCTCTTCTTCCTTTGTATTAGGTATACTTGGTTGATTGGGAAAATTTTTCTCGTCACCTGATAACCATACAGGACCATTCCACCAAATATTATGTTCAGATAGTTCCTTTGCAGTTTTGCCCCGCGTTGCACAATCTGCATGGTTATGTTTAGATGGTACGTGTCTCCATATGTCCCTTTTGTGGGTACCAATAATCTCCGCAGTCCTATTGGCAACAAAGGTAGTCCAACGTCTCGGCTGACTAGAGAGCCAATTAAGCACTATTTGTGAGTCTGTCCATAGTGTAACAGATGCGATGGTCAAGGTTAACATGGCAGAAATTTGTGTCACCAGCCTGTTGAAAAGAACGGCACCCATTAGCTCCAGCCGGGGCAGACTTACTTGTTTTAACGGTGCCACTTTAGTTTTGGAACACAGTAAACTAGTGGTAAAACCTTCAGCTGTTGGAGACCTTAAATATACTGCCGCCGCATAGGCCCATTTACTGGCATCACAAAAGCCATGAATGCTTACTGTGCTTCACGATCCTGTCCATCTAGGAATTTTGAATTCAGGTGTTCTGCTGAAATCTTCTCGAATTTCGTTTCACGATTTGCTTATTTCTGGCAGAAGTTCCTCATCCCATTCTAATTTTCGCAGCCATAGACTTTGGAATAGTATCTTTATTCTGATAATTATAGGGGATATTAATCCCAGATGATCGAATATACTGCTTGCGACTGACAACAGACTTCGTTTGGTGTGGAATTTTTTTTTGGTCTAGATTTACTTGAAAAACAAATTGATCAGAAGTTGAGTCCCAGCCGATGCCCAATAACTTCATTGGCTCTTGATGCTCCGAGATCTGATGTATGTCCTTTATATTTGAATCCTTTATGTTTATACTGTCGCGAATGGTAAGATTGTTAGATGACATTTTTCTCAAGTGGAACTCTCCATTACTTAATACTTTCAAAACGTCATCCTTTAGTCGGTTGTTGAATTCCTCCATAGATCTGCTAACTCTTTCAAGCACCTTGTTGACATAAGGGATGCGGATCCTGTCCCATATGGTACGGTTTTCATTGCGTAAGAAAGAAATGTTTTGCTGTTCATCTCGCCAAAGTATTATTTGGTGTTTGGCGTTATTTTCGTGGACCCATGACGGTACATCTTCTCTATGTCCCCTACCAATACGTAACGATGCAGTCTAAAGCGAATTATAATTTCAAATAGACTTGATTGGATATTGGGACCAACCAGTAGATTCCCATTTAATGATAAACCGGCGGTAGATTTTGCGGAAGCATCAAATACCACTCGCAACTTAGTGGTGGTACTTGTGTCCTTTAAAATCCCATGATGTGGTAAAATATAACTCTGGCGAAGTAATGTTTGCTCGATCTCAATCTTATTCATGTGGTGTAGTTCTTGGTATTCTTCCATGAATTTTTTATAAAGTTCTTCAAAATTTGAATCTAGCTTGAATCGTCGTTCCATCGCCAACCGCCTTGACAGAGCAATATTGTAAGTTGATCCTATAATTGCTTGTCTTTCTCCTTGAATGGTAATGTTGTGATAAATTTGCCATCCACTGCCCGCTCGATGGTAGCTCTGAATATTGACTCACAATTCTCCTCCTCTTCGGTGTAGCCATTTAAAGAAACATCATCAACATTTTCGACCTCCCAGAATCTTCGCAATGTTGCGTCGATATCTATCAATGTTGTAAACGATTTTGATTGATATGTCTCGTTGTCGGAGTTTCCAGCTACAAGCCATCCCAATTTTGTGTTTTGAGCAGCTAGTCCGGAGGAATCTAATAAAACATCAATTGGTCCAGGTTTGAAAAATTCCGGATCAGCTAAGTTAATAGTTTTGAGATTTCTTATGGCTGTGACATTAACTTCAATGGCTGGTAATGAGACGTAATATTCAGTATAATCAAAGCCTTTACTGTTATGACTGAGTCTGAATTAAATCTAGACATAAACCTGAATGAGGTGCTTCCGTTTGACCTGCCCGCCCTAGCCTGCCCAATCCCGGCTACCAATGTTCTTGCGTTAGTTCGTGGTAAACCTAATTTTTGCGTTAAAGCTTCTGTAATGAAAGATGATTGTGAATCAGTATCCAGAAATGCTCGACATTGACGTTGTACGCCATGATTGTCTAAAATGTTAATTAGGGCAGTTGGGAGTATTGCTTGTAGTGTCGAATTTAGACATATCTTTTTATTTTCCGATTCGATACAATTATCTAGTTCGCCATGCATATTGTTAGTATTGTGTTCTTCTGTTACATCAGGTGGAGAGTGGACTTTCAATGTCTCTAGTGCATCAGTGCGAGTTAGCAGAAACTTAAAAAAATCGCTTATGGTAGGATATTCATTATCTGATGTGGCTTGTGCCGATAAATTCTGCGTTTCACCATCTAACTTTGTTAACATTATGTGAATGAGCCACGGATCTCTGGACTCAGCTTTTTCACCAAGTGCCCGTAAACCACGTACTACCTCATCAGAGGTATCCATTAGTTTTCTAATATTGGAAGCAGAGGCCAAATTCATCGAAACTTGGTCCAAAAATGTGCGAATAAATGAAGAATTTCAAAAAAGCTTTGCCACTCAGTATAGTCCCCGGAGAAATAAGGGATCTGCAGTTTCGCTAGTTTTACCCCAATAGATGTATTTAGAGCACATGTCGTATCGTTATGGACGGTTCTATTCATGTCAGCAAGATCGCGCTTTCTTATCCAACCATTTAATTTTCCCGCAATTGTGGAATAGGATTCTTCAGCATCTATTAATTAAGAATCCTCTGTTTCATAGATAGCAAATATTTTGCCCTCTAACTCTGTTATTGTGTACGTCTGTGCTCGCTTCAGCTTGACGCGCATTTCCTCGACAGTTTCTTCTGAATCTTCACTAATTTTGTTTGCGTATTTGACCATTTTAGTTAATACTGCGCAAAAAGAAGCACGCTGCCTCTTTAATCCGCCTATTTCAGATATGCTTGTTTTTAGTTTAAATTAAATTCACAATTTCACAATAGAGTGTACACGTATATATGTAATTTGAATTGATAATTGTTTCCCGAAAGTGACGAATTCAGTTTAGTAAGTTAAAAGCACAGAAATTACGGATCGAAATTCACTATTTAATCCACAACAGCAATTTTTTTTTAAGCGATTATTTTATTCTCCAAAAAAAAAAAATGTTTATTGGTTTTTAATAAAATTGGCTTTTACTTATCTGTGAATTAGTTTTTCTTTGTAGATTGGGTTCTCGGCCGCATGCGGTTATTCCAACGATGCAGCACGTGCTAGTTCTGATTTGATGCTAATCCGGCTCGAAGGACCATGTACAAATTTGTTTGTTTTATTCAGAATACAATCCTAGCTACTTTCTCGTTGTATGATTCCTCAGTATGAGTTGGCAGATTTTAATAATGAATTGAAAGTCGCTGCTTTCCAAATTGTAATCCCAAGATGGCTTCTTCAAAATTAATTTTACAATAATTATTTATGCATCTGGTTTTTATTATTTATGCATCAAATTACAGATTGCAAGTGAATGAGTTTTTTTATTTTTGCTACATCGTAAATGATCCCATAAAGTACTAAACCCTTACGCAAATATTATGATACTTATTTACCAACCCTGACTCAATCGAGAAGAACAATATAATTTATTATGGATAGGTAATTGCATTTTTTATACCATTACCAATATCAAATTAGTACATTTTCTACTTTATAAGACCATTGACGTTTGACATCAAAATAACAAAATATTTGACAATAAAGCAATTATAAAGCTAAGTACTTATTTCAGATATTTATAATAATAATTTAGTTAATTCTGCGTTTGTTTATTTAGGTTGTTCCGGATTCAAATTATAATTCAGTGTTGATCTCTGTCCATCGGCGATTGCAGGATGTCCACAATTGCGTACGTGAGTAAAGGTATCCTGTGTATATTCATGGAGATATCTGGAACTATTTACAAATGAGGAAGGAAGAATTGCTATTTGCCCCAAATAAACTTTAGATGGCCGCTTTCCACCTTGACATATACATCAACTACGAATTAATGAAGACTCTGCCTGCAACATAGAAGAAAATTCAAATCATCGTGTCTCAACATCAGATGATTGGTGAAATAAGGGCTGTAAGGCATAGTTTGGCTATTTTCAACTGAAAATTTGTCTTTGATTTGCTGCATGTAGAATGCTTTGAAAACCACATTTTGTAACACTGCTCAACCTCCTCATCAGATAGGTATAGGACACGTAGTCTATGTTAGTCTCGGTCATAAAACCTATCTAATTGTGAAAGCTTCATTAAGCTTTCAAGGATTTTTGAAAATCCTTTTTTCCACCCAAATAATTATTTTTTGATTTCATCAAAAATTAAACTGATTTAAACCGATTTTTTAGTAGATTTGTTCCGCTTTCACAAACTCAAACAAAACATTCAACATTTAACATGTAACATTTAACAAATTTACAGGTTCATTAGTTCGAGCTGCATTTCTTAGTCGCCTAAATTGCGGCTATTTTACGATATCCCTGGCTAATTTGAATATTTCAAACTGAATTCTTTAATTGGTTCTTTAATTTGAAGGTCATCATGCATATTACTATTTCGAATATGAACCTGGATCATTGATAATATTACGAAGTATTTTCGCTGGGGGTTCGTTGCAGGAGTTCTCTGTTTGACGCGCTGGTAAACATATAAAAATATTTTTCGTTTCTTTTTGTACCTTAAACAAAGCTCATTTTCAACATGGGAGGCGCTCTTTACTGTAGGCTTTGGTAGAGCTATGGAAATGGTCGAAAAACCCAGTGTGACTTGTCACGGATATAAGGAAAAATTTCAATTAACATCGACAGATGATAATTAATTGGGCAGGCAATAATTTTCTGGTTAAACCACTATAAATATTTTGTACGTAAACACAATGGAATTGGAAAATCAATAATTTCCATTTAATTTCCCAATTCTTTTGTTTGAAAAGAAGAAATACACAAAACAAAAAATAAAATCTTCTATACCAAAATCCATAAATCATTTTATTCGGCATTTCTTATTTTTTTGGTTATATCCCTATCAAATATCTTAGACATTGTTCGCTCGTCTTATAAATATAAACTCACATAAAGATAAGATATTTTTTTGTTGTTGTCGTTATTTATTTAAGCAATTTCTGATCGATTTCGTTCGAATTGGATGTAATACGTTTATACGTATATATATATAGTATCGTAGAGCGTGGGGACAAATACACAGTAAAAAATTTATCTTTAATTTAATAAACTTATAATCTATATAAATGGATTTAAAAATTAAAACTACATTAAAAATTAAAAACAATTAACTTTTTGTGAAACAAGACGCGTACAGCGCGCACCAATCACGATGGTTCATCGAAACGGCAACGACAAATTTTCTCCTTCTGTTGATGGACATCCGATTTTGTGACCACACCATCACCGGCTGACATTTTGTCAACACCAACGCCACGATGAAATTTATAAATTTTTTTACTCTTTCGTGCATCGTAATTGATTTCCTCGAAATATTTCGAATATTTCTCAAATTCGTCCGGTGCTGGGCTACGGCCAACTTTAACTTCTGGCGCACGACCACCACTATTGCTAGGACTACCGCAAGCGTTACTAGTTGGCGCCAAAGTGGTACATGGTTCAAGCGGTTCGGATCGCGGTGGTGATAGTGGCATTGAAATACGATAGATTTTTTGATTTTGTTGAGCGGATGATGGTAGCGGGTGTAGTGCTGCTGCTGATTTTGCTCGAAACGAATCTGCTGTACCAACACGTTTCGACTGCTTCGGACATAAATTTGACGTTGATGTGGCTGAATTTTTAAATTCGACTTGTTTCGATTTTGTTGAACTAACTGAGGTTGCCGATTTTTCTTCGATTTTCGTTGCGGACTGTGCCGGATTAACAATTTTTGTAAAATAGTGTAGGAACTGGAATGAAAATACAAAAAAAAAAAAGTTGAACACCCACCGAACGAAATTGTAAAAACTGGATTTCCAAAGATAAGAAACATAATATAACAACAATGAAAATCCAGTTATCACAGTTTTTCATTTTAAGTTTTTCTAAAGAAAATATTCTTTCGTGTGACAACAAAAAAAATTGTGATTTTTCTTACCTTTGGAAAAATATCCAGAAATATTGAAAATATACAAAAAAAAAATTCTCTTGTTAGATGTCGTATATTTGTTTGCTGGTGAGATGAGTCATAAAGTGTATACGAATTTTGACCTAAATATCGGTAATTGTGTACCTCTAACTATAAATTACGTTCATTTTTTTTCGTCTTACAATTGGATTGCATCCATTCAGAGCTTGGATAATTGCAATCCAATTATAAGAAGAAAACACACTTCAGTCTTTTAATAAGCTTTACATAAGAATGCTTTTTATTTGTTATCAAGAAAATCACCAACGACATCTATAAAATATATTGTTAAATTCTTAAATAATTTAGCTCAATTTTAATATATAAAATAAAATTCTATCAAAATATAGTTCCGGTTGCAAAAAAACCAAAAAAATTTATAAATTTGCCACAGGACCGTCACTATCATTACTTGGAATTCGACTATCATCAACATCACTAACCAATGTATCTGTTGTATTGTTTCCTTTTAATAATTTGTTCGGATTACCCTCATGATATGTTAACGTTTTCCAATGTTCACGGCCCATTGTGCGAATCATTTCCAAATACTTGAGGAATGTATTATACGAATTATAATTTTGATTTGGACACACGAATTGTTCGACCCACGTTTTGTCATGAACAAATTGACGCCCGGTTGGCTCTTTTAAGTTCAGCTGCTCCATTAGCTGGACAAAATTTTCCGTATGATTTGAATGCCAATATTTGGTTGTGACATAGCTGGATATAAAATTTGGTTTAATTTCGAAACAAAATATTTACATATAAAGACACATACCTTAATCCATCTTCAATCATTTTACGAACTTCTGGGTTATCAACAACTCGCTGAACTTCAGGCGAATCCGATTTTCGTCCTAATTCAACCAGTTGCCAAGGGGCCATCAATCCAAATCGAACACATTTTATCACCTCGATAACACATTTTTCTCGATTTTCCCAATCATAATCCAACCATCGTACAGCCGCCATTAATACCTCAGACTCCGCATTCACCCCAATCGTATTCGACTGGAACAGGGTACAAACTTCTTCGAGTGACAATTCGAGGAATTCCTTGGATGCCACTAGAGTTAAAAAAAATTTACACACCCTCGTCAACATTAATTGTTTTATGAGTTTATGGCCATAATTGCGAGACTCTAAATACAATAAAAATGCGGCATCCTCAGAAAATTTTTCCTCATCATCCAAACACACCCAGCACTGATTGACCAAATCTTTGATGCGTAAAAATTGGGCCGCATTAAAAAGTTCCAGTATACCCTGCCGTTGTACCATCGGCTGATTGGACAGCATCCAGTCGTACACCATAATAAAAGCTTGTGGCGTAACTTTATCTGATGGCAGGACAACAACTTGTTCAAGCGTTTTATCAGCAAAAAAATCCGAATAGCATTGCAACACCATCATGTGACAATTGAATACAATATCATCAATTTTTATTTTAACATTTGTCTTATCGTAGCCCGTGATCATTTTTTTCAGCAATTGTAACAAATCGGCTTTATCCGGCTGCACAATTTGATCCCAATTCGGAATCTCAATACTATCGAAACCAATCTCTCCCAATGTTTTCTCCTTGTATTTACCAATGTGATCCATTTTATCGGTTTGCTTCGATGTCGATTTTTGTATGAAATAGCTTGGCTTAGAAATGGGCCGTGCTAGACTAGCGGTTGTTTTCAAGGGCGGGGTACTGGATGAATCTATGTATATACGTATAAAATATATATAAAAAAAAAAATAAAAAATTCAAAATCAAATCAAATAAATATTTCAACATAAAATTATTGTGAGCGGTGGCTGATTTTTATTGCAACGGTCGTAAAATAAAATAAAACAAATTTTGATGATTTAGCGCGATTTTATTATACGCACGACTAAAATGGCGATAAAACCATTTTATTTCGTAGGCGAGCGCTATCACTGCAAAACAATTTAATTCATTTTTATGGATCTCCGTCTAAATTGGAACAAAGCTGTTTAAATAAATTTTTTGTGCCAGCCAAATTTTATTGTGTGCCGAAATAAATATAATAATTTTTATGATTTAGCAACGCTCAACGAATTTCGTGTTGACGACGATTTTATAATTAACATATATGGATGACATTAAAAAAAAAAAAAAATTGTAAGTTTGTGAATCATCTAGAAAAACCACTTTAATTTGGAGCAGAACGATTATTTTTGTTAATTTTATATGTTACTGTCGGAAATGAAAAAATTTGAATGATGGTAAAAAATGTTTCGTTACAAACTGCATTCATTCATTTATCACCAATCATTCATATTTTGCGTTTACAAGTTTGTGCCAATTTTGGGTAAACAAGCGAAAACGTTTTTATTCCTCATATTAAACGTGGCAAAATCAGTGAAGCCAGGATTCCCGCCAAAAACATATAGATTGAAGAGATCAAAATTAATCACGGTTAGGATAAAGGGATTCAGTCCACTGTGCACTGAAGTAATCAGATGAATTCAGTGAAGAGTTAACAAACATATATTTAAGGTGGAAAACGTAGTTAACATTATAGACCGGATTTTATAGAGTTTATGAACTGCATCCTTTCAATATTATGAACCACATCGGTTAAAAATGTCAAAAAAAATGCAACACTAGGTTAAATAAGACAGGCCAAATTTTTTTGTAAACGATTTTTTTGTAAACGATTGTACACGAAACACTATTTGCAGTCGGTTTGAAAGAGGTGGAAGAAGAGAGTCGCGCGAGCCATAGGTTGAAATGGGCACTCGATTATAATGTTCATTTAAGGTCGTTTTCTAACACAAAATAGATGACGTAAAGCTTTTCATCAAAAACCATGGCTTCCTTTTTTATGATGTTACATCTCCTTTTTGAGGTGAGAAACGGATTATTTTTACAAATCTCTTGAAAATTGTTCAAGAAGAAATTTTCCTTCTAAATACTTGATTTTTATAAAATCACCTTTTTTCACCTTTTAAAAGTTTCCAAGAAATGTAAAGAATAAAATATAAATGGCCGAACATGAAATCGTCTCAAATTAACTCAATCTAACAACCCTGCACTTAACTACAACTGAATCTAACTTATCCATAACTCGACCCAAATTGTAAACTTCCACTCATTTCTGAAGTCATTCCTCAAATCAACACGGTCCGAAAACAACAAACTTATTTAAGCTCAACTCAACATAAGTGAACTCTACACCAGCTAACACCAGCTCGATTCAAATCTCTACTCTCTACTCAATTCGAAACTCAACGGTCATCGCAATCCCAAGACCAACTCGATTTGAAAAACTAAATGTGTATATAAACTCAACTCAAATCCATTAAATATTGTATTATCTCCAACTAAATCCAGTACTAGGCCTCCACATTAATCCCAACCAAACTTCACACTGCAACAATTCAACTTCAACTCAACCCCTATTCAACCTAACTAGATTCACATCTCAACCTTCAACCCAACTCTAAACTTAATCTAACTCAACCACAACACAACCCTCAACTCAACCGAAACGAAAACTGCATTCTTACAAGAACTCAATATAATCTAACATCCAGCTCAACTTCTGACTTACTCCCCAAATAAATCCGCACCGGCCGAATTAACCCAAAACGCCCTAGCCGACCACAACTCAACTCTCTCAATACTGAAATCAACGATAATTACGTTAATACCCCCAACTCTACCCCTAAATCTAAATTGTCTGAAAAATTACTTGCGTACATGAATTCAGTTCAAGCTACCTTGAAAATAAACCGTCAACTCTACGCGCAATTCAACGTTAAACTGAATGCACAACTCAACCCTAACTAAACATCAAAATATAACCCTAACTCAACAATGTACATAAAGCTAAACTCAATTCTCAAATCAACATGATCGTTAAAACTATTATACATGCGCACATGAACTCAACTCGGTTCAAAAACAATTCATGCTAATTGCCAATTCAACTCTCAACTCAATCTTAAATAAATTCATAACCGAACCGCTGACTCAATCTCTACTCAATACCAATCCAATCCCTAATCAAATCTAAACCCACACTAACTCAACCCCAACTCACCCTTTATTCAAGCCGAAACACAACGCCCAGCTGAACTCAAAAATCAACATGGTCTGAAAAACTACTTGCGTCCATGAACTAAGCAAATCAATTCCAGCTACCTCTAACTCAACCCTCAATTCAACTCGCAAATATGTAAATCCGAAACCAAACTGCTCACTCAACCCTAACCCAACCTCAATTGCAAATTGACTACCAAATCAATCCGCAAACTCAAGGCGCCCGTATAGGAGGTATCCAATCCTCTTGACGAACAGTTAAAGATAACATATTATGCAAATTTGGAACCAAATTGGTCAAAAACCAATTAGACGTTTAGTTTCGAGTATGAGCCGTCGCTGTGAAGCTGAAAATAAAATTTTAAAAAAAAATCCTGAAAAATACAAAATCAAGTTTCCCATAAAAAAAGGAAGCTACATAATTCCTTATCATCCTTGCACACTGAGGTCCAATGCTAAGCGGCGTTGAAGAGTTTTTTATTTTAGTATGTGAATAATTTTTAAAAAATAAAATGTTTTCAAAAATGTTCAAATTTGATTGTTAGAAATTCAAAGAAAACCGTCAAAGCGGGAGTTTGGTGGGTGGGAACCCCATCATCTAAGGCGTAAAACGAATTATAATAATATTTTAAAAGTTTGTTGTACGTATTTACAAAAACTTAATTTTTTGGTACCAGCCCGAATTTGCCACCAACTTCTTCGGGTTGGGCGTAGATGACCGAAAGATATAAGCTCGAAAATATCGTTTTGAAAACATCGGAGATACAATGCTACCTCGCTTAAAGAGCATAATTCGTTCCAGAATCTTACACAATCCGAGTCATTCCCTCTTCTCGTCACTCGTTTTGAAAAACGTCGCTCGTTAAGCGAATTATTTTTGTTGCAAATTGCAGTGGAATCTCGTTTCTTTTCACGGTCTTAGGTACCACTATAAAAAAAATCGGTCTTGAAACTTCGCCAAATAAAATATCGAATTAGACGAAATATTGAACAAAAAAATTAGCTCGAATTTAAAATATCGAATTTTGAAATTGTGTCTTCCAAAATATCGAATGCTAAAGTCTCGAAACTTATCCTTATATTCTTTAATTTAAGACATTTAAAACAATTTGAACTTAAATAAATTTACATTCATTGATTTACTGATTTAGGAAGCGAGGCACAATTCATCAATCACTTGTCTTGGCTAGAAAACGGGATTGAATCTATGCTAAAATAGTTCTGGAAGAGGGGGAACTATTGTGAAAAAGTGGAACTTATTCTGGAAAAGGATGCCAAAGCTTTAATAAATCTTTTGGAAATGAAGTATTTGTTCTTTTCTAGTTATTCAAATTTCCGCTATATACAAGAAAAGGCGCTACAGTCGAGTGACTAATGAATTCTGCATCTTAGCTTTGATTTATAATTAAATTTTTTATTGAAGTGAAACTTTATAGGAAAAACATAAATACATCAGGTTTACAAATTATCATTGTGTTGATCTTGATATCTGTACCTTTTTGAGATTGTTGTAACGGTTTTAATTTATTTATGTTTCATTGGGAGATATATCATGTATATTTAATTTGTCCTATTCAGAAACGGTCTTTTAGAAACTATCTCGGTCTACTTAAGATAAAACTTAAGAAAGATCATTTCAGAACACCATTTGAAATAAAATTTTAATTCGTTTTATACCTTAGGAGGTGTGGGCTGCCGCCCCAAACTCCCGCTTTTACAATTTTTTGAAATTCTAGCATTCACAGAAATTGGAAATTTTTTGAAAAATTTGGATTTTTTATTAATTATTCACATACTATTGGAGAGAAATCCCCAAAGCCGCTTAGCAATGGTCTCTGATTATTGAAGACATCCAACTATTTTTCTTTCAGAAACGTTGATGCAGTTGAACTTATTAAGGCAATAAACTGTATTAAATGAAAAGCGATCGGTTTAGGTTTGATTTCACACAAAATTTTCAAATTAATCTTTTATTTGATCAGTAAGCGCATTCTTCAATATTTTAACACGATTTTAACTACTTCTGAATACCATACTATGTGGAAGACAGATAAAATTATAAATACCTGCAAAGTTTTGCAACCTTTAATTTTATCTGATTATAGACCGATTAGTATATTACAAGTTTCAACCATAGTTTTTGAATATGCCATTAAAAACAACTTATGAACTACATATTTAGATAAAAATAATCCATTGTGCAAATTTCTATCCACTTACGAACCTTTTTATAGTACCAATATTGCTAACTTGAACTAAATTGATGATTTAAAAAGAATCTTAGATATTAAGAAAATTTCGATTCTCGTATTGTTTAATTTTAGTAAGGCGTTTGATTGCATACATCATGAATTACTAATCAAGAAATCAAAAAAAATCGCTTAATTTTGAATACATCTGGTGATACATCAAACTGATAAACTGAAGAATGTGAATGATTTAATTGCAGATATTAATAGTGGCGTTGTTGAAATATGCAATTGTACAACAAACAGATTAATTTAGAATGTCTACCCAAAATTGATGTTAAGCTGTACCTTTTTCTAAAACTGTGAAATATTTGGGCATTCACTTGGACTGGCGGTTTAATTTTGAGAAGCATGTAATTGAAATGAGGAAAAGAACAAATTTTTATTTTCGAAAATTATGTTGTATTACCAGTTATTCTTCACGGGAGGTTAAGGGTAATTCTTTTACAGTTTATGTTTTACCTTATTTCTTGTATGTACTGTCATTCTTTGACATTTCCAAATCATTGTTTTAAACATTGAATTTATCCTTCAATTCCTGGGTTCGTTATGTTCATAGTTTGAGAAGTTTGATCATGTTTCTGAACAGCGTAATTATTTAAATAACCTTCATAAGTACATAAAAAATATTTAAAAATTAAATTTGAAAATTGTAATTTGTAATTTGTAATTTGTAATTTGTAATTTGTAATTTGTAATTTGTAATTTGTAATTTGTAATTTGTAATTTGTAATTTGTAATTTGTAATTTGTAATTTGTAATTTGTAATTTGTAATTTGTAATTTGTATTTTGTAATTTGTAATTTGTAATTTGTAATTTGTAATTTGTAATTTGTAATTTGTAATTTGTAATTTGTAATTTGTAATTTGTAATTTGTAATTTGTAATTTGTAATTTGTAATTTGTAATTTGTAATTTGTAATTTGTAATTTGTAATTTGTAATTTGTAATTTGTAATTTGTAATTTGTAATTTGTAATTTGTAATTTGTAATTTGTAATTTGTAATTTGTAATTTGGTAATTTGTAATTTGGTAATTTGTAATTTGTAATTTGGTAATTTGTAATTTGGTAATTTGTAATTTGTAATTTGTAATTTGTAATTTGTAATTTGTAATTTGTAATTTGTAATTTGTAATTTGTAATTTGTAATTTGTAATTTGTAATTTGTAATTTGTAATTTGTAATTTGTAATTTGTAATTTGTAATTTGTAATTTGTAATTTGTAATTTGTAATTTGTAATTTGTAATTTGTAATTTGTAATTTGTAATTTGTAATTTGTAATTTGTAATTTGTAATTTGTAATTTGTAATTTGTAATTTGTAATTTGTAACTTGTAACTTGTAAATCATAATTCGCAATTTGTAATCTGTAATTTGTAATTTATAATTTAGTAATTTGGTACATTGGTACGTTGGTACTTTGGTAATTTGGTAATTTAGTAATTTGGTAATTTAGTAATTTGGAAATTTGGTAAATTGATAACTTTATAATTTGGTAATTTGTAAATTTAGAGTTTGGTAATTTGTAGTTTATAACTTGTAATTTGTTATTTGTAATTTTTAGTTTGCAATTTGTAATTTGTAAGTTCTAATTACAAATTAAATTAAAATTTGTAATTTGTAATTTAACAATTTGCTGTATTGGCACTTTGGTAATTTGGTAATTTGGTAATTTGGTAATTTGGTAATTTGGTAATTTGGTAATTTGGTAATTTAGTAATTTGGTAATTTGGTAATTTGGTAATTTGGTAATTTAGTAATTTGGTAATTTGGTAATTGGGTACTTTGGCAATTTGGTAATTTGGTAATTAGGTCAATTGGTAATTTGGTAATTTGGGAATTTGTTAATTTGTAAATTTGTAATTTGTAAATTTGTAATTTATAATTTGTAGTTTGTAATTTGTAGTTTGTAATTTGTAATTTGTAAAATTGTAATTTATAATTTGTATTTTGTAATTTGTAATTTGTAGTTTGTAATTTGTAATTTGTAACTAAAAATAAAATTAAAATTGAATTTAAAATTTGTAATTTGTTATTTGTGATTTGTAATTTATAATTTGGTAATTTGGTAATTTGATAATTTGGTACTTTGGTAATTTGCTAATTTGCTAATTTGTAATTTGTAATTTTATATTTGTAATTTGTTATTTGTAATTTTTGGTTTGCAATTTGTAATTTGTAAGTTGTAATTTGTAATTACAAATTAAATTAAAATTTGTAATTTGTAATTTGTAATGTAATTTGTAATTTGTAATTTGTAATTTATAATTTGGTAATTTATTACTTAGGTACTTTGATATTTTGGTAATTTGGTAATCTTAAATTTGTGAATTTGTAAATTTGTAATTTCTAACTGTAATTACTTTGTAATTTGTAAATTGTAATTTCTAAATTGTAAATTGTGCTACCGAATCGACAATGTCTGATGATTTAAATACTTTTTGTCAATTTGTGACTGGCAGAAATAAAAGTTGGCAAAAGAGGAATTAAAATCTCAAACCGTGTTAATCCGATTCTTGAAACTGAAGTCTTACATACTATAATTGATGATGAAATTGTTAAATATGAAAATTTAAACATTTACTCAGAATTTGATTTTAAGTCAATTAGAAATGAAAAGTGTATTGTGCAATACTGGTATATGAATCCCAGAGATTATCTTATGCGGAAAGGGATCATGTCAAAACTGATAAACGAATTAATTGAAAAAGAAGTGATTAAAAAAAAGTTTCATTACTGTCTTAGAGAACTAAAAGTAAAAGCCGAAAAACCGATTGTGCACGGATTATGGACAGTAGCTGCCGAAAGTGTGAAAGAAAGGAAAACAGACTAAGTATTGTATGAAAAGTAAATATTTTGAAAAACCCCCCACGTTAAGGAAAAGAGAAAGAAGGTAGACAGTTTGAATTCAAGTTCTTTTAATTTTAATATGAGGGTTACCTGAGTATCCGGGTATTAAAAAAATATATAATTATCGGTTTCGATATTTTATATGGGCACTGGCATTTTATTTATTATCACTAAAATACCATTCAATGTTATTTCGTATTAAAATTTTGTAGATTTGGTCACTAAAAAGGAGTTCTAACAACAAATTATAATAAATTAACCATTTAATTGTCACTAAACGTTGTCATTTCTTTTTAAAAAGAAAATTTCTGTACAAATGATGGATGCGGGCGATGGTTGCATTTTAGAATATGGGTGTACTACTACTATTAGTAGACTAAAAATTTGAAAAATACCTATAACGTTAAATTCATTTCAAACTTTTTTAATTCCATACAATTTTTAATACTTTTGCGTGAAAATTGAATGTCGCGGATTTAATTCATATTGTTTTGCTGTACGCCTCACTGTATTATCCCTTGAGTATTTCGAAAATTCGGCAAATTTAATTTAAAATTGCAACTCATTTTATTTTAAATAAAACTCAAAGTGATCTCAATAAATCCTCTCTTTGAAAGCAGATCACGAAAAATCTGAACAAAATGGCAAAACTTCTTGTTTGACTTGATTTATAACTTGTACTAGAAAAAACCAAAATTTCATTTCATTTCACTAAACAGAAATTGACCTATTGAATCAAATTAACCGGGTAGTCGAATATTCGAAAAAAAAATATCCGCGGGAGGGTACCTACTCGGTAATCGGTATTGGATATCCCAGTTTCATCAATAATTATAGTTTTGAGCAGACCCTTGGCTACTTTGCAAAGGTAAGATCCATCATTAGAAAATTTGCAAAACAATTATAAAGCCCTATGTTCGAATTGTGAGGTGGTTTGATATATTGTAAGGTCAATAAGAAAAAAATTAGATTTGATGTGGCCAATTGCACATAGTTACATGTAATATGAAATTAGCATGATAATTTGGGACATATTGGTGTTGAAAAAGCTGTTGAAGTTGGTTTCCAAATATCCAAATATAACATATTCGATTTGCCCAATGGCTAGGCTAGTTACATTCCATCACTAAAATGGATAAGCCTTTTGCAAATATCGTGCAGATTTGTATGGTCCATTGGAGATCACCAGATTTAAGAATAAGTATAAGAATATTTGTAAAACAGATAACAGATGTAATTTCGAGAAACACACACCCAAGGGTTTGTGATATTTACAATCTTAGTTTAGGGCTTCTAAATTATTATGCTCAATTTTTCCAAATTTCTAGTCTGAATAAATTATTAAGAAAAGATGTATGGCACTGCGGTCACTGAAGAATACTAGTTGCTCTGCGAATGATACTCCACCAAAACAAAAGAAGCTTAGGGGAAAAGAGAATTAGGATTATCATCAGTTCCTACCGAAAACCAAAGTTCATCCAGAGATATTATTGGTATCCTAAACCCCAGTAGAATTAAGAGATAATATCATAAGTTCCGAAAGTTTATTTCGAATATTATTATTTTCTGGTTGCTAGGATAAATTCAAGATTACACCACCGGAACTCATGATCAAGGCCAGTATGTCGGTGATAAACTCGGGTTCTATAGTTCGGTCTGGAATTACATTCAAACAGACAGCAGAATCAGAGATCATTGGATGCTTACCCGTGAACTTACCAGAGATGACTTCTTGACTGTGGATCTACTAAATTCTGTCCAGGAGGGAATTTTGGAAAAAGAGATACCGTGTTTGTTACTTCTCAAACAACGCCAAATTGCTAACGGATCGGTTTCTTGATTTTATGAAGAATCAGTATGAAGGTATGCAGGTGATAAAATGACTTATGCACCTTTTCAATGCATCACAAAACGGTGGACAAACTAAAACAGGTTGGCTACAAGGTTAACTACAAGTTTTGTCATGCCCAGCTCCACCTAAGAGCAGCGAGCATAGTGGAAAGCCAGCTGCCAAAAATAGGACCACAATGGCTTAGCCTGTGAGGGGCCCAGTCACGGCAGCTGCAGACAAAACTCCTGTGGTACCAATATTATTCAAGAGGCAGCAAAGGAAGAAAAATAAAAAGTCGAAAAGGCCATACTAACACCAGCTACCTCACAGGTCACGCACCCTTATTAATAAATGGGGTCACGCACCCTACTTAATATGGGTTTAAATATGACAGACCGACGCGACTTCTGCGATATGGAAGCAAAAGTCAATTCAAACAATTTGGTTACCCGATTTGTTCGTTGTTGATTAAAAACGTCCATTCCGAAAAGAGAACAAAAAATGAGTCTTGTGAACAAGACCGATCCCGATCTTAAATCTTTCGGTATATCATCCAATATTTAATTTCAATTAAAATTATTGAATTGTAATTAAATGTAATAATAACCTAAAAAAAAATGTCGGATTTCGGCGATTTTCGATAAATTTAGTAATCATCAAATTGATGGTGCTGTTTAAACGAAGTTTTACCTTATTCCGGAGATTTGAATGAGACAACGGCGAAATACAACACAAACAAGTATTCTTATGTCTATCAAACAAATTTAAGTCTTACCATCTGGGACCCACCCACTAACAGTATTATCAAGAAATCCCGATTTTTAAAGTGAATACTTAGTCCCGCGAATTTCCTAATTAGACAACAAGCAATAAGCCTTCCTTAAACTTATTAAATTCATCAAAGTATCCCGACCATTAAAACTTTGGTAAACAGAATATTTGAGAATTCTCTTAACTAGATGAAGATTCACTCGCTTGACGGATACGTTGGAGAAAAATAGTTAATATCTGCAATTAAATAAATTTATCACGTTCTTGTTTTTCAATTCTTATTGACAGCACCTATAAGTTGCTTCTAAAAATAATAAACACAAAACCCTGAATCAAGACGAGGAACCATTGTATAGCGTATAGTTATTGAATCTCTGCAAAAACTTTAGGCAGACAACAAACATTTCGCATTAATATTACAAAAGTCACTTACCAACGTGATTCGAACTTCTTAAACTTTCGGAAATATTTGTTGTACGTGTTGGAGTGCTTTCAGAAATTTCAAAAAGCCGCGAACTATAAACAAAAAAAAAAAAAAAATTATCACACATCTTTTTAACGTAAACACATGCACAATCTGACAACTCCTTACTTTAATGTGCTAAAATCTGTTGTTTGTTGATTTTTGCCCTCAATTCCTCGAACAAAATCACTATTCGTTTGCTGTGATGCAAGCTGCGGAAGACAAAACACATCAAACCGGATATTATTGAATTGATTTTTTTTATTTTTTTGTTTTTTGTAATTTCCTTAAAATGGAAATTTATTTTATGTTGGTTTTTGTTTTGTTCATGTTTACCTGATTTGATGATGGTGGATTCATAATTTGTTTCTAATAAATAAAATTTTCATTCGTTTTCTCTTCCGTTTTTTTTATGTGTCGTCGATATTTTACGTATGTATGAATATAAATTCGTTGCTTTGATTTGAACTACTTTTTAGTGAAGTTTTATTTGATCGATGGCAGATCCTCTAAATTATAATTTTCGGTGTTTTTTTTTCTCGGTAGAATGCTATTCCTTTTCCATCACTTTATGGTTAATATAAAGATGCAGCGTCCATATACAATTATAGAAAATAAAATTAAGATTAAATTAGAAGAAGTAGTAGAAATAGGATTAGAAAAAAAAAGTCTTCAGGTTTATTTTTTTTGTTTTTTGTTTTGTTTATATTTATAAATATTTCAGCAGCTTTCACCGGTAAAACTACACACACATAGAAATTTTATGGATTTGTATTTTATAATTAATTTTCGATTTTCGAACGGAAAAGCAAACAAAAGATTTTTTATCGATTGTTGTTGTTGTTTACTATTTCAAAATGTTACTTTGATTTAATTGGATTTTTTTAATTTTTTTTTTTTTGGATTTTTATTACAGCAAACAGCACAGTGGTAGTGAGCTATGTAATTTTGGTTTTAATTATAGTATGTTGTTGGTACAATTGTCATCTGTATATTGTGTTGTCCATTAAATGGAAGCGGCTTCTCCTTAGAATATAGTTTGTCACAAAGCATAATTGAACTTCTTATTCCTAGGATCCTCTTAGTCGTTTATAGAAAATTTATTGAAATAGTTTAGATTTATAATTTATTTAATTTAATTTCAATATATTTAATTTGTTTTTTTTTAATTTTGAATGTTAAATAATTAATTCGTGTAATTTCGAATATGCAACCGGTCCTTAGACCATTTTTAATGTGTTTTACAAATTAACACGTGGAAGGATTAACACGACTGATAGCCGCGGCCTGGAATTTATTTTTTGGACTTCATAACGACCTAGCCAATACTTTGACAATTTATAATTCCTAGCTTCGTTTTTCAAACAAGCAAGAACACCAACATTAAATTTAATTAGTTTAGAATTTCTGTCGTAATAGACCTTAGATTTTTTCTTTATACTCAAGTAACTTATTTTTAGCAATTTAAAATGATTGCTGATGCTTGCATATGAGGTAAAAGTAATAATCTTCATATTTGTACACAGTATTACGGGAATAGAACTAGGAATCTGTGGTTTACATCCAAAAACAAGTTCGAACGGCATGAATTTCGTGGAAGAATGAGGAGTAGTATTATAACAAAATATAATAAATGGAACCCATGAATCCCAATTTTTTGGATCATGAGTGCTGTACTGGCGTATATAATCTATAAACGTTTTATGAGATCATTCCAGAGAACCCATTATTAGATTCAGGATGATAAACTGTAGCATTTTTAACTGTTTTATTTTGAACAATTTAGCTATTCGTTTAAATAAGGCACTCATGAAATTCGACAATAACAAAGATTACGATGAAGGCGCGAGCAACTGTCTCTGTTTCTTGATATGTGATAGGTATGTATTAGCAGAGGGAAAAATAAAGATGTTGTCTTTACGAGTGTTACAAAAATACAGCGGTGTTTATTTCGATACAGTAGTGTTGACAGATGAGTGCGTTCTTAATTTAACAACAATCTCACTAGTTGAATAAATAAATAACAAATTTGAAAATTAACAATAATAAAAATTAATAAAAAATTAATTCAATAAAAACAATTAAAAGTTAATTTTCAATTATTTAAGATTTTTAACATAATCCCATAGCTTTGACACAAAAATTATGTTTGTTGTTGTAAGGTATTGTAAGCAGCCCACAGCATGTTGATATGGTACGTTGTGTAACTTTTCTTCTATGCCATCAGCTGACGTCATGCTTATTGAAAGTTTTTGATTCAAGTCACTAGGTGTGCCAATCTGCTTACAATCTTTCATTCCGAAAGGAGTTAATATTTCTTTGATGAACGAAGATTGGTCCAACTCAATGCTGTTTTCATTTTGATGTATACGAATACCCACGCATTCCGTGGCAGTACCTAGATATTTCATCTTGAATTGCGGGCATAAAAATTGCTTAAGCTTAATTAAATCTGACTTCATTTTTCCAGAATATCATCAAGTCATCTACATAACAAGCTACTATCAAATTCAATTCTCGATTAAAATAAATGCACGGATCAAATTCGGATTTTATTAAACCAAATTCCTTTAATGCAGTTTCTAGTTTAGTATTTCACTGGCGTCCAGCTTGTTTGAGTCCATACAAGGCTCGATTCAGTTAACATGCCCTTTTCGTTCAATTTACACATCTGCATCAAAACCGCCTTGTAAGAAGGCGGTGACAGCGTCCATTTGATGTATTTTCAAACCATTTTCAACTGCCAAAGCCATCAAAAATCTTATTGATGCATAACGAATCAAAGGGAGAAAGTTTTATTGTATTGTACACCATATTTCTGTAAGCAACCTTTCACAACCAAACGGGCTTTGTACCGCGCTACATCGCCATCATTGTCGAATCTGCGTTTGAATACCCATTTTGTTTTATTAAAGCATTTCTTTCAGGTGGTAATTTGATGAGACCCAAGTTTTGTTGCCTACCAACGATGCAATTTCTTCCTGCATAGCACACACCCCTTTTGAAGAATCATCACGTGCTGCAGCTTCTTGCACTGTCTGAGGATCAAAATCATTAGGCTCTCGAGGCTTCACCATCGCATAACAATTTTTTTCATGAAAAACAACATCTCTACTTATTACCAGTTGTTTCGTTGTTGGATCAATGTCGATCAGAGTCGAACTTCTTCCTCTTTCCTTTAGGAACATGTCCCATAACAGCGGATCCCAAAATTTTCATATGAGAAATTTTCATACCTCTTCGGGAGTTTTTTTCACTAAAATTTATGAAATTATTCTGTTGATAATATAGGCTGCCATGGCAATCGCTTCGGCCCAAAAATTTTTGTCTAAATCAGCATCAAATATCATACACCTTGAACGTTCCACAATTGTTCAGTTCATTCTCTCTGCGAGACCATTTTGTTGAGGAGTGTATATATTTGTAAATTGATGCTGTATACCGTGTTGTCTAAGGAAACCTTCAAACTCTTTGCAACAATATTCAGTGCCATTGTTAGTTCTGAATTTCTTTATTTTGCGACCAGTCTGATTTTCTACGTACGATTTAAAATTAACAAATTATTCAAAAACTTGAGATTTGGACGACAAAAAATAGATAAAGGAACTAAAAATAGATAAAAAGTATTTTGCGCCACCAATTGAATTTGTCTCCATCGGACCACAGACATCTGAGTGTGAACAAATCACCATTTTTGTCATAAATTTTACCACCATCACTATCCAACACAATTTTATTTTCTTTCTCGACAATTTTACTGACCGATAAAAGATTAGTAGGCAGATCAGGAACATGTAAGTCTTCTTCTACTGGTATTGTATCATTTTGCATTAAGAGAACAGTTTCACCAACACATTTCACTGGCATTTTCATATCATTTGCTGCTACTCTTTCAATAGCTTCAGTTGGTCTTTGATTTTTCAATAAATTTGCTTCAGGCGTCATATGACTCGATGCCCCACTGTCTAAAAACCAGTGAGAATAAAGATACACCAAATGCTCTTTTAGCCGATTCCTTTTATTGCTTTTAACGTTATTCTGATTTTTATTCTTCTCACCATTCGACGATGACTTCTGCTTCTCTTTGATCTTATTGCATTCAAAACTCTTGTGATTTTTACCACCACATTATACCACTTCCAGTATGACGATGTTTATGTTTCGTTGAATTTTTTACATTGTATTTACTAAAAAACGCATTGCTTTCGTTTAGATTCATATGTCAAACCTGCAAACATAATTGCAGCCAACCACTCATCATCTATTTAAACGAATTAAAATCAGATTTCGCAATAACGTAATTTTTCTTAATAATCCACGGTCTTTATACAAATTTCTGAATTTTTCCCATATTTCAATGGCTGAGGTTCCACACACAGAGCCAACGTCAATTTTGATTCACATTACATGTCCTCATTATTTTCCTCTGGCATTTTATCATTATCATCATCCGATTTACTGTTTGGTCCTGCCCATCTCCTTCTCATAAAACGTGTTGATGACGATACGAATTTTACAATAAATGTAACTACTTGTTTAAACGATTAATTATTTAATTTTATACAACAAATATATTTACGATTTAAAATATTCGCGATGATTACAGATTTAATTAACGTGGCACCTGAGCCCCATAACCTATTAGCAGAGCGAAAAATAAAGATGTTGTCTTTACGAGTGATACAAAAATACAGCGGTGTATTTTTCAATATAGTGTTGACAGATGAGAATATGAATTTGCGTTCATGTTAAATCGTGTTTGTTAAATCGTCTTGCATTGTCAGTATGAATTTGTTATTTGAATGAGATGGATTCAAAGGACCAACAATATCTAAAAATAATTTTTCAAAAGAACGAGATGACGTAGTCGTGATTTTCATGGGCATTTTGTTCGAGATACCAGTTTTATTTTACTTGGTAACTTCCCTTGGGAATATTTGGGAAGCTATAAAATTTTCTTAGTCTATTTTAAGTTCTCTATATGCCTTGATGACCTGTAGAGGGACTGAGTTAAAATTCATTAATTACGGTTTCTATTTCAGATTGGTCCTTCAATTCAACGATACCTCTCTTATCGATCGACTATTCGTTTTCAGGATTGCGACCTTTATCATCAATAATAGTTTCACGTAATTTTTGTGCTCTAGTTAGTTCATGGATATTAATATTTTCATCGGTTGCTCCTATTGAAATGCGGCTTAAATAATCAGCATTCGTGTTCAGTTTTTCTGCTTTATGTATGATTTTAAATTGATATTCATCTATAGTTTAATTCGTCAACGTGTGAGTTTTGAGGGCGGATTGATTATGCTACATAACCAGACCAAAGGTCTGGCGAAAATGAATAACGGCCCAAACAACAGAAACCAATTCCTTCACTATAGCGAAATAATTCTTCTCTGCTTTGTTCAAAACAGGGCTAGCAAAAGCAATTCGCATATCCTTACCACTTATCTCTTGAGACAGTACAGCACCTGTTGTATGTTCACTTGGATTTTTTTTTGTATTTAACCACGTTTTATTAAATTTGGTTTTCATCTTCATTTTAAGCGAACGGATTTTATTAAACTGTATTTTAATCACAAATAAAGTTAGCACTTTTAATTGATTTTATTGAATTTTATGAATTTATTTATATATTTATAATCTTATAATTTTATTTATTTATATATTGAACTTATCATTATAATTTTAGTTACATTATTATTATTTGTTCAAACTTTATTGTTCATTTCAATATTTTTTTTACATTGCCGGGGCAAAGACTTAAATACAACTCTTTTTATAATTTAGAAATTCGACATTAAATACTAATTTTCAGATAAATTAAGGGTGCGTTCATATCCATAATACAGCAAATTTTGCTTAATTTATTATGGAATGCACACCACACCTTCCCCCTTGAAAAGAAGACAATCATTTACAAAAAATTATTAATTCTAATGATTGGCTTTTACAAAATTTTCATTACTAGTATACTAAAGTTAGAATATGTAATTATAAATTATTAATTAAATATCTAATATAAATATATATTTTTTAAGTAATTTTTTATTTACATTATTAAGTAATAATAAAATATAAAAGTTTTAATAAATATGTATATTTTTTTAGTTTTATTGTTTGTTTACTTAACTAACTCCATTTATTAAATACAGTATTAAATATTATATAATTTTTTTTTTTTTTTTTTTTTTTTTTTTTTGTAATTTATTAGCTAATTATTTATTTCTTACTTAACAATTTTTAAGGAATGTAATTTAAAATGGTTTGTAAATTCTTTCAATAATGTGTAATTCAGACAAAAAAGAAATTTAAATGGAATGGAATACAATAAGTAATAACGGTATTACATGGTACATTGAATTTTCGTTATCTGCAAAAACAAAGCTCCAACAAAATACTTTTTTTTTTCTTTTTTTTTTTTTTACAAAGTGTTAAATATTGTTAAAATAATGCTTAAGGCGATTGTTATGAACCGTTTTGAGATGTTTTCCAATTTTTATTTCGGAATTTTCATTCGAGATTATATTAATGATTTCATAGGGTCCCAACCATAGAGGTTTAGTTTTCGACGTGCTCGTTTCATCATGTAGTAATACTTGATCACCAATTTCGAATGGAACAAAATAAACTTTGTTATCGTAAAGTACCTTAGATCGTTCTTTTTTCTCTAATAAAGTTTTTCTTGCGATTTCCCAGGAATTTTGTAAACGATATTTCAATTCATTTGCATAATCGGCATAATTGTAAATTGTTTCTGGTTTCCTCTTTATAGAATTTGGTATATTAGGAACTCGACCGTATAATAGCTCGTAAGGCATGAAACCTGTAGAAGTATGGGGTGTGCTGTTGTAAGCAAACATTGCATATGAAATCCAGTTGTCCCAGTGTGCTCTGTCACCAGAAGTAAATGTTTGAATGTATTCGCCTAAGGTGCGATGGGACCTCTCCAGTGCTCCGTTTGACTGCGGGTGATAAGCAGTACAGTTGATATGCTCTATTTTTAATAATTTCGTGATATTCTTGAAAAGTTGGCTCATGAAATTTGAACCCTGGTCTGTGATTATAATTTCGGGAAGACCATATTGCCAAATGAAATTTTCGGTAAATGCCTTCGCTACTGTAGCTGCTTCTTGATCGATTAGTGGAACAGCAAATGAAAATTTGGTCAAATCATCTTGCACAGTCAGTATGTAACGATTGTTCAAATGAGACGGTGGATTAATAGGACCAACAATATCTAAAAACACTCTTTGGAATGGTACTTTGGATGTGTCTGTAATTTTTAAAGGCATTTTATGAAGCCTACCGTATTTATTCCGCTGGCAATCATCACACTGCTTAATAATTTTTTTTATTTTTGACAGCATATTTGAGAATCGGTAATATCGTTTAAGATGATTCATATGTACGGTTAATTCCTTGATGAGCTCCGATGGGTGTTATGTGATAATCTTTAATAATTTGGTCGATATCGGAAGCTTCAGATAATTCAATTATGTTATGCGATTTTTGAGATTGTTTAAGATTATTATCATCAACATTATTGTCATTAATTGGAAGATTAGGAAATACATTTTGATCAGGATTGTTAGATGGATCGATTAAGATGAATGAATTCGAATTATTAGAATTATCAAGGTTATTAGATATAGAAGAACTTGAAGAATTTGAAACATCATTTTTCTGCTTATTATATTTGGCCCGAGTAATCACTTTTAAGGTGTGCTTATCATTTGAAACATCAGGGATTGCAATTCTAGATAAGGAATCTGCATTTAGGTTACTTTTTCCAGGTTTATAGGTAATTTTAAAATCATACTCTTCTAATTCTAATCGCCATCTTAGAAGAATTGACGTAGGATTATTAGTCGAGTATAGAAACGTCAAGGGTTTGTGATCTGTCTGGATTCTAAACGGTTTGCCATATAGGTAAGGTCGAAATCGGCGAATTGCCCAAATAATTGCTAGGAGTTCCTTTTTGATAGTTGGGTAATTTTTCTCTGCTGGATTCAAGATCATACTAGCGTATGCTAAAGGTAAGTCATTGGAATCCTTTAGTTGTGATAAAACCGCTCCTATCGCGACGTCGCTAGCATCCGTAGTCAGAATAAAAGGTTGATCAAAATTGGGGTATTGTAATATTGGAGGATTGCAAAGAGCATTTTTAAGTGGTGAAGGCTTCCTCTGTGAATGCGTTCCACCGATATTGGCAACCTTTACGTTTCAATGCGCACAGTGGTTTCCGGATTATTATGCTCTACATGTCTAATTTTAGAGGATGAAGCAGACGGGTCAGAATTATAATTTCTATTATTATTGTAGTCTCGCTTATAACAATTGTTTATAGATGACCACGATTTTTACAAAAAATTGCAAAAAATATCTGGATTTGAATCTGGTTTATGTAAACTATTATTATTCTGAGTATTATTATTAGGTCGTGACGAATACGTTCGAGTATTAATAAAATTTCGAGATTGTGATTCTAATTGGATATTACGATTTTGATCGGATTGCGGTAATTTATTTAATCTTGTATAACAATTACGATATAAATGACCGTTCTTATTACAAAAACTACAACGAATTGATTTTGTATCATTAAATTGAGCTTGCGGTTTGTGAGAAACTTCTTCGTCGTTAGCTTGTATAACCGCATCGGCTAAATTATCAAAATGATGAGCTTTTATTATGGTTCTGATTGGTTCTCTTAATCCATTTTGAAACGAGTTTAATGCCATGCCTTCATTCAATTCTTCAATAATCTCAGCTGCTCCCTCTCCCTGTAGCGCGATACAAATTTCGTTTAATTCATATAAAAGTTTTTCGATTTTATTTGCAAAGGATTGGACTGATTCTGAACGCTCTTGGCATAACGAAATTAATTCAGTAGATACCGTACCTTGGGATCGACGCTTAATAAATTTAGTTTCTAATGTTGTCTTTAAACTTTCCCAATTACTAAAAGATTTATGTCGCACTACTTCAAATGCAGAACCCTCTAATTTTAATTTGATTAAAGTCATAAAATTATCTTTATCATTTTTTACAGTTAGGGATGACCATACGAAATCACAAGCTAAACAAAATTTTTGGAAATCCGAAACCTTACCGCTAAACACGGGAACAATTTTTAACATATTATTAGCATTAAACGCCATTTTTTCATTTGAATTTTTTGTTTCTATTTGGAGAATATTTGTATGGCTATGATCAATATTCGAGGATGACGAATGTATCGATTCAGACGAGCATGATTTATTATCTGTTATAGAAATTAAATCATTGTTACAGTTAACGGAAAATTCAATGTCATTATTTTTTTAATTCAGATGACATTTGCATGCCAGGTTTTACCTTCTTAACTTGTCTGTATCTTAAATTAATAAAAGAATCTCGCTTTGACATAAAAAAATTAAAAAAAATAATTCACAAAATTAATTTTGAATCACAAATACCACTTCACTAACCCACTAAATATGTTTAAGAAAAATTCATTATACGTTTAAGTTTATACATTACGTATTTTTTTTCTTAAATAATTTATTATTTATATTTAAAAAATAAATGTTTGTATATTATAGGTATTAATTATGTACTCGTATGTACACATATAAAAAAAAACTAATTACGATTTTATAATTTTAGAAAAATTGAATAATGTACCTGCGATTTATATTTACTTTTGTTGATGATCTCCACTGATGATCTGCAAATGTTGAATGGCTCCGTGACGTATTCCGATATATTGTAGCTATAGGTGTAAAGTTGTGATTTTGATACAGCTTGATGAATGTTGATCAATTTATATTCTAGTTGACTTGTGATGTAAATAATTTAGAGTTTCGATCGGCTATACGTGAATGTTGAACATGCTTGCTGTATTTTTCTCGAACATGTACAAAATGATGTTCTGGATTCTAGAACATTTGGTCGGCCACATGTTGAATACATTTGATGAAATTTGTGCGCTGAATGTGTTTACATTCGATGTGTTGGTATTTAAATTTTCAACGAATAGTTTTTCAATGCGGTATAACTTTTGATCTGATTGAAATCAGCTGATGTTGCAGTTTAATTTTATTATAAAATTTTTTATTTTTTTTTATTACCGTTGAGAACTTTATACACGGAATTTTTATTGAATTAATTGCGATTTTGCCTTAAAGATTTTTTTTTATGAGTTTATTTTATTATTTTATTATTGGTATTATTTTGAAATATTTCAATTACTTATATTTTTTTTTTTATTAAAATTTGATGATACACCATAAAACCAAAAACACAATTTTATTTTTTTTTCCGCTGTCACCATTGTTGTATGTTCACTTGGATTTTTTTTTGTATTTAACCACGTTTTAAATTTGGTTTTCATCTTCATTTTAAGCGAACGGATTTTATTAAACTGTATTATTAAGTTAGCGCTTTTAATTGATTTTATTGAATTTTATGAATTTATTTATATATTTATAATCTTATAATTTTATTTATTTATATATTGAACTTATCATTATAATTTTAGTTACATTATTATTATTTGTTCAAACTTTATTGTTCATTACAATATTTTTTTTACATTGCCGGGGCAAAGACTTAAATACAACTCTTTTTATAATTTAGAAATTCGACATTAAATACTAATTTTCAGATAAATTAAGGGTGCGTTCATATCCATAATACAGCAAATTTTGCTTAATTTATTTATGGAATGCACACCACACACCTATGTCCAAATCACTCACATCACAAGTCACCGTAAACTATTGAAGCATTCAATAGTTGGCGAAACCCAAAAAAGACTTAATCCTTTAGCGGTTTTTGGAATTGAATATTTGGTAACTGCTGTTATTTTGATGGGGTGCGGTTTTACTCCGTCCGGCGTTATAACATGACCCAAGTATGTGATTTCTTGACGAAGGAACTAACATTTAGTTGGATTAACTTTCAAATTATGGTTACAAAAGCAATAAAAAACTTCTCGGATTTTCGAATTATGTTCAGTTAAATTACATCGTCAAGGTAAATAAAACATTTGATACCATTAAGCCCACTTAACACACAATTCATAAGCCGCTGGAAGGTCGCCGGAGTGCCTTTCAAACCAAAGGGCATTCGTGTGAAATTATAGTGCCCAAAAGTGGTACTAAAAGCAGTTTTATCTCTGTCTAGTTTGTCTAATGGTTCCTGATGGTAACAACCGTCAGCTAAATCTATGAAATTATCTAGAATATCCGTGATATTCGGAAGAGAAAAACTGTCGCCTATCGTGATGGCGTTTAATTTGCAATAATCGACAACGATGCGCCATTCCTTCTCATTCGTATTCGAGTTTTGCTGTAAATTTGCGAGTCAATCTTGGATCTTTGAGATTGCGGTAACCGATATGAACGAACTACGATTGGACTA